>OX419762.1:6882881-8082881 GCA_948567375.1 Lunularia cruciata | reverse complement strand
TCCTTGCCAAGTTGCTCATGGTCTATTTTAGATGACTCCTTGCAGTCACAATCTAATTTTTCTCCTCCATAAAATTGCAAAATCTATCTAAGTGATTTTGAGAGAAGGAATTGAGAGTGAAGTTCTAGATGAGTCAACTGATTGGGCAGATTGGAGCTTTGATGAGGAAGATTCAATGAAGGTACTAACAAAATGGCAGAATTATGCATTGGAATTCAAATATTTGCAAGAGAGAGAACAATGTCCCCAAAGCAATGAATTTGTGTTAACATTTATGAGTGGATTGGACCCCACTAATTTCAAACACCTTACCAAGATGGATTTGTTTTCATTCCAAGCTTTGGTAAATGCAATAAAAGATCACAAAGTATTTAGAACTGCATCTTGTAGAACATAGTCTGGCGTTTGGATGCAAGTTTCTCTTGCTCTTGATAGGTTCCTAAGATCATAGCAATGATGTAAGTATGGCAAGAGATTTAAACCTATGGGAGATTAGTGTTGGGTTGACTATTTTATTTACTACACATGTCATGACAACTATCATATCTATCTTGGGCAAGGAGGTAAAGTGGCAAGGAAGGAAGAGAGGTCAAGGATATTGTTTATTTTTGCTGAAAAAGGATCCTTTGGTATGTGGGTTTAGTGGATGGGACTCTATTTGACTAAGATAGATGGTAGGATATATTTTTGTAAAAAAAGATTTTATCTATTTATGCTCAAGTGGTGTGTGACAACCGGAGAAGGATCATCCATTTTGCAAGAGGTAAGAATGGTTGTTTTGTGTTGTGAAGGAGTATTTATTGGTTATTTGTTGCAAAAAAGTATGGATGTGTGATGGTATGTGAATTGTAGAAATGCTCGGATCTTGCTGTGATATGGCATGTTTAAAAAAGTCACCTTTATGGGCAGATTTGAATTCAAGAGGTGACAATGGTTTTTTTGATAAGTACCAATTCTTGTTAGGTGATTTGGGTTATATTCCCATGAGACATTTAGTCCCTTCTTCCAAATGGCTAGAAGACCAAACAAAGCTAATTTCAATACATATCTCGCTGGAGCAAGGGTTGTGAAAGAGCACTATATTGGAATATTGAAAGCTCATTTGCATTTGCTAAAAGAAACAAGAGTCTAGTTGTAATGTGCCAAGGACAAGAGAAACATAAGAGAAAACACAAGAAAAATATAAAGTTTCAATCCATAATACTCTGATGTCATAAATGGACACCTCGTCTTTATTATATAGCAAGGAGGAATTACTCAAAGAGAGGTACACCCTTGGTTCAAACACATGAATTAATGACATATCAGCAAGCTTCACCCTTAGATTATTTTGCATGGATTGGTGACACATTGATCTGTGTACTATTTGGTTGGTCAACTAAGTTTGAGCATAGGGAATCTTCATGTAGGAAGCTCAAAACAACATGGGTGAGTTATGGTTGGAAAGCTCTCGATGAGACAAGTGAGGAGGAGAATGCTATAATTTAAACCAAAGGGGAAAGAATTAGTTTCTTTGAGGCCTAATTCATTTGTTGAGGCCTAAAAAATTGGCTCAAAATTTTTCAAGGTGTTTTCTTTCTCTACTCTATTTGTGGAAGTACTCTTTTGGTGACAATTTCTATTTATTTACTTAGACCATCATATATAACATCCCTAAATATTACCAAGCTGATTTCCACCTCTAAATAATCTATCTAGCTAATGGTATTATACTAGCTAAATGATCCAATCCAAAATGCAAATCTCTTAAATGGATCACAATGTGTATTATTCTTCATAATTCTATGATAAATTGGGTAGACAAAGAATGTGACAAGGAGTTTAATATAGAAAATGAAGTGGAGCAATCCACTGACTAGGCCATGTTTGAATATCATGCTAAGAATAAAGAATTAAGAACTTTAGTGATGGCTTTTTTGAGGTACGAAGTTTGGCAGTTTTGAGATCCACATAATGATATCATTGTAATAAATCTATTGTGAAATAAATCATATATCATGTATCTATAGTATAGTATCATACATATAGTATGTTTGATACACTCTTGTGGATGATATGCTTGGTAGTGTTTGCATGGGATGCTTAGGGATATAGAGTAGTTTGCATGAAATGAGTGGGATGTGTGAATACAAGATGCCACACTTCTCATTGTAGTATGCTAGTTTGCATGGACTACATGAGAACATTAGCCCAAGAATGCATGACTATTCTTGGGAATTGGGAAGCCTTGGTTCTCATTGAAGTATGACAGTTTGTATGGAATACATGAGTATGTTAGCCCAGGAATGCATGCATATTCCCAACAATTTTGGAATGTATGAGCATTGGAAAAGTAATGCAAGAAACTTTATTCATGTCAAGCAATTGATGAGATTCTTGAAAGGATAGGAAGGGAAAGTGATGGAGCTCATTGGTGGTTGAAGGGCAAAGAAAGGAAGCTATCGGTGAATATTGTTTTCAAAGCAAGACTTAGAGAGAAATAAAGGAATTAAGATTAGGATAGAAACATTAATATCTACACTTTAAATTTCTCAATTCTATCATTCTGAATGAAATAAGAATAGAAAATTTTATATATGTACACTTTAAATTACTCAATTCTGTGTGATTGAAATGAAATTGGAAATGTAGATTGATTTGAAGGATTTCAAATTCATAAATCATTGGAGGAAATGGGGAATTTTACATATATATATGTATGAGAGAGAGTGAAACAAGCTAATAGGAAGTGAGGGGAATTAGCTTTATGGAAAGAGTGAATTTAGAAGGAAATAAGGGAAGGATTTGAGTTTTCATAAAGGCTTTAAGGAAGAAAATTTGGTAGAAGATAGAAGCAATAGATAGAAGAGTTCAAATTTAGAGAATCAAGAAAGATATTTCAAGGAAAAGAAAGATCAAGAGAGAGTTTGAGAAGGAAATGAGAAAAAATATTTCCAAGGATAAAGAGAAGACAAAGGCTTTCAGAGGACAAAGAGAAGAAAAAAAAGTTAAGGACAATAAATGAATCAATTGGGGAGATAGAGAGGACAAAAAAATATTATAAACAAAATCAATCAAAACAATTCAAGGAAGAGAAAGTTCAAAGAGAGTTTGAGAGGGTTTGAAGAAATATTTCCATGAATTCAATTTTGGGCTTTCAGCTCAAGGTTGAGTGGAAAAATAAGTGAACAGGAAGGAATGGACATGATCAAGGAAAGGGGAGAAGACATCGGCAAGCTTCAATATAAAAATATGGATAGAAAGAGCCAAAATCCTAAATACAATATAAACTACAAAGCAAATGAAGATGTATGATAGAGCACTTGAGAAACACATGGAAGAGACTATAGAAGGGCCATGATTAATCAAGTTTTATATCATTGTGGATTACATGTATTACATAAAGTGGTGTTGGTTGGACAAATTCCAAACCCGAGATGCAATATAAAGGATTTGCAAGTCAACCTCAATGCGCTTGGCCTCAAAATTGCCATTGGAATTGAGTATCCAAAACCTCATGTAAGCAATTTGTTTTTGTTTTGAATTGTTTTGTTTTTGTTTCCGAAATTTTGTTTGAATTATGTCAGAATTGTTCGAGTTCTATCAAAAGTCAAATGTCTAGATCCATCCCACCATGCAAACTTGTTGCTCCAAAAACCATGGTCGCATAGGCAATGTAACTAGGGAGGCAAAGCAACAAGTTTGCAAGGCAAGTTTGCATTTGGTTTGTGTGGGGTACATGGTTTATGAAGTCGGTGGTTTTGTTTAATTTGGTTATGACTTCTTTTGGACAAGACTAACATACATTTTGGTATTAGTATGGTTTAATATAGGATTCATTGTGTAAGGATTTTGCTAGCCCTTGGAACTGGTGTGAGAACTTAGTGTTAACATACTTATAGTATAATCAATAAGAATAGTTTGTTCACATAAGAATATTATTTGGAAATGCCTACGAATGAAGGAAAACACACACTTATTTCCAAATCTTAGTTCATTTTTTGTTTCCTATTTAATTTCTTGGGCAAGAACCACTATAAGAAGAGCGGAATGTCATCTTCTATGGGCACTTGAACAAAAAGATTAAAAAATCACAAAATCACTTTCATTGTAAGATTTAATCGAGATTGCTCCTGAAGATGATGGTTCATCCAACTCCAAAAGCCACTCCATTCCAAAGATAAAATGCATGAAAATGTGTTTTATCCTTCCAAGAAGGGACAATTTGCAAGACTAACCTTCATGCTAGTGCTTGCCTAAGACTTTTGATTGCATGGTACTGGCGGCGTGGTGAGCTTCCTAATCCACTCATTGCACAAGTTCACTCCTTCAAATCATTGAGTGCACACATTCATCAAAGGTAAATACTTACTTAGCACTAAGATTGGAGACCTATTGTGAAATTCCTACCTCTTGTGGTGCTCTTATTTCTCCAAAATTTTCTTTTGATGATCATATCAAGCTTAAGTGCTAAAAGAATCACAAAGAATGATAAAATTATTGAGAGAAATGCTTCAAATGGAAAGGTACTTGGAGGAGTGACCTTGGCAAGTAAGGATGAAAGAAGCACTTGGAGTGGTGTAGGATAATCCCAAGTACTTGTAGGCCACCCTACTTGCAAGATGTTGAGCTTGGAATGATGTAAGATAACCTAAATGCTGAAAAGAAGAATCAAGATGGAGACCACATGAAATATAGGGCCAAGTATCAGGGTGGCAGGCAAAGATGTGTCATAAAGGACATCAGAAGCACTTGGAGAGGTGTAGAATGACCTTGAGTGCTTTAGGATGGAACAACACTTGGAGTGCTAAAAGATAATTGAGAGTGCTTGTAGGATCAGAGCACTCGGAGTGTTGGTAAGTGAGGTGTGTAGGCTTGAGTGTTGAGTGCCACCTTGGCATTCAAAGGGAAGTGCCATTGCAATTTCAACTTGCTGCCAATGGCACTTGCCGCCAAGTGCCATCACCTATTAGATAATTGTTGGCACTCTATGAGCAAGTGTGGCAAGAGAGAAAGTGGTTCACAAACAGATTTTTGGCATGTAGGAGAGTGAGTCTACCAAAGACAACATACAAAAGCCTTTACCTGCATAATGGTGCTTACCTGCTCTATAATTGCAAGAGTGTTGAAGAATGACCAGGATTTGGAGTGTAAAATCAAATTGATTGGCCTGCAATGGCACTTTTCACAAATGAATCTATCTACTTAGCTGATTGAGTAGTGTTTAGCAAATTTATGGGAAGTAGTGAGTACTTAGAGCTGTTTTTGAGAGTGGTACTTGGCATGAAATGAGGCACTTAGAGTAGTACATTAGTAGATTGCATCATCCCCTTGTATGTAAGAACTATGGTAGTCACTCACTCCCAAGACTTATAGGAAGGCTTTTGAGGCCATCCATAGATCTCCTACTGTGAACAAATTGCAATATTCTACAAGATGGATGTAACTAGAAGTAAGCACTTAGGATTCCTACTCTAGAATTGGGAGTTATCAGACTTTTATATGATTCATGAGATGAGAGGCAAGAGAGAGAGGAAAGAGAGAGAGATTTTCAAGGGGAATAGGGGCAATCCTTTGAATTGGACTAAGGACCATAGGAAAATGGTACTTGGTTTAGATGCTAGGGTTGCAAGAGAAATGAAAAATAGATAAAAATAATTGCAAACAAGAAGCTAACCTCCAAAGTCAAGCGCCACTTTAATTGTAAGTGCTCCAAGAACAATGGATGGAGTGTAGCTAGTTACAAGGACCTTGCCTAAAGAGCTATTGTAGAGGTAGTTATGAAACTCTTAAAATAGGAATGAACCACCTACTTAACCAATGAGCAAGTAGTGTTCTTTGATTATATGTATGCAAGAGAGTCTATAGATTAAGCCAAAATGTTTGAAAAGAACTACAAGTTCTTGCATAGAGATTTCAAAGGCAAAGGAGGAGCTACTTAAATGTCTACTTCCTCCTCTTCTTTGGCATTATCCATGATGCAATCTTCTTCCTTTATGCAATGCTCAACCTCCTACTCTCTTCCCAGCCAAAGTTCTTGGTCTTTCAGGCACCCAGCCTGATCTTGTATCTCCACTATAGCTCTTCTTCTTACACTTCCAGACTCAATGGTGCGTGCTCTAGCATTGCCACTTCTTCCATTATGTGATCTTCTTCATCAATAGAGCACTCATCTATATTTTGGTCTTGCACTTATGGAGTAGACTAGGCATCTTCCTAGCTTTCTTCTCCTTCATTGTTGTCTCTTGAAGTGCAGGTTGATAATTGTAGAGTGAAGGATTATTGCTCCTCTTTATCCTCATCTCCATCTACTTTAGTGTCCTTGGTCTCATCTTCTAAAGAGGACACTTCAACAATCTGGGCACTCACCTTTGACTTCTTTGTTGGAGGAATTGTCTTCTTATTTGGGTGGTGTTCTTCCTCTTTGGAGCGTTTGGCACAATCAGTTCTTCATCTACATTCATGAATTGTCTTTGCAAACTTAGCATTGGCCAGCCGATACTTGGTGATTTGTGTAGGTCCTTCATGTTGCAATTCAAAATAAGATGTAGGATTAAATTGTGGAAGGAACCTCTTCCCTTCTTCCTTTGTTAGAAGATTTGTCCCCATGTAGTAATGCACAATGAAAGGAGCAATGTAGGTGGCTCCTCCTTTGTCTTTGAAGTCTTGGTGCAAGAGCTTGCACTGCTTGTCAAACATTTCTACCCAATCTATAGGCTGTCCTAAATACATGTAATCAAAGAACATTGCATGGCTATTGGTCAAGTAGGTGGTTCTTTTCAGTTTGAAGAGCTTCATAATTGCTTCTACAATGGCTCTTTGTGCAAGGTCCCTATAACTAGCAACACTCAATCCATTTATTCTTGGAGCGCTTGTGATTGAAGTGGCTCTTGACTTCAAGGGTAAGTCCCTTGTCTGCAAATTTTTTATCTATGGTCATGGCTCCTTCAACTGCAACATCCGGGCCGAGTACTATTCACCAATGGTCCTCTATCCAATTCAATGGGTTACTTGTCATTCCTTTTGAAATTTTCTCTTGTTTGCTTCTCATCTCATAAATCATATGGAGATTGGACAACTCCTAATTTTAGAGTAGAAATCCCAAGTGCTTACTTCTTATCATATCTATCTTACAATACACTGCACATTTTTTGACAAAAGGGGATCTAAGGATGGCCTCAAGTGCCTTTCTATAAGTTTTTAGAGTGGCTATCAGGGCTCCTGCACACAAAAGATTGCTATAACTTATTGATCTACTATGCCAAGTGCCCCACTTTGCTCTGAGTACCCAAAATTACACCAAGTGCCTCTCTCAAAAATGACCATGAGTAACTCACTTCTCCATGAAAATGCATAGGACACTACTCAATAAGCTAAGAGGATAGATGGATTTGCAAAAAGTGCCATTGCTAGCCAAGCACTTCAACCAATTCTCTCAAAAATGACCATGAGTAACTCACTTCTCCATAAAAAATGCATAGGACACTACTCAATAAGCTAAGAAGATAGATGGATTTGCAAAAAGTGCCATTGCTAGCCAAGCACTTCAACCAATTCCTAGTCACTCCTGAGCACTCCAATGGTTATAGAGCAAGTAAGCACTTTCCTTTATGTTAGTAAAGGCCTCTACATGTCATCCTTAATGCAAAGTCACTCTCCCACATGCCAAAAATGCAATCACTTTCCTCCGCACCATGCTTGTCCGCCAAGTGCCAATGGTATCTTGTAGGTAATGGTCCTTGGCAGCATGTGTCATTGGTGGCACATTCAAATTGCAGCAACACTTAAGTTTGAGTGTCAAGGTAGCACTTGGCACTTGGGCTTGTATGCATCACTTATCAGCACTCCAAGTGTTGCATCTCCTACGAGCATTCTAAATGATTCTTCAAAACTCTAAGTGTTGTTTCATCCGCAAGCACTCAAGGTCATTCTTCACCTCTATGAGTGTTGTCATCTCCTTTATGACACAACTTGCTTGCTACCTTGATACTTGGCCATGTAACCCATTTGGCCTATAGACTCATTCTTCTTGTCAACATTTGGGATCATCTTACAACATTCCAAGTGTGGTTCCTCTTGCAAGTAGGTTGGCCTATAAGTACTCAAGATTATCCCACATCACTCCAAGTGTTTCTCCTATCCTAGCTTGACAATGTCATTCCTCTGAGTACCTCTCCATTTGAGGCACTTCTCCAAATAATTCCATCATTCCTAGTGGCTCTTAGCACTTAAGCCAAATATGATCAACAAAAGCAAATTTTGAAGAAATAGGGGCACCAAAACCATACATAATAAGAGGGTTAGAGGAAGAGATGTAATTCTCACCATGACTTTGATATAAGAGGTATTTTTTGCCCTTGGAATTACATAGATGTATTACCAAGAGCTAGCCATATGATCTAGATGTGAAATTTGGTTTAGTAACATCTAGAATGATGTTATACATAATGGTCAAAATAGATCAGATAGAAGTATCACCAAAAGAGTACTTCTACTAATAGAGTAGAAATTGAAATAGACTTGAGAACCTTAGAACCAATAGCTAGACATATGATTTAAAGGTGAGAATTGATTTGGTGATATCTGGAAGCATGTTATACATGATGGACTTAACAGATCAGAAAGAGATATCACCAAAAGGGGACTTCTACTAATAGAGTAGGAACCAAAATATGCTTGAAATCATTGGAGGCAATTTTGGAGGCCTAAACGGATGAATTAGGTCTCAAAAATGTTCACATTCTTCTCAATGGAGGAAAGGTTGGCCTTACCTCTCCCTTGGTTTGTCTCGTCAAGAGGTTTCCAATGGTACCTTATGTGATTCTGAGACTCCTATAGGAAGATTCACTAAAAGATCCCCTCCAGTCAAAGCTTGTTTGACCAACCAGATAGGACTTAGACCGACATGTCACCCATCCAAGTAAGTAATCCAAGGGTGGAGCTTGCTGACATGTCACCTATCTTTGTACATAATCATATGGTGGAGCTTCCTTGGAGGAGATACTCTTTGTCTATATAATAAAGAGAAGGTGCTCCTTTGGGGCACCAAATGTTGAGTGTGTAATATGTGTTTTCTCTCTTCTCTTGTCCTCGGAGTATTACAATGGTATCAGAGCAAATGTCTTAGTCCAAGAGAGTGGATCACGCCTCTTGGAAGAGCATGAACTACTAAAATTGAGTTATTAGAGGTGGAGAACATAGAATAATTGCTAGACTTTAGAGATTTTGTGGTTAGGAATTTTGGCGAGGAGTATTATCAACTAGTGATAGCTTCTGAGATCCCATTGGTAGTTCCAATAGTTTGTGCGCCTTCTAGAGTGATCATATTGACTCTATATTGAAGAAGACATTAGCAATTGAGTGTTGCAGGAACCATGGATCCGCAATTGCAAGAGCCGGTGCAAGGAATGCAAGGGATGTTGAAAGAATTTTGAGAGATTAAGATGAACATGGAGACATTACAAAGACAAGTGCAAATCTTGAGGAACAATTAAGCCATGCAAGAAGAAAGCCGTCTCAAAACCCAGTACCTACAAATGAAGTACTTGAAGAGGCACTTGTGCCTACAAACCCTATCAACAATGAAGCCACATTGCTACTCTAGATGAAGATGACCTGCAACATCGAGCCTTACAAGGGGCAGCGTATGATGGGAGTAGGGGAAAATTGGATCTCAAGAATGAATTGATATTTCCGATCGTTCTCAACAGAGATCACGTAGCATGCTGCAAGCGTGTTTGCATGTGGGTACTTGACCGATAAAGCCCTCACATGGTATGATGCTTGGGAATGATCCATGTTGGTAGAGAGAAAGGAGGTCACATGGACAGCAATGCAAGGACAGCTGAAGAATTTCCAATTGGTGGATTTTGTGCAGATGGCTTGAACCCGACTATGGAGATTGAGATAGAAGAATAGCATACAAGAGTATGTGGAGGCATTTCTAGATCTACAAGTTGCAATAATTGACATGAGTCTAGCAGAGGCCCTCTACAATTTCAAATGAGGGTTAAAGGAGCAGATTTGCCAAGAAGTCATGGTGCAAAATCCTTGCACGGTATTTGATGCCATTACATGTGCACAAAGAATAGCAAGAGCATTGGGTGGAGGTGAAGAAGTAGTTCCACCTTAACATTACCAGGCAGAAATACCACACATAAGTGGACCAGTACCGATGGAATTGGGTAACTTTTGATTTTGAGATTGAGGAGCACGACCGCTTCAAGGGGAGTGTGGACGTGTAGAAGAACAAAGAGATGGAGTCCCACAACGCCATTGTTACAATTGTGGCCGTATTGGGCACATATCTACCAACTATCACATTTGTTTCCCTAGAGGCCCTTAGCCTTCGTACAAACAATCTTTGAACAACATGGAGAGGTGCATTGAAGAGGAGGAGGTGGAAATCACTTCAGAAAATGAAGATTGCCAGTTAATGTACCTCACGGCCTTACTGGCTCAATAAGGAAGAAGAGAAGCAAGGGAAGGAAGAAGACTAATGCGCAAAGATCCTGAAAGGCAACCTCACAATTGATTGTTGTGAATGGAGTCCTAGAAGGCAATCAAGTGAGAGTATTAATCGATCCGAGAGCAACAAAGAATTTCTTATCTCACTCTGTTACAATAAGATTGGGAATGGATCTAGAGAGAGATAGGAGTGAAGAAGTAGAGTTGCCTAATGGGCAAATAGAGAGGATTAAATCATTACCTAGACTTGTAACACTCTCTGTAAGAGAATATTAGGAAGCAATTGAGTGGCAAGTGATACAATTGGCTAGTTATGATGCAATCTTAGGCATGTCATGAATGGAGCATTACAAACCTATGGTAGATTGGAGGAAGAAAGTAGTGAGAACCCATCAATGGTCAATCATTGGGGTTAAAGAAAAATCACCCAGGCAGGATCTACCTCTATATGTCATAGGGACGACAATTGCCTATAAGACCGATAAATGTTTCATGGGTCTAATAAGAGAAGTCTAGAGTGCACAACTCGATGGACAAGTTCCTGAGAAATTGAAGGCTGTGGTGGATGAATTTCAAGATGTCTCTCCCGATGATCTCCCCTCAAGATTACCACCAAAAAGGAGAATAGATCATAAAATTGAGACACTCTCGAGGAAGACACCTCCTTGTAAGCCCCATATGGCCTATCACCTCATGAGTTGGAGGAGTGTAAGACTCAAATTGAGGAGATGCTACAGAAGGGGTTCATCCAACCTAGCATATCACCATATGGGGCTCCTGTCTTGTTTGTGAAGAAGAAGGATGGTACAATGCGCATGTGCATTGACTATCGAGATCTCAATCAACAAACAGTGACAAAAAAATACCCCTTACCTTGCATGGATGACCTGTTTGATCAACTCTATCAAGCAAGATACTTCACCAAATTGGACTTGCGGAGCGATTACAATCAAATCCAAATTGCAAAGGAAGATGTGTACAAAACTGCCTTTCTAACCAAGTATGGCCACTTTGAGTATCTTGTGATGCCTTTTGGCCTCACCAATGCACCTACCACTTTCATGAGTCTAATGAATGACATATTTTGTCCATACTTGGATAAGTCTATTATCGTCTTCTTAGACGTTATCTTAGTATATAGTAGCATAATGACAGAACACAAACAACATCTAATTCTAAGACAGAATTGATTGTATGCCAAAATCTCAAAGTGCGAGTTTGGCAAGTTTGAAGTAGACTACTTAGGGCATAGAGTAAGTGTAGAGGCCATTCAAGTATTGACAAATAAAATAGCAGTCATTCAAAAATGGCGTGCCTCTTATGATTAGACTCAACTCAAGAGCTTCTTGGGGTTGACGGGATTCTATCCTAAATTTTTCAATGACTTCTCCAAGGTTTCATAGCCTTTAATAGCACTACTTGGCAAGGGGAAGAAGTGGACATGGAGAACCGCACAAGAGTTGGCCTTTCAAGAATTGAAAGCCGCCTTGCTACATGCACCAATCTTGAAGTGGTATGACCCAAAGTGACCAATCAAGTTGGCTATAGATGCATCAAGCATAGCAATAGGAGCAATCCTACAACAAGAGTGGCATGACGGATGGCATCCAATTGCATATTTCTCTCAAAAGTTGTTGCTGGCAAAGTGCAACTACTACACTACAGAATGCAAAGAGCTGGCCATTGTTCTAGCAACCAAGCATTGGAAGCACTATCTAGGCAAGAAAGCATATGTAGTAGAGACAAACCACAAACCTCTAGTCTACCTCAAGACGCAGAAGGATCTATCTCATTGCCAAATTTGGTGGGTAGAGTGGAGACAACGCTTCAACATGTCAATCACCTATGTGGAAGGTAAGAAGCAACTTGTAGATGCATTCACCCGCATGCCAATGGCGAACAACTTGGTGGTAGAGGTTAAGGTTAACCCTGAATTCTAGCTTCTACAAAAACTGATCCACAAATTGTAGAAGCGCAATCATCCAAAGGCGTCACCAACACCCAAGGACTCACCTTTTGTGATGGTAGATTATAGATCCCAAATGTCCTTGAATTATGCACCACCATTCTAGTAGAATGTCATGATTTGGGCATTACAGGTCATTGTTGGAGTGGACAAGCCCTTGGATGCAATCAAACGCCATTACTATTGGCCCAAGATGAACAACAATGTGATGGACTATGTGTGCAGCTGCCTACTTTGTCAATTGAACAAAGCTTCTAATCAAGCTCTTGTAGGGCTCCTTCAACCTCTCCCCACGCTTACCCAACATTGGGAACAATGGAGTATGGATCTCATTTGTGAATTACCCAAGACCACCTTTGGGTTTGACTCCATTATGGTCTTCGTGGACCGGCTCAGCAAAATGATTCATGTACACCCTACCAAGGATGTGACCGCTCTACAATTAGCTCAATTATACTTAGATGCAATCTTCTCTCACCATGGCTTGTCTAGAGTACTTATCACCAATAGAGGCACTCAATTCACCAGTTTGTTTTGGCAAACACTCTTTTTTTTCTTCAAAACCAAGTTGGCCATGTCCACAACTTACCACCCACAAACAAATGGCCAAACAAAGCAAGCTAATTGCACGACTAAAGACATGTTACGCGGCTTCACCTTAGAAGAGCAAGAGAGGTGGGACACTCTACTCTTGTTGGTGGTATTTGCTTACAACAATTCAGTGAATGCATCCACCTAGGTCACTCCGTTCTTCCTCATGTATGGTGAGCATCCCTTCACACCTTCTAGCTTGATGAAGATCCGTCAAATGCCTACCAAGCCTGATGTATTCAACACATTTGTTTCTAGAATCCAACATGGTGTAGAGAGCGCCAAGCACACATTATAGATTGCACAAAATCGATAGAAGCATTATGCTGATGCACACCATAGGTTCATGGAGTTCAATGTTGGGGATTAAGTGTAGCTATCAACAACCAACCTCACATTAGTTGGACCTCGTAAGCTTAGACCTCATTTTATTGAGCCTTTCTTGATTCTTTGTTGTGTTGGCGCTGTGGCCTATCACCTTGAGCTATCACCACACATGAAGATCCATCCAGTGTTCCATATTTCCTTACTACGCAGATATGCTTCCTGATCAAGCCAGGGTCATTCCACACAAGACATTCAACCTTGTATGACACTCATTGATGGCATAGAGGAATATGAAGTGGAACATATTCTCCAAAAATGCATGCGTGGTACTTGCTAGCCGCGGATGGACTATCTAGTATAGTGGAAAGGTTACCCCCTCTATGAAGCAACATAGGAGCCCGCTGCCAATTTGACACATGCACCGGTGTTGGTGCAAGCATTTGAGCAACAATTGCATAACAAGGACGCTGCGTCTTAAAAGGAGGGAGGTCTGTAATACCAAGAGCTAGCCATATGATCTAGATGTGAAATTCAATTTGGTTACATCTAGAATGATGTTATACATGATGGTCAAAATAGATCAGATAGAAGTATCACCAAAAGAGTACTTCTACTAATAGAGCAGAAACCAAAATAGACTTGAGAACCTTAGAACCAATAGCTAGACATATGATTTAAAGGTGAGAATTGGTTTGGTAACATCTAGAAGGGTGTTACACATGATGGACTAAATAGATCAGAAAGAGGTATCACCAAAAGGGGACTTCTACTAATAGAGTAGGAACCAAAATATGCCTAAAATCTTTGAAGGTAATTTTGGAGGCCTAAACGGATGAATTAGGCCTAAAAAATGTGTAGATTCCCCTCCCAATGGAGAAAAGGCTAGCCTTCCTCCCCTTGGTTTGTCTTGTCGAGAGCTTTCCAATGGTACCTTACGTGATTCTAAGACTCCTACAGGAAGATTTCCTAAAAGATTCCCTTTGGTCAAAGCTTGTTTGACCAACCAGATAGGACCTAGACCGACATGTCACCCATCCAAGTAAGTAATCCAAGGGTGGAGCTTGCTGACATGTCACCTATCGGTGTGCCTAATCCTATGGTGGAGCTTCCTTGGAGGAGATCCTCTTTGTCTATATAATAAAGAGAAGGTGCTCCTTTGGGGCATCTAATGTTGAGGGTGTAATATGTGTTTTTTCTCTTCTCTTGTCTTTGGAGTATTATAGTAGAGGAGGAAAAAATTCCATAGAGTTTGGTCAAAAATTGGTTTTTGGTGAGAGGTAAGATCGCTAGGAGATATCTAGCTAGGTAGTGTGCATATCCTACATTTAGGTCTTTTTTCCAATTGTTAAGTTCACTTCTTATCCCTATATGGAATCCCAAGGTAATAGATGAGAACATTATTCTCATAGTGAAGAGGAAGATGGCAAGATCTACTCTAGTGGACTGTGATTGGGCTTAGTTTATGTTATTTGCTATTGAAAGCATAGTTGGTTGTAGTATAGAGGCAAATTTGCCACCCATATGGTAAACATTATTGTGTAATGCATGTGAGGTAGGTTCCCATAGGTACATCTTTTGATATTTTTATGGATGATAGAAAATGACTGCAATTATATGGTTTGGTTATAAAACCATATCTGGTTTGATATGGTTGAGTTCTTGTGTATGGGTCCCCTTCCCTCCCCCTCTTCATTGTAACAATCCACCCTAAGCACCATGATGATCCATTACATCCACATGAGCACTCTGATTTCTCATTACATCATGATGACCCATTACATAGAGGGAAAAATTGAGGTTGGGCCACCTACACTGCCACCACATGAGAGTATACATAGAGAAGAGCACTTGCATAGTGAGATGGAGTGTAGATTATCTCGGCATGAGAGGAGAATAGTATAGAGAGAAGAGCATATTTAGGCTAGAGGAGCACCTTCTATGAGAGAGAGAGTAGGCTCACTAAGCAAGAGAGTCTCCTAGTAGAGAAGGAGGAGCAATTCATGCTAGAAGAACATGCTTTATTTGAGAGGGAGAGTAGACTAGCATAGCAAGAGATATATCATTGTCTAGAGTAGAGAATACTCACTAGAAGTTAGTAGAAATAGTTAGAGTTATTACGGAGAGGGAAAAGTAGATGCAAGAGCACAAGTTGAGAGATTGGTTGAGTTAGCTAGACTTATTAGACATAGGCATGGAGATGGTAGAGGTATATAGAGGTAGAGATATATAGAGTTCAAGAGATATGGTATATGAGAGAGTTTACCATACTATGGAGCTATTAGAGAGGAACAAGAATACTCTATAAGAGGTGAGAATTGAACTTGATACTTTGAGAGTAATATATGATGATACTCTTGAGGAGGCTAGAGTGCAGTTTGAGGTAGAGATATTATGGTATCCATGGGTTTTCCTCCTATTGATGTGGAGACTTAGATCGAGCATGTGGATGTGGACTATGGAGGAGCAAGCCATTGGAGAGAGGTAAGTTTAATGCATATGGAGACTCAGACTGAGAGTCCAATTGGGGCTTGAGAGAGAGAAAGATCTTAGACTAGAGCTACACCGACTTCAACTTCTTCTATTAGAGTACATCATGCGGGAGAAGCTAGAGCTCCATCCATTGAGAGAGCATCATCTTTGCTTGGTCAAGCCACTCGTTCTAATCAAACTTGGTTGACTCTCACAATTGGGCTGTAATACCAATATCTAGACATGTTTATTATCTAGAGGTGGAAATTGGCATATATAACATATGTTATATATGATAGACTAAGTAGATCAAATAGAATTGTCACCAAAAGAGTACTTCTACTAATATTGCATGAGCCAAAAACACTCAAAAATTCAAACCCAATTTTAGAAGCCTGAAATAAATGAATTAGGCATTGAAAATGGAAAAATTCCCCTCCCTTTAGGAAAATAGGATTGCCTTCTCTCCCCATTGCATGTGGATACTTAACCAATAATGCTCTCACATGGTTCAATGCTTGGGAATGATCAATGTTGGCAAAAGGAAGAGAGATCACTTAGATGGCAATGCAGAAAAGGTTACTAAAGAATTTCCATCTGTGGATTCCATGCAGATGGCTTAACCCCAACTATGGAGGTTGAAGTAGAAGAATAAAATTAAAGAGTACGTGGAGGCATTTCTTGATTTGTAAGTCATTATAAATGATATGAGTCCAAGAGAATCTCTTTACAATACAAACAAGGGTTAAAAGAGTAAATTCACCAAGAGGTAATGGTACAAAGTCCTTGCACTATTTTTGAATCCATTGCCTATGCCGAAAAAAATACTGAGGGTGCTTGGAGGAGGTGAAGGAATAGTCTTGAATCAACACTATTGGACTAAAACATAACACTTTGGTGGATCAATTTCTATGGAATTGGGTAACATTTGGTTCTTGTATTGAGGGGCACGACCGGTCCAAGGAGAATGGGGATGTGTCAAAGAAAGGAGAGATGGGGTCCCATGAGCAAAAGGGCTCAAGCAACACAACAATATTGTTACAATTTTAGTCAAGTTGGGCACATAGCCATCAAATGTCATGTTGATCTTCTTAGAGGCCTTTAGCCTCTATAAAAGCAACCTTTGAACAACAAAGAGAGAGAAATTGAAGAGGAGGATGTTCAAATCACATCAACAAATGAAGATTGCTAGTAAATGTACCTTGTGGCCTTACTAGCTCAATGTAGAAGAGCAAAAGTGGGGGGAGGAAGAGGACAAGTGTGCAAAGGTGGAGGTAAAAAGACACATAATTGATTGTAGTAAGTGGAGTCCTAAAAGACAATTTTGGTGAGAGTCTTGATAGATCTTGGAGCAATAGATAATTTGCTATCTCACTTTGTTGAAATAAGGTTGAGGATGGAACTAGAGAAGGATGAGAATGATGAAGTAGAGTACCTAATGGTCAAACAAAGAGGATTGAGTCATTACCTAGAAAGGTAGAACTCTTTATAAGAGAGTACCAAGAAGCAATTGAGTGGTGAGTGATATGGTTAGCTTGTTATGATGTGATCTTAGGCATATTATGTATGAAGCAGTACAAATCCATGGTTGATAGGAGAAAAAAAGTAGTTAGAACTAGCCAATGGAAAATATTTGGAATTAAAGAAAGGACACATAGTAAATAATTGCCTCTCTATGTCATAGAGACTACATCTATTGGTAAGATAAATAGATGTTTCATGGGTCAAATCAAAGAAGTAGAGAGTGCACAACTCAATAGACAAAGTCATGAGAAATTGAAAGATGTGGTCAATGAGTTTCAAGATGTCTTTTTAGATGATTTACCTATAGGATTACCACCAAAAAGGAGAGTAGATCATAAAATCAAGATGTTTCTTGTGAAGATACCTCCATGTAAGGCCCCATATCTATTTACACCTCATGAGTTGGAAGAGTGTAAGGGTCAAGTTAAGGATTTGCTATAGAAAGGGTTTATCCAACCCAACATATTACCATATGGGGCTCTAGTCTTATTTGTGAAGAAGAAGGATGGGACAATACGCATGTGCATTGACTATTGGGGACTAAATTAACAAATGGTGAAGAAAAAATTCCCATTACCTTGCATGGATGCCTTGTTTGATCAACTCAATGAGGCAAAGAACTTTCCCAAACTTGATCTATAAAATTACAACTAAATCAGAATTGCAAAGGAAGACATGCACAAAACTACCTTTCAAATAAGGAATGGTCACTTTGAGTACTTGGTGATGCTGGTTGGCCTCACTAATGTACTAGCCACTTTCATGAGTTTGATGAATGATGTAATTTGTCAATGCTTGGATAAATCTATTATTATTTTCTTGGATGACATCTTAGTCTATAGTAGGACAATGATTGTGCAGAAGCAACATTTACAAGAAGTCTTCTAGATTCTATGATAAAATCAATTGTATGCTAAAATCTCAAAATGTGAATTTGGCAAGTTTAAAGTAGACTACTTGTGAAATAGACTTCTTGGGGTATAGAGTAAGTGCAAAAGGTATCCAAGTGTTTATAGATAAAATAGAGTCTATTTAGAAATAGGGTGTTGTAGAAGATCAGACTCAACTCAAGAGCTTTTTGGGATTGATGGGTTCTATAGTCAATTTTCCAAGAGCTTCTTCAAGGTTGCACAACCTTTAATGGCACTAGTTGGCAAGGAGAAGAAATGGATGTGAAGAATCATACAAAAGTTAACCTTTTAGGAATTGAAACACATTACTACATATATCAATCTTGAAATAGTATGCACCAAAAGTACAATCAAGTTGACTATAGATGCATCAAGTATCACAATAGGAGCAATCCTACAAAAAGAATGGAATAAAGGATGGTACTCAGTTGCGTATTTCTCTCAAAAACGATTACTAGCAAAATGTTACTGTTACACCACCAAAAAAGAAGAGTTGGTCATTGCCCTTACAACCAAGCATTGGAATCATTACCTTGACAAAAAATCACCTTGTAGTGGAGATAGATCACAAACCCCTAATATACATCAAGACAAAAAAGATCTATCTTGTTAATAGATTTGGTAGGCAAAGAGAGTAGAGATAACAATTCAACATGATGATCACATATATAGAAAGCAAGAAGCAACTTGCAGATGCATTCACCTAGATGCCTATGGCAAACAATCTAATGGTAGCAATCAAGATGTACCATGTATTTTGGCCAAGGATTCTTGCTACTACAAAAATTGACCCATAGATTGTAGGAGCTCAATCATCCAAAGGTGTAACCATTTCCCAAGAACTCACCTTTTGTGATGGCAAGTTATGGATTCCGGATGCCACAAATATGAGAACCACCATCTTAGCAAAATGTCATGATTCTAGCATTGCAAGCCATGTGGAGTGGAAAAGACCTTAGATGCAATCAAACACCATTACTATTGGCCCAAGATGAGCAATGATGTGATGGAGTACATTTGAAGCTGTCTACCTATCAAAAAAATAAAGATTCTAATCAAGTCCCACACGAATCCTTTAACCCCTTTCTACTTCCTACACAATGTTGGAAACAAGCAAGCATGGAGTCGGTTTGTGAATTGCACAAGACCACCTCAAGGTTTTACTCCATTGTAGTCTTTGTTGACCGACTCAAAAAAATAATTCAGGAGCATAGGATAGGACTACTCCACAATAGCTCATTTATACTTAGTTGTAGTCTTTTCTCACCATGGCCTATCTTGAGTGCTCATCAAGAGAGAAAGAGAGAGGTACTCAATTCACTATTTCTCTGAGAACACTCTTTGGGATCTTTTAAACCAAATGGACTATGTCCATAGCTTACTATCTAAGCCAATACATAAAAAAAAGAGGGCTAATTGCATTATTGAGGACATGCTCTGAGGTTTGAACTTATATGAGCAAGTGGACTGGGATATCTTATTTTCACTGGTGGAATTTGCAATTAGTGGAACAACAATTTAGTGAATGCATCCATACAAGTCTCGCCATTCTTCCTCATGTATGGAGAGCATCCTTTCACACATTTGAGCTTAATCAAGATTTTCCAGGTGACTAGCAAGGTTGACATTGTCAACATTTTTGTTTCTAAAATCCAACAAGGTGTGGAGAATGCCAAGCACATGTTGTAGATCGCCTAAAATTGATGGAAACAATATGTAGATGCACATTTCTGGCACATGGAATACAACATTGGGGATCAAGTCTGGCTATCCACAACCAACCTCATGTTATTTGGCCCTCATAAGCTCAAACCTCATTTTAATGAGCCTTTTCCCATCCTTTGTCAAATCGGCATAATGACCTATCACCTCAAGCTACCACCGCACATGAAGATCTATCCAGTGTTCCATGTTTTCTTAATATGTAGATATGCACTCCAAGCGTCCTTCTTTCCTTGCATACAAGAAGTTAGACCTTGTCCAACACTCATTGATAGCATAGAAGAATATGAAGTTGAACTTATTCTCTAAAAATGCATTGTGGTACTCACCATCCATGTTTGGAATATCTTATACATTGGAAAGTGTACCCATTGTATAAGGTAACATAGGAACCAATAGCAAACTTGAAGCATGCACCAATGTTAGTACAATCTTTTGAGCAATAGCTTTGTGATGAGTAAGTTGCATCTTAAAAGGGAAGAGATTTGTAATACCAATATCTAGATATACTATCTAGAGGTGGAAATTGGCTTGGTAACATATGGAAGGATGTTATATATGATGGACTATGTAAATTAGATAAATGTGTCATCAAAAGAGTAATTCCACTAATAGGGTATGAGCCAAAAACACCCTAAAAGCTTGAGAGCTAATTTTAGAAGCCTAAATGGATGAATTGGCCTTGAAAATAGAAAAAAAATCTCCCTTTTGAAAATGGTTTTCCTTCTTGCACTCTTTGTCTTGTTGAGAGCTTTCCAATAATACCTTACCCATGCAATTTTGAGTTCTTACAGGAAGATTCCACAAAGATTCCTTCTAGTGAAACTTGTTTGACCAACTAGATATGACAAAGACCAACATGTCACCCATCAATGCAAATAATCTTAGGGTGGAGCTCACTGACATATCACCAATCTCTATATCTGATCCATTGGTGGAACTTTTTTTGAGGAGATTTTCTTTGCTATATAATAAAGACAAGGTGCTCCTTTGGTGCATTGGAGTATTGAGTGTTGAAGCTTTGTATTTTCTCTCATGTGTTTCTCTTGGGAGTTCTCCTATTACGTGGTCTAAGAGAAGAGCCTTATTTATATATAAGAGAGGATATCGTTTCTTAGAGACCTTACACAAGAGAGTATATTGCACACTTCCTAATTTTTATGGTACTTACCACAAGTGTATGTGGTCTCAAGAGCGGAAGGCATCTTTGAGTGATGAGGTATAGAGATTGTAATGTTTTGAGGATAAGAGAACCACTAAGAGAAATATAAATAAGAAACACAAGGCTTCATCCATCAATACTATGATGTCTCAAAGGACCACCTTGTTTTTATTATATAGCAAAGAGGATCCACTCAAAAGGAGCTTCACCCTTGGATTAGATACATGGATTTGTGACATGTCAGCAAGATCCACTCTAAGATAAGTTGTATAGATTGATGACATGTTTATCCTTGTTCTATTTGGTTGATCAAACAAGTTTGACCAAAGGGAATCTTTAGAGAATCTTAAAAAAAACTCTGAATAACATGGGAGATGTATCATTGGAAAGGTCTTCACAAGAAAAATAAGGGGAGAGAAGCCAATGCTTGGTCCAATTGAGGGGTGTGGGGATTCTTGTAGTTTTTGAGACCTAATTCATCTCTTTAGACCTCCAAAATTGGCTCTAAAGTTTTTAAGGTGTTTTTGACCTCTACCATATTAGTGTAAATACTCTTTTTGTGATATCTCTATCTAATCTACTAAGACCATCATATATAACATCCATTTAGATATTACCAAGCCAATTTTCATCTCTAGATTTTAACTAATGGTATTATAAACCTTTGCAATTTTAAGGTGCAACATTATTGTTGCAAAGTTGCAAAGCTATTGCATTAATATTGGTGCATGGGTCAAGTTACCTGATGGCTCCCATATTTCTTCATATAATGGGTACACTTTCCAATGTACAAGATATTCCACCTATAGATGGCAAGTACAAAGGATGCATTTTTGGAAAATGCATTCAACTTCATATAATGCCGTACCATCAATGAGTGTGGGACAAGGTCTAACTTCTTGTATGGAAGGAAAGTGGAGCAATTAGGATGCATATCTGCACAATAAGGAAACATGGAGCCTTGGATGGATCTTCATATGTAGCGATGACTTGATGTGATACGCCACTATGTCGATTGATGGAAGGTGGGAAAAGTGCCCAACAAAATGAGGTCTAAGCTTACGAGGCCCAACTAAAGGAGGTTGGTTGTGGACAATCATACTTAATCTCCAATGCTGAACTCCATGTACCTATGATATGCATCTATATATTTTTTGTCAGTTTTGGGCAATCTACAACTTGTACTTGACATTCTCCATCCCTTGTTGGATTCTAAAAACAAAAGAGTTGACATCTTTAACTTTTGCAGCCACTAGGTAGATCTTTACCAAGCTTGAAGGTTAGAAAGAATGTTCACCATACATGAGGAAGAATGGTGTGACAGGTGTAAATGCATTCATTAAATTGAGGTAAATTCCACTAGTGGAAGGAAGGTGTTCCACCTTTCTTGCTCCTTTAAAGTGAAGCCTCAAAGCATATCCTCAATAGTGAAATTGACCCGTGTTTTTTGTGCATTGATTTATAGTATACCATGGACATGGCATGTTTGGTTTTGATGATGCCAAAGAGTGTTCTCCAAAACAAACTAGTGAATAGAGTGTGCTGATCGATGATGCGCACTCAAGACAAGCCATGGTGAGAAAAGACTATAGCTAAGTACAATTGAGCTAATTGTGGAGCAATCACATCCTTGGGTCATAGGACACACATGAATCATTTTTTTGAGTCAGTCGACAAAGACTACAATGGAGTCAAACCTTGAGGTGGTCTTGGGCAATTCACAAATCAAATCCATGCTAAGTTGTCTTGAATGTTGTGTAGAAGTAGGAAGGGGTTGAAGAGGTCAAACATGAGCTTGATTAGACATTTTTTTGACAAATTAGGTAGTTGCAAACATACTCCATTACATTGTTGCTCATCTTAGGCCAATAGTAATGGCATTTAACCACGTCTAACATCTTGTCCACTCCAATATGACTTGCAATAGTGGAATCATAACATTTTGCTAGGATGGTGGTCCTTAGACCTAGGGCATTCAAGATCCACAACTTACCATCACAAAAGGTTAATTATTTAGTATTAGTTATGCCTTTGGATGATTGAGCTCCTATAATCTTTGGGTTAGTCTTCATAGTGGTCAGAATTCTTAGCCAAAATTCTGGTTTCATCTTGACCTCTAGCTTCAAATAGTTTGCCTTAGGCATTTGGATGAACGCATATGCAAGTTGCTTATTGCCTTTCACATATATGATTATCATGTTGAACTATTGTCTTCACTCTACCTAACAAATTTGTCAACAAGATAGATCTTTCCATATCTCAAGGTAGATTAGAGGTTTGTGGTCTATCTCCACTACAAATAAAATACCTTCTTGCTAAGAAAGTGCTTCTAATCTTAGTTGCAAGGACAATAGCCAACTCTTTTTGTTTGGTGGTATGATAGTTGCACTTTGCCGGTAATAGGTGTGACAAATATGCAATTAGGTGCCATTTGTCACTCCATTCCTATTGTAGGATTGCTCTTATTGCAATACCTAATGCATCTATATAAGGCTGATTGGATATTTTGGGTCATACCATTTCAAGATTGGTGCATGTAGCAATGCATCTATCATTCTTATATGATTTCTCACATCCACTTCTTCTCCTTGCCAAGTAGTGTCATTAGAGATTTTGTGAGTTTGGAGAAATCCCTTAAAAATTGATTATAGAACCCCATCAATCCCAAGAAACTCTTGAGTTGAGTCTAATATGTAACACCCATTTGTGCATGTATGTGGTATCGTGATATTTAGTTTGGTATTATTAATACTTGAGAGATATTATTTATATAGAGATAAAGGATGGTTCTATATTAGTCATGATTAGCTAAAATTAGTCATAGCTAAGATAGAGATAACCTTACTTTAGAGGAAGTGGAAAAGATGAACACCACTATTATGGATTCTAGTGTGTTGACTTTGTATTATTTCTATGTGTTTAGCTTTGAGGAAAGAGTTGAGAACTCTTAGGATTGCAAGCCTTTTTGTTTTGGATTCTTCTATAGTCCAAGGATAGTCCATGTGAAGGAATCCTTGACTTAGTGGTTGGATTAAGAAAAGATCACATGCTTAGTGGAATATGCCTATATGGATGGATATTCCTTTATACTTTTTGACTTTATTTGACTTTTAGTTTGGTAACTTGAGTTACTCTAGAAATTAGTAAATTTAGTGCGTAACTATTTCACAAGTATATAAACAAGGGGTGAGGAGGTACTCATCATCTTTCATTTGCAACTATTGTGGTGCCCACATTTTTTGTTTTTTTTCTGTTTATTAGCATTTGGGAGAAGAAGTAAACAAAAAAAGCTGAATTGCAAAAGAAGGAATGGACGGAAGTGACTTCGGAGGAAATCCAAAGAAGTCAAGATCGGATCCGATGATGAAGGTACTCAGGAGAGTGGTACAATGGAAGAAGTCCAAAGAGCATCATCTTTGGATCGGGAAGCACAGGCCGTTACAAAGACCGTCTAACAACCTTGGTACGTGGCAAGAAAGTACACTTCAAGAAACAGCGGAGGCAAAAGAAGTATGTGTTGACAGTAACAGGACAACAACACGCAGAAGAGGGGAAGTCAGCTTTGAAATCAACTGAAGAATGAGTGCAATTTGGGGTAATATAAAATTGTGATTGCGCAGGGACAAGTTGAATATGTCAAGTAAACTTTCAATCCCTCTGAGTAGTCGTCCCGCAGTAATGCGTGTCAGGAAGCCAATTGAGAGTGCAATTTTCCAAAATCTAGAAGGGGTTAGAGTGTCTCGTCCAAGGGAAGGCATAGTCTTTCAATGCCAAAGAACAAGAGAGCAGATCATGGCGAGGAAGGTCATGAATGCTCTGGCGGTGCAAAGTTTCACAATTTGTAGGTTAGATGTTGTAGCAAAAATCAAAGTCTTGAATAGACTTTGTATTACCTTTTTAGCATGGAACTAGAATTTCAGTTTCCCAGGAGTCATGGCAAAGATAGCTGCCAATAATTGTGAGGAAGGGCCCAAAGTTGAGGGGAAGAGAGGGAATCCGGCTCAATGGACTGAGTCAGATTGGAGGTTAGTGTTGGGGAAGGAAGCAGGAGAACCGACAGGGATCACTTTTTATCAAAAGTATGATGCTGCAGAAGAGACGGTGGAGATCCAAAATTTGTTCTTTGCTTTGCAAACAACAAATGGTTATAAGGTAGAGTCCTATCGGGACCCGATTAGACAAAGTATTGTGGGGACGAGAATGGCCATGTTCAAACCAGAACGGATGACTTACGTGAATATGCAATAGGCGGTCTTTTTCCACTAGATGTTTGCAAGAGTGAAGGTGAATTGAGGGAAGTGTTTTCACAAACGAACGAGGCAGATGGTGGTCAATTGGAGGACAGGTTTGCCTCCACATTATTTTGCACTATGTGCAGCATACTTCTACTTTGGGTTGAATTTGCTGACAGTAGAGGAGAGACGTTGCATGGTGTTGCATTTTCATCCTGATTTAAGACCAGAAGCGAATGAAGAAGAGCAACAATATATGACACACCTGCAAGCCAATGATGATCACTTCTTGAAGACGGGACAATGGAAGATGGAAGAAGTCACAAGTCCAAAGAAGAAGAAGAAGTGCAATAAACCCAAAGAAGCAAAGTTGCCTCTAGCTCAAAGGAAGACCTGAAGACTAGTTCTACAGAGTAAGAAGATGGTGAGAGAAGCATCGTTGGAATCCGAGTCTGAAGGGGAGACAGAGTCTCAAGGAGAGGAATCAAAAGAAGACGAACTCACTTTATGAAGTGAGGAATTTGGAAGTGAGAGTGAGGGGGAACCTGAGGTTCAGCAATTGGTTGGAGTGAGTGAAGCTTGTCATGTGATGATTGACAGTGTACCAGGAAAGAAGAATCATTGCGTAGCCCTAGTTGTGGAAGAGAAGGGAGCTGAAAGACGGAAGGAGAACCCTGAGGGGCCAAAGTTCAATTGGTAAGGAAGTTCAATTAGTAAGGAAGAAGGAAGCTTGGAAGTAGTGTCTTTGAAGATACAAAGATCGTGACTTTGGAAGAAGGAGCCGATAGACAAGGCAAAGTATGAAGACATGGACAAAGAGGAACAGAACTTTGGTGGAATACAATATCTAACAAAGGTTGTCACTCCCTTGTTGGAACTGTTAAAGGAGCATCAGAAGGTAATTCCCCAAGATTGTAGGAAGGTGAAAAATGAGCTACAAGTGGTGAAGTATCTGCTAAGTGAAGTGAAGGGTTTGTAGGAGCAAGTAGTCCAAAGAGATGAGGAAGTTGAAGAATTTCGGATGGATGCAGTCTTGAAGAAGAAGACTTTCAAGATGTTACATGAGAGTTTTGAGTCAAGAGAGAAGGAACTGCAGAAGCAAGCTGAAGAATTGAAGGAGAAGGCAATGTTGCTAACCAAAATGAATGAGGAAGTCAAGGATGTGCACATCAAGAGTATTCATTTGAAGGCAACGCGATAATGGAGCAAGAGTTGGAAAGCTTGAAGAAGAGTGTAGCTGGGAAGGCTACACTCTTCTTCAAGCATGGCAAAAAGAGTTAGCAGTCAAGCATGAAGAAGAAGAAAGACTACGTGAGCTGGTACGAAGTGCTGAGTTAAAGAGTTCACAATATGCGGAGGAGAAGAAGATGCTTGCTGTTGAGTACAAAGACAAGTTGAAGATGTACCGCAAAGAGTTGAAGGCAGAGCGATCTCAAGGGTATGAGTTGGAATAGGTAGGAGAAGTGGCAGGAAAGTTGCGAGCAATCTTGAGCACAGAGGCTAAAGGGAGATTGGAAGAAGCACATCTAAATGAGCTAAAGTTACTTGTGCAAGGAAACTCGGAAGAGAAAAGCCAAAGATGTAGATATGAACACTTTGCTGATCCGATTAAGGGAGCAAGTAGATCGGAAAATGTTAGAAGTAGGAGATAATGTCATTTTTAGATTAGATTTAGTTAAATCAGAGTTAGAGAGAATTAGGAGTAGTGTGACAGAGGAGAGGAAGCCCAATGTTGCAGAAGTAGGAATTCAGGTGTCTTCAGGTTTGTTATTGGAGACATTAGAGAAGAGTGGGTTGAGAGATAAGGTAGTAGAAGAGTTACCCATGATCTCAATTGTAGTTCCTAGTGAAGAAGTAGTAGAAGTAGTGAAGGATTTGTTAGAATCAGATATACCCAGAAAAGGAGAAGTGATAGGAAGATCATCGGGTTTGCAAGCCGATGATGAAGTAGACATCGGATCTGGATAGTAATAGTTTTGAGATAGGAAGAGGTAGATATGAAGAGGTGGTTTGTTAGTTTGGATCTGCAAGTAGGAAGAGATGTTAGGAAGCGGTACATTAGTAGGAAGAACTGCCATTTGCTTTAGTATTTAAGGGAAGCCTTTGCAGTATTATGTTGTTCAATATTCAAATTTTTGAAGATAGATAAAGCAAAGTGTTGGTTTTTAGTGCTCGTTGCTTGAGCTTAATTCCGATTGTCAATTTTGTGTTTGTGTTAGTGAGTGTGTGGAGAAATTCAAAGTGCAAGTCAATATGTTTGTGGATGTTGGATTCTGTAGCATTGATCTTCATTTTGTGTGTTTGATCCCAAGTGAAGTGCATCAAAGCAATGCCTTGACAGATCTGAGAGGAATTGTAGTGTTGGTAGTATTTTGCATTTGTGGGTGCAACACAAAGTTGATGTGAAGCAATTTTGATAGAGGAAGTTGTGCCTTCATTAGAGGAGTGGAACACAATTCTGAGGCAAAGTCATCTTGTAGTGAAGTGCAATCTTCAAGAGAATTTGAATCATCACAATCAGATTTGTTTGGATAGAATTTATTATGTTGTGATTATGTGTGTGTATTCATGACAAGTTCTCAAGATTGTGAGCTTGTTACTCTCTTCTTGGTATAGTTTCTACCTGAGATTAAAGACGCAACCAAGAAGAACTACATGTTATTTTTTGACTTTGTATTTGACCAATTATGAATCGTATCTCTGCAGGAACAACCTTTACTTACCCGATTACCGAAAAAGTAATATTTGCCGGGTTGTCACAACTATCTCTCTCATTGAATTCTCTAATGAGTAATGTCTTGAGTCTTGGAGTGTTAGTCTTGGAGGAGTATGAAGGAGTTGGGGTTTCTTGCATTCTTAGTCCATAATGTGCTACCATAATAGCCATCAGAGGTTCATTCTGACTAAGAGACAGGCCAACTCACATTTTTGGTTTCGTTGGCGTGACCTCTTAGAAGGCAAGATATTGTTCCGTGTACAATTCTATATTAGACAGAAGGAGGCTATGAGAGCTCACTTGGAAAGAACTTCAAGGGAGCAAAAGATTGAACTGATGTCAGAGAACTTGGACCCATTTTTATACCTTGTAGTTCATTATGATGTATTTGAGGTGATTTTGTACATCTTGTACACTTGTGAGGATTTGGAGAGATCGTGTGAGGTGGATTGTAGATTGTGGGGATTAAGGTGATTTTGGGTAAAATATCAAGTTTGAGATCTGGAAATGAAATTTCTACACATGATATCTTGGGTTATCTTTCAGTTATCACATTTTAAATTATTGTGTTAGCTACTATGCACATTGATCTAGAATTTTTGAAAGTTGATAAGGTAAATTGCTCCCGCAACTGCATGTTCTCTTGAAAATTGTACAGAGTCTTCAATTTCTTCATATTCTAGTGGATTTCTTTGATAATTTCCAAGAAAATTCAATGCATTGTACCCTACATGCTGATACAAAAATAAGGGAGATCATTCTTACACAAAGAGTTATGAGTTTTTAAAGTGAGGGGGTGGTTTTCAAACAAAATATAAAATATATGTACTGAATAGAAAGGTGTGTAGGCCAAACGGCTCAATGAAAAGATTTGAAATTTTGCAAGGAGGGAGGCCTAGGAGTTGTGATCAAATGTGAAAAATTTTAAAGGATTATGACATACCAATTGACAGATTTGAGTGATATTGTGAGGAAGGGTCAATTCTGCAAAGTTCTCATGCATGAGGAGTTTGAGAGCAACAAAAAGTATGTTTGAGTGTTTAGATTCATCTTGGGAACATGGAGGGTAATCAAGAGTGCAAATTGAGACTATGCAAGGTTCTCCAAGGGTTTGAGGTGATTGTAGGGGTGGATTTGAGGAAAAGAGAGTTTAGAATAGAATTTGAATAGAGTGTTGAGAGGATCCAAAAACTTACATCACTTGGAGGAAAGAGTGAGTCTAAATGCTTTCTATGTGGAGAGAAGGGACATAAGGCAAGTTCATGTCCATTGACCTTTGAGAGCAAGAGATTGAGAGAACAGAGATGATTACTTGACTTGGGTTTGCATGTTGGACCTTCTTCACTAAGATTGGGAGGAAGAAGATCTAAGACCAAGGAGTTGTGTGAGGTTTGTGGAGTTGAAGGACTTTTAAAAGGACATGAGTGTAGTGGAGTAAAAACACTTTTGGAGATTTTGGTGAAGGATCTTGGAGAAAGTCTGAGTATAGCTATATAAATACTACCACTTTCATCAGCTAGTTTTCAAGATTAGTGATAGAAATAATCTTTCAACTTATGGATAAACTATCCATGAGAGTTCAGTTAATATGCACTCTAGGATTTAATATTGCTATAGAAATCTTGGAGCAACCTGAACCTTTTGTGTTTTCTTGAGTGAATAACTCTCAAATGGCTTTAGTCATGTACATACTCTATTAGTTATAGAGAGAGAGAAAAGAAAAGAGGAAAAGAAAAATTGAGAGAAAAGAAAGATAGTGAGGGGTTAAGATGGAGAAACTTCCGGTTTTCTTGGGAAGGATGGAGAAGATGTGGAGGCTTTTGTGAGAGACTTCAAGAGAGCTTGCATAGGAAACAATGAGAAGATGAAGAATGAGTGGGCCTCATTATGATCAAATTTCTTTGAGGATGTAGCACTTACATGGTATGAGTCAAAATACCAAAAGGGAAGACGAGAAATGTGCAAGAAGAGTCTTGGGAGAGTTTGACTTCAGCATTCATTGAGAACTTTTTTCCAGATGAGAGTTATGAGAAATTGATGAGTGAGGTTACCTTTCTCAAGCAAGGAGATGGAAAGAAAGTGAGAGTCTAAGTGAAAGTCTATGTGGAACGAGTAGAAAAGTTAGAGTCTAGATTTTGCATAGTGTTGAGGAAGGGTGAAGATGATGTGGAGACTACTATGATTGAGATAGGGGCCATGTTCACCAAGAATTTTGTGAGAGGATTGTGACCACAAATTAGAAGCAAGGTGAGATATGAGAAACCTTCTTCCAAGGTTGAAGCTATCAAGATCACAATTTGTATGGAAGAGAGTTTGGAAGAGGATGAGAGTGATTTGGTGGTGAAGGAGATTGTGCATCCTCCTCAAGGTTACAAGTATGGTGGAACTTCTGATACTTTGGTGACAAGGGTTGCACCACAAGTAGTAGTTTCTACATTTCTTGCACCCCTACCAAAGGATCTACTTTAAACTATCACAGAACAACTTGCAGATCTCAACATCAATATAGTGCAATTATGGGAAAAGAGAGAGGTGGATCATAATTTAAGGAGAGGGCCTAGGAGTTATAGAAACTATCCATATAGAGGAGGCCAACCAGCCAACAATTTCAATGATAAAAATTGTTTTGGTTGTGGAGGAAGAGGTTACATCCAAAGAAATTGCCCAAATTCTACTTACCATGGAGGAAGGGGTTATGAGGGAGCCAATAGAGAGAAAGAGTGAGGTATTCAAACCCAAGTGGCTCCTAATCCAAAGAGAGGTAAAGGAATAACATTCATAGATATGGTTGAGAGCAAGTATGAGAAGAGAGAGTGCTCAAACTCCAAGAGTCTTAATTTGGAGCTTTTGGCACAAGAGAAGAAGAGAGCTCATTTTGCAGAGGATGTGCACTCTTCTCAAGGATTTACTCCTAGCCAAGATACTCTTATGATTACTAGGAGCACTCATACAAGCACTTCAGCAACATCAACAATAAAGACTCCAAGGAAGAAGTTAGGGATGTAGGACTTCTTGATCTCAAAGCAACAATAGAACTATAATGTCTTGGAGGATGTTGGTAGTTACAAAGGCTAACATCACAATGGGCCAACTGATTTCTTTGAATCCTACTTTAAGAAAGGAACTTAGAGGTGGTTTTATTTCTTAAAGGAGCAAGAGGAAGAAGAAAGCAAAAACTCTAGTATCAATGGGGGTGGTGGATGCCAAACCAACATCACGGGAGGCTTGTGAATATGCTTCCAAGATTAATGTGAGAGTGAATGGTCACAACATCAAGGATGCACTTATTGATGGAAGATCAATAATAAATGGAAAGGTTGATGAAGAAGTTGGGTATGATACCCTCAAGACCTTCAACATTTGTGGTGAGCATGGCAAACAAGCAACAAGTTTGATTATTAGGGTGATAGAGAAGGTGGTAGTTTCAATTATGGGAGTTCAAAATCTTATGACTTTCTAAGTTTTGAAGGATTCAAGCTATGACTAACTTCTTAGGAGGCTATGGTTGAGAGCACCACACACAACTGATCGATGACACAAAGGATACTTGAGGATTGGGTCATCAAACCATAGAGTCATATTTTGTGTGACTAACACCACCATCACTTTACATTCAGATATATCATCTTCTAATTATTGGGAATCAGATTTTGAAGAAAGAGCTTTAGGTGTAGACACAAGCATGGAAGAGTAGACTTCCACTAAGGAGGATAAATTTGAATCTGATTCAGATGTGTATCTCTTGTGTGCTATGGATTTTGCACCTAAGCTAGAGGTTTTGAAGGACCCAGATAAATCACCATTGACACTTGAGGAGATAAAGAAGAGGTTATCTACCCTTAAGTATTGTAAAAGACCAAGACCGAGGAGAGACATAAGAGAATGGAAACTCACATTAGGACACTTGAATGTAGGAAAACTCCAAATGCCTAGCATGAGCTTTGGCTTTGGTATTTATGTGTAACATATAAGGTCCTTGAGAAGCTTCTCAAGAAGCTTTCTCAAACTGCTTTCTTAGAGTGCAAGCCAAGTTAACTAGGAAGCTTATCAAGAAGCTTCCTTCTAGAACCTACCTACTTGGCGTGCAAGCTAAGCTAGTTGGAAGGTTCTAGAAGCTTCCTTCTAGAAGCTACGTACTTGAGGTGCAAGCTAAGCTAGCCTGGAAGCTTCCCAAGAAGCTTCCTAGATATTTCTCAAATATTCTAGGCTAATTTGTCTTATGTGCTACTTTGTAAGCCCAACTAACTTTGTCGCTAAACTCCATATTGTTTCATATTCCCCCGCCGCTAGTTGGTGACATCCTTATTGCATGTGAAGCTTTGGATTCCTAGATCGTCATCTGTGCATTCTGGAGGTGAAAAAGAGGTTCTAATGTGGCATCATGAAGGGGATACCCTTTCCAAAGGACCTTGAACTCCATATGTTGGCGATGGCCTCATTGAATATGGCAACGCCCAAGGATACAATCAACTTTGTACTCCTCATGATCATTGATAGAGATAGAAAGAGGGGGAGATTGGACTCAAGAGGGAAAGGAAGAGGGGTTAAGAACAAAGGGTTTCAACTTGGAAACATGAAAGACAAGATAGATATGCATGTGACAAGGCAAATCAAGTCAATAAGCAACAAGAGAGACAATTTGGGTGATATCAAAGGGTCCTATCCAATTAGGTGCAAGTTTATGAACTTGGGTATCAAGTGGGAGAGAGAGGTTACTAGAAGATAACATGACTTTATCACCGACTTCAAAGGTTAGATCATAATGATGGTAGTCCGCATATTGTTTTTGGCAATTCTGAGCAACAAGGAGGTGAGACTTGGCTTGTTGGAGAGATTGGGATATAGTGGTCAAAAATGTGGAAGTATGAGGAACCTGAGATGGAGGGAGAGCAAGAAGAGAAGCTGGAACAAGCAGATCTTGGCCAAAATTGAGAAAGAAAGGACAAAATCTGGTGCTTGCCTGTTTGGAATTGTTGTAAGCAAATTTTGCAGCTGCAAGACATTCATCCCAATTGGTATGGTAGACATTGACAAAGGCACACAACATATCCTCCAATGTACAATTTGCACGTTTGGTTTGGCCATCAGTTTGAGGATGATAGGCAATGGACAAAGAAGCTTGGTGCCGAGTATTTGGAAGAGTGCTTGCCAAAACTTCTTAGGAAATCAAGGATCATGGTTGAAGATGAGTACACATGGCATCACATGATGCTTGAAGATATTTTCAAAGTAGATTTAAGCTAAGGTTGGAGCATCTATGATATCACAAGTTGGTGCCAAGTGGATTTTCTTACTAAGCTTATCCAAAAACACCACAATTGTGGTGTGTCTTTGTTTTGTCTTTGGCAAGGATGTGATGAGATCCAAGCTCACATGCTCCTAATGAGCGGATGGAACGGCGAGTGGTTGAAGGAGTCCACTTGGCTTCTAGTTGCTAGCCTTGTTATGTTGGCAACTCTCACACAATTGGACAAATTTTCAAACATCTCATGTCATGCTGGGCCACCACCATTGACATTGGAGGGTACCCAAGGTCTTGTCCACACCCATGTGACCAGTAATGGGTAAATCATGGGCTTCTTGAAGGTGCACAAGTTGAAGACCACCTTTAGCTAGAACATAGATCCGGTCCTCATGGAATAAAATGCCCTCCTTGATGGAGAAGGTGTTGTACTCCTTATTGCATGTTGTAATGCGACCATGTACCATTTGGAAGAAAGGATCTTAGTGTAGAGCTGACTGAAACTCGTTTTGGACCTTGGAGTCAACTAACAATGTTGAAAGTGCCGTTGTGATGAGACAAAGAGACTTCAAATCAGGTTGTCGTGATAAAGCATCAAGGATCACATGGAACCAACCTGGTTTGTACTCAAGTTTGATGTCATACAATTGGAGTTGTTCCTCTTATTGATGATGTTGACTCTTCATGTGTTCCAAGTGTAAGGTCTGCAACAATGGTTTGTGATCAATTCGCATGATCACTTGTTTCCCAAAGAGGTAATGCCTCCATACCTTGGTGGCGTATACCATTACAAGTTGTTCTTGATCTTGAGCAGAGTAGTTTTGTTCAGTCGTATTGAGTCGGCGAGACACAAAGGCAATGGGATGGAGTCCATTTGGGAATTCTTGTTGTAGCACGGCTCCAATTGAAAAGTTAGAAGCATCAAAATCAACCACACAGGGTAGTTGAGGATCATATGGTTGAAGAATGGGTCTTGAAGAAACTATATGCTTTAACTTTTGGAATGCTTCTTCATACTTGGTGGTCCACTAGAAGCTCAAGTTCTTTCCCAAGAGGTTAATCAATGGTGCAGCCACATGAGCATAATAATGGATGAACCATTGATAAAAACTGGCCAATCCATTGAATGCCCACACTTTTGTAACATCCCTTGGGGTAGGCCAATCAGTAATTGCCTTGATTTTCTCTTTTTCCATCTTGATCCCCTTTGATGAGATCTTATGACCCAAGAAAGTAACCTCCTTTTGCCAAAAGGCACACTTTGACTTCTTGCAGTAAAATTTGCATTGTCATAGTCATCTTAGCACTTCTCGCACATGATTCACGTGTTTTGCCTTTGTCTTACTATAAATGAAGATATCATCCAAGAACACCACCACAGACCGATCCAATAGTCCATCCCACACCCGATGCATCTGATCCATGAAGATTGCTAGAGCATTAATGAGTCTAAAAGGTAGAACTCTCCACTCAAAATGCCCATACCTTGTACAAAAGGCAACCTTTTGCACATCCTCTCTATCAATAGGAATTTGCCAATAGCCACTACAAAGATCTAACTTGGAAAAGTAGCGTGCTCCACTTAGTTGATCAAGCAAATCATCAATCCAAGGCAAGCAATATGCATTCTTTATGGTTTGCTTATTGAGCCCATGGTTATCAATACAAAAATCAAGTCCTCCATCCTTCTTTGGAACAAATAGTACCGGTGCTCCCCAAGGAGAGGTACTATGTTGTATGAAGTCCTTCTCCAACAACTCTGTAAGTGTTATTTGCAACTTCTCCAACTCCTTTGGTGAGAGTCGATAGATCAATCTACTCATTGGAATACTACCTGGCAATAACTTGATCTTGAAGGGCATACCTCAATCGGAGGATAATCCCTTTGGCAGATCATCCAGAAACATGTCTGCAAACTCCTAAACTATCCGATCAACCATTGCTTGATGAGGCTCTTGGCCCTCCTCCGATTGTTCTTGTGCAATCGGCTTGATCCACACCGTGAATACAGACTTATCTTCCTCCAAAGCTTTCTCTATGGCTGCTTTACTAACCAACTTCCCTTCCAAGGACTCATCTCTCTTCCAAGCTTGCTCCATGGTTGTCTTCTTGGCAAACTTCCTATCTTGGGAATCCACTCCCTTCAAGGTTTGTTCTATGGCTATCTTCAACAAACTTCCCATCTTGGGACTAACTATTCTTAGGTGTCTTACTCAAAGGTGCCAGACAACCTAATCGGAAATTCCTACCTTGGTGTTGTACTTGAATTTGGCATTGAGTCCAATCAAATTGAACCTTATGACGTTCAAGCCAAGGTAGACCCAGAATGATATCATAGTGTAGAGGTGCCACTACAAACCTTATACACTCCAAATACTCCTTCCCAATCTTGAAGGTAACAAGATGCGAGGTGCGGAATGCAAAACCCTTTCTACCATCCGCCATCATCAAACTACTTCCAATCATAGGCTTGATAGGAATACCCAATTCCTTTGCTACTTGCATAGACATGCAATTCTTTGAACTTCCAAAATCAACCAAAATTTTATAACCTTGATTACATATCATACCTTGCAAGTGAAGCAAAATTGCAGAGGTCAAGCCTTCAATCCCATTGGAACTAATCAAGCTCCCAGAAGGCAGCTCAAAATCTCCTACTAGGATTCTTTGTTTCCATGATCATTCAATTCCACAAACTCTATCTAGGCAACTTGATGAGGTCACCCATTCCCAAGTGGACATTCAGTAATGCAATGTCCAACTTGGCAACAATAAAAACAACTTCCATTTTGTCACAATCTTTCTCTATCTGTTGCACCAGGTGGCCTCTGTTGGATAGCATCAATCTCCATTGGTGCTAGTTCTTCCACTCGTGCGTATTGTATTGGTAAGCTTGGTGTAAGTTGAGGTCGAGACCAAGTTGTTGCAACCAAGGAATCAAAATGCTCAATCAATTGCATGGCTTCTTCTACATTTTGTCATTCTTGCATGGTCTGTGAGCCGGCCTGTCTCTCACTCAGGATGAACCTCTGATGGCTATTATGGTAGCGCACCATGGACTAAGAAGGCAAGGAACCCCAACTCCATCATACTCCTCCAAGGCTAACACTCCAAGACTCAAGACATTGCTCACTAGAGAACTCAATGAGAGAGAGATAGTTGCAAATGAAAGGATGATGAGTACCTCCTCACTCCTTGTTTATATACTTGTGAAATAGTTACGTACCAAAGTTACTAATTACCGTAGTAACTCAAGTTACTAGACTAAAAGTCAAGTAAAGTCAAAAAGTAGAAAGGAATATCCATTCACATGGGCATATTCCCCTAAGCATGTGGTCTTATCTTGACCCAACCACTAAAGCAAGGATTCCTTCACATGGGCTAACCTTGGACTAAAGAAGAATCCAAAACAAAAAGGCTTGCGGGCCCAAGAGTTCTCAACTCTTTCCCCAAAGCCAAACACCTAGGAATAATACCAAGTCAACACACTAAAATCCAAAATAGTGGTGCTCATCTTTTCTACTTCCTCTAAAGTAAGGTCCCATCTATCTTAGCTATGACTAACTTTAGCTAACCATGACTAATATAGAACCATCCTTTATCTCTATATAAATAACATCTCTTAAGTACTTGTAATACCAAGCTAAATATCACAATACCACACACATGCACAAATGGGTGTTACATTTACCCCCGGACTAAGTTTTCACTTTGTCCTCAAAGTGAAGGTCTCTCTACCTTCTATGGTACATCTTCAACTTATCATGGTTAATCCTATCAAAGTGTCTTCCTCCCAACTCCTTGAGATCATAAGTGTAATTTCCCCACACCTTCTCTACTATGAAAGGTCCAAAGTACTTAGGCAAAAACTTCTTTTGTACTCTCTTGAATCGAATGGAATCAAACAACATTACCCAATCACCTTCTTTGAAAGGCTCCACCTTCTTCTTGCCTTGCCTCTTGTCATAGCTCTCCTTTTGTTTCCTTTGGGCTTGCTCCACTCGAACCATAGCAACTGCTCTTGCCTCTTCCAACTCCATGAGTTGATCCTTCCTTGACTTCTCTGCATCACTTCCTTGTGCTTTCTTCAATCTCCTATGAATGCTTTGGAAGGTAGGAAGATCAAAGTGAATAGGTAAGGTAGACTCAATACCATACACCAATTGGAATGGAGAATATCCAGTGGAAGTCTTCATGGTTGTCCTATACTCCCACAAAACTGCATGAATCCTCTTGTCCCAATGATGTTTAGCCCCCTCCATTTCTGCATCTTTGGCCAACATCATGCACAAGGTCTGATTGGTTCTCTCTGCCAAGCCATTGGAATTTGGCTTATAGGATGTAGTTACTCTATGTGTGATAGAGAAATGTCGTAGCATGGCTGTAGTAATGCTTCCTGTAAACTCTCCTCCTCTATCAGAAACCAACTCCAAAGGGCATCCAAACCTAGTGATAATGCGTTCATAAAGAAATCTACCCACTTCATCTTCATTCTTGTCCCTCAATGGTCTAGCCTCAACCCACTTGGTAAGGTAATCAGTAACTACCACAATGTACCGATTGTTCCTTGGGGTTCTATTGAGAGGTCCTACAAAATCAATTCCCCACTTCTCAAAAGGTCCTAGCAATGGAATTGATCTAAGTGGTGGAGTGGATGTAGACTTTCTAGCAAAAGCTTGACAAACATGACAAGTTTTGCAATAATCAAGACAATCCTTGAAAATCCCTCTCCAATGGTAACCTGCATCTAGAATCTTGAAAGCAGTCACCTTTCCTGCAAAGTGTCCTCCACATACTAAACCTTCATGAAACTCCTTTATGAGTAGGATAGACTCTTCCTTACCCACTGCTCTTCGAAGTAGATCATCTGCTCCTTGGTGAAAAAGAATATCCTCCACCATTGTGTAAGGTCTAGATCTTGTTGCAAGGGCCTTCCTCTCCCTAGCATGCATCCCTTCTGGATAGTTACCTCTTGTCACAAAATCCACAATCTCCTTGTACTCCATTGGAATCTCTTGAGTGACTGAGATTGTCATGAGCTCCTCATCCGGGAAGGAATCATCTACTGGCTCATCTCCATCATGATCATAGGCTCTAGATAACAAATCAGCATTTGCATGTTTCTTTCCTGGCCTATCCTCAATTGTGTAGTCATACTCAGACAAGAGTATCATCCACCTTGCTAGTCTCCCTTCAACATTAGGCTTGTTGAAGATGTACTTCAAAGCCTTGTGATCCGTGACAATTGTGGCTTTCCCTCCAATCAAGTAGTGTCTAAACTTCTTGAGACCAAAGATCACTGCCAACCCTTCTCTCTCTGTGACAGAGTAGTTCTTCTCTGCTGAAACCATCTGCCTACTAGCATAAGCTATTGGATGATCATGCCCATCTTGGTCTAATTGACTAAGAGTGCATCCTATAGCTACATTAGAAGCATCAGTGTAGAGGATGAAAGGCTTACTCCAATCAGGTTTAGCAAGAATTGGAGCTACAACAAGGGATTGCTTGAGCTCCTCAAAAGCTTTGAGAGCCTCCTTGTCTTCCAAAATCACCATGTAATCTACACCCTTCTTCATGTAGATGGTCAATGCATAAGCCTTGTTGGAAAATGAGAAGATGAACCTCCTATAGTACCCAACCATTCCCAAGAATTGGCGTAACTTTGTCAAGCTTGAAGGGAATGGAAGGTCTGAGATTTTCCTCACCTTCTCAGGATCAACTGCTATTCCATCCTTGGAGATGATGTGCCCCAAAAGTAGACCTTCTTCACATCCAAAAATGCACTTCTCTGGGTTGAGTGATGCATTTGCCTCATCCAAGCGTTGCAAGACTTTGATTAGGTGCTCAAAGTGCTCCTCCTTGCTCCCATAGACACAAAAGTCATCAATGAAATCTCTCACAAATTTCCCAATGAAAGGTTCAAATACCTTGTTCATGAACCGTTGGAATGTGGCTGGAGCATTGCAAAGCCCAAAAGGCATGACCTTGAAAGCGTAAGTTCCCCAAGGTGTGGTGAATGTGGTGAGTTGTTGATGCTCTGGTGCAATCTTGATTTGGTTATATCCACTATAACCATCTCCAAAACTGTACCTCTCATGACCTGCAACCTCCTCCAAGATCTCATCAATGAATGGCAATGGGTAGTAGTCCTTCTTGGTAACAGCATTGAGCTTCTTGTAATCCACACATACCCGAAGCTTGCCATTCTTTTTCTTCACAATGACAATTGGAGACACCCATTCTGAATTCTCCACCTCAAAGATAAATCCAGCCTCCTTGAGCTTATCAATCTCCTCCTTCACAACCAAAGATATTGGTGGGCTAATGCGACGTTGCTTTTGGCGGATTGGTCTTGCATGTGACTCCACCTCTATCTTGTGCTCCTCCAAGGTGACTTCCTTCAAATCCTTGTAACTAAAAGCAAACACATGGATGAACTTGCGGAAAATCTCCTCAAATCTCACCTTCTCCTCCTTGGTAACATTTGGGCCATACTTGAGGGTAGATAACCTTCTCTCTACCTCCTCAAGTGTCAATGGTGATTTATCTGGGTCCTTCAAAACCTCTGGCTTAGGTGCAAAATCCATAGCACACAAAGGATACACATCTGAATCAGATTCAGATTCATCCTCCTCCGTGGAAGTCTCCTCTTCCATGCTTGTGTCCACACCTGAAGCTCCTCCTTCAGAATCAGATTCCCAATAATCAGAAGATGGGGTATCTGAATGTGAGGTGTTGGTGGTGTTAGTCACAGGAACAGTGACTCTATGGTTTGATGGCCCAATCCTTAAGTACCCTTTGTGCCATCGATCAGTTGTGCGTGCTGCTCTCAACCATGGCCTCCCAAGAAGTAAGTCATAGCTTGAATCCTTCAAGACTTGGAAAGTCATGAGATTTTGAACTCCCATAACTGAAACTACCACCTTATCCATCACCCCTACTGGTCGAACTTGTTGCTTGTTTGCCATGCTCACCACAAATGTTGAAGGTCTTGAGGGTATCATACCCAACTTCTTCATCAACCTTTCTGACATGGCATTCACTGCTGATCCTCCATCAACCAATGCATCCTTGATGTTGTGACCATTCACTCTCACATCAATCTTGGAGGCATATTCACAAGCCTCCCATGGTGCTGGCTTGGCATCCACCACCCCCATTGATACTGGAACTTTTGCCTTCTTCTTCTTTTTGCTCCTTGTAGAACTCAAACCACCTCTAAGCTCCTTTCTCAAGGTAGGGTTCAAAGCAATTAATTGGCCCACTGTGATGTTAGCCTTGTGACTACCAACATCCTCCAACACATTGTAGTTCCATTGTTGCTTTGAGATCAAGAAGTCCTCCATCCCCAACTTCTTCCTTGGAGTCTTTGTTGTTGATGGTGTTGAGGTGCGAGTGCTCCTAGTAGACATAGGAGTATCCTTGCTTGAAGTAAATCCTTGAGAAGAGTGAACATCCTCTGCAAAACGAGCTCTCTTCTTCTCTTGTGCCAAAAGCTCCAAATTAAGACCCTTGGAGTTTGAGCACTCTCCCTTCTCATACTTGCTCTCAACCACATCTATGGATGCTATCCCCTTACCTTTGTTGGGATTAGGAGCCACTTGGGTTTCACTACCTCCCTCTTTCCCTCTATTGGCTCCCTCATAACCCCTTCCTCCATGGTAAGTGGAATTTGGGCAATTCCTTTGGATATGGCCTCTTCCTCCACAACCAAAACAATTTCTATCATTGAAATTGTTGGCTGGTTGGCCTCCTCTATATGGATAGTTTCCATAACTCCTAGGTCCTCTCCCTACATTCTGATCCACCTCTCTCTTCTCCCATAGTTGCACCACATTGATCTTGAGATCCGCAAGTTGTTCTGTGATGGTTTGGAGTGGATCTTTTGGTGGAGGTGCAAGAATTGGAGCAACTACTACTTGTGGTGCAACCCTTGTCACCAAAGTATCAGAAGTTCCACCATACTTGTAGCCTTGAGGAGGATGCACAACCTCCTTCACCACCAAATCACTCTCATCCCCTTCCAAACTCTCCTCCATACGAATTGCGATCTTGATAGCTTCAACCTTGGAAGAAGGTTTCTCATATCTCACCTTGCTTCTAATTTGTGGTCTCAATCCTCCCACAAAATTCTTGGTGAGCATGGCCCCTATGCCAATCATTGTAGTCTCCACATCATCCCCACCCTTCCTCAACACTATGCGAAATCTGGACTCCAACTTTTCCACTCTTTCCACATAGACCCTCACTTTCTCTCCATCTCCTTGCTTGAGAAATGTAACCTCACTCATCAATCTCTCATAACTCTCATCAGGAAGAAAGTTCTCAATGAGTGCTGAAGTCAAAGTCTCCCAAGACTCCTCTTCCCCCTCTCTCCTCTCTCTCTTTTGGTATTCTGACTCATACCATGTAAGTGCTGCATCCTCAAAGAAATCTGGTAATAATGAGGCCCACTCATTCTTCCTCCTCTCATTGTTTCCTATGCAAGCTCTCTTGAAGTCTCTCACAAAGGCCTCCACATCTTCTCCATCTTTGCCAAAGAAAACCGGAAGTTTCCCCATCTTAACCCCTCACTATCTTTCTTTTCTCTTAATTTTTTTTTCTCTTTTCTTTTCTCTCACTCTATTACTAATAGAGTATATACATGACTAACACCATCTGAGAATAATCCACTCTAGGGAACACAAAAGGTTCAGGTTGCTCCAAGATTTCTATAGCAACATCAAATCCTAGAGTGCATATTAATCTAACTCTCATGGATAGTTTATCCATAAGTTGAAAGATTATCTCCATCACTAATCTTGAGAACTAGCTGATGAAGGTGGTAGTATTTCTGTAGCTGTACTAAGACTCTCTCCAAGATCCTTCACCAAAGTTTCCAAAAGTGCTTTTACTCCACTACACTCATGTCCTTTTGGAAGTCCTTCAACTCCACAAACCTCACACAACTCCTTGGTCTTAGATCTTCTCCCTCCCAATCTTGGTGAAGAAGGTCCAACATGCAAACCCAAGTCAAGTAAGCCTCTCCTTTCCCTCAATCTCTTGCTCTCAAAGGTTAATGGACATGAACTTGCCTTATGTCCCTTCTCTCCACATAGAAAGCACTTAGACTCACTCTTTCCTCCAAGTGGTGTAGGTTTTTGGATCCTCTCAACACTCTCTTCAAATTCTATTGTAAACTCTCTTTTCCTCAAATCCACCCCTACAATCACCTCAAACCCTTTGGGAACCTTGCATAATCTCAATTTCCACTCTTGATGACCCTCCATGTTCCCAAAGATGAATCTAAACACTCAAACATGCTTTTTGTTGATCTCAAACTTCTCATGCATGAGATCTCCACTCTGCAGAATTGACCCTTCCTCACAATGTCACTCAAATCTCCCAACAAATATGTCATAGTCCTCTGAAATTTTCCACACTTGATCACAACTCTAGGGCGTCCCTCCCTGCAAAATTTTAGATCTTTTCATCGAGCCATTTGGCCTAGACACCTTTCTATTCAGCACCCATATTTCAGATTTGGTCTGAAAACCACCCCCCTCACTTCAAAAACTCATAACGCACTGTGCAAAAATGATCTCTCTCTAATTTTTGAGGCACCAGGTAGGATACAATGCACTGAATTTTCTTGGAAATTTTCAGGACAATTCACTAAAATTTGAAGAAATGGCAGACTCTGTACAATTTTCCAGAGAGCATGCAGTTGCGGGAGCACTTTACCCTATCAACTTTCAAAAATTCTAGCCCAGTGCGCATAGAAGCTCTCTCAATAATTTCAAGTGTGCTAACTGAAAGATAACCCAAGCTATCATGTGTAGAAATCTCAAGTCCAGATCTCAAACTTGAGATTTTGCCCAAAATCACCTTAATCCCCAAAATCTGCAATCCACCTCACACAATCTCTCCAATTCCTCTCATGTGTACAAGATGTACAAAATCACCTCAAAGACATCATAATGAACTACAGGGTATACAAATGGATCTTGGTTCTCTAACATAAGTTCAGCCCTCTCCTCTCCTAATGTTCTTTCCAAGTGAGCTCTCATAGCCTCCTTCTGCCTAATGTAGAATTGGACGCGGAACATTATCTTGCCTTCTAGAGAGGTCCCGGCAACGGAACCAAAAATGTGAGCCGGCCTGTCTCTCACTCAGGATGAACCTCTGATGGCTATTATGGTAGCGCACCATGGACTAAGAAGGCAAGGAACCCCAACTCCATCATACTCCTCCAAGGCTAACACTCCAAGACTCAAGACATTGCTCACTAGAGAACTCAATGAGAGAGAGATAGTTGCAAATGAAAGGATGATGAGTACCTCCTCACTCCTTGTTTATATACTTGTGAAATAGTTACGTACCAAAGTTACTAATTACCGTAGTAACTCAAGTTACTAGACTAAAAGTCAAGTAAAGTCAAAAAGTAGAAAGGAATATCCATTCACATGGGCATATTCCCCTAAGCATGTGGTCTTATCTTGACCCAACCACTAAAGCAAGGATTCCTTCACATGGGCTAACCTTGGACTAAAGAAGAATCCAAAACAAAAAGGCTTGCGGGCCCAAGAGTTCTCAACTCTTTCCCCAAAGCCAAACACCTAGGAATAATACCAAGTCAACACACTAAAATCCAAAATAGTGGTGCTCATCTTTTCTACTTCCTCTAAAGTAAGGTCCCATCTATCTTAGCTATGACTAACTTTAGCTAACCATGACTACTATAGAACCATCCTTTATCTCTATATAAATAACATCTCTTAAGTACTTGTAATACCAAGCTAAATATCACAATACCACACACATGCACAAATGGGTGTTACAGGTCACCTCCAATTTGGTTTGTGACTTCAATCCCTGCACAAATCAATCCAGAACTTCTCCTTTGTGTATATCTGGAATTTGCATGATGATGTTCTGAAATTGTGTGATGTAGCCTCTAACGGAGCCAATCTGCTTCAACTTTGCCAATTTATCTTGTGCGGCTCGGGTGGCATTTATAGTTTGAAATCGACCAAGTATTACATCCTTGAATTCTATCCATGTCAAGATTGGTGCAACAATCTGTTGTTTAGCTCGCTCCAATTGGAATCGCCACCAAAGTTTTACCACACCATCCAATTGGCTAGAAGCCAAGAGAATCTATTTTTGTTCATCTTGAAGATTGGTGGCTTTGTAGAAACGTTTGCAATCAAACACAAAATTCTCCATTGTGCCCGGAAGATTCTTACCTTCAAACACCTTGGGTTTTGGAAATTGAATACAATCTTCTCCATCTTGGACTGGCGCTCTCTCTATATGTTCTTGTTGTTGTTGGTCTTGTTCATCTAACAATCAAGTAAGGTGCTCAATTTATTGCTACATCGCAAGGATAATGTCCGGTATTTCCGCCATAACTACTACTCTATCCTACTACTCCCAATTTATCTAATTGATTAACACATAGATATAGCACGTCCACCTTTCTCCATAAGTGACAACCGGAAGTATCAAGGGTTCCTCGGACACGGTGATCATATGTAGAAAATCCTTCACAAAGCATGAGGTGAAACGGTGCTTGGGTAATATTTGGATATGAAAATCCCAATGGTTTGGTGGAAGTGGATTTGGTGGTCAATAAATTCCATCCATCCCATTTTGGCTTTGATACCAATGTAAAAGACCGAGACGGAGGAGAGAAATAGGAGAATGGAAACTCACATTGGGACACTTGAATGTAGGAAAACTCCAAATGCCTAGCATGAGCTTTGGCTTTGGTATTTATAAGAAGCAAACAAGGCCCTTGAGAAGCTTCTAAAAAGCTTCCTCAAGCCGCTTTCTTAGAGTGCAAGCCAAGTTAACTAGGAAGCTTCTCAAGAAGCTTCCTTCTAGAAGCCGCCTACTTGGCGTGCAAGCTAAGCTAGTTTGAAGCTTCTAGATACTTCCTTCTAGAAGCTACTTACTTGAGGTGCAAGCTAAGCTAGCCAAGAAGCTTCCCAAGAAGCTTCCTAGATACTTCTCAAATATTCTAGGCTAATTTTTCTTATGTGCTACTTAGTAATCCCGACTAACTTTGTCACTAAACTCTATATTGTTACAAGTATGGCTCAAATGTTACCAAGGAGGAAAATGTGAAATTTGAGGAGATTTTCCACAAGTTCATCCATGTGTTTCCTTTTAGTTACAAGGATTTGGAAGAAGTCACCTGGGAGGAGCACAAGATAGAGGTGGAGTTACATGCAAGACCAATCCGCCAATAGCCCACCAATATCTTTGGTTATGAAGGAGGAGATTGATAAGCTCAAGGAGACCGGATTTATCTTTGAGATGGAGAATTCAGAATGGTTGTCTCGAATTGTCATTTTGAAGAGAAAGAATGGTAAGCTTTAGGTATGTGTGGACTACAAGAAATTCAATGCAATTACCAAGAATGACTACTACCCATTGCCATTCATTGATGAGATCTTGGAGGAGGTTGCAAGTCATGAGATGTATAGTTTTGGAGATGGTTATAGTAAATATAACCAAATCAAGATTGCACCAGAGCATCAACAACTCACCACATTCACCACACCTTAGGAGACTTAATCTTTCAAGGTCATGCCTTTTGGGCTTTGCAATGCTCCAGCCACATTCCAATGGTTCGTGAACAAGGTATTTGAACTTTTCATTGGGAAATTTGTGAGAGACTTCATTGATGACTTTTGTGTCTATGGGAGCAAGGAGGAGCATTTTGAGCACCTAATCAAGGTCTTGCAATGCTTGGATGAAGCCAATGCATCACTCAGCCCAAAGAAGTGCATTTTTGGATATGAAGAAGGTCTAATTTTGGAGCACATTATCTCCAAGGATGGAATAGCAGTTGATCTTGAGAAGGTGAGGAAAATATCAGACCTTCTATTTCCTTCAAGCTTGATAAAGTTATGCCAATTCTTGGGGATGGTTGGTTATTATAGGAGGTTCATCTTCTCATTTTCCAACAAGGCTTATGCATTGACCATCTACATGAAGAAGGGTATAAATTACATGGTGATTTTGGAAGACAAAGAGGCTCTCAAAGCTTTTGAAGAGCTCAAGCAATCCATTATTGTAGCTCTAATTCTTGCTAAACGTGATTGGAATAAGCCTTTCATCCTCTACACTATTGCTTCTAATGTAGCTATAGGATGCACTTTTAGTCAATTAGACCAAGATAGACATGATCATCCAATATTTTATGCTAGTAGGTAGATGGTTCCAACAGAAAAGAACTACTTTGTCATGGAGAGAGAAGGGTTGGCAGCGATCTTTGGTCTCAAAAAATTTAGATAATACCTTATCAAAGGGAAAGCTACCATTGCCATAGATCACAAGGCTTTGAAGTACATCTTTAACAAGCCTCATGTGGAAGAAAGACTAGCAAGATGGATGATACTCTTGTTAGAGTATGACTACACCATTGAGGATATGCCAAGGAGGAAACATGCAAATGCAGATTTGTTATCTAGGGCCTATGATCATGATGGAGATGAGCTTGTGGATGATTCCTTCTTGAATGAGGAGCTCATGACAATCTCAATCACTCAAGAGGTTCTAGTGGAGTACAAGGAGATTATGGATTTTGTGACAAGAGGTAACTATCCAGAAGGGATGCATGCTAGGGAGAAGAAGGCCCTTGCAGCAAGATCTAGACCTTACAGAATGGTGGAGGATATTCTTTTTCACCAAGGAGCAGATGGTCTACTTCAAAGAGCAGTGGGTAAGGAAGAGTCTATCCTATTCATAAAGGAGTTTCATGAAGGTTTAGTGTGTGGAGGACACTTTGCAAGAAAGGTGATTGCTTTCAAGATTCTAGATCCAGATTACCATTGGAGATGGATTTTCAAGGATTGTCTTGAATTTTGCAAATCTTGTCATGTTTGTCAAGCTTTTACTAGAAAGTCTACTTCCACTCCACCACTTAGATCAACTCCATTGCTAGGACCTTTTGAGAAGTGGGGAATTGATTTTGTAGGTCCTCTTAATAGAACCCCAAGGAACAATTTGTATATTGTGGTAGTTGCTGATTATCTTACCAAGTGGGTTGAGGCTAGACCATTGAGGGACAAGAATGAAGATGAAGTGGGGAGATTTCTTTATGAATACATTATTATCACTAGGTTTGGATGCCCTTTGGAGTTGGTTTGTGATAGAGGAGAGTTTACAGGAAGCATTACTACAGCCATGCTATGATATTTCTCTATCACACATAGAGTAACTACATCCTATAAGCCAAATTCCAATGGCTTGGTAGAGAGAACCAATCAGACCTTGTGCATGATGTTGGCCAAATATGCAGAAATGGAGTGCACTAAACATCATTGGGACAAGAGGATTCATGCAATTTTGTGGGAATATAGGACAACCATGAAGACTTCCACTGGATATTCTCCATTTCAATTGGTATATGGTATTGAGTCTACCTTATCTATTCACTTTACCATCCAAAGCATTCATAGGAGATTGAAGAAAGCACAAGGAGGTGACGTAGAGAAGTTGAGGAAGGATCACCTCATGGAATTGGAAGAGGCAAGAGTAGTTGTTATGGTTTGAGTGGAGCAAGCCCAAAGGAAACAAAAGGAGATCTATGATAAGAGGCAAGGCAAGAAGAAGGTAGAGCCTTTTAAAGAAGGTGATTGGGTAATGTTTTTCAATTCTATTGCATTCAAGAGAGTGCAAAAGAAGTTTTTTCTTAAGTACTTTTGACCTTTCTTAGTGGAGAAGGTGTGGGTGAATTACACCTATGATCTCAAGGAGTTGGGAGGAAGACACTTTGATAGGATTAACCATGATAAGTTGAAGATGTATCATAGAAAGTAGAGAGACCTTCACTTTGAGTACAAAGTGAAAACTTAATCCGGGGGTAAATGTAACATTCATTTGTGCATGTATGTGGTATTGTGATATTTAATTTAGTATTACTAGTATTTGAGAGATATTATTTATATAGAGATAAAGGATGGTTCTACATTATTCATGATTAGCTAAAGTTAGTCATAGCTAAGATAGAGGAGACCTTACTTTAGAGGAAGTAGAAACTATGAGAATCACTATTTTGATTTCTAGTGCATTGACTGGGTATTATTCCTATGTGTTTAGCTTTGAGGAAAGAGTTGAGAACTCTTGGGCCCGCAAGTCTTTTTGTTTTGGATTCTTTTATAGTCCAAGGATAGCCATGTGTAACAATATGGAGTTTAGTGACAAAGTCAGTCAGGCTCACAAAGTAGCACATAAGACAAATTAGCCTAGAATATTCTGGAAGTATCTAGGAAGCTTCTTGGGGAAGCTTCCCAGTTAGCTTAGCTTGCACCTTAAGTAAATAGCTTCTAGAAGGAAACTTCTAGCATACAAGGATACAAGAACCTCCAAGAAAAACAGAATGTTTCAACATTCAATACCTTGTTTTTATTATATAGTTAAAAGGATCCCCTCAACGTTATCTCCACCCTTGGATCAAATACATGGATTGGTGATATGTGAGCAAGCTCTACCCTAGATTAGTTGCATGGATTGGTGATATGTCAATCCTTGTCTTATCTTGTTGGTCAAACAAGTTTGATTGGAGTGAATTTTTGGGGTATATTTTTGTAGGAAGCTCAAACCACATGGATGAGGTACCATTGGAAAACTCTCAACAAGATAAATAAAAGAGGAGAAGGTAACACCTTTTTCTCTACAATGGCGGGGGACCCTTTGATTTCCAAGGTCTAATTTATCCATTTAGGCTTCCAAAATTGGCACTAAAGTTTTCATGGTATTTTTAGCCTCTACCTTATTAATGGAAGTATTATTTTGGTGATAATTATCTATTTATACCATCATATATAACATCCTTCTAAATATTAACAAACCAATTTCCACCTCTAGATATTATGTCTAGCTAATGGTATCACAAATGGTAAATGAGATATATTTTCACTTGCTCACGTTGGATGTATATAATCTTGATGTAGAATGGGTTCAAGAATAGGAAGTGGGGTGAAGTAAAATGTCCTCCAAGAGCATCCATTCCATCCTTTCTTTGAAATTCCTCCAATCTATTGATTGCATAATGTTTTCTTCCCTCAAAATTACTAAATCTCAATAGCTCTTGTTATAATATTATAAGGATAGGTGAAGAGAAACATAGATAAGAAATACAAGAGATACATATGGCTTCATCCCTCAATACTCCAATGCTCCAAAAGAGCACATTGTCTTTATCATATAGCAAAGATGATCTATTCAAAGGGAGCTCTATCCTTAGATCAGATACATGGATTGATGATATGTCAATAAACTACACCCTTAGATTTATTGTATAGATTGGTGATAGGTTGATCCTTGTCTTATTTGGTTGGTCAAACAAGTTTGACCAAAGGGAATATTTGGGGGAATTTTCCTATAGGAAGCTCAAAATAGCATGGATGAGGTATTATTGGAAAGCTCTTGATGAGACAAATAAGTGGAGTGGGGGAGAAGGAAATGCATTCTCCATGGAAGAAGAGGGTAAATGGTTCATTTCTTGAGGTCTAATTCATTTGTTTAGACCTCCAAATTGGCTTTGAAGTTTTTAGGGTGTTCTTGGCCTTCACCCTATTAGTGGAAGTACTCTTTTGCTGATATCTCTATCTGATCAACTTAGTCCATCATATATGACATCCCTCTAAATATTACCAAACCAATTTCCACCTATAGATAATATGTCCAGCTAATGGTATTATAGAGACTCATGTAGTTGAGAGAGGATTAGCTTATCTAGAGTATTTATACCATGCATCATTTTCCACTCTGATTTGAGGAGGAGGATTCTAGTATTAGATGTGAATTGTATAGTAGAAGTGAGAATTTGTTCTAGACCTCATTTCTTGGAGAGGTATGCCGAGACCATGAGGAGAATAAGGTACTACTATGCAATGAGTAGTGCTTTATGGTATATCCTATAGCTAAGCATCATAGAGTTTATAGAGTATTATATCACACACTTTGAGGTAAGCATACGGACCAAAGGTTCAAAGCATGAGGTGGAGGTTCCTTTTCATTCTATGTAGGCGCTTGGTCACCTACAAGGTAGAGTACAAACCAGTTCATGTGTGATGGCATGCCTTGTTGAGAGAGATGGATGTTTTGATGAGTATAGAGGTTTCATAATTAGATCATATGGTACATTTCCATCATTGGGTTTATTCATCTAAGATATATTATGCATGGATAGTGATGCTCTTCCTTATTCTAGGAACAATACTCATGGAGCTATACATCCTCCTAGGTTTTTTCCAATTGCTATTCTTTGTACTTCATATACATCATTATTCAGCTTTTTGTAACACCTTTAGATAGATTTAGAGCTTCCACACTTCTTGATATTCAATTCCTTGAGGAGTGGAGCACAAGCAGGTTGAGAGATTATAGCTATGACCCTTATGATCTTTAGCGTAAGCATTTAGCCACCATGAGATGCATTCTTGAGAGAGGAGATGCTGTAGTCCTATTTTTATGAGGACTATCTCATATCTCATGATGCCTTAGAGTGACATGTACCATAAACTTACATGGAATATAGATGTAATAATATGGAGTTAGTAGATAAGTTAGTAGACTAATGAGTTAGCAAATTTTCCAAATTAGCCAAGAAACTCTAAGAATGTTCTAAAAGCATCTAGGAAGCTTCTAGAGCCTAACTTCAAAGTATCAAGTAAGTGTATGCCAAGTAGGTAGTTCCTAAGAGGAAGCTTCTTTGTTAGCTTAGCTTGCATTCCAAAAAGGTGGTTTTTAGAAGGAAGCTTCCCAAGAGCCTTGTATGTTTCCCTATAAATACCAAAGTCCAAGCTTATGCTAGGCATTTGGAGTTTCTCTCACTTGAGAGTTCCAATATGATCTTCCACTCTTGTCCTCCAATCTCTTATTTCTCTTCTTGGTCTTTTACATTCATGTTAGAGCAAGAATGGGATGAATAGAATCAGTAGACCACCAAATCCATTCCTGCAAACCATTAGGATTTTTTTTCCATGTATTACCAAAGTATCATTTCACATAGTTCATCATCTCACACTTTTGCTAGAACTTTTTGAATGCAATCACCTTGCTTGATGAACCATTGATTATGCCAACTAGAACTTATGAGGATAGATGGATATGCTACCTCTATGTGTTAAATTAGATAATTCCAAGTTGATAGTTTGGTAGAGTAGTAATCATGGTGGTGATGCTTGAATCTATCATTGCTATGCAACAACATATCAAACACCTTACTCAATTGTTAGAAGAGAGAGATTGTGATACTCTACAACAAGAGTAGATTGAAAGTGTAGTGTTTCAAGAAGGAGAAGAGTGAGTCTGATTTCCAAAGCAAAAAGCATTTGGCAATAAGAATCTACCAAGTGTACTAGAGAATTTTATGTTTGATTGTAAATATTATTTTGAAGTCACAAATATTATGGATGAATGAAGATAGATCTTCTTGGCCTCAAACCAAGTAGATGGAGTGGCCAAGATTTGGTAGAAATTTTGGCTGGAGCAAGCTCAATGGCAATTTATTTCTCCAATCTCTATATGGGAAGAATGCAAGAGCACAATAATTGAGAGATACCAAGCGGTGAATGTTGCATGAACCGCCTGCATGAGATAGATTGGCAAAACTAAAATAGATTGGTTCTATGAGGAACTACATCATGTAGTTTTTAAACACCATAAATTAAATTATAAAAATGCTATAAGGTGAAGCTCTAGATTGATTTATCAATGGCTTGAAATCAAACATCAAATTAAAGTAACCATGAGTGAGCCCAAACATTCAGAAGAAGCCATGCAATTGATTGAATGCTTTGATTCCTTAGTTACTACAACTTGGTCTTGACCTAAGCATTCATAGAACCTATAACCACACCACACACAACTACAGGAGCCAACATCAATGGAGATTGATGCCATTCAATGGATATCCTTTGGCATTGCAGATTGAAAAAGATTGCAACAAAATGTTTGTTGTTTTTATTGTTGCCAAATTGGACATCACATTGCCAAATGTACAACTAAGAAAGGAATACCTTTACCAATGTTCAAAATAAAGTTTTTGAGCATAATGATCAAGGAAACAAAGAGTTACTATAGAAGATATTAAGCCATTTATTGGAAACCTTATTAGTTCCAATGGGATTGAACATTCAATTAGTGAAAGTTTGATTCACTTGCAAGGTATAATATATGATTATGGTTATAGAATTTGGTTGATTCTAAGATTTTGAAAATTTAGATGTCCATGTAATTAGCAAAGGAATTATGTATTCCTTCAAACCGGTATTGGGTAGTATATTGATGATGGTGGATAATAAGAAGAGTTTCACATTCAATACTTCACATCTTATTGTATTCAAGATTAGGAGGGAGTATTCAGAGTGTATCAGATTTATAATAGCTCATCTATACTATGATATCATTCTAGGTCTTCCTTGGCTTGAACATGATAAATTTCTATTTGATTGGGCCTAATGACAAATTTAAGTACACCACCAAGGTAGGAATTACCAATTAGATTGTCTAGCACCTTTGAGTAAAAGACCTAGAATGAATAAATATAATAATTAGTCTCAAGATGAGAATTTTTTCAAAATAAAAATTGTAGAGCAAGCTTTGGAGAGATATATTCTTGTTTTTGCAATGTGTATCAAACCTATATTACACAAGGAGAATTTGATGAGGATCAAAAGCCTCATCAAGCAATGGTTGATAATATAGTTTAAGAGTTTGATGATCTTATGAAGGAGTTAGAGGAGCTTTGAATAACACTAACCATTGTTAGAGAAAGATTTCATATGACGTAATACATCTCCTTGGGGAGCACCGGTATTATTTGTCCCAAGGAACAATGGAAGACTTCACTTCTATATTGACTATCATAGTCTCAATGAACAAATTGTGAAAAATGCATATCCTTTGCACCCAATTGATCACTTGTTGGATCAATTAAGTTGAGCTTGATACTTCTCAAAGTTGGATCGTCAAATTGCCTTTTGGAGTAGATGTACAAAAGATTATCTTTTGTATAAGGTATGGGCATTTTTAGTGGATAGTTTTACCTTTCGGGATCATGAATGCTCCAACAATCTTCATGTATCAAATTCATTGGGTGTTAGAGCTATTGGATTGATATGTGGTAGTTTTTTTGGATGATATTTTGATCTTTAATAAGACAGATGCAAAACAAAAGAACCACATTAGCAAAGTCTTGGGAAGACTACAACAATGGAAGTTGTATTGCAAGAAGTCCAAGTGCACCTTTGGGCAAAAGGAAGTTACCTTCTTGGGCCATAAGATTTTAGTGGAGGAAGTTGAGATGGAAGAGGAGAAAATCAAGGCCATTATTGATTAACCTACTCTTAAGGATGTTATGAAAGTTTGGGGATTCGATGGATTGGTGAGCTATTACCAAAAATTCATCTATTATTTTGCACATTTAATTGACATGTTGGGAAAATCAATAAGGTTTGAGTGGAACACTAAGCAAGAAGTGGCATTCAAGAAGCTAAAAAATATAGTATCTGACCAATCCTCCAATCATATGTGGTTGATTTTGATACTTTTAACTTTGCAACTAGGACTATGTTGCAACAAGTATTCCCAAATGAATTGCATCCCATAGCTTTTGTTTCTTGATGACTAAATGTCACAAAGAGGAATTACTCCGCTTGAGATCAAGAACAATTTTCAATGATGTATGCAACAAAAGTGTTGTAACATTATCTCTTGGGAGAAATAAGTGATAAAGTGCACCAATCACAAACCCTTCTTGCAGACCTTATATTTAGAGCACATGAAAATTTGGCATTATTGATGGGAAGAATAACTATAGTTCTTTTATATTAAGCTTGAGTGTAAACTCTACAAGTTCCACATTATTCTTGATGCATTATCATGATTACCTGACTTGAAGCTTCTTCTCAAATCTCCAATGATGATAGCAATCACTATAGTGTAGATCAACTCAAAGATACACATAGAGTTCAAACTTGCTTTACAATATGAACCCTTCTTCTTGTGCAAAGTTGTCTTGCAATACATGACAAGGAGTACAACACATTTCAATCAAAGATGAGCTTTTATATTGCAAGAACCACATTTATGTTCCAACTATGGGAGATCTTTGCTTGGTGCAACTTCAAGAGGCATATGACTGACCAATTGCAAGACATATGGGGGTAGACAAGACCTTGAGTACTCTACAACAACAATGGTAGTGGCTAAACATGGCATGTGAAGTTCAAGACTTTGTCCAATCTTGTGAGAGTTGCCAATGCAACAAAGCCAACAACCAAAAACCAAGTAGACTACTTCAACCACTTTTATCCATCTACTCAATAGGAGCTTAGATCTCATTTGATCCTTGCCAAAGACAAACCAAGGTCATACAATGATCATGGTGGTTGCTGACAAGCTCAACAAGAAAATTATTTGGCACCTACCTTTGATACAATGGATGCTCCAATGTTGGCCAAGATCTACTTCAACCATATCTTCAAGCATCATTGGATGTTCCATGTTCTCATATCCAACCATGATCCTCAATTCATTAGTAAATTTTGGCAAGCACTCTTCAAGCTACTAAACACCAAGCTTGCTTTATCTATGGCCTATCATCCTCAAATTGATAGACAAACTAAACACTCAAATTGTACCTTGGAGGATATACTTTATGCTTTTTTCAACATTCACCATACCAATTGTGATACTTGTCTTGCGGCTACTATGTTTACCAACAATAATTCCAAACAAGCAAGCACTTTTTTCTCTTCCTTCTTCTTTAATTTTGAGCAAGACACACTTGTTCTAGATTCCTTTGTTTCTCCTTTGCCATCTCATTCTCCTCATACTTTCCACTCTCTTGTCCATGTTATCTTAATACTTACACAAAGTTAAGTTTCATCTTCTTTTTTGCTCAAAATCAGCAATAGCAATATATTGACTAGCATCATCACAATCTCACCTTTCAACAAGGTGATCAGTTATACTCTTCCAATAACCTTCCCCTCTTGCTTGATAGATAAGCTTTTAAACTTACTTTTAATTGGATAGGTCCATTTGATGTTACTTAGATAATTTCTATAGTTGCTTATTGCCTTATCTAGTCATATAAAAATCCATCCTATCTTCCATGTTTTAAAGTTACAACACTTTGGTTCTTATCCATCTTCCTTTTCTACTTGTGTCCAGCCTCCTCCTCCTCCCATTCATATCAACAATCATGAGGAATACAAAGTTGATTGTATACTTGCACATTATAACATCCAACATGGCTCCCAATAACATAGGGGATATAAGGTCCTTTTGAAAGGGTGTCCTCCTCACAATGCCACATGGGATTCTCTTTTGCATCTCCAAACTGCTCAAGTGGCACTCTAAGCATTTGAAGACTCCTTGGCAATGAGGATGTCACCAACTTGTAGTGGGGGAATATGTATTAATATGGAATTAGCGTATGAGTTAGTAGAGACTAACAAGTTAGCAAATAAGCCAAATTATCTAAGAAATTCAATGAATGTTCTAGAAGCATCTAGGAAGCTTCTTGATACCTTCCAAGTATAAGATAACAAACATGCCAAGTAGGAAAATTTTAAGTGTAAGCTTCCTTGGAAACTCTCGGCTAGCTTAGCTTGCATGCCAAGTAAGTGGCTTCTAGAAGGAAGCTTCTCAACTAAATTTGCTTGCACTCCAAGAAGATGGTTTCTAGAGGGGTACATCCCAAGAGCCTTGTATGTTTCACTATGAATACCAAAGCCCAAGCTCATACTAGGCATTCAGGGTTTCCCTCACTTGAGAGTCCCAATGTGATCTTGCACTCTTGTCTTCATTCTCTTATTTCTCTCTTGGTCTTTTACCATAGATCTAGTCATTGAAAATTATCACATTGGGAGCTTATGGTCTAGGTTTATTGTACACTTCATTTTCATATATTGTACTCTTTGGTATGTTGAACACTTTAGGTTTTATATTTGCACCACTGCTTGTTTGAGTTTTGATGGACTTATTATTACTTAAGAGCTTTTCATGATACTTTGTACAATAGTGCATAGACTCATTCTTACTTTGGAGATTCTCATGATGTTTTGAAAATTATTGGTCAAATGGTTAGACAACAATTTCAGTTTTGATCTGCATCCCGCTAATTTCTCAAGGATCTAGATACATCAATAAAAAGGTCTTTCTTGAAAAAAATGTGCAAAAGAGTAACATTGGTCTATCTTTTATGCAAAATGTTATACCTTTAGATGTTCATATAAGATCACAATACTCTAAGATCTTTGTCTTTCCTTGCATTCCACGCAAAAAAGTTTACATGGAATGCATTAAATGTGCAAATTGAACAATCTTATTTGCAAGGATTGAGTAGGTTGCACAATCCTTGTAATCCTTTTTGCATAGGTTACATGGTAAAGATTGCAATCTTGTTATGATTTGGATCAGTCTAGAAGTAGAAGATTTGTAACCAAGAAAAATTGCAACAATGTAATATAAACGGGCCTACTATTGCCATCCTTGTTGCATATAAAGAATCATTGCCAAATAGAAAACATGTTATATAAAGATACATTGCTAATGGAGAAGCAAAACAAGTAAAATTTATATAATAATCAGTTTATAATGGAAGAAATAAATCAAACCAAACCTCTATGAGATCTTACTATTCTTTGCTCTCATACCAACTCATAAAATCGTGCGTATAATTTGGTCCATAGAACTTGGAGTCCGCATTGTAACCATTACTAGAGCTAGTGTAAGGATGTGAATCAATACAAGAAAATGTGATAATAATACTTTAGATTTCCTTGGGTTTGATCTCCTTGATTTTGCCTTTTTTCATCTAAAGCCTTTCTACCTTGGACCAGATTTTCTTGATTCTAAAGATGTCTATATGTCTCAACTTTTCTCTTGTGTTTCTCCATCTTTGCAGATTGTTATGCTTCAATCTCAGCTATTTTACACCTCTCACTTTATTCCAATGAGTCACTTTTCAGTTTGCTATGGCTAGCTAAATCCTATGAAAAAAAAGCAAGTGTAGGTGTAATGTTTGTAACTTTAATTTTTTCCTTCTCTTTCAAAAGTCACCTTCCTTCTCTTTGAAGCTTCTTCTCTAGTCTCTTGCTCATCTTTCTCCTTGGATTCTTCTCTTTTTTTCTCTTCCATAATGTCTTCTTGACTCTCCTCTTCTCTTTTACCGGGGATTCCTCTAGAGTGGTTCTCCTCTACTGCTGCAATGACTCCCTTGTCTTGATTTCCTCTCAAGTGATTCTCCTTGGAGAATATTCTTCCTTTGCATTTTCTCCGGTCAAGCATAGATTTTCATCCTCATATTCCTCTTGATCCACACTCATAATTTACAAATGTACACTTGCAATTTAGACTTTCATCTTTAAACATATTCAATGGATCTTCTAAGGAACCTTGGGTGCTTAGGATTTTAACCGGAATTTAATCTAGTGTAGTATTTTCCCCAATTCTTCATGTGGATCCATGCATTCTCCATCCATGATTTGAACTTCATCTTCGATACCACCACCAATACTAACCAAAGTTGAAGGAGATATACTTGCTCTGCTTCCCAATATTAAATCCATTCTCTTGAAATGTGGACCAAGATGGTTCACTTTGTCCTTATCATTCTCCATCCTCGCTTCAAGTCTTTTGTAGTGAGATTCAAGTCTTGTAGTGAAATCCTCTGCAGTGCAACTGTATTTCCATTCTCGGGTGTCCTTTACCGATTTCATGTATCGAACCCAGTTTTGTAAAGCCTCTCACCATTCATAAAAGGTGAAAATCCTCTCCTGTGCGTGACCAAGTAAGGGGCCATGTAACTAAATGATGTACTATGTAACTAAATGATGTACTTTTCTGGACTGGTTTTTTACTATTCCCGCCGTGAATCTGATTAAAGTGTTCAGATTTTCCATGTAGTCTAGTATTTGCGCATAGTGATGAAAAAATTGAAACTGTACCCGCTCCTGCACGTAAAGCACTTTTTGGTACCCATCAACTATCGAGGCTAAAACTTCCTACTCTCGAGGCTCTGCCCCTAAAGATTGTAAAATTTGGAATTTGAAACCCCCTTGTATATCAAAGTGCGATTACATGGTGGAAAGAGTTATGTGGCCGATTGATTATAGTCAACATGTAAATTTCAGTGAATTTCAACTATTTTGTGTCTTGATTCTTTAGGGCTCTTGCCAAAGTTGCTATGCAGTATGCGTATGCAACTTCCACTATGCATTGTGTAAGGAGCTTGCCACCAGGTCCTTGAAAGCTGAAATCTGCGTTGCGCATGAGTGGACTCACATACCGATTGTTAGATTGATCGGAGGCCTAGAATAAGTTGGGGATACGGTGACGAAGTTCGAATTGAAATATCCGCAAAATCTTGACAATTTGGGGCACACAGTAGATTTAACACATTGTGAACGATAACGGTTACCTTCTCTTGTTCAAAGTAGCCTTCTCTAATCGAATAGCATACTCTAATCAACCACAGAAAGAACAGATGTGGTTTGTGGTATTATAAGATGGAAGCATCATTTGCCAAAACATGGGAAGGCACAGTTGTTGTCAACATCGCGTAATGTGTATAAAACATGAAAGGAATCTATGTGGGTCAGTGCAAATACGAATTCGCGACTGCATTGTCGTCAAGCACGTACTGTGGGAAAATAAATTCTAAGCAACTACCGGCTGGCACTTCTTTCCGAGCAGAATGACCGATCCCGAGGAGTCCAGCCTCGATGATTCCATGGTACAGGAAAGAGTGACGGACCGACCACCCCCATAGCCTGTACTTTTCCTAAGGCTGTCTTGCTCTTGTCTCGCACGTGAACATTCCAGGGGCCTGGCTCTGTAATGGTTGACGTGGTCTTCAACAAGATTAATGTTTTAATCAACCCGGAATCATGTTCACTTTCCTCCATCCACAATCGACTGCACACATCTCAGCCAGGTTGGAGTTTATGGCGTCCCTCTCTTCTCTCGGCAAGGTTGGTATACCAGTCACAATTCGTGTTTGGAAAGGCAAAATTGGGTATCGTGTATACTGGGCGATTTCCTTATCAAGCTTCTTCAACACTTCAAGACGGTGGGTCGATCTAGGATAGAAGGTACGTTCAGAGTTCAAATCTACCTTTCCGCTTTCATGAGAAGTTGACGTTCAGTGGAAAACTTTTCAACTGCAATCTTTCAATTTTAGCACGAAGAGTCTTGCTTCGTTCTACTTTTCTCGCTAACGTGGAGCAGTAGTGGTGGGAACAAGTAAAGATTCACATGTTTAAAATCTATGGGGCGTTTATAGAGTTACTGATAAGCTCCATTGCTCTTAGTGCGGTAAGCGTGACCAATAATTAAATCATGAATTAACATGGTGGTGAGTATCCTTCGCCGCTAGACAGGAAGTTACCTTCGCACTGAGAATAAGAGAGGCAAAAGAGGCTAGCGGGACGGCAGTATTTCTATAATTAAAAATGTGGCGACTTGACTGGTGGCAGGAAAACTCATCACTACAACCACTCTATCACCCCTACACACTGCAATATGCACTCATCTCAATCAAGTCTCTTGTTTGAGTGGAGTGATAAGTTTGAGGCTGATGGTCTCCCAATGAGATCGATAAGCATGAGCCGAAATTCGAACAAGCTTAATCTTGACCCTTAGATAGCGTTGAAGACTTTACAGTCCGTCGAAATTTCGGAGTATTTCTAGAATCTTCTGCGTTGTGGGCACTATCAAGACGTCTATTGATTTCTTCTAAAATAATCATGAGTGTACTGCTGTCGGATTTGTGGAGTATTTCTTTCATAACTTTGGAGCAAACATGCCTGGGATTTGCTTTGGGTTCCAAAACCCTGCAACCACAATCGGCGATGAAGTTTAGGTGATAGAGTAAAAGGGAATAGAACTTCCTTCGATTTCTGTCTACTCCTCATTATCTATTTCTATACTGCAGTACCGTTTACATTAATAAACAAGAAGTTAGAAGGTCATCCACAGATGACAGATGCCACATCAAAGTACCAACTCTTCGCGTTTAACGACTTAAGAAATCAAAAACCTAGAACAGTCCGAGCCAACATTTTTCATCGACTGCTGAATGCTCTATGCTAGTATGTTGATCAATCTACGTAAATTATACCTACTTTCGGTCTTAGTTTTTGATCCCTTGGAAGTATCATCCTGCTGTACTTGAGGGTTGTGTTTCACCAACTTAACTTCGTAACTTTATCGAACAGAGTACCGAGAGCCTCTCCATCAATTATATTTTTTCTTCGTACCTCTTTTTCAACTTCTGTGGACGTAATTACAGATAGATATGCTTGACGTCACCAGTGTTTGTGCTTTTTTTTCTAGCTGTACGGTGTCCTCAGCATAACAAGGTTCTCCAACAACACATATGAATTGAGTGGGAGAAAGAATGAACAGAGAGGCCTCCCATCCCGACGCACTTCTAAGGCTTACATCACTCTCTGCATTGTCTTGGTTTGAAAACACACATGGAGTCTTTAATTCTAACTGGCCATTATTCGTCTAGTACAATCTTTGAAGTTGGGTCTCGTGCTATGGTATCAAGAAAACAGACACACTATATGGTTTTGTAAATCTTTTTCACCATAACTTACCCAATTTCAATCAATTTGGGCCCTTGATATTCTTCTAGCCGATATGATTATCTCGAGATAATCATATCCCACTCCATTAGATAGAGCGAGTCTACCTCACTCTATCCCTGCAGACGCTGGTACTGTGATTGCTAGTTTTTTCGATAGAAGAAAGCAGTTGCAAGGCAAACTAGAGATGAAGACAATAGGGGGTTTCAGAAATAGGTTTGACGGATGTCTAGGGGATAACTAACAAACTTTGTAATAATTTATAGTGAACTTTGTAACGATAGGAGATTGTAATAACTGAATTCTTTGTAACTTCAGTTAAGTTAAGGGATATATTATGCAAATTGCATTCATTTATAAAAATCAAATCATATTTTACAGATGTCTAGGAATGCCGTAACTAAATAAATGATTGTCAGACAGAGTGACATGTTTCCTCAAGAGGGTGACCATGCGGTCAGTCGAGTCACGTATGATTGATGATTTGGTTTCCGTATTCAATATCCAAAATGGCACCGCACAACAATTGAAATTTCTAAACTTGAATTCACCACCATTTGGAGCAAATGTGCAAATTGTCAGGCAACTAACTGCGGTTTTGTAATTTTGCATTGGTGTGGGAAATGATCAGCGCCACCATGCGGCAACCAAGAAATTGATTGGAGGTCAATAATTCTGACGATTCTTACGCTAGGAGTGCAACAAAATTTTTGCAATGGGGATCAAGTACCTTTTTTTAGTGTAGGAGACTCACTTTTCAATGCTCATCCAGGACCTATAGAGTCATCTTTGGATTTGCAACCTCACAAACCATTAGGGAAATTTGGAGACTTGTTGAGGATGGCTTCTTCCGTGCCGGGCAAAACCAAGAAGGATGAACAATTTTGCATGTCAACGCACCATTATAGCCAAATACTGGATTATTTGGAGGACCCCGAGCATTTTGCACAAATTCATGGTGGGAATTGCAAAAAGCCCATTTAGAAATCAATAGCATTTAGTTTCATGACAACCTTTTTGATTAGGGAGGGTGAAGGATTTCTTACTTCTATGACAGACTTTACAAGGAATGGTTGCGGTACATGAAACAGTACAAAGAAACTTGGGAGCTTAAGAACAAGTCTACGGGAGAAGGTCTCACCGAGAAGGAATATGGCAAAGGGTGGTGAACTATAGAAGATAAATTTTATGGAATGTGCACGCATTTTGCAAGAATGGAAGCTATGTTTGGGACCAGAGCAAACATAAGTCCACCGGCAATGGTAAGTTTAGGAGATTGTAATCCTAATTTGAGTGAGATTTGTGAAGCTGGCGAGGAGGAAGTCCATGAAAGTGCATAGGAGTGCTCACAATTCTCATCTACTCTAGATGTGGTGCTCCTTGACTCGGGCCTCGAGTTAGTCGCAAACACCCAAGGGGTAGAAAGTTTACCGAGTGGCATGGAGAACGGAATCCTATCACCCAAGGATGAGTCTCCATTTGTTCCACCAATCGAGGACTTGCCTTTCATTACACCACCGCCTTTAACTTCTGCAAGGGATGGATCTAATTGTGTTTTCACCGACCACGAAGGAGAACATGATCCAAAGAGGAGGAATGGTGGAATATCTGCAAGTAAGGTACCCAAGTTGTCACCTAGTATGTCATTGTCTCATGATTAAGCAAAAATTACCATGTTGAAGGCAGATACTATAGAATCCAGAGAGAGGTTACTACTAGCTGTACTAGAAGCCGCCAACATGGGGAAGAGAGAGAAAACAATGATGAGAATGGAAGCAAAGCGTGTTAGATTAGAGATAAAGAAGATGAAAATTGAAGTTGAGAAATAATTGAGCGCAAATAAAAGGAAAGCTAGGGCAAACAAATAGAAATTTAAGGAGAAGAGTTTGGAATCAAAGCGCACTCATGAAATCAAAATGAGTCTCATACAAGCAAGGAAAACTCTCGAGGAAATAAGTAACTATTTCAAATTGCTCACTCAGGTTTAACGTCCATCATACTCTACTGATATCAAATAGTATACCACCATGTAACCTTTATTATAATTATAACAAAGATGAGTTATGGAAACTTGATAAATGCTGCTAGCATCTGCCTGATGCAGCTCATCACCACTTAGTTTCTCTCATGTTTTTCCTTGGCCACACATAGTAAGCCCAAGATGCCACAAGTTGGCACTCATAGCTGCCCATAAAGTTGTTCTTGCAGCTGCTAGTTGTAGAGTAAGCCCAAGATGCCACGAGTTGGTACTCATAGCCGCCCATAAAGTCTTTCTTGCAGCCGCTAGTTGCCGCTCAATGCTACACTTCCTTGAATAAAGGCCAGCTAGTGCTAGTAGGTGCTAGTAGGAGCTCACAGACGCTCAGTAGCACTCTTAGGCAGTCATAAATACGGTAGGTGCTTGTCGGCGCTCATATGAACTCCTTGGTGCAAGTCATGGCTTGTGGGCGCTTGTAGATGCTCAATGGCGCTAAGGGACACCGATGATGGGTTTAGGGTGGTGACTCTTGATGTGAAAGGCGCACATATTTACAAGGTGATGACATGTTTGATACACAAGGCACAATTGAGTATATAGCACTTGAAAATACAAGAGTTAGACAAAAATATGAGAGTTCACAAGTGTACATTAATACATAAATGTATACATGGGAAGAAATGAACAAAATATGTATATAAATGCGGAGCCAATAGAACCTAAACCTATGACTATGGAGGTTAAGGAGGTGAAAATGAAGAGGGAGATGCACCATGGTGTCTAAGTGTTACTACTGCATCCTCAAGTCTATGACGGTATACATGATGTTGAATCCTAAATGGACTCAATGACCACCATAGGGACCACTTGCTCTTATCCAAGTCTTGATGCCTAATACTGCTAGCAAGAAGAGGATATGGTCACAACTATAAGAACTCAATCTACGTGATGTCCACTCCTCTTCTGCCCAACTAATAGTAGGCCTATTGTCATGGAAAAATCTATCCAAAGCACTCATCAAAGGGTCAAATGACCAAGTGTATGAAGCTCTATGTACCCTATAAGGATGGAAGTGGGTAGGGTGGATAGCACTATGCAAATGGTTCCTATAATAAGAGAGTGCATAACTATCTATGATCAAAAGATCACGAAGAGATAAATCTAATGAAGTAAAATGCTCATATGATCTAACTCTAAGTCCCCTGAACTCAAAATCTTGCTGGATATCTGTAGACCACAAACAGGCCATGAGGTGAGACCCAGTGTGAACTCCCTCTGGGAGTTTGGACCACTGCTACATGCTCCGTAGCAACCACTCCACTCCATCCGGAGTAAGATCTATCCACAAGATAACCTCAAAGCATAGTAAACAGAACTGGATGAAATGGCTAACACCAAGATGGACTAACCACCCTACAGGCCCATAATTTGTATGAGGGCACCAACCATGCCTACTCGTCCCATTATCCCATGCATGGAAACCAATAGCACCAAGAATCCATAATGATGCCATACAAGTAACATCCACAATAATAATCTTCTTCTGTAGGAAGCTGGGGAAGAGGATACATGGAATATTCTCTCCTCATAGGCAAATCCTCTCTCTAAACTCAGTATGAGTGCCCTAAGTTTCCACACTATGAGGTAATACATGGGTGGCATTAATTTGGGTCTACATCTAATGACAAGTATAGGTTTGGCAAGCAATAGTACGTAGTTTGGGTCCAAGATAAGCCACATAAGCCCTCAAATGAGCTGGACTACTCTCACTCTCCTCTACATGAGCTCTCATCTGAGCTAGACTACTCTCACTCTCCTCTACCTGAACATGTGCACTCTCACATCTCTTTATAGCATATGCTAACTCTTGTGCTTGATTTTGTAACTAGAGCCTGTAACCCTCTGCCATGGCAGCGGCATCTGGTATGTCCATGTCCAAGTCAGCTAATCTTTGCTCTCTCTCCATCTCAAAAGTAATCAAGGTCAGATGCCTCTCCTCCTTTGCAGCAAGTAAATCCTCTTGCTCACAAAGGAGTCTCTCTTGCTCTAGCACTAATCTTTCTCTCTCCTCTACACTCTCCAATCTACTCTCACGCTCAAGCACTAATCTCACTCTCTCCTCTACACGCTCTAGTCTACTCTCACTCAAGGAGATTTCTCTCTCTACACTCAGTCACTCAAACACAATCATCTTAAGTGTGAGTGTGTCAACAAAACAAGAAGGAGGTGAAGGTACACTGAAATGCTTGGGGTCACCAACCCCCTCCACAAACGGAGAAAGTGGTGAAGGGGAAGAAGAGTGAAAAGGAGCTATCTCAACAAAGGGTAAGGGCCGTGTCTCAACACAAATCTGTTGAACACTTGAACACAAGTGATACATTTAGTTATCCCTGAAGTACAAATTCATGTTTGAATTAAAAAATATACAAGTTCACAAGTTCATTAATTCAAGCTTCTTAAATGAACTCTTTTATTAAATCTGGTAATGGTATATACAAAAGAACTTTGTATGTTTTCCAACATACAAATATATATATATATATATATATATATATATATATATATATATATATATATATATGTGAGACAAAACTCAAACCTAATCAATCAAGCACTCACCATCCTCATCCTCTCCCTCATCCTCCCAATCATCACTAGTCTTGTCCTCATCTGAGCTATATGCATCCTCATGATCATCATCATGCTCTCCCTTGTAAATAATCTCATCCTCTCCATCACTCAAGTACATCACGTCCTCCTCTGGAATGAAACCTCTCTCCAAAAAGAGATGAATGAATATTTGTCCAAGGAAGGTGACCCTGAACCAATGCCCCTTAGGACTTTTAAATTGGCTTTGAAAACTTCCCACCTTTGCAATGATAGCTCTAAAAGCTAACTCTCCCCAATCATAATCCTCCACACCAAATCTCCTCAACTTGGTCTTGGTGTTGCGTACCAAATGCCCATGTACAATCTTGGGCCTAATAGTGGGTGCAACAAGTGCACCCATTCAACTAGAAGAAAGATCAAAATGCAAGATATACACATTGCCTTGCAAGATATCTTTTTGCAACCCTATCCCTTTGTGGAAACCAGTTCGAAACAATTGTGTAAAGAACTGTCCTCCATCTTGGTGTTCTCCTCCTTGGCATGGCAAGTGCATCTCTAACTATATCTGCAGTCAATTGAAACTGCCTACCTCTTACCAAACGTGTGCAAGAGACCTTGTCCCATGAACTCACAAACTCTGTATATGGAAGGACATGCAAAACCCACCAAAAAAAATCAGCTCAAAATTCTGTCCCAAGGACTCAAGCCCAGGGGTGCCGCTTGCAGCCGCTCAAAGACGCTCTTGGATAATAGATAAGTACCGTGGGTAGTTGCCGCCGTTGGGCCAGGGGGATAGCCAACGCCACGCCCAAACGCTGCCTGTAGATGCCGCTGTGGGACAGGAAAGGAGACACCAAGAGCCACGTGCAGACGCACGGAAATTTTAGGTGCTGCACGGAGTTGCTGGAAGGTGCTCGCACGCAAAGGGTTTAGGGTTTGGGGATGGCGCATTATGGCGCTGGAGGATGCTGGGAGGCACTACATGACAGGCTGGGAGGTGTTGATAATTCAAAAGCCTTTAACATGCATAAATCAAAATCTTGAGGTGCTGGAATGTTTGAAAGTAGAGAGAAATGAAGAGCAAACAAAGAAGAAGGTTTGAAGAATACCTCTGGCCATGGATAGTGAAGTCCAAGAGTAATTTTGAGCCCCATTACATCTAGATCAATCTTCTGAATTCCAGAGACAGCAGTTCAAATCTGATGTTTGTCCAGCCAGCACCACTTGATGAAATTTGCTACGTGTTGAATGTTATGAAATGCTATGAGCCAATCTCCTTCCTGAGTATTTCTTGTGTCGAGCTTGTCAACTATCTTGTCATATCCCCAGATTTTTGCCATGGTTCAAATTGAGTCTGCTCTTAATCTCTCAAATGCTCTCCTTATCTCTCTTCTCAATCTCTCAAATGTTTTCTTGTCATTTCTCTTGAGTCTCCAAAGCACTCTCAACTAAACTCTCAAAATTCCAACTCTCAGGCCCCACAAATTCCAACTCTCTCAGGCCCCACATTGAGTTGGTCTCCTTCAAGTTGGTCTCATTCAAGTTCAGCTTCAGCAAGTTTGCCTCCTTTGAGGGAGTATGCTTCCTTCCAACACCCTACTCGCAAAATGACTCTTTCTCCTTTGAACAACTTGTAAACCTACACACACTCACAAAATGATCATTTCTCATCCCAACACCCCACACACTCAAGAAATGAGGCTTTCTAACACCCACACACCCACAAGAATGACATGAATTGAAAAGAAGAAGGTTTATATAACCCAGGCAGCTGGAAAAAAAGGTGAATACCAAACATCCAAAATGTACACTTTCAGAGAAAAAATCCATATTTCAACCAAAAGAACTCAAATCCCAAGCGGCAACATGTGGCACTCCATGTCGCCAACCGGCGTAAGCAAGCATTGCATATTTCAAGCAATGCCTACCAGCTCCTACCTCCGGTGCCTACTAGCACCAATGAGTGCATTTATTATTTGTTCATCTTGGAGTGTGGTCCCTAGCATCCGCCAACATCTACCAGCATCTACAAGAGCCATTGAGTGGCACCAACAGGCGCCACTCAATGGCCACAAGCATTTTTTTAAGTTTTTGAGTGGCCCCTAGCGTTTACAAGTGTGTATGAGCACCATCTCATGGTGTCTATAGTGTCTACAACATCAGCACACTTTTTTCCAACAACTTATGACAAGTGACTTTGAAGTGTAAACTTGCTAAACACCACACCGTGCAGTGTAAGCTCAGGATTAAGCTAGATTATCTAGATTAAGCTCCATAAAATTCTTTTTGCATCCTTCAAATTCTCATCCCAATATTACATCAAGAAACACTCATGGTCTAAGTTACCAAACTATGAGATATGTGATGAATAACTAAAAAATATATAATTTATTATATGGAATCTCAGTCAATCGAGTATATCATTATTGTTATAATCAAGGAAATTTTGCATCACCCTTGATCTACTTTCTTCTCTACCAAGTTGTATGCCATGAAAAGACATTTCTGAATCTATTTGAGTTTCCACTATAAATCTTCCATTGTCCTCTGAACATAGGTCAGACCTATTGATTAAAAAATTATGTAAAATAGTACACACCGATACCCACTTTAACAAATAAGCATTTCTACTATTGTCTTTCAATTGCACTCTTAGCTCACAAAGAGAATGCAATCTATCTTTCAATACTCTTATACAATGGTCATTTATCACTCTTGCATTTGTTAAATATTTATTAAACTCCTACTTGTCCTCTGATTGAGCCTGCTTGAAAGCAGGGACTAGGTGATGCATGGGTACATAACCCAAATCACCTTAAAGGAACTCCTTTGCCTCAAAAGTGAGACAACTCTCTCTTAGGTTCAAATCATTCCATAGTGACAATTTTTTCAAACAAGTCATGTCATGACATGACCTTGGCATTCTTGCAAATAAACAAATCAGGCCATACTTTTAGTATACTATACAAAAAGGATCACCAATGCATTGCAAAAATACCTAACAAAAAAACACACAACATAAAACATACCTTGGAAAAAATGTATAATTCTCTTTTTATCATCACAAATAACTTGGCCATTTATAGAATATGAACCCTTGCGGCTGAAATATATTTCCCCATCCACCGTTGGTTGGGCTGCAAGAGGAAACAATGTTCCATCTACCAAACCAACACAACCAAGAAAACCTTTCTGTGCAAAAATAGTGAATATCTTCCTCCTCTCCTTGAGCTTGAGCCAAGGAACTTGACTCCTCATCACATCTAATATGGTTATCATAACTCTATCAGTAAAAGCAATTGTTGAACCAGCACTAATGCCCCAAATATTTAAACCCCGTGCAACACAAGCTCCATTGTCGTGATGCACAAATCTATCCAAGGCTAGGGCAACTTGGATCCACACGGATGTTTGCTCTCTTTAGTAGCTTTTCTCAAAAATCGTGTGAGTCTTAATCAAATCCACTAATGTTGAAAAAAGAATACCCATCCATTCTAGTAAGCTAGCGAAAGGCCTTAGTATCTAGATTTCTAAAATACTACTTCACAAACTCTCTACTACAAGGGTAAGTAACACGGGGTTCCAAGTATCGATGAGTATGTGCATACTTCCACTCATTAATAAAACATTCTAGCATATCTAAATCTCCTCCTAATTCTTTGTCTTCATCTTCTAATCCTTGTAATGATATCTCCAAATCTAACCAAATTATCCATTGAATACATTTTCTAATATTTCTGGTTAGTTCTAAATGAGTGCTCCCTCTTGGCATGACTTGACTCAATTTTTAATCACCACAGATAACTCCTTATTGATGAAAGTGCATCTCTCTTCTCGATGAAATTTCAGCAAAGGGGCATCTCTATTCTCTGTGCTCACGGAAAAAACAATCTCATCAATTTCATTTCGTAACAAGAAAACAAGTTCATGAATTTCATTTCATCACTCAAGGGGGAAGAAGTGCATACATTTCATACTCGTACCAAGAGACAACGATCATCAATTAAAAATTTTTAAATAGTAAAATCGAGAGTAACACTTCAAACAAAATCACTCCTAACGTTCCTACTGCCCGCACTCAAATCTTCCCACTCCAAACTAATTCACTCCCTCTTCCAACTCTGGCTATGGGTCTTTCAAATCTTCATCAGGCGGTCAATTTTTGCATGCCCTCAAATCTTTCCACTCATGCTCCCTCCAATCTTCCTCGGTGGTAAAAAATTGCCGCTCGTCATTTGATTACCATGGGTGTTCTCAAACATCATGGATGCTCCCTTTGTTGGCAGACACTTCCACTCTAACCCAAATGATAAACTTTATTAACCTTAATATGCAATCAATGCACTACGGAATAATAATGGAAAATTCCTTATCCTTTATTTTCTACAAACCACCTCAAACTGAGTGTGCTCATAATAAGGAACTTGGCACAATCTTTGAAACAATACCTTTTCTACCTCCCGATCACACACAGTACCCATCTAGTCAATGCATAGTAAGTATCAATATGAAAAGTGATGAAACTTCGTATAACTATTTCTGAACCCCTAATATGGCTTAGAACAAATCTGTATTAAACATACTTCTTGGCTGCTTCCACATTACTATTAGTCCGAAACGACAAGCAGATTGTAGGCAACTGCTGGATAGCCGTCAGACAAATCATATTGGATCTACGATGGTGCGGCCCACATGCAGCAAAGGAGAATCTCCATCGCATATGCTCAACACAACATTTGTATTGCTCCTTGAAATGCGCCGATAATCCTGAAGAAGTTTTGTCATACTGACATACCTAATTTGTGATCTTTCCTCTAGCCCCAACGATAACTATTTCGGATGGTTACATGCAGAGCTAATTTAGGCGCGAGCTGCAAGGACAATAGGACTGAATCATCTTGTTTCCTTTCATGCTGAACATGCACATAAAGCGGGTTAAGTGTCAGGAGGTACCAAAGAAACTAAGGTATAAAGGCAGGACCAATTGTACAAGAAACAAAGGTCTTTGAACTCAACTTTCACAAACTGACAGTATTTCTTTCCACAATTTCATTGGACCAAAGAGTTTCAGTTCGTTTCTGAGTATCTTGAAGTTTTAATTCTAACATTTTGGAGACTTTCTGCGATAGAAGTTGCTCAGTACGCCTTTATGGTCAATTCTATCGATGGTTTATCCAACTGCTGTGGGTATTCAGTGCACGGAGAACTGCAGATGCAGCTGGAGAACGTGGTTTCTTCAAGAGGCCATTGTTGAGCTCCTACTGCATAGTGACGACATCCAGAAGAACTTGGTGGCTCTTCTAACACAATAGCAGATCTGCAACTTTCACGTGGTCCTTTTGTCGTCAACGACCAAGAACGGAAACCGGAGAGTCAGGTTGTTTTATTATCTGTCGTCGATGTCAGTTCTGTTCGTCCAATGGATGTCGCTACTCCGGCGACAGCAAAGGACTCAGAGCCTTTCGTAGGACAATCCGTTAGGAAAGTCCTCGTCTGATCAACTGTCTCCTCGATCAGGGCAATGGTGGGGTAGGAAAGTCCTTACGTCTGGACGGAACGTTGGGTGAAAGACGATCTTTCCCCTTTCTTATATTCTATTACAATTTAATTTAATAATTTCTAACATCTTCATCATGATTGAATGATGGACAATTATTGTTTAATTCGCGGTTCACGTTTGTTTGTAATTGATTAAGTCTTCTACAATCATTACATAATCATCTAATAATTAAATATTATATTACGTACATTCTAAGAGACATCAGTAATGCGATTAGGACTATCTTTTCCCAAATGGAGTGGACTTGAAACTTGCGCTAAATCCTGAGAAGGTAAAGTGATTGTTTATAACCAAGCAAAAAGTACATCTTAAAGCATAGTTTGTATAACTCTTCCCCCATAAATTCTCTGACGAGTTATTGCAAGATCTCATTCTCTATGGGAATTGGAATACCTCAATGATTAAGAAATGATTAAGATACTGAATACACTCGATGACAATGACAATGACTAAACACTCAACACAACACAACACATTTGCACATGAAAAGAGACTTCTCAATGCGACGTACGAAGAGTAATGGAAGTCAAATGAGCCAACAACTGAAATAAGAAGCAGCATCTCTCTGCCAAACTTCAGCAGATTCGAGGTAGGGCAAAGTGAACACTTGATCACAATCCCTTCATAAACCCCACGTTATTTGATTGAACGAGTGCAGTGGTGTGAACTCTGAGGATTCTCGGAGTATATCACCCAAGATGAAGAAAAGTACTGAAATGGACAAATGCAACGTGCATCTCGTAGATGTTCTTGTGGCATTGTAAACTTTGAGGGACCCTACAGCGGAGGACGTAAGACGGCAAAGTTTTTCGTCACCTTGTTGTCTGCGAAGTGTCATCACAATTTATTGCATCAGGTGTTTCTACTGTACGGTTATGGATGTCATTGTATCGACTGCCTTGCAACTAATTGAGTCGTTCTCACAAAGCTGCCTATGGAGATGTGAAGCTTTTCCCCTCGTTTCTGATGTCATAGCAAAGAACATATAGAGCAAGGTTTTTGTTTCTGGACGGATGGCATCGTGGAGTAGTTGGTCAGTCCTGGTTTTAAGATTTTACAGGAGTGGGCGAAGGAGGGTCGTGTAGTGTTGTAGTCTAGCCTTCTCCTGATCAGATATCATTTCAATAAAATTACGTTAATTTTAACTGAAGAGCATCTTCTCTCTGTTGGACCATTGAAGGAGTGGGAATGGCAACTGGACATTACTCGGTCAATGGAAGTTGCGAGAAATGCATGTCAGATTTTAGACCTTTATGGGTGTTGTGGAAGATAAAAGTCCGATATACTTGGAAGGGACTGCTCAATGTTGCCTGTCTTACAAGTAAGTGCACTTTTCAGAAATAGAAACTGTTGGGCCACTCCATATGACATACAACAGAGCAACATATTGCATTTAAGTGCATTTCTTAGCTTGCTCACATGCCAGACACGAAATGAGATATATTGAGCTCTTTATTTAGATTTCATGGTGCAGCATCCTTCTTTCTCGTATTTCACAAATTGTAGAAGAAAGAGCTTTCTGTTGCGGTTGATTAGAAATGGTCCATGCTGTAAAGTTGATGAAAGAAACTGAATTGTGGACAAGCTCAAAGGACGAATACATTTTGGTCAACCTAATCGCAAAAGAAGACTGAATTATTCGTGGTTTGAATGGTGTGTTTAGTAAATAGAGATTGGTGATATGATCCGTGCGGCAGTGAAGATCATTACAATGTACTGTTCTTGTAGTAATAGGAGGAGAATTGATTGAAGCGTTAGCATCATGCTCATAAAGACTGTCTCGATGCACAAGCTAGCAATCTCACTGTCAGTCAAAGCTTGACCCAGAAAGCACAAAAGGACGCTACAAGTCGGTGTAAAGATTACAGAGTCAAGAGGATTGGACGAGCTGTTATAGACCGGTAACGAATCGGCATCGACCTGGCCATGAGTCTGGCAGATGAAAACCCCAAAGATGGAACTGTGGTGAGTGATTTGTGACTGCAGATGAAAACGATCCAACAAACTGAAGCAGGCATTGGAGCAGTTGATCTGCAGCCTCTCCTCGGGGAAGAGTCCTGAGCTGAAGGACTCAGCTCCCTACAGCCGGTGGATCTTACCCCGGGTTTTGTAGACCTATACATTTACTGGTACTAGGTTGGTGACAGGTTTAAGAAGGGATCCTTTAGCAGCATCTCAGGAGGAAAAGGAGGAAACTTTATTGAGGGCTTTTTTGAATCGCGGAAATTTTAGGGGTCCACAGAGACACACATGACGCAGAGGATAACAGACTTGGGCTAGTTCGCCGACCGACACCACTGAATGTGATTTTCTGGAGCCATTTATGAGGACGTTGTATTCGTGAGCCCCGGGGCCGGAAATTGTCACTGGATTTGCTCCCTCTGGTAGATTTTGTCGTTTTTTGTCCAAAAGAAGCTTCGGAACGGACTGTATGTTGAGGACAAGAGGGTGGGACTACACTACAACTTCGTGCAACTTTGGTTACGCTGATCACCGCCTTGTTCGTTCGAAAATTTAAAATATCAGCAGCAGTGCATTGAATGGTTCATGAAAAGCTGTTCCGTGGCAATCGGGATTTAGTCTAAGAAAAGAAGATTGACTCCTCAAATCAGATCCTCCGTAGACCTTGTGGAATGATCAAATAGACCTTGTTAACCTGAAACCCAATAAGAATCGTTGGCACTCCTTACCCGTTAGATAATCGGACATTGGACAGTTACCTCAGCAGAGAAGAACTTTCCCAACGTAAGCGAGGACTTTATCGACCAGATTCATGAGGACTCACATGAAACCCTACGACACTATGCAGCAAATTTTACCCCGCTGAGAAATCACATGCCCTCATCCTCAGGGTAGGGAGAAAAGGAGGGAGATGGGGGAGGATGAGACGACAGTGAAAGACTGCGTGTCTTTTGTGGCAAAGGGAGTTGCAAGTTGTAGACTCTTTTACACACGTGGATCAGCACATTGTGCGTCTTTTGCCACATAAGACGTTAGACCACTCGAATATGCGCGTTGCTGCTGCAACATCCGCTGCACTTGTTGCGCTTTACAGGAGGCCACACAGAAACACAGTTACTGCAACTCCTTTCAGGTGCATACTTCCAGCGCATCTTTAACTCTCATCTGCAAGCTCTTGCTTTTCTCATGAACTCTCCTAGAGGGACAAGCGGAGTTAATCCCTGACCGTCCTCCATGACTTCACCTTTACAGCTCCAGTAGAGGACCAAAGAGATTCTCAACTGCTGATGTAGATCAAGCTGTTCTGTAGCGCATCTGATACTTTGGCTTGTTCTGACACCATATCATGAATCACACACCATACCATCGACATGAGCTCCTCTTCCTCCTAGCCTTCTTGGCAGTCAAAAAGATTCAATCCCTTCCCCTGGAATTTCCTCAAACGAGGATTACGTCAGAGATTCAAAGATTGAGGGAGATTTCCTGCCCGGTAAGTCCTTGATGATAATTTTGGCATTACATCACGTTCACCTGATTTCTTGATCATACTGTACGATCTGCCGGCACACAATACTCTTGAATTTATTTTATCATCCTCTATGGAGGATCATCCTGTAATATACTGTGCTGAACATGTAGTTTTGATTCTACTCTACATGGAGTTTTGGTTCTTTCGTCAACTTGCTAGTGTCTGGTGAGAGAGTTCCAATTTTGGTATGCTGTACTCCGCAACCGAATTGGTTTCCAAACCACGTGTATATTGGTATATACATGACTTACATTTCATCTGTAAGGGCTGTGCATGAACCTTCTGTAGATCATTGACATGTCTGTTCCACATTCTGTGAAAGGTCTCGTAGAATCGGAATTTACATGTCGACATCTGAAGCAGAATTTTGCATGAACAACTTGAGGAAGGTGGGGTTGACTTAGCTGAATAAGACCTTCATCTTTTGATTCGCAAAACAGGCAACATAATCCACAATTTCCCTGAAGTAAGCACTCCATACATATCTTCAATTCCGGCTTTAAAGGTTTCGATGATCAGATGGTTGAATTTGACCAATCCGGAATATGTAGACCCTAACGAACATGTCCGATCATGCATCACGAGAAGAATTGACCCGGATTGTTGTGAGACTTGTTCTGTACATTTCGATGATCATTATATCATCACTTCTGCCCATCTCTTTGTGGAAACTAGTTCTGATGTTTGACTTTTGAGTATAACCTCAACCTATCTTTGGATGAAACATTTGATCACACAAACATCCTGGTCAATCAAGATTCTAGATTGCATTCATGAAATTTATGCATTACTATTACGTACACTGGCCTTAGTGGAACAAGTCATATTGGTGGTCGACTGAGAAATAGGTAAATCAGTTACAACGTGATCCGATTACCCGGTCAATAATTCACACCGATTCACGAATAGCACATCATCGAAGACCTCATACGTCTTTCTCAATCAAGGTGCATTGACAATTTCTTGCAATAATGCTTGATTCCTTCCAACTGCTTATTATCCTGGAATGTTACTGCATTTATCTAACATGCTGTGTAAGGCCATGAATTATTGCAGAGGAAAATCTCATTCCTATAAGACTACCGTCCAGAACATGCTTACGACTAAAACTTAGCCAGGAAGCAACTAGACTATCCACAGCTCAAGCGAAACACTTATTTCACACACAAACAACCAGTTACCGTCCATGGTTCTCATCGATGTAGTGGGGTACAATTGTGATCTTATCTCTACCGGGGTTTGTGACTGTACTATCCATGTTCACGCTGTTGTATTCATGAGGATTTGTGACTGTTCAATCCGCATCGAGAGAGATTCTTACATACCATAATATCCGACTACAAGATCTTGAATGCGAGTAGAAACGACCACTAGACTGCTCACGATAAGATGAAGGCATGTAGCGGTCGTCCTTATTATAGAAAAGAAGTTGTACGTACAGTACATTAGTGGTGAAGGTTGAATATGATGTGACTATCTGTCCATGACAGAATTCATAGTGCGATAGTGACTAAGCTGATGTTGATTCAAGTAGGGCGCCATGATGAATCCAGGTATTAGGTTTGCACAGTTACTTGGATTAGGGGATATAGCTGGAGAAGATTCTAAATGTCTGAGGAAAGGAACAGTTTCATGGGCAAGTGGTCCTTCACAATGCCTTCTCAGCTTCCCGTACAAAGTATCCCAATCAACTACGCAGCAAAGAAGAGAATAATCTTACACATTCACAGTAGAATATGCGACTCAAATCATTGCATGATACTATTTGTTTCATCCGATAGAATATAGCGTTTGCTGGTTGTTGGTGTTGATCTCATTTGATATGATAGAAGTCAATCTAGTCCAGGGTGAGAATAGGCGAGAACCAAAGAGTCATGTACAGAAGTCTGAGCAGTACAAACTTGTGCAAGTTGCTGATTTACTGCTATGAAGGAACGTAACGTAATCTTCAATGAGTGCAATAGATTGTTGTTTACATCGTGACATAGTTATATACTTGAGTTGACCTCTAGGTGATGTAGAAATTACTTTTAGCTTGTATGCAGTCATCCGACCAACTACAGTTCTTGTGTTTACTATCAACAAAACCTAAGGCGGTGCTCTATACATTATGGTCACTGGAAACGACGTAATCGAATATGCACTGGCGCTTCAGAAGCAATTGCAAGGCCTTCTACAGCAATACTCCAGCCTGTAAACACGGAAAACCTTTGGCCACTGATCTTTAGTCTGGAATTTCCTTCACACATCCGGTTGAATCAATAATGCGTATGAGAAGACTAGTCTAAAGGGTAAAGGCTACCCGCTTCAATTCAAGGGTCTCTGGATCTCAGCTACTTCCAGTTTCCCTCTAATAATACTGAAATTGGTCCGAGCGAGAGAGTCAACTTGGGAGTCTCAGGCTAGAATTTTACCACCTCCTCCCCCACAACCATCCATCTTAATGTGGAAAACAGTTATGAATGGCATATAACCGACATAAACGCACGAATGTCCACCAGAGTACCATCCCATGGGCTACAAGTTTGTAAGTTTCCAAGAAGTTCATGTCCTCCTGCTTGGGACTCGTAGCCAAATCCATCTGGTGTGCATTCCGTGAATCGACAGTCCTACATTCTTCATCGAATGAAGAAATAGTGGAACGATCTCTAAGAATTACATACCGGGTTGGACTTGGTAAGCCACAATGCTCACGGATCCTTGGTTTAACGGTTGTTACTGTCATAATTAACTTACGTGTTCGTAGTTCTCATGTTAGTTCCTTGAATGTCGTTTAAACCGCTGTAAGCTAGAAACTCTCTCGTTTGGGACGTCCATCTGACCTGTTCTTGTTGCGTCATTGGAGCATTGCCGATCACTTCAGCCATCTTCTCTTCATGAATCCGCGGTTGGTATATATATCCTGGCTTTGCATATAAGGGACTGTCGATTCCAATAGTCATCACTTAGACGATCGTTTTCGACTAATCTGGGCACTATGCTTGTCATATACCTTTTCAGACGTTTACTCTATATACGCAAGACGACGTCCGAAGCTCTATAGACACTTCCACCCGCCGTCTCTCAGTGAAATCTTGTTTGCTCTGTGTGTGCTCACCTGTTTTGGTTAATTTGGAGCTTCGGATAACCTCTCCAGCCATTGTCCTGCGAAGAACTTATCGTTCTGATAAACGTTTCCCACAGCTATCCCTTCTGTGGGTCCTACGGTGACATAGTGGACCATGTGTTGGGCTGCGTGAATTCTCCTTAATGTTTTACAGACTGAAAGATCATCATTGATGGATGTGAACATCTGCCTCTGACTAGCAGCCCTTCAAGCTTTTTATGCACTTCGATCGATTGTCGACTACCTACTACCACGTACGTGCAGTTCTTGTCTTAAGCAATATCTACTGTTTTAGGTGTTGATCTCTCAATGGCCCAATTGGTAAGAAGTCACTGGATTCTTAGATGTGGCAGGATTTGTGGAGAATGAATACGCAACCGATGTGAATTTGAACCGTTTGCTGTGTATGCATATTTCTCTGTCGATTTCGTGGACATGTTACCGGAGCTAGGTAGATCCACCAAACTTCTGTTAACACAGGTTAAAGTAATTGCTATGCTAAACTCCAAGTGCGGAATTAAGGTCAAACTGCAGACTACACACCCGACTCCAAACTAATGTACTTGAAATGACAGGACTCCAACTTACAGTTCGAGGTGTGAAAGTTTGAAGGTCAGACAGAATCATGAGCCCCCAAACATCTGAAGATGAAATCGAGAAACAGATCCATAGAAAGCTCAACACGTAACACCAAGTCACACTTTCAGTAAATGTACTATTATGTACTCTAGGTAGCATAAAGTACAACCTGCACATGATACAACTCCAGATATTACCGTAACCTGTGTTCGGGACATCCTTGGGAGATCGAGAAGTGGTGGCTGCTCGTACTGATAAAACCGAGGAACTATTGCTCATGGGTTAAATGACTCTTGGTGTGCTCTGGGAACAACATAAGAAGCTGAGACTATCTATACTTGGTGGCCTAGCCTGGAAAGCCTAACTGAAAGCGAGAGACAACTTATTGTGAGCTAAAATTTAGTCATAGAGCCTTTGAAAGATCCGGCTTTTGGCTCTCTTACAGATATTATATGTGGGATTTTGCAATTTTTTAAAGTCGGATGAGGTTTGGCTGTACAGTCAGTAGAGCTTTGCTCGCTAAGAGAGTATACACCTTCGGTAACTCAACAAGAGATTACGGAAGAGTTAAACATCTCTCGTGCCTCAACACCGTGAGATTGTCAAAGTCCTGCGTAGGAGACGAAGGTTGGGATTTATGCGAGAGCTGTGGCGTTCCACACGACAATGTGGAACGCCCGTTTGGTAAGCTACAAAGTTTGATACAGATTCAGTTTTACAGGGCCAACTAATCACGGCAAAGCGAAGAGTTCATGACCGGAACTCTTCTGGGGTGACAAAGGAAAACCTAGACACGACTCATCGTCATAAAACAAGCATGAATTTTCGACCTTACATTCCTTACACGTAAAGCACAAAGAAGTGCGTTATGATTTAGACTACTGCTGTTGCACTCTACTAGACTGGATACCTGAACGTTCCTATTCAGCGGAAAATCTGATGCATAATACAATAATAATTTTATTCCGATACATCCATCTTACGGGTGGACACTCCAAATCGGTATTTAGAGGACCTGTGTCTCCGATCCAGAACCTGAATGTTAACGGACAAGATGTAGCAAACAAGTGCTGGCTGTTAACTTCCAGAAGTGAGACAACGTCCAGAGTTTGTCTCACATGCCACAACTGCTGGAGTGGCATGTGGAGTACCGGCACATATTAGATGCTGGCAAACCGTTTTAGTTTCGTTTCCCTTACGAGCTTCATGAATATATTCAGATTCATATGAAAGTTTCGTGAACAAGAGATTGGTATTCTTGATTCATGACAGCACGAATAACAGTGGAAAACGTGTAGTACCTGTAGCTGGTCAAATGATGAAGAATAGCTGAAACAATGGATTAACCACGGACACAGATATTTCCACATTGTCAACCCCATCCGAGAGGAGAAATAGGAAAATTTAGTTATGACGAATTAACTGGTATCCTTTCTTCCAAGCTTGAGCAAAAAGACAGGGATCCACAAATAATCTTCGTGATTACTGCAGAAGGGCTTTCCCCTCTTGATAAGTGGCTCAGACATCAAGGTGTACCAAAACTTCCCTAATTTTCGCCGGGCTCAGCGAGCTTGCACAAAAATCGATCTGGTTCCTTCAATATGTAGGGAAGTGAATTGTTCAAATTTCTGTAAGTTTGAAGTAACAGTAAACAGATGAAAAAGAAACAAGTTGGCCACATCCCAAGTGGTTAACTTGTAATTCAAGTGAAACCTCGTCAAGACTGTAGATGGTCCTTTATACGTCATCCGTACGTATCCAAAATTCTCATAGTTCGATCGAATTTCAGATAGCTAAATCAGAGGAAAAGAAAGAGGCAAGAGACAACCGGTCTAATCCAGTGGGTGGAAGAATAATCACAACTACATTTAGTTAGGAGCTTGTCCATCTTCATGGAAGGGTTCTAATTCTCACGAAAGAGTTGTGTCTACAAAATAAAATTGTCAGACGGCTTGGCCAGACTTATGCAACATATCGGGAGTCCTAAGTACAATGATTGTCGTTGGAAAAGGAACAGATAAAAGGTCTATCTGCGATACTCGTCCATGTCTTGTGACACAACAGCGTCACGTATCTTGTCACTTACGAGACCTGATTGGGTAACTTCGACGTGCCGTCATGCTATGCCGTGTGGAAGGAACTCAGTAACAACTATGAGTGGTTATAATTTCCATTTCAAAGACGATCTTTGTGAAGAGGTCGTTACGTAGGGGGATCTTGAACCTGTAATTCGTCATCTCGAATACGCAAAAGCCTCTCCCGCTGGTCTCGACTTATACGCAAAGGGAACTAGAGAAGACTAAACACCACAAAATCCTTTTCTCTCGAAGCAAGGATATTCTGGTGAGTAGAAGTGGAACTAACCTGATTTGAGTGGACAACCACCTAAAGCTACCAATTGTGCATGTGATAAAATTTGTTAATGACCTAACTAGAAATGGAAACTGGAAAATTCCTAGGTGTGCAAAACTCGTATCGAACCTGGCAGAACTCAGCACAAGTGATGTGTAGAGCTGTAATTTCAACTCTCTTTTCCAGCATGGCGCACACGAAACGACATTCAAAAGCATTTTCACGGAAACAGTCCGTGAAAACCTGGATTCCGTAGGAAAGATCCCGTCTTATCAACATCTTAAAGTGGAAACAAGTTCCGGAAATGCTGCTGCAGATGATCCTAGTCCGTCAATGATTTGCAAAGCTAGTTGCCAGACAGCTATGGTATAGAGGGGAGAGGTATTGTACCGCATGATTGTCCTGAAGTTTTGAAACACCAAAAAACTTGAGCCGTTTGGCCCATCTGGAGCGAGCTGCATAACCAAAACATACAAACATGATAACTCATCCCTGTAAAATAACTATAAGAGATGCATGCGTGCTAGACTGTTCTAAATGTCAATAAAGTTCCTACTTTTTTCTCGTTCAAATCTGACTAGTGTATACTCAAATAGAACGGTACTCACCAAACTCGCCATCTCATGCTCTGGTATTTTTGGTTGTCCTTCGTCTACCTGCACTTTGTATTTGTTTCTCCACTCATTCACCGACTTTTGAACGTTCAAACCGATCAGTTTCTTATCCATGCTCTCCGGTATTTGGACCTGCATCATTGTGAGGTGGCATACGTTCAATGTACCACTTGATGCAATAGACTAGTTTCAGGCAGGTTATTAGCTTGTCCTTGATTTAACTTTGACCATTGATTCACCCGAGTACTGCCAACAACATCACATCTAGAACTATCTGATTTTATCAACAAACAAACGTATGCTTGTCCCTACTAGCTACCTTTTGTGCAACAAGGCCTCCTTTCTGCCAGCCATGTTCTTTCAGGTAGTTGGCCATGGATGCAAACATGTCAGCACGCGACTCCCAGATATCTGCGGAATCAGGAAGTTAAACGAAGCCGAAAGAAAACTAGAACCAACACAGTCCAGCTATAATCTAACAGTTACGGGCAGGCAAAGTATAACATTATGGAGGAATGTGCGCTCACGAGCACATATACAAGGAGCTGTTCCGCATCCAGAACATCATAGGCGGAGACTATCCTGGTGCTATTAGTCAGGTCAAACTAATCGACCCATCATGTCCCCAAACTACCCTCTTCGTTTAAAACGTTGAGAATGTTATGTGGTTCATGGTCAAACTTCTACACGCCAAATATTTACAACTGGGAAGTAGAAAAAATAAAAGAGAGTAATGTACGCTAGGCAGGCTCTTCGATATTCCGAAAATATATAACATATAAATGATAAGGTAAACAATACATCACGGTAATCACGACAGGATACAATGCTCTCGTCTTAATACCAACCTTTCCGACCATCTCCATCATAGTCGACTGCATATACTTGAAAACTTGACGGCATAAACTGACATTGTCCCATAGCTCCTGCCCAAGAACCTTTCAATCTTGCACCACCTTGAGGCCCATGGCCGTCTTGAATAATTTGCAGTGCTTGTAAAAGTTCACGTCTAAAGAACTGTGCCCGTCGTGGCTGTGTACATGTACATCAGAAAAGAATTTGACGATATAAATATCAATTCAAAGCAAACCTCTGGTAACTTGAAGTACTTCAACTGGATCTAAACTGACGTTGGCGCACCCACCTCTGGACTTGCATAGGCAAGAGTTACAAGAGCTCGAAGAACATCCCAAGAACCTGAATACCCTCCATAACTGCACGAGCACAAAAGGTTCAGTAATATTGATGAACTCCAATAAGTGTCCCGAGAACTTTTAATGACAATTCTTGTGGATGTACGTAAATTGCTCTCCCAATTCACGTATACCAGTAAAAGACGAGAATTATAAGGAAAGAAATCTCTAGGCCCTTTTAAGTCATTGGAGCGACTGGAACATTGACAAACTATTGGTGCTCTTGAACAATTATATACGGCGGTGCCATACACCCATTCCTCAACAATCCATAGTTTCAAGGCATTTAGATATGCTTCTAAGATTAGTCATACTATTTCTACGCTCATTTGTTTGGCACGACTTAGCAAGCGATTGTGGAGGACAGTGTCACAGGTATTCTCTTTGAGGAAGAAAAGTTGGTGCAAGACCTGCTTTCAATGCCCCAGATTGACACCAGTACTGGAGATGGTATACCATACTTGCTGGATATCTCAGCAAGTAGCAATTCGTTTTCTTGAAAACCGGAAACCCCCTTGTTTACCCTGTAAGCATTGATCATACTGCAAAACAACCAAGCGACCAGTCAAGCTCCAATACAACAAAGTAGTGATTGCTTTAGTGATGGTGAAAGGCTGTCAAGAATTGGGTGACGAGCACCATAAGGCATCAAATAATATACTGGCTAACAGGAGGAAACATAATCTACCAAAAGAAGGGAGAAAGGACATGAAGACAAACGCATTACTTCTTCAAATAAGCCTCTAGCGTGAGTTTGAGCTCTGGCTGGGTGCTATCAAGTTCCATAATGAGCTTCGATGGCCGAACGCCTTGAAGAGCCTGTCCAATTACACTCTCTCGTACTCCCTTCTTCATAGCTGCATCCTTCACTTCTACCAGCCACTGTTCGTATACATGTTCATTGATTTCAAGTAAGTCCTGTACGTATGCGTCTATGTTTTAGTCATCATAATCCAGTCATTATGGAGCGACCTGGGATATCGTTTTGAACTGTGATACAATTCATAGTTTATAATAATTCATAGTAACAATGTGAATTTCGCGGTACGCATTCTGTTCCCAGCTAATTTTGTGGTGGATGAGATCACATAGCAAGCGTGTTGGACCAAAGGTTTACGCTCCCATCTGCACGGAGGTTTTCGAGGTTTTTCGTGACAGTACTTATTCTGAATAAAGTAAGAAAATCACCCGACATCTGCTGCGTGTAACACAACGTGCTCCACCCTAGAAATTGGATTAATCACGCAACAACAAGAAGTACCTGATTTGCGTCAAGATTCACAAATGTAGGCCCGATACTCGTTGATCTTTCAGTACTTTGTGTGTTCTGTTGCTGATTTTCCCCGGATCTCTCAGACATAAGGACTGGAGGATCTCCAGTTCTCTTAACAACCCCGAAGTCTGAAGACGTTCCTAACGATAGTGTCTCTGGAAGTTCGTTGCATTCCAAATTGTCGCCTTTGTCGGCAACAAGTCTTTGCATTGTCAGGACTGGCCTTTCGGACAACGGTTTCTTGGCTAAAACTCTTGCCCTGAGCACAAACATTGAGCACGCAATGACAGCGACTCCCATAGCTTTGCCAACAAATTGGGATGATTTCCGATCTCTTGTCTCCAAGTTCTCCTCTGACTTCTTTCCATAGTCAGGCGAACCATGATTGTCTGAAGACCAAGAAGAAGAAGAAGAAGCCCTAATTTGATATTGTGCCACACATGCAAATTCCGAAGGATATCTGGCTACTGGTAATTTGCTTAAGTTGAAGGGCAGAACAAAACCAGATACTCCTCTGCAATGTGTGTGGAAAGAAGGAGGGAAAACTTGAGAGAAAATTGCGCGTTCAAAATTAGATTTTACAGGACCCCCACCGAATTCATACAATCCAGCTCCACTCAGTAGAATTGCCGCGCTTACTGACATCTTTACACAAATTTGCAAACCACACCATGCACTTCAAATTTCAAAGGAGAGACATGAAACCATCCAGCTGACAGCAAAAGAAGTGGAACAACGGGGTCACACTCTGAATTGGCCCTGACAGTCTCCAAATTTCGCTATAAAATGTGATCCAAAAGCGCAATGATCATCATCTGAATGGGCAGGATCTCATTCTCCTCAGATTTCAAATTTTCATTCCTTTCTAGCCCGTTCTAATGCGCCTCAATCCTGGTGTACCAGATACCATAATCACAGTGCGATCTACCTCCCCTGCTTGCAAGTTCCAGGAATCTATTGAGCTCCTGCAAGTGAAATTGAGATCATTTCCTTCCAAAATTGCTCCCAACGAGCTTTCAACTTTCTGAAGACCTAGCTGGAGTTTAACTCGAGGTTAGCTTCAGCTAACTCCAGGACAGGTCACAGGAGGAGAGAGAAGTAACTTGTATACTTGGGACGGAGGAGGTTTGGTTGTAAATTATATTTCTTAAATGATTAGTATAGACTAGTTGGTTACGGTCTCCGCGAATCAAATTTGGGGAGGAAAATATTATTTCTAAAGATTAGATGGATGAGAGTGCAAGGATAAATGGATGTATAATTTGTACTCAACTTGTATGCCATAAATCCATGGAGATCGAATTGAGACTAAATCTTTCCTTGTGGAAGTTTATTAGAGTTGATTCTGAATTTGAATGAAAATTTCAATAAATACACATCACTCATGAAGTTCTTAATCATATGATTAATTTTGCTCAAAATGAATCAAATGGAGTGAGTTCATAACATTTAAACATGATCTGAGAGGTTGTGGATAATCCTTGAACTTCCTGTCCATAATAAAGTAATAAAGTTTAAATCAAGACCAAAATCTATTTTATTTCAAAATACATACTTACAATATTTCTAGGGACCCGGGCTAGAGACGCCCCTTTCATAAATTTGTGAGTCTTTTTCAGCTTGTAATCTATAAAGGTGTTTTGTTCTAAGATTTTATTAGAAAGCTACGGGAATAAGGTTAATAGGATAGATTTCGGGAAATCCCCTTGTTATACACTACAAATCATTTTATGCGACCATCCACAAAAGAATAAATAAATAAATAAATATATATATATATATATATATAGGTAAATGAGAGCAGAAGCCGTTCCGGGAACGGGTTATCCAGAACTCATGAAGTGCACAAGTGCACATATTCGAGAAACAACATTTACATGAATTACAGTGCTAGTGTAGTATGAAAGCTTTAGTGTAAAATGCAGCAAAAGTATAGGTGCAAAAAAATAACCTGTAGCAAAGGCATAAGTGCAAGAAATTGAGAACACCGTACTGCTAATGGACAATAACGAACTTGAAATTGAGAGCAGCAAGGCCAACGCGAGCGTGGGTTAGAGAGCTTGATGTAAGAGTTCACCAATAAAAAATAATGAAGTCAGAGAGCAGCAATGCAACCAAAAGCGAGAGGCATAGGAAACATGCTATGTGTTGTAAGAGCCCGCCATGATGCAGTGCGTGGATGAAGCGAGAGGAATAGAAAACTTGCTATAAGAGCACACCAGGATACAGATGAAGATGAAGAACGTGGGATGGAGTGGGGGAGGAACACAAGAAACAGTAGAGAGCGAGGCAGGAAGCAGTCAGAGAGCGAAGGGAAAAGACTAGGGAGTGAAATAGTACAGGAATGTGTGGATGTAGCAGGCATTTCGCGATTATGGCTGCAGAAATGGGTAGAAATGTAAGAGTGTAACTATAGCATAGCATAAGAGGATAGGATAAAGTATACCACTCCCAGTGCTATGGACACAGGAGTCCGGATACGCTAAACAACTGAAGGAAGCAGAAGGCGGCCATAGTAAACCTCCACGATAACACCAACGACTTCATCAATGCCTCACGCAGTGTCGAAGTAGCTTAACAATTGTCAGTACTCCTCGTCCCGAGTTTATGCTCGAAAACTCATGAGTGCCAAGGCAAACTCGGTTGCTTCCAACAACGCTGCTATCAGCAGTAAAACATCCATCTATCAGCAGTACTAAATGAAATAACGAACCGCAAGGGGAAGGTTATAGAAATGAGTAACTGGAGCTTAAAGTCTTTAAAGAGCAGAAATCGGACGAATGCATAATGTAGGCATGAACAAAGTTATGAACAATGGAAAGAAGAAAAAGATCAAACGCAGGAGAATGTGAGTGATGTGAGACATCCCTCAAAAAACACCTGCAAGGACAAAGTCTATCAGGGTGAGCAATAAAAGAGAGCGAAGCACAAAGAAACCAAGAGGAGGTAGTAAGAAAACAAAGGAATGAGCTAGTTAGAAGAGCGTGAAGCTGAGAGCTAGAGAGCAAAAAATAAAGCAAAGAGCAGAGAACAAGGCAGAACGGACAGGCATGAAAAGGTGGACTAAGGAGGGAATGCACTATGAGCTAAGCAAGAACTAGAACCTAGATGAGCAGAAAGCAAAGGAGAAGGAGAGGGTATCCGAGGGAAGGATGGCCTCGGGTACTAAGAGAGCCTCGGGAACAGTGAAGGAACCAGGTGAGATGGTCACACGTGTGTGATGATGCCACGTGTAACTATGCTACGTATTACTCTGCTTATAACTCTGCTTATAATATCGATGTATCCTGGTGTATCCTTATCAACAGGAGAGAACAAATATACTGAAACGTGCAGTCATGTAAGGAGTGTGAGTAACAAGCTGTAATGGAAGACCTACAACTCAAAAATACACCATTCCGTTAGGGGGAAACTGAAAATAATAGACTGTTGAGAACACATACAAGAGAACCATGAAGTAAAACAACAGATGTGAGTTGGGGCAAAAGGGAAGAAAGTGGATAGTCACATAGTTGAGAATGGGCGATGCATCAAACATGAGACATGTATATATGTATATGAGAACAGAAACTGTTCTGACCAGTGCCTAAAGAAACCATCAGGAATAAGTCCTGATCACCACTATGGTGAACAAGCCTACAGTGAAAGCTAATGGTGGGCTTGAACTAGAGCTGCCCGCCTGGAAGAAAAAACAGATTTTCTTAAATGTCTATAGATACTAAGCCCAGGAAAACCATGGATATCTTTTTCCATTTGCAAGACAGAGCAAAATTTTTTCTGGATCATATGAAGAGGGTCATGTTCAGAGATAAAGCTATTTATAAGTTTCCTACAAGCTGAAATGTTTTTTTGGAATTACATATCCTTTTATATCTAACACACTCTGATTTTATAATACCTAATTTACATTGAGAGGAAATGTCAAAAAGAACGTGAGGGAGCGAGATTGTCTTGATTTGAGCAAAGTGAGGTAGCTCTTTCTTATCATAGATAGAGACAAAGATATTGAAGTCGTCCTGGGTAATACGACAATTGAGGGAATCACAGTGAGTGCCAAAATGAGTTTGAACTAGCTCACAGGAAAGTCTGGGATAGATCCCTCCTCCTCTAGCTGCATCCTCCATATACACAAAATCCTTGAAATGATCAAGTCCTGAGCCAACCACCAGAAGATCATCAACGTATCGACGAACTTGGGACAGGTCGTGCAACAGTGCAACATCATTAGCATCCAATAGTCTGCGGATGCAATCAAGTTCATAGGCGAAGAGGTATAGGTTAGCCACAAAGACAAGAAAAGGTGTCCCCATAGGAATCCCGATCTCTTGATGGAAGAGCTGATTCCCGAAAGTAATGTAGAGGTTATCAAAAAGAAATAGCATCCAACAGATGAGAGTTTCCTCATCAAAAACCATGAATTTGAGATGTTTTGCTGATTGAGAGATATTATTTCTGTTTTTAAGCCATCTATATTTGAAGTCAAGTGTAGAGGTTTCTACCAGTAACATAGATTCCCTATTCATAGTGAACCTATGATGGAAGATAGATTGGATGAGAGTAGCAAGCCTTGTTTTGAGATCGTGAAGGCGGATCTTTGTATAAAGGGTGGTGAAATCAAAACTTTGAAAAAAGAACTTTTTCCAGGGTGGCAGGAGACTGCTGCAAACCAGAGTCTGTGGGAGAAGAGGATCTAATCTTGTGCAGTCTTTGCACCTGCTCCAGTAAAATGGGAACACCAGAAGAGTAGTCCAAGATCCAGCTAGAGTCCACCAACAGCCCCACACGTAAGAATTCAGTCCTCTAGAGGACGTTTGAAAAAGGTAGCAGTGCTTTGAAGAATGAGCTTAACCAGCAAGAAAGCTCAGATAAAGAAGTAGAGTAGCCTGCAGCAATGAACCTAGGAACAACGGGAGACTTATGGAATTTTCAAGCACAACAGAAGTAAGAGAGTTTCTCGAATCCTTGGAAGTGCGAAAGCCCTAAGAGGTATTGAAACTGTGGTGAGAGAGTAAGAGATGGGTTTGAGGAATCAATGAGAGTTTATAGGTTGCTGAAGGAGAATGAAGCTCATTAACTAAAGTTTGAATGTAGAAGTATCTACAGACAAATACAAAATTGTTGGGACACTTGTCCATATAAGTAATAATGAAATGGGACTTAAAATGATGAAGGAGTTTTCTATCGTGAGATGAAAGGAAAAGAGGGTCTACAAAATTGAAAGCGTCTGCAATGGGAGGGAGATTGAGTAAAAGTTGAACTTTTTGTAGAAGGGTGACTTTCCATTGGTAAAAAATGCCTTTGGTGCCCAATATGGCTTCATAGTAAAGAACAAAGTTGTGAATACAAGTTTGAATCGCAATGAAAGTAGAGAGGGGAGAGGTGGGTGACATACAAAACTTGGTTCCTCTAGAGAAGAGAAGTGATAGGTTGTAGGAAGGTAAAATCTGAAGTGAAGTTGTAATGACATGCACGTGTGAAGGGTTAATGAAACTTGGATGTTTAAGGCAACTACAAGGGGAAGGAGGAGAGGAAAAGTTGGATAACTTCTGTGATAGTGAAGCAAAGTTAAAATGTAAATGGCCTAGGGTTTTTCCATACTTAAAAGCAACGATAGGGATAGTAAATGGAGTACCTGGAGGTAGAGCTTGTAAAACTTCCGGGTCCCTCAACAAGGATTGCAGGTGAACTTTGTCTATCTCCTTGGAGGTAAAAGGGAAAATGATCAAGGTGGGACGAATGTCTGGAGTTGCTCTACGATGCATGAGGTAGGGAGACAAGAAGAGCAAAAGGCGATTGAGGAGTTTAGTGATGTCTGGTACAGACCTGAGTAAAACTGCAGAAGGAGTAGTTTTAAGGATGTGAATGATCCTCAGCAAGTTCCTCACTCTAAAACGTGCGAGAAAAGAATCAGAGAGGGTATCAGAGTCAAGCATTAAGAAGAGATGAGAAATTTGTTGGAGGTAATCTCTGTAGGCATATCGTCTAGAAAGGGGAAAGTTGGCCGTAGGGGATGTAGAAAGGGGAGAAGGATCCACAGTAGAAGAGACAGACAATGTGATAGAAGAGAGAAGAAAAGAATTTTCTCTCTGAAGATGCCTAAGGTTTATGTGAGGTGCTCTTCCACAAATATTGTAACCCCTAGGAGCCCAATAGTTGAGGAGCCGGATCCAGAAAAGCTCCTCCTTGTCTGCAAAATCTTTAAATCGAGTACCTGGTGGTACATGGACCATAGGGAACAGTCAAAAGCCATCAAATCCAAATCTGGCCATTGTTGCCATCAAGGGAGTAAAATCAAAAGAAGAAGTACGAAGAACAGATAGAGACTTTCCAAGGTGACAATGTTGTTGGAATCTTCGAAATGCAGAACCCGCTGTTTGGCCCACATAGCATTTGCCATTATGTAAAGAATAAATGACATATATCACACCAAAGTCAAGTAAGGGGTGAAGGGTCAAAACCTGCCCTGTATGGCAAAATCTCAAAGTCCTTAACTACTGTAGAATAGGATCAGGGTCTGTAGAAAAATGACTGGTGAGCAAACGTGTCCTAATTGTGAGCCAATCAATTCTCCCCAGAGAGAAAGGGAAAGTGTGAGTAAGATTCAGAGTAGAGATGGATCTGAAAGAGATATTGCCATGCAGAGAGGTACCCATGTGGGAAAGTGTGAGTAAGATTTAGAGTAGAGATGGATCTGAAAGAGATATTGCCACACAGAGAGGTGCCCATGTGCGGTGTAAAGAAGAGGTGAGGTACAAGCGAAAGAGTCATGCGTAATACTATAAATAAACGCTGGGCAGAAAAGTGAGTCATTGAGAAACATGAAGGCTGACATGGAATAGAACATGGAGCTGATGTGTAACCAAACATGATGCTGATGTGTACCCAAATGTGATGCTGACCTGTAACCAAACGTGATCCTGACGTGTAACCAAATGTGATGCTGACCTGTAACCAACCATGATACTGACATGTAACCAACCGTGATACTGACGTGTAACCAACTGAAAGATAGGAGGGAACGAAGACCAAGACACTTACGAGGTTCGAGGAGGATAGAAACATGGAGGTGATGGGGGTCCTGAAGTGCAAAATTAATGAGAGGATCGCATCCTAAGGGTAGTTGTGGTTTGAGAAAGATATACATGTTGAACAGGAATAATAAAGAGCAAAGTGGCCCATCATAGTGATGCAGGCCTCGAGTATATCTTCAAGTGCGGGAGGTGGCCATAAGAGTGGTTCAGGGCTCAAGGGTCTTCAAATGGTTCAATGCTAATGCAAAGGTGCCAATACTACTGACACCCAGTGCTCGGGGCTAGAGGGCGAGTGTCACCGTGCAGGGTGACAAAGAGGTGAATGTCAAAAACCTTGGAGAAAGAGGTCACATTCGCGAAGAAGTAACGAACGGCAGGTGAGAAGCAAGGATGCCACCATTGGGACTGTAAACAAATCAGCAAGTGAGCGAGTCACTTCAAACGCTTGGACAGTATGATTGACAGACAGTGCTACTGATGCAATGTGCTGGGGGCTAGAGGGCGGGTGACAAAGAGATGGATGTCGAAAATCTTTTAGAAAGAGGCCGCGGTAGAGAAGAAGTAATGAACGGTAAGTGAAAAGCAGGGATTCCACAATTCCTTTGGGACTGTCAACGAACCAAGAAGTAAGCGAGCCACCGCAAACATTTGGACGGTATGACTGACACACAGTGCTACCAACACCCAGTGCTCGTGGCTAGAGGGCTAATGGCATAGTGCAAGGTGACAAAGAGATGGATGTCGAAAAAATTGGAGAAAAAAGTCACGGTAGAGAAGAAGTAACGCCCGGCAGGTGAGAGGCAAGGATTCCACATTTCCAATGTAGCTGTCAACGAACCAACAAGTGAAGGAGAGAACAAGTGAGTCAAGAAAGGAACAACAAAGAGGTCCTCAACCTAACCCTGAAATCAGCGAAAGTAGGAACCAGCCTAACGCATTGCAAGGAAATCGAAACGAACTCCATACACGAAAGTCACATCTGGGAAGGAAAGGGCCACCAAGTAAGTGCAGAAAACGATTATGACTGAACGAACACGTAGTTGTCCTGATCCTAATTACAATGAAATCCAAATAAACTCCATACAATAAAAACCCAACGGAGAAGTGTTGCGCAAGCAAACAAGTGCAAAAATATATGATGAATGAACAAAACACTTACCTAGCCTATTCCGTCTATTGTAGTGTGGCCTCAATGCTATATAAAGAAACAGAAGAATCTGTGTGAAGATAAAACAGGGAGGCAGCGGAACATGAACCCCGTGATTGCGGTCTCATAGTGCCAGCAGGATATATATTGGTAAATGAGAGCAGAAGCCGTTCTCGGAACGGGTTATCCAGAACTCATGAAGTGCACAAGTGCACATATTTGAGAAACAACATTTACATGAATTACAGTGCTAGTGTAGTATGAAAGCTTTAGTGTAAAATGCAGCAAAAGTATAGGTGCAAAAAAATAACCTGTAGCAAAGGCATAAGTGCAAGAAATTGAGAACACCGTACTGCTAATGGACAATAACAAACTTGAAAGTGAGAGCAGCAAGGCCAACGCGAGCGTGGGTTAGAGAGCTTGATGTAAGAGTTCACCAATAAAAAATAATGAAGTCAGAGAGCAGCAATGCAACCAAAAGCGAGAGGTATAGGAAACGTGCTATGCGTTGTAAGAGCCCGCCAGGATGCAGTGCGTGGATGAAGTGAGAGGAATAGAAAACTTGCTATAAGAGCACACCAGGATACAGTGCGCAGATGAAGATGAAGAACGTGGGATGGAGTGGGGGAGGAACACATGAAACAGTAGAGAGCAAGGCAGGAAGCAGTCAGAGAGCAAAGGGAAAAGACTAAGGAGTGAAATAATACAGGAATGTGTGGATGTAGCAGGCATTTCGCAATTATGGCTGCAGGAATGGGTAGAAATGTAAGAGTGTAACTATAGCGTAGCGTAAGAGGATAGGATAAAGTATATCACTCCCAATTCTATGGACACTGGAGTCCGGATATGCTAAACAACTGAAGGAAGCAGAAGGTGGCCATAGTAAACCTCCACGATAACACCAACGACTTCATCAGTGCCTCACGTAGTGCTGAAGTAGCTGAACAATTGTTAGTACTCCTCATCTCGAGTTTATGCTCAAAAACTCATGAGTGCCAAGGCAAACTCGGTTGCTTCCAACAACAATGTTATCAGCAGTAAAATAGCCATCTATCAACAGTACTAAATGAAATAACAAACCACCAAGGGAAGGTTACAAAAATGGAAGGCTACAGAAATGAGTAACTGGAGCTTAAAGTCTTTAAAGAGCAGAAATTGGACGAATGCATAATGTAGGCATGAACGAAATTGTGAACAATGGAAAGAAGAAAAAGATCAAACGCAAGAGAATGTGAGTGATGTGAGACAACCCTCAAAAAACACCTGCAAGGACAAAGTCTATCAGGGTGAGCAGTAAAAGAGAGCAAAGCACAAAGAAACCAGGAGGAGGTAGTAAGAAAACAAAGGAATGAGCCGGTTAGAAGAGTGTGAAGCTGAGAGCTAGAGAGCAGAAAATAAAGCAAAGAGCAGAGAACAAGGCAGAACGGACAAGCATGAAAAGGTGGATTAAGGAGGGAAGTTAGAAGAGTGTGAAGTTGAGAGCTAGAGAACAGAAAATAAAGCAGAGAGAGAGAACAAGGCAGAACGGACAGGCATGAAAAGGTGGACAAGGAGGGAACGCACTATGAGCTAAGCAAGAACTAGAACCCAGATGAGGAGAAAGCAAAGGAGAAGGAGAGGGTATCCGAGGGAAGGATGGCCTCGGGTACTGAGAGAGCCTCGGGAACAGTGAAGGAACCAGGCGAGATGGTCACACGTGTGAGATGATGCCACGTGTAACTATGCTACGTATTACTGTGCTTATAACTCTGCTTATAATATCGATGTGTCTTGGTGTATCCTTATTAACAAGAGAGAACAAATATACTGAAACGTGCAGTCATGTAAGGAGTGTGAGTAACAAGCTGTAATGGAAGACCTATAATTAAAAAATACACCATTCCGTTAGGGGGAAACTGAAAATAACAGACTGTTGAGAACACATGCAAGGGAACCATGAAGTAAAACAATAGATGTGAATGGGGGCAAAAGGGAAGAAAGTGGATAGTCACATAGCTGAGAATGGGCGATGCATCAAACATGAGACATGTATATATGTATATGAGAACAGAAACTGTTCTGACCAGTGCTAAAGAAACCGTCAGGAATAAGTCCTGATCACCGCTATGGTGAACAAGCCTCTATATATATATATGAAAGTGGTGTCTCCCGACGGGTCCCTATTTCTATTACATCGAAGAAAGAGTATATTTTTAGTGGGGCGATGCTCTCCAGGCTTAAGGTCATATTGCTGCCTACCTTGTATTGTAGTTTATGGGGTTTGATTAGATAAATGATATTTTAGGCGCTTTTAGTTCTACGAACAGCTTATAACTTTGACATCTAAGGTTCTATAAACCTTTAGTTTACTAATCACCAAGAATTTATGTAATAGAAGATGACGAGACTTTTTGAAATTAAATATTAATCCCTCTCTAGAAATGAATGTAAATACTCTAAATAAAAACTTTCATATCAAAAGTGAGATGAAATATCAACATCAGGTAAAAAGGTATTCTCTATGATTTTGTCGAGGCAAATCTTTAGGTTTGATGTAAGATTTTCAAGACATGATGAAGACTTTAATATAATATAATGTTGAAAATTTTTCATCCCTAAATGGGTATGCCATGCATTACAGCGAAGGAATGGAAGAGACATTTTTTAGTCTTAAATTTTTCCTAGCCAAAAACCTTGATCTAATAAATACGATTCACATTAACGGTAAAAAAGGCTGTGATTTTTAATCAAATATAATATTATAATTTATTTATAAATATTATAATAAAAATGAATGCAAGAAATAATAAAATAAGATACAAATAATATACGCCTAACATAAAATGATATTTAAATTCAAATAAAATTATCGAACTGAAATATTAAAAATATAGGAAGCAACATGATTAACAACACTTACATATGGAAATTTTGATATACATTTTTTTAAATATCTCAACTTAATAGTTTGATCCACTGAATATTTATAAATTGGAATTTTGTAATATTTATTCTACCCAATTAGAGAATTGACTTTCTTTGTTTAATTTTAGCTTAATATTTCCATCATGTATATACAAATTATGTAAAGAAAATTGATACAAAATAGATTTCGGAAAAGACAGAGAGTATTGTTACTTGTAAGGTAATGGCGATTAGACTGAAAGGATAAGCAAAGTTTAGAGCGTGGTCTAGTAAGTAGTTATACACTTTCTTTTCGAGCACTTTGGTTTCAAGATCTAGAAGCGAAATACTTATGTGTGTTCATCTTTCTTTTACCAGTTTTATATTTTCATACAAGTAGACTAAATGCACAATTTTGAGACATGACTTCACAGATATTTCGTAAAGTTCATATTACGAAAGTCTAAATTAACAGTTAATTAACTCACCATTGCAACTTTGAAGAGCTCGTGTACGTGCATCCCTTGGGAGTTCGGATTGTTGTTGTTAAATATTGTATATACGGAGCCATTGTCTACATGTTCTAGAGCTCCTCTAGCTCTACAGAGCTGGAGTTAGAGGAGCTCTCCAGTCCGGACTCCGCTACAGCTAGAGGAACTCTAGCTCTTCTAACGGAGTCCGGACAGACAAGGGCTGGTCACTACTTTCTCAGTCTCTGTCCATGCCATGCCATGCCATGCAATAATCATACCACTAATTGAACTGATTAAGATTTTGAAAAGCGTAAGAAGAATTCCTAAACAGATTCGGCTTCAGTAGATCTTACCCTGGTGTTCGGCAAAATTTTCCCGACGAGGTTTAGTTATTACTTATATATACACATATGTGTCCACTCTACTCCCATGCCTACCCCCAAAATTCTATCTTCTGTTAATGTTTAGTTTAGGGGTTAATGATTTTGCTCTTGGCTAACTTTTAATTTCAACTTTCTCAATTAAGCCCTACGGTACTACTTAAGTGAATCTATAGTGATTGATCCTATCGGTATATATTTATTTTCCTTTCTAAAAGAAGACAGACAGGAAGATGGTGTGAAGCGAATCATTAGGGAATTAAACAATCCTTTCTAATTATTAAGAACGAGGTCTGAAATCTCTACAACATTCTTATCTGGAACTGCAAGACTATGAGACCCAAATAATTAAGAGAGAATCATAAAAATTACTGTCATTACCATATGCCTAATTCAGAAATCACAGAAATTATGATTCTGGACAAGGTTCCCTCACAAGTGCACGAAAAAGGTTCCTGAATGAATGGATGAGAAACTGTAAGACAGAAATTCGAGGTCATCCGAGGAACTGATCCGGGCCGATCCTTCCAGGAAGTCGCCTCCGACTTCTGGTCGAACTCTTCTAAAGAACTCGTCCATAGTTTGAGCTTCTGGTCGCTGATCCGGGGCAATCATCCGAGGAACTCGCCCGGAACTGTGTCAACCCTTACATTTCTCGAAACTGGGCAACTCGATTCAAATACAAGAATACTGTGACTTTCAACTGACACATTCATTGTCAACTAAGATAATAAACTGCACGTCGGTCCGCGTCAAGCTCTTGGGTTCTGTTGGCAAACTTGGGGTACCGCTAAGTCGAAGTGCCAAAATAGGGGTACTGTTAAGTCCATCTGTAAAAAGAATGAATGGGAAACAAGTAAAATATATTTATTCATTGCCTTGATCAAACTCAGGAAACCTGAAGTGTGTTGAATAGAATGTCAGTCAATGATCCTGTTTATGGGATATGAACGCTAGTTTACTAAGACCAGCTACGTACAATGCTCTTGATTGTTAAAAGCATCTATAGCTTTCTCTACATGTTTTCTCCAGTTTCCATAATTCGACCCCCTGAAGTAGAAATCACCTCCGCAACTAGTTTGTAAGTTGCAGTTAAAGGGCAGGCAATCGCAAACCCTCCTTACATGTCAAAGTCTAGCAGTGAACTTTGGACTTCGTCGCTAAGACTAATTGCTCTCAGTATGCATGCCTCGTCATGAAGACAGATTGAATTGCTGCATCCAGGAGGAAGAAACAAGGCTATCAAGTCAAATTGAACACCCAAGACGTTCCAGAAAGGACTAAGGAACTGAGTAACCGCTTGATTCAGAATTGAGATGAAACTCTCGGAACATAATCGAGAACTTTCAAGGAATTAAACATCAGAGTTGACCTTGTGGTAAAGAACGTGAGCAAAATAATGCCAAAATCTACCTGGTTGAGTCAAGACGAACCAGCTGATGATCTTCGGTAATGTCGATATTGAACTTAACGTTCGAGGGAATCTATAAGTAGTCAGTACTCAGTCAGGAGGATCAGAGCTGAAATCTTTTTACTCTAAGCTTTAACGATCTTTAAATTAAACAGAGTGGAAGTATTTAAACTTTCTAAGTATCAGCTGTAAAACATCTGAGTTATCTAAAGCGAATCTTCTGCTAGAGTATCAGATCTGTTATGTAAATTGGGTATCTGACATACAAACGCACGTGTATTAAACCATCTGTTCATGACAAATAACTTCGACATGGAAACAAGAAGACTCAGTGAAATTGGTTATGTAGCAGTACAGAGATTTATACTACCGTTGCAAGCGTGAAAGGGATAGTCATTCCTTTTGGCATACAACCTTCCTTGTCGTAGGTGGTCTGGTTTCTGTCCATCAACTTACAAAATTGTATCATCTGTAGCTCGTGTCCATTACATTAGCAGCACCGAAACGATTCTGTGTCAGAGTTGTGTGACGTAGTATGATACTTCTCTGGTGGGTAATCGAGAATTTTCAAATACGGAACTGGATCTACGTAACCAAACTATTACTGCCTCAACATGTGATTGAACTCTCTATTTCTGAACTCTCTCGTAAATAGACTGGTAAAACTTAGTGATGTCATTGAATTCTTTACCTGCTCTTCCATCTTCTGTAAGGTCTCCTTTTTATTTCTGAATGTGTGAGACAATCTCGATCTTTCTTCCTTCATTTGTATAAAGAGAACGTTCAATTATAAAATGTTCATGTAAAACTCATAAACAGAAGCCGATGTCGCAAAGTTTAACACATGTTGTCTAAGAGTCACATGAACCTTCAAGTATGTCACCAGGTTTTCTTCAATTGCAAACTTAACTTGGGTATCATTCAATTGAAATAAATTACAAAGTTGAAATCTAAAAGCTATTGGGTCTGATCCGAACATTGAGAACTATCATACCTTTAAGTTTGCAATGTTTCTGTCACTATCAGTATTCGCGCATGGACCTTTCCATTGTACTTTATTTCTGTTTCTGGATATCATACCAAGGGCCTGAAGTACGTTTATAGTGTCGTACACCCTTCTCCTGATATTTTTCTCGTCGGCTATCCTCTGCAAATTGCAATCAAACAAAGTATTGTAACAAAAGAATCAAACAAAGAAATCAAACTCAAGTATATATATGTATATATAACCAATTACCATAGACAAGAGAAGCAAGATTAAACTTGCCACATTATACGAAAGAGTTTGAAACACACGTATTGGATTTGAACGGAGCAGACATTGTAATTTACCTGAGTACAGGACATGTCTTCATTAGGCCCGGGATCTAGAAGCTCGGTAATCAGCTCATCAGCAACCTGAGGAAGTACAATCATTTCAAATTAAACGACGAAATTTTCATTCCCGTCAAGACTTTAGAGTTCTTGTATTTAAGTTCTGGAGTAGTTCAGTTGTCGAAGAGAGCAGACCAACTATGCCTGATTATGCAAAGATACACACGAGGCCATTACATACCTCGTCATATGTAGTTATCCTCTTTGTCTCAAGTTTGCTTCGCACTGAAACAGAATTACACACGTTAAAGGTGCAGGAATTGAATTATATCATTTTGGTTCATATTCAATACAATGAAACGTTCAAAGGATCATAGTACCTTCCATGCTTATATTACGCAGTCCTTTAAGGCCTTTCTCTCCTTTCTTTCCAAGCAATGTATGTTCGTTCTCCTCTGTACTATCTGGATTTTCCAAAATAGTACACTCACTGGTCACGACATGTGCATAAGTATCATGTATTCAATTGAAGTCGTTACACCTAGTAAAACAACATACTGAAAGTATGAACGTGTCATAGAGACCTCGTCAATCAGGGACCGAAAGAGTGGAGGAAACTCCAGCATTTCAGGAGCTCTTCGAAACCGTTAATATAAATGTGGAGTCATACCTGCTGTTAGTGATGATCTACTCTCCAGACGCTCAGATTCAAGATTTTCAGTCTGAATTGCTGTAAGCTCTTCGTGAAATCTCAGTAGTAAATCAGCGACTTTTCTACACCGAACAGTCTTCATTCCACTTGAACAATCTGTATTATTGTAGGATCCTGGACAAACAAATAAATATCCATTCTTTTGAATGTTTATCCATTTCAATCGTCAGAGCCTTCAATGCATCACTAAATGAACGCATTGTATTGATTCTATAATACGCCAAGCTCTTCACACACCCAGTTTCGTACTTTCATCCTGAACGCTTGGTACTGTATCAGTTGGCAAAGCGTTGAAGAGCTTTGTCCTCACTCCCTTTTTAGCAGGCACTTCTCCTTCGATGCTAGATCCTGCATACGGATCCAGCTAGATTTTAAGTCTAGCAGGTAATCTTAAGATTCAGAAATCGTTTGCTGTTCTCAGTAGTAATTTCTTCAATGAAGCTTATTCTAATCCTTTAGGGATGGTCAAATGATCAGGCTTGAATTTGAATCTTTATCGGTAATGTTTCTCCAAATCCAAAGGCCTCGCATGAAGCTAGCTCTGTAGTACCTTCATGAATGGATTACTAGTCCACAAACCATGTTACTCACAATTACTGAATTTTTATTCACTTTGATATTAAATCTAGAAAATATGGTAGTTCGAGGATCAATCACATTATTTCAAGGTGCCTGATAAACAAGCTCTGGTTTTTCTTTGAGATTGTCACACTTGTACATGGTACAGTGGAAAGAGAACACCAGGAAGGCATCAATGCACGAATCTGTGTACATACGAACCCTGAACTTTGTCATAATAATCGCTGCTAAATTAAAATGAGACTTTTCAAGAGACGTAAGGCTTATTCTGAACTTGTAAGAGTCCCATCGATAGTGTTGTGATATAGAATCGTGTGTACCGTAGTCACACAAGATTTATGTTGTGAAATAGAGGCCGTACCTGCTGGGAATTTCTGAGCAGCGTCAGTTTTAAGGTCTCCAATGCCTATTTTCAAAAGATCCGCGTGAACTTTACGCAATAACTCTTCACTAACGTCAAGGTTGTTGATACTCTCCACATGTCTGTCCGGCTCGTGCAACTGTTCCAGGAAATCCTTTCCCTGACCAGCTATGATCTCTAGATCGACTTCTTCCTCCATTCCTTCTGCATATAATTCAGAGGATTCTTTTCAACCTCTTTATTTTCGTTTTTGACCTCGTGGCGTGCAAGAAGAATTTACACTAGCATAATTCTGTTTCTTAAGATCTCAGTATTCTAAACGCAAGGAATCGTACCAGGCCATTGTCCAGCGGAGCTGGAATCAGGACCATGACAGAGGTTTGGTGCTTGGACTTCATTCTGCAGAACGTAGATTTCCTCCGTATACAGAATACCACTTTGACGGACGTCAATATCGGATGATGGCGCCTTTTGAAGTTGGCACCGCTTTTCGTTGTCTCTTACAGACGAGTGATTTGAAAGCCTTGTCCTAACTCTCTTTGTAGTCCCCTGAATCCTCCCTTTTGACCCTGCAGATTGAACCCACATTCAGCCAGCTTCAGGAGTCCCATTTCACCATTTGATACCAATGTGGAATCGTCAGTACGGTAGTTATTCGAACTGTTCGAACTTATTCGAACGCCGGAATAAACGTCACCTTGTCAGTCTCGAGCTCACGTACTCCTTGCTGGAGTAGTATTGATTTTAAGTTTGGGATTTTTTTGCTGACGTGCTTACGACTATAGAAATCGAATTATTAGAAGTCTTGGGAAACCGTGGAATTTCATGATGAAGTGGGTGGACCCTGTCAACTTATTTCTTCATGACGAAGTTATTTAGAACCTGTACAATAACTTGACAGGGTCTACCCAATGTCATGTTGCCTCTGTTACTTTGAACTATAAAAAACAAACGACTCTGTTACCTCAACAATATTGGTTATAGCCAACATGGTTATGCCATTCAGCAGATATGAATAAGGATCTGATAACCAAACAGCATATTATATATGATTCTGTGTGGTGGTTTGAACATGCTTGAAGTTCACTTCAGAGTGGGATACCCACTAATCATGAACTTGAAGTAAGAACTGACAGCTGAAGTATTGGTGACAGCAGACCATATGGATGCATTGCGAGCAGGACTGTCTTACAGAACGTAGAAAGCTTATACGACGCGGGAGGACGCATTTAGCCACACGTATATAGGCAACTGACGTTCTTATCAGCATACTTTATAAGACGCTCAAAAGTATGAAGTTTACAGACTACAAAATCTATAATCTCTCGGATCCTTCTCGTATAAACCGCTTTTGTGTCAATCTTAGTTGATTATGGACGCCGGACCTAGGAAGTTTTGCTTTCACTTCCCTGGCTATTGTAAGCAGATAACCATGCAAGGGAAATGCGTGATCAGAATGTAGAATCATACATCAATACTACCCCATCAAGATCCCCGTAGCGTATCACAGGATGTAAATGCTAAATAGCAAATGTTTAATTTGTTGCAACCTTTATTCATTCGTCGCTTCCGATTCATGGTAAATCAGGATCTGCTCGCTTGTGCTGGTGCCTGTAATTGCTGTCCCGACGATTTACTAGAGGAATCGGTTAGAGCCAGAGTAAACCCGATGAAAATTGCTGTAACGGTCGCCAAACACGTGTGTCCGAGTTAGCGAGATTTAAGAATCAAGCACATCAGGGGGCAATGAGGCGAAGAACTAGAATTGGAAGTGGCTACTTTGCAAATGTGAAGATGCAGCAGATCTTCGACATTGGCAACCATATTAGGAACCAAACGAGCTACAGAAAAGTTAGAGTAGGAAGATCAATGGCAGAGCAGAGGGTCGGATGAGTATATTCTCTTGAGGATGAGCTACCTATTTGAAATTACGCGCGGCCGCGGCACCAATACCGGTACCGCCTAAATACGAAAGGCTTGAGGAGTCTCGGATGTCGACATGGGAGTGAATCATTCCCGAAGTGTAAGGAGGCCCCACTCTGGTCACATCATCACATGAAAGTTTCCTACAAGTCTCGATCTGAGGAGAACAGGTATTCAACTTTTCACCAACTTTTGCAGATAGAAACTACGTCAATCAGCGACAACATGGGTTCCGGAAGCCATAGCCTAGAGTTACCCATGTCATTTCAAAGGTCCAAACAGTGAACTTCGCGATGATTCTCTCCCTCATGCAGTAGAACAGGCGCTAACATCGCACGTATTATTGACAAGAGTCTGCGATGGAGCAATCTCATATCCCAGAACATGCTACACGGCCAATGGTAAATCCGGATCCCATACTCTTTACTTCATTTGATGCATATGCTCCATCTTACTTAGCGAAAGGAAGATGGCGGGGTGGAAATGAGCAAGTATAGTATGAGACTATGAGTTCACCGAAATCCAATCATCGTTCCAGTTCACCACAGTAGCCTGTCGTCATCATACTGAATACGTTTTGACCATGACATACGTCTCCACGTCTTGTGGTAGTAAATTGTCTATGGATTAGGGCTTCAAGAAAGCACGGAGTACTTACTAGGTGAATATATTACCACTAATATTCTTTGACACAAATAAGTAATATGATATTACCTTCTTATAATCCAGGTTTGAATAGAAAATATTAATTATATTAATCTTATAAATATTTTTAAATATCATCTAATACTAGACACTAATCTATTGAAGCCATAATATTCTCTTACCAAATCACGCGTGCCATGGGCCAACCTATATTTCTCTCACACAACAGAACAGATGTATGGGAGTGTGGTTTTGACATTCGGGCATGATCTACATACGTTAGTCTTGGAGTTCGATTCACGCGCTTATAACAATATCAACGATCCAGTTGTATATTGCATAGATATTTGTTCGAGCGCTGGAGGACGACTGCTTAACATGCCTTGCCAGTAAGTGGCTAGATCACATGCACTGCTGACATATATATGACATCGTGAGGTCAATATTAGCATCAATAGCTGCGATCATGTAAGCTTTTAAGTTCAAGGTAATGACAGAGCTATGATACGAGCCCGTTTGAACAGTCAAGAACCTTTGCTCATATGTTAACTTCAAGCCGCAAGGCCTAATGGATGTTTGTCTGAAAGTCTGGCAAGCTTCTTCCTGTACGATGTGCATGTGACAAAATCTTAAAACTTACAAATCATATCCAAAACAAGAACTAAGATGCCATTTCAAGACTGACAGTAAAATCTAGCCTGTTACTGGATTACATTTTCCATGCTCCAGGTCAAATGACGATATCTACATACCCTATGAACCTCGAGGAATTCCGTATCCGGAAACTGTGTTCTTTCTGGAATTGCATTGGACTCCAATGAATTCAATCGCAATGACTATATTTCAGCGTGGAATTTGCCACTACTGGTTGCCCCTTATAGCTGTCAAACGATGTTCAAAAACATTCTGAAGGAAAGCAGCACAGAAAAAGAAGAAGGAAAAAGCGTTAAGGATAGAATCAAACCTTCACTACCATAATACTCTATAATACTCAGATCAGTCTTGAAATAGTGACTTGAATAGTGAAAATGGACATTTCTACTATTCTAGTCAGTACCAGTATCAGTTCATACTCTTTTCAAACGGCTCTGCAGCGGACTATCAAACGAGTTCGTTATGTAGGTGGTTTCTTTTCAATAAACTTTCGACTTTTGTATCATACGTTTGAATCCACTATTGCTCGTTCAAACCATATGAATAGATGCTATAATGTTTTTATTTTGACATCGCATGTAACGGGATTTTAGTGAGACTTCATACACTGCCGATCACATTCTTCGAATACACACATCTTTTGATTCAGACTGTGTGATCGAATGAGTGTGTTCAACTTACAGATCCCAATTCACAGGTTATGAGTCCACTACACGTTCGCAGTTGCGCCTTTTTTCTCCTTTTTCTTTACTATAATTTCACATATTCACATATTTTTACGTTTTCCCTTCATATTTCTAGATGCTATATACTGACATGGTCAGGGAGGGATGAGATCGAGTTGGATCGGGAGAGTGCTATGTTGGTCGTAAGCAATTCAGTTCCTGATTCCGGGCAGTCCTGCTGCTCTCGCCGACTGTTCGACAACGTATATGTTACTGGAGCTGTTCAGAAGTCACATAGGACTGAATTCTGCATCCTATATACGTTGTAGAAAGGAGCTTGAAGATAAATCCCTCATAGAAGTCCACGATTAAACTTTTTCCATGCATAGTCTCAGGAGGAAGAGAATACTACTTGAAAGTGGGAAACTCAAGGACACGGTGCAGAATGTCATTTCTTCTCTGTCCAATCATAATCCCTGTCCACGATCTCTATCTAACGATTTGCTGATAGTTCCTGTGGCTCCAAACGTAGCTTTGGATCAAAAGCAAAGATTCGCCCCGTCTTCGGTGCCCCGAAGTTGAGAGATGACCTAGTTCAGCGGTTTTTTTGTCAAGCCCAAATTGTTCCCTACATTGCAAGTCACGACGGCTCCTGAGAGCTACTTGCGAGGGACACCGAACTGTGAGATTGCATGGAGACCCTCCTTCCCCTACTAGATCCAGACTCGTCACACGCGGGACAGTTGCGCACTTATTTCGAACCAGTGAGTTAATTTCTTGACCAAGCTAGTTTTGATTTGCTTCCAATCTCGGGAAACATCTGACGCTGAAACTTCCATAAATCTTGTTTGGCTTTATTCAATTATAATTTTGCTTGGTTCCAACATATTTTTGACTATCGGACATTGTATGATGCAGATCATAGCCAGATATGTTTGCCAACGGCAATTGGACGATAGCGCAATATCACAACTGCTAGCACTTCCCCGTTCAGGAAGCAACAGAAGCTGCTTGTGCGATGCTAGTGGCGTACAGAGAAGAATGGGAATCCGTCAAAGGTCTGACTCAAGAAAGAAGTGTAATCCACGGTCGAGCTTTCTCTGAAGAGCATGGATGCCCAATTCACGTTCTACTAAAACAGCCAATGATCGTAAAGCAGGACCAATTCTTCTGGTTAGAGAGAGTTTTGCAGGTCCTTGAAAAAGTTATGGGATGCGAATCCAAAGATTATGCACTGGATTTGAGTCTTTTTTTGAGCAAGTGGACCTAATTATAGACCCGATTTTCTGTGTCTGTAGGTCATGATGGATATGAGTCTGTTTCTAAGCAATTGGACCTGATTATAGACCATGTTTTTTCTGTGTCTCTAGGTTATGCTGGATATGAGTTTGATTCTGACCAACTGGACCTGATTATAGAGCGTGCTCAATGTGAGTGTTTCTGACTGTGATTTCTTCCATACTCTTGTATGAGGTATACTGAAGTAGAGAATCCCTCTCTTAGTTCTTTAGCTCAAGGACTTATAAGGATTACCGTAAGTGACACTCTTTTATCTAACATTCTTTATCTAGCAAAAGTCATTATTAACTTTTTCAACATATATTCACAATGGCTCAAGTCTATTAGGTCCTTTGAATCCCTTTGTCACATTCCTTTCTTTCTCCAAGGAATAGACACGTGTTGATGTTCCATTTACTATCATACCCATTCCTGATCTTCCCACCCAATCTCCTTCCCTGCTCTGCATACCGATGACTATTATCGGATCACGCTTGTCTCCTTATATTCTTATCCCCTCCCCTACTCTACATAACCCGGACTATTATCGGATCACACTAGTCTCTTTGTATTCTTATTAAAAACCGGACATACCGCCTCACCCTTACCCCCACGTAGTCTTGCACAGATTGTATGATTATCTAATTCAACATCAAGTGAGATTTCGATGTCTATAGATGAAGATGTAAGTTATCTCACCTATGGGTAAGCAAGCAAGATTATGTAGTGCAATGGTGAGGCGATGTCTACTGTCATAGTAAACACAGACTACGAGTCTGATCCAGTAATCGGTTGGTAGAGCTTGGGTGGGAAAATCAAGAATAAATGTGAGAATGGATAGCAATCTTCCATAGGAAAATCACCCTGCATATGTTTCTCCCAAGAGAAGGCAAAGGACAAGACAAGAGGCTGGAAGGGACTCCATCAATATGAACTTGAGCTACATAGAATGCATGTTAAAAAAGTGGATGATGATTGGCTCTACTTCCTAATCTCTCGGAAACAATATAGAATATAGATTGCCAAGTTTAATCTGTTTAGTCCCTCTAATCCTTTGCCAAAGAGGGCATCCTCTATTGCAAATGGCCCAATACGAGAGTAGGGAAGAATACACATGGCCAAAAATGAATCATATAGAACATAACCTGATAGACGAGAGAAAAATAAACAAAAGTAGAAGACCAAGTGCAAAGAAAACATAGAGAAAATATAAATAAAAGAGAAAGGTATATTAAAAATATAAATAGAGAAGAGAAAAGCCTATTTATTACCCAACGAGGTCCCTTCCACCTCCAAAATCAATTCCATAACTAGGTTTAAGTTCCTATTTATACCGATAATGCATTGTCACAGCCCCAATTACCTGGCCAATGAAGTCAACAGAGGTGGATCCCGTACTTGGCTCTAGAGTCCACCCAAAAGATTCTTGGTCTACCGTATGTCCTTATTGTCATCGTCCTTATATTTCTAATAGGCTAAATGATTTCTATTGCAATCAATTCTTCTTAGTTTTTTCACCAGATTTAGTTCGAAAAGATCTCAAATGAAAAATCTCAAGTTCTAGATGTGTAAACTGATCTTATTTTTGTGAATCTGATATGGCATCTCTTACCTACCCTAAAAACCCAAACCCTAAATTTATCTTTTTGATTCCAATATCCTATATCGAATAAATATACCAAACAGTGCAAGATTTCCTTGGCGCATTCATTCAAAATGCGTCACAACCACATGCACTAGCATCAGCTAGTTATATCTCTAATGCCAATTGGTTGGAAAGGTGGTCGTCCTTAATTACACTGGTAAATCCCTACTTTTGCCCCTACTTCTCAAATTTCACTCATAAATCTCTAAATTTCTCCTTAGAGCATCTCAACCGCAACAGGAGATAAGTAGGCCGGGCACTGGCAATAAATAGTATTCGCTGAAGTAATTTTCAATCCATGCCAAATATCTCTCCACTGTTTCAAGCTAAATTCCCACTAAAATTGTATGGGTGATTAGTGTTTATTCTTTTCTTTGATGTTAATCGAACAATCACAAATGACAATGAATTCATCTAAATTATTCAATCCCAAGCAGTGCTTTAACAAGATAGAAAGCGTGCCACAATCTGATAGCCAGATGCAACATAGAGGTGTAACATAGAGGTTTTACTGTATCCTCTTTGTGTGTTTTCCAAATTTTTCGAGAAAACTATTTTATCGATAAAATTATTGTGTCCCCGTCAAACTATTTACCATTTACCAGGTTGCGATGGGAGAAGAATTTGGAACAAATTGGCAAAAGCCAGTAAACTAGCATTGTTTGTATTGTTACCCGTGTTGCGGTGGAGATGCCCTCTACCACTAATTTGGACCCTAAATCCTTAATTCACTGATAAGGAAATCTCTAATTTCACTAATGATCCATTGCAAGCTATCACCAAATCTTAACCAAACATCTCAATCTACTCACCAATTATATAGGAATTTCTAGTTCTCGAACCTGATTTTGTTCTCCAGTAGCCTTCCCTCACTCTGCACATATGTAATCATATCATCGACCATGTCTATCCGTATCGAAACGCTCTCAGAGTATGCTGTGTTTCGGCATAACACTGTTGCAGGTTGACAAGAGTGCATTTCGTGATACTTTGGAGGATGTGTTGACGGGATTAACATTTGTTGATGCGGTGAGTTGCTCGATGAGGAGTAAGTAAGTCTCCTCTCAAAGTAAGTATTGATGTTCATTATGGTACGTCCACTTCCTTAAAATGGGGCGTAGCTCTATTTTACCTTTTTCGTCTCTCCCTTGTTCAGCTTGATGGGGGTGTTCTTCGTTTTTTCTATGCGGTCGCCTTTGTGTGATACTTTTGAACTTTGACGAATTGCTTTGGTAGTGAGTTTACAAGGGTTGAAAAGTCGTGTGGAGATAGAAACTTAGCAATAGTAATTCATCCTTTCAACATTAAAGCTTTATTGTATAGAAAATATTGGTTAAAAACCAAGAAAGGATATTTGAGGAAAGCTTGGAGGTTCGGTTACTGGACTTTTACCATCTAGGGTGCAGGACTCAACTGCTTCGACATTGACTCCTTGTTAAGTCTGGTAAAACTTGAAGGTCAGAGCTTCACTGACTATGCACAAATCTTTTACAATGGACTATAAAAGGATCAAAACTACAACTTCAAGGTGCACAATGTTTTTTATAATATATAGAGAAATAGTACCCCAAAGGAAAGGGGAAAGGAATACAAAGCACACATAAGTGCAAAACAAAAACGGAACACAAGTACAGATCTGCCCAAGAGGCCTGGAAAGACATACAAGAACCAAACACAAACCTACAAAAGGAAACATGAAGCGTAGTAACATCAATGAAAGGAAGAGAGTGTATGCTATCCCGGACAGTATGGTAGAGATCCTCCAAAGGTATATGTGGTAAGTGGGGGAGGATACTACCATGTTGGGTGTGTCTATTGTCACCGCCCGTTGGTGAAGACCCAACGTTTGAGCAAGTTGCAATGTGACTAAGACGTGTTGTTGATGTGAGCATGGCTAGAGAGACAAGCAATGCTCCTCTCCACTGCAATGAACCCCGTAGTTGCATCCCTGAGGAGATCATCGAAGTGGTGATGAAGGTGCCCAAAAATCTCAATTGCCAAAAGGACAGAGGTAGTGGAAGATAGCCGTGGTGCATAGTGGTGCATAGTGGTCTTCCTTGCCCCTAGAGGCAATATTCATTGCTACTCATACATGTGCCCTTGCTTGTACCAATGACTCAACTCGTGGAGGGTTTGCCACCACCACATCATAAAAGGTACAACAACCATCTATGAAAGTGACTATATCTGCTCGCACCCAACAAATAGGTGATCTTGGTAGATCCAACCATTGTTCAATCTGAACTTTGGACCATGTAGGTAATAAGATCTGAGCAACTATATCACAAATAGCATCATGGACACCAGTGGGCTCCACACCAATTGCAACTGATTATCCATCCTCTTGGGTGAGCACCAAGTTGGGCGACAATAGATCAATGCTCCAAATATAGTGGTAGCACCAATATAACCCTTTTATTCCTCTAGTTTTGGAGTTATATGGAATGATGAATAGTGTATTTGGGCATGTCTGTTAAGTATTGCACAACAGCTTACCATACTACCTTATAAGGATATCATTTCACTTTCTTCCTTTATAATTTACTTTGGATAGAATGTGTCTTTTGCTCTAAGAAAGCAATCCATAATAGAAAAATCACATTAGGTGATACTTCTTTGGATGGTTTCTGTAAGCTATTTTTTTCTCCATCCATAGGGAAAATTACACTAGATAATGCTTCTTTGGATGGTTCATGAAGATTAGTTGACTTCCATAATTCTAAGAGTAGTAATATATATTGTCTCATTCCGATGTTAAAGGGCTTAGCATTATTTCACCTCTCAGATTTTATCCTTTTATAGCTTGATTGGTCTTTCTTGTTATTTTCTTGTTCTAATCTTGTTATTTTATGCTTGTCTTCTTGCTTCCTTTATTTTCCGATCCTCGGAAAGGAAGACATGTGCAAGTATAAATAACATTGTCGGGAGGTAAAAATCACGATATATGGTTAGTGGTGAAAAAGAAAACAATGTTGTTACTCTCTAATTATTTTTGTCTATGAAGAGGTCACTTACAGCACTAACCAAAAATTTGATATCGTGTTAGAAAATGGACTCCGTAGAAGGCTGGAAAGAATTGTGAAAGAAAATATGTAATTCATCGTAGAACGGTGAATTACTTTGCTTATCTCCAGAAATTTAGTGTTCCTCCCCTTCAATATTGTGCTTGCGTTTGTGATTTACAGTAGTATGGACGCATAAAACTCACAAAAGTGGCTCAATTAGTATACGTTTCAGAGAAAAGTATAACCATAATCATTACCAAAAGAGAAAGGAAACATCTAGAAAGAGGCAGAGAGATAATGAAAAAAGACTGAGTATATACAAAGTTCCCAATTTGAAATTACTATAAACTAGATCGGGAATTCCACATTCAACTAGAATAATTAGATAAAAATCAAAAGTAAAAGAAATCTAGCATAAACTGAACCAGTGAGAAGAGAAGTCATTAATATCAATTGCTTGCACAAACCTTTAATGTAATCTCGATACCCAACTAGGTTGGGGTATACAAGATAAGTTGTTAATATCTTCCTCTTTAATAATTTCAAGAGTACCCTTTCCCAATGGATTGCATTTAACTTGAGATTGGATTACACTGAATTAATGGAAATGAAAAGTCATTAACGCTCGCAAAAAGATCCAGCTCGGGCCTCAATGACCAACTTCTCGTGTATACTGCATTGGTTAGGATGCTCAAAATGCAAATCATCGTATTAAACAATAAGCAGTCATATGTATAAATAAGAGTGCAATTACATCTCAATTCGATTCTGAAAACACCGGCGAACCTACATTAACCTTTGTCTTGAAACGGTGAAATGCTAAAATATTTTGTTTGTTACCAAATAATAATATTATGCTTGTTGCCCATGGCTGAAGCATCGTGCATGTAGAATTCATGGACAGATCCTTCATCATGAGTTCCACATTTGGTTTCATGTGTAGAAACTTGAGGGTCAATCCTCTCGTAAGTTATGATCTTAGCATGGGCATCCATCAAATGCTGATGAACTGACATTACTACAGAATATGAATCCTGTGTAGCATTAGTTTATTGCTCATTCCCTAATCCCTGCATAGCCAGAGAAGAAGACCTGGATCATTGTAATGCACTAATGCTAATCATGGAACGTAATCGCACTTACGTGAATGAGATTAGTTCTATGCTACACCTGTTTAACTTCTCCTGAACAGCTCCAGGAACACCCTTTCTTCCAAACAGATCGCATTTAGACTTAAGAATGTGCAGAAATGCCGCAGAGGACCACATGAATACACGGTAGACTGGCAGATCGATCACCACATAAAGGAATTAAATGGAATCAAGAGATATGGGCAGCAGCAGTCTCCATCGGGAGAAGTCCTTGAACCTGCAGAGCAAGGTAGATTGCTTCACTGGAGCTGGGTAACTATGTGAGCACCTTCCGGTTCCAACTTGGTGGTCTCCAATTGTAACAACTGACTGAATTCGAGCCGGGATCAGTGGCGCTCCATGGCCGCTAGTAGGATAAATATAGTCGAGAAGAAGAAGGCTTAGTCATGTGATTGTCAACCACGTTCTGGGAACAAGCCTCCGCATGATCGAGATCGAAATCTCTTACGCTCTCGACCACTGTCACGCACGACTGCCTCCTTGATGGATCCGGTTTGGCAATTGACTGATATTCAGCTCTGAATTGTCACCGTGGTGGGCGGGATTCGGTCTATAATCATGGTGTATCTTACTACTCTAGCAGCGGCGTGTGCGACGGTTTAATGACCCATTGAGCGGTGCATAATCTTCTGATCGTGGAGAATGTGCACTTCCATTCCTCTCAGCGTTTCGATGATGGATATGTTGGGCTAATTGAACGGTAACTCGGAGCGAAAATCGAATAAGATAGGTATAATCTAGCACCTCAAGCGCAGACATTCAGTGTAAGAATCCCCTATGTTTGGAAATCCCTCATGGAAATGCGAGCAGATATGTATGATGGTACAGTGCCGAAGTCAAGAAGAAAACGAACATAGTTCCGGCAGCTTGCGCTGTTGAGTAGAAGGTCGCAAAGGGTGATTCTGAGGGATGTTCAAAGACATTGAATTCTTGGATGCGCCGGATCCAACTGTGAGAGCTACTCTGGAGACGTACTTTGCCTGTCCAAAATTGTCAAGAAAAATAGGAAAGATGCAACTACGTCGGAACTTGGCATACAAGTTTTATATTCCAAATGTTTGGAGAAATGTTACTCTCACTACTCTTTCGTCGGGGACAAGAGAAACACATGTGTAATATTGATTCATACTGAACACCACAGCTACAGAATGAGACCGTGCAAACTGCAACACGCAGTTCACCTAGAAATATTTGTCAAAAGAGACAAGTTTGAATACACCACAATCTGAAATATGGCCCAATTTATACGACCCGGGGAGGGGGGTACCCTGCTTGATCAGCACAGCTAGAGTTTTGAATGAATCATCAATCTTTATTTCCACCAGCTTAGTATTCTGTGTAGATGGTGGTCGAATTTATACAAATGTATCGATGATAAAGACGAAGACTACGTCTCCTGCTTCTGAAGCTTAAACAACAGATCGGTGCTTCAACAACCCTTCTCCTGGACCCGGAATGTAAAAATACACAGGTTTGCAGAGATCTAACTCTGCATAGGAACCATTCTTCTATCTCAAGGTGGAAATGAAGAGGTTGATGGAGCTTCTGATCGATTGAGCCGAAGGCCTTTACTGCATGAACCAGAATCAGAAGCAGTAGTTCCATGCACACCCAGGAGATGCTAACCGTACTGAAATGCTCGCCCATCCATTGGGTTTATTTCATGGTCGCGACTGGAGTGGGCGGCTTCGCTGTCACACCTCAACGCCAGCATAATAGCGCACTAACATTATACCGAGTGAATGGTACCCGTTATAATTCGAATCGCTTTCAAGATCCTAAAGCTAGAAGCTAAGAGCCTCACTCCTGACTAATGTGCTCAAGGTTCATGATAACAGTATTGAGGCTAACGACTACGATATCCTGTAACATCTGACCGGAGTACTTCATGTCAAGCATATTACAGATCTGAGGTTAAACGTGACAGTATTGATAATATATGGCTTCTGTCTGAACCTGATAGTTGACAATTGAGTGTGTGCAAACAGGACTGTTAGAGTCGGCTTGCAATCTGATCAGCTCGTGAGGTAAGCCCCCATTCACTGATGTATAGCCCCCCATTCACAGATTTCGTGACGAGAAGCCTTTTCTCCCTTCACTCTCTCTTTCTCTCTCTCTCTTTTCTCAACCAATTCAATCAATCAATGAAGCCGATCATAAAGCCAAATGTCTATCTTCACGGGAAGTCAGCTGCCCGTACAGACAGCTCTACACCCTGAGATCAGATCAAAGCGCTCGGAGAAGCTGGGTTTACAGCTAAGTGGCATCAATCAGAACTAGCTGCATTCGTGGGCGTACCCTATAAAGTAAATAAAGTGAGAACTAAATCTACAGACCGGACCAGTTATTTCTGGCCATATATGTGCTGCCAAACCTCCAGGTTCTTGGAACAGCATTGTAGAGAACGAGAACTCTGCCTCTTCCGGACGTAAGACGGAAGGAAAGAGATTGGCCTTGAAGTTTTTGCTTGATCTCCCACTTCTGACCCCAGTTCTGTCTCATGGATGTCCAGTACTTCTGCCTTGAACCCTTGACGGCAGCTGCCTTAATGTCTCCAGGTCCAGCAACGTTGCTGATCAGGATCAGGTTAAACCACGGGTTTCCGTTCATGGTGAACTTTACTCCGCCCTTCTTCACGCAGGGAACTCTGCGTTCATCGGGAGCATAACAAGTATGAGCTAACACGCACAGGAATATCTGCTCAATATACATACTTTGAACCAAATTTGTTCGTTCCGCAATGAACAACAATCTTGTTGACTCCGAATCACTCTAGCTTGCAGAAAGAGGCAGCTAAAATTGAAGCGCATGATTTGAGTGGGGGTTCAAAATACCTCCTATAATTGATCGGGATAATTCCACCGACATATCTAGCCATCTTGATAAACATCGGCTGAGGCAAATCGAAGTGGGTTCTTGGAGGGTTACACCATCCTCCTCTGTTTGTGGGTCTGCTCCAGTTTGGGGGGCACAAGTTGGTTGCCGTGACCTTGATGTGAGGTTGTGCCTTGTAACACCACCGGGGTTGCAGACGGTAGTTGCAGTACATTTCGTAGCAAGCTCCGCATGTCTTACCATTGTTGAACAAAGTTGAACTCAGAGCTGTAGTTTCCAAACCGTAACCAGTGTTGTACAAGTTTCCATATCCACAAGCTCCGCCTGCATGTAAACCCATATTAAGAGACAACTAGTCGAGAAAGGAAATAATAATGCACGGCAACTCGAAGAAGGACTAAAGCATTCTCTCATCTCTATGCTTCTTGATTACCGTACGAAACTAAGAAATCGCTGCTGCTCTCAATCAGGAAATTAACCATGAGTCTCTTGAGAATTACAGTCTTATGGTGAGACTATAGATGCTTAGAAAATAGCTCTGCGGAAATAGCAATCAGGATTTCATGCTCTACATCACATCGATTTCTTCTTCAGGTAAATTATGCTAGGCAATAATTCCACGCACAACTCTACGTGTAGTTGTTCCTCTTACCCATTGTGCCTTGGGCATTTGCTCCTCCATAGAATGTCGCATGTGCTGCTTTCCACCCTGTGGGAGTGTAACCCAAAGCGCCAACGGCAACCACAGACACTGTACATAAAATCATCGCCCATGCTTTCAAGCCGTTCATCCTGGCCATCCTTCTGCAAAAGCGATTACAAATCAATAGTGATGAATCAGATTACCGGCTTGATCATGAGAAACGAGACTCAGCCTTTCTTCCGAGAAAACGCTCTATGTCTAGTAAATTTAAGCCCCTACTCGATTGAATTCCAAAACGTTAAATGGATTGAAACCGTGACGTTGACCTATGAACTAGGAAATGCACTGATCAAGGCTGTCGCTCTTTACACGTATATTTCATTGCAAGAATGAAACCATCTGAGGAAGGCCAACATTGGGGTAGGAGAGAAGACAAACCCGAGCAACTTCAGCTTCGAAGTCAAGCTACGGGATGAAGGATTCCAGAAAAAGATCGGTCAGAGAGATAGGCCTGTGTTGGTGAACTCAATGTTACCTGTGGAGGCAAGAGAGGTGGACGCGCTGATATATGTCTCGAGATGAAAATCCATAGCGCACCCAGACACAGCTGACCTCCAGGCTAAGGATCCCATACACTTGCACGTCCTACCCACCTTGGGCTTTGCCGGGGGAAATTGACCGTCAGTTGCGCCGCCGGAGCTCCCGTCGTCCCCACCCACGAAATCGCTCTTTCCGCTCTCACGATCGAGGATCGCTGTAGGTACTCTTCCCATGCACTCGCAAACCTCTTCCCGTCTGCTTCTCACACACTCTTCAAAGTTCTGTGTCTCCTACTGTAGCCTCACGTGATTTGATTAATCCCGGCTCTTTGTGCTCCGAATCCCTCTATGCTGCTAAGATCTCCACGCGAAGTTTCATTAAACCATTACATTCTGTGCTATTAAAAGCCCTCTTACATTTTTGTGCAATGCGAGTTCTGCTGGCTAGATGGTGCTCTCCCGTTATTGGCTCCCAGTACTTTCTGTACTTCATGCAGCCTCCTTTGTCTATCCATCCATCGTTATTGACGCACTGCTCCTCCTCCAGAACAACCTTCTTCCATCTGACAATGTAATGTCGTCAAATTCAAGGTATGCCTGGCTCTATATGAAATACAAAAGCTACTTGTAGTACCACGTTGGAACGCAATAGAAGTTCAGATTCTTCACAGACTCGATGCTTTAACTGGATCACACATATGCCCAGTACTGTACTACCGTGGACACCTGATTCGGTCGTTCGTTGTAAGAAAGGTATTATAACATTCCCTATCGGGACCGGAAGGGATATCATGTTCCCAACACTCACCGCAGTAATTTCAGATAAACTTGGAGTTACGCATTCCTCGCCCTTCTTACTGGAGACCATCAGAGGGAGGGATCTACGTGCCCCTCTACCTAAGTAAGTGCCGGTGTTTGGGCGTACCTTCCTTTTCACTTCGCAGTATTTGACTAATGCTATTTCACTTGCATTTCCTGCAGAAAATTCGATGAAATTTGGAATTATCCAGGTACAGCCAATGGAAGCTGCTCTAAATTGTTATTCCGCTGCACTGAGGGGGTAATCGAACTTTCTAAAGCTCAAACAGTAAGAATTTGTAAACGAAGAATCAGAGTGATCGTGGTTAGAGATGAATGGTCTCCCGTCTACATCTCAATCTGAGTATCATGTCTGGTCCTAGCCGTGCAGTTTGACTATGACCCATGGCTTCTTGTGTATCCATGTAGATATACGCGTGGCTTCTTGTACTCTGTTCTAAAAGTCCAACCGTAGTACCTCTGCACGTTTATTAGCTCCAGGCAACAATAAACTTGCTATTCCTTGGCTTCTTGTGTTCTCTTCTTAAAGCCAACTGGAGTATCTGTGTATGTTGAGACCTGAAGTCAATTGTGATTCCGTTGCACAAGAGTCGTTACCTGCAGGCCTGTCAAATGGCAGGAGGTCGTTCCTAGGTGAATGTCCGTACACAGTCCGTATCATCTTGGCATCCTGGTGAACACTATGCTATTGACACCCCTGATCGTAATTACATTGAAATCTATTGATTCTTCCGTTCTTTCTCTCGGTAAAAGGTGTAATAAAGTATATAACTATACTCTACACGAGAACAAAACATGAATACAGGGCACCAAGGAATACAAGAGAGCAAGAGGCACTCTGAAACAAAGGAGCTAGAAACCAAACCAAAACTATAGTCTCTAATTCAAGGCTAAGGAAAGGCTACATAGTACAAATGTAATTTATTGGTTGGATTACGTTGATAGAAGTTTACCAAGGATGTATATAGCAAGTGAGGAAGGAGTACACTAGACATGAGGTGCATATTTTCTGCTGCTCGCCTATGAAGATTCAAAAGTAGGAAGTAAGTATAGTTAACGAGACAACCTAGCCCTTTCCTAACGTAAAAGAATTTTACGTTATTTTTGTAGGAAATCTTTTACGGTAGCGATGAGACACCCAAAAATCTCAAGAACCAAAGGTATCATAGGAGAGTAGCAATGCATAATAATCCTGCTCTCCATGAGAAACAATGGTTGCTCTCCCGCTTGAATACTGGCTCGTGCTATCGTCTTATTACTTGTTATTAGGAGTTCGTAACCACTATATTCAACAAAGTTTCAATATCAGAGTGTAACATATCGTAAACGTGGTAATTAATCACTATCTATGAGATAATGAGTGAGTGTGTACAAGAATATCAGATAAATCTAGTGGGCTGAATTACTACGGTGCTTAATTAACTCAAAACTACAATCATGTAATCAAACAATTTGACAACATTTTCCTTCGTGACTTACACAAAGAGTACTATGGATATTGCTAACCGGGATGTGACTCCTAAAACGTGCCTCAACCTGAATTTGTGGGATATTAAACATACCAATGCGAACAACAACACTCTCACCACGGTGACCATCCTCTAGACTAGTGTTTTAAGGAGATATCACTTCCTGTGCTTCATTACAGTTGCTCCATTCCCTCCAATGCTATTTCTGCACTTCAAGTACCATACTGCCATAAGCCTTGGCAGTCTTGCTAGTTGACGTCATTCCTTGTCCTTCCCACAAGAAACGTAGAACGCTTCGGTCAACTACTAACCTCTCCTACTCCTCTTCCCATCAAAACCCCTCTCCAAAGTTTGCTTGCCGGTGGGCTTCAAAATTGGTGTCAACATTAGGAGGTTCCAGACATAGTTTTTGATGGATGTCTAAAGGATAAATAACAACTTTAATAATAATTTTTAATGAACTCTATAAGGAAATGAGTGCTAATAAATGAATGTCTTGTAAATTTGTTTCCGGTATATCATATGCAATTTGAGTTCATTTATAAAAATTGGATGTTATATTATATTACGGATGTTTAGAATTGCCATAGTGAAATAAATGATTATAAAAAAGAAAATGTGACTTCTTGAAATAAATGATTGTCAAAAGAGATAATGTGGCTTCTTGAGAGAGTTGTCACATTTTTTGGTGTGTGATTCTTAGAATGGGATTTATGATTTTTTGCGGATCCAAAATGCAATTCTCAACTATTCTAATTCCAATTCAAATGTGTACAAATGCTCCTATTAGTAAACAAAACCGATGGGTTTTGTAGTTTTGCATTGGTGTGTTTGTTCATTTCTATAGATTTGTGCGGCCAGGGAGATAACATGAGTTATGGAAAATGATTTGCATCTTTTTGCAGCAACCAAAAAATTAATTGAAGGTCGAGGAATTTTACTCCAAAAGAGCAACAAAAATTTTGCAGATGGAGATCAAGAACCTAATTGCAATGCATGTTCACATTTGGATGCATAATTAACAGATGCTATCGAGTGGCTACCAGCGGCAACGAGTAGACTAACAATGGCAACGAGCAGCTTCAGGCACCATCGAGTGGCTACGGGCAGCTACAAGCAACAACAAGTGGCTACGAGCAACGACAAGCAATGATGATGAGAAACAATAATAAAAAAATTACACCAGGCAGCAACCAGCACAGACCAAATTCACCCTAAACCAGACATTTTATTTTTATTTTTATTTTTTATTCATTTATTTTATTCTATTTAATATATAATTAATGCATTACTGTCACACTGAAACCTCTATATCCTTTATTTCTTACAAACCACCTCTTATGGAGTTTGTTAATAATAAAGAACTTGGCTGGAACTCTGTAATGTAATGGGACTTTTTTTTCACTGAAATTTCCGTATCCCTTATTTTCTACAAACCACCTCGTATGGAGTTTGATAATAATAAAAAACTTGGCCGAAACTAAGGAATGGGACACTTTCTTTCTTTTTCCCATCCGCACTTGATACCAATTTAGTCCATTTAGTTAGAGCATTGTAATAATCTATATGAAAATATTCAGAGCCTGGTAAAACTATTTCTCAAACCCCCAATTGCTAATCCTCTAAGCGAGCGAATGCTATGCTATACATTCGCTCGCTTCACGTGGTGCTAGGAATTGCACAGGAGCTGGATCTTGATATTCTAAAGCACTCGCTTCTAAACGAAGTGTGCTATGGTTGAACGTTTCTGTCAAATCGCTATCAATAGTATTAGATGTCTCTCGGAAGCCATGATAAACAATGTCAGTCTTAAGTTTACTGTTTACTACTCGTGTGTTTAATAGTAATAATAAGAAAAACTCCAGAGTTTAAATAGTCTACCAAGAATCGGAAATATACTCTAATGTTGAGACAAGATGAGCTTAAATATATTCAAAGAGGATTACATGAACATTAAGATTATGCTTTCCACGTCCTTAAATAATCATTTAATAATTTCCTTTTATATGTATAAAAAAACTAAGTTTTTTAACTAAGATCAATCAAAATATTCAAATAAGATTGTTTGTATGTATACCTTGAATACAGAATGAAGATAAAATTACATAAAATTTTGGATAGAATTATTAAAAATATTGAGATGCACAAAAGGATCGTTCTGACATATATACTCTACCCATCTAGGACCTATGATATTTTGAAAGATATATAAACCTTACAAAGCAAAAACGTCTCTTCAATGATAGAGGAAACCACCTTTAAAAGGGAGACTAAGACTGGCCCTTTGGGTAATTCTACTTAATTTGTATGTAAAATACACTAAACTAATCTGGATTACAACTAGTTCACCCAGTTCACATTTTGGTTTTCTCATGAAGTTTCTGATATCAATAATTTACTTTTAGAATGAAGTATATCAAGTACAAGTTTTTGGCAAGATTTAGTTTGTAACACTAAGGTCTCATCAAGATATCATTAATTCTATGGATTCTGAAGTAGTGTCATGTGATATCTTTCTAGTTATCAGAACCATATAAACAATACTAGGTACCAAACGGAAACATGAAGTTTTAGTCATTGTAATATCTGTTGAGCTAAGAAAACTACTTTCTTGAAGTTATGCATTTATACAAAACTAGTTTTATTTCTCATTTTTATTTGAAGGAACTAATGGAGTTTCAGGTGGTTTGACAACGAAATGCATATGATTCCATAAGCGGTTTAGGGATTGCACTTATAGAGTATATGCAGTACCCAAATTTTCACAATTGAAGTCTTATAATAGCTTTCACTTATCTAAGCTTAGGATTTGGAGATGTCTATCAATTTATATTGAAAATTAGATTTCTAGAGAGCAGAAAAGTTTGCTATAAAATTTCAAATTACATCAAATAGAATTATATTTACATGTAAGATAATTTTGTAAGGGTAACTTCTCTGAGTATTAGATCTCTAAAAATTGTAATAAATTACACATACTCATACTTTTCTTCAAGTAAGGGTACCGCTATACTAATCAAGAGTTACTATTACCATCGTGTTTTTTCTTGACGTAAGAGTCCATTGCACTAATCAAGAATTACTATTATGGTATCTTGATCTTCATAACCTCCACTAGTACAATAGCGCACTTTGAGGTACCGCAAATAAGGGCGTTACCTGATTATTGAAATATATCCATTGCTTTGTTTTTAGTAAACTCCAGTGTACTTGGAGGTCTGAGTACAATCAAATCTAATATAAAAAGCCAATTATGATGTAATGTGGACTTATATAGTTCAGATTACCCATCTGGATCCAGCTGGATGGGTGGTGATTGAAGTTTGGCTCACTAAATGTGAAGAGAACACTTCGGCATGAGCAAAATATAGACTGCTCATGAGCTCAAGTTCGGTTGAGTAAATTGCATCTACAGTTTGAGTTTATCAGACAACTGCTCAAGGTAACCAGTATCAGGACTGTACTGTGGGAGCTTTTCTCGGCAAAGGCATCATTGGATGGTGAGCATTCTAGATTTAAGGATCTAACAACAAAAGCTTCATCGGACGATGAGCATTCTAGATCTAAGGATCTGGTAACCGACTACGAGTTTTTATCTCTATAGTAACAAGATGACTCGTACAGAAAGCTGGTTGTTTTTTGTCCATCTAGCATGTTAAGTAGATCAAATCTTCCACAAAAGATTAATCCTTAGGGAAGTGGTGTTGTGAGATTTTCAAACAGACTGTTCTGCAGTGTCAAGGTGGTCCACTGATCAGTACCAAGTAAAAGTATAGATGAATATGGTGATGAGCCTCGTAATGGATGTTGTCGAGGTATCACATATCCTTGAGTTCCTGATCAAGAATTGCAACATGGTTTACGCACTCACACTTTAAGTGCCACGTATGGTCCTGGTCCTTGGATTAAGAAAAGATGTAGTTGATCATGTGACAGTCGAAAAGTAGAACCAAACTGATCCCACCTATTGTGAATGAAGTATGAAATTAGTTTGAATTTAGACTATTCATGTGTAGATCCGAAATAGTCAGCAGTTCCTTAACACACACTTTACACTGGGAGTCATGTTGGTAACTCAGTATAAAAGATCTTTCTATATCACGAGATCTACTACATGACGTAGTATCATGCATATGCACACTAAGGAAGCTCTGTCCTAATTGACTGAGGGACATGAACTAGACTTGAGATAAGATTTAATCAGCCCCCACTAGATGGTGAGAAAGCTTAAAGATTCCAAGCTGTTTAGCTTAAATCCAAGCTGAACTAGTGGAATCAGGGTCCAATGGCACAAGGGAGCTTATGGCACTGAGCAATAGTGCCACAATATAGGGACCTGTAAATTCGAAATAGTATCAAGAAGATGTGGTCAATAGACCATAAGCGTGAGGAAGGATCATGTTGGAAGTTGATAAAGGTGTTTCAAAGAGTTATCTTTCGGTTGGCGTCCTGAAGATTATCTGATGAATATCCTCGATGGGATCTCAGTAGTCAAGAACAGGGTCGTTGGGGCAAACCATGTTGATGCGAGGTAGGCTGATGATGGGTCGGAGTTCTCTCTCTCTCGGGTGGATCTGATCGATGAAAAAAAAGAAAGATTCATTTCTCTGGCAGCGGCCGACGGAAGACAATGGAAAGGCCTGCGCCAATCGATCACATACCACCAGGAAGCAAGCACCATCAAAGTACAAATGTGTAAACAACCCACCACAACCAGCTGCAGAAACAAACGAAGATAATGATGGAGGAGCTGCCCACCACACCACAATTGATAGGATGAACACAACAAAGTACATGACAGACGAAAGCCTGGACTGGCCAGGGCAAACCTTAGAGGAGCGCCACGAAGAAGAAGAAAGGAAATGAGGATGAATTAGGAGAGAAGGAGAAAGAAACGAAGAAAGCAACGCGTACCTGAACTGGCAGGGCGAATCTAGACCCGAACCACCGATAAATCCAAGCTGCCCAAGAGAGAAATACGTATCCTTCCTCCCGCTGATGCCGCCAGATGGATCCCAATCCCCGCTCGCTGGAACAGCCAACCACCATCATTTTTTTCTTGTTTTCCGTCTCCTTTCTGCCCGCATGTGCATAAGTGATACTTCCATGAATCTGGTGTTCTCCCAGTGGCCAACCCAGCCGGAATGTATACTGACTGAATTTTTCCCAAATGAGAGTAATTTAACTTGTTGCAGAAATCACTAATCTCCAATTCCTCTGAACATGCCACCAAGTTCGATCTTTGTTGTCGGAAATTTCTTCTATACTTGAATTCGAGTCTATGCAAGCGTTTAGCTTTAGATCACTGAATTTGTATTCCATCTCCCTTGTTCAAGCTGCTTCCCGTCACATTCTTTGTTTTTCAGTTTGAGGCTTTTGATCTGAAACGAATCAAGACCACTGAGACGTTTACTTTGGGACTTCAATATGACTGTCAGAAATATAGCACAAGCAGTGAAGAGATCCAATCGATGGTGATCAAAATAAGAATTTTTACTCTGTTTTGATCTTATATTAAACACGCGATTAAGAGACAGGAGTCAAGAATCAGGCTGAAGCTTTAGTCTAACTCCTTCTCCACAAAATGTAGAAGGAGATAGGCTGTTCAAATCTCATAATCTAGAATTACAGAGTTCAGAATACAGATTTACATGTTCTGTCTTCCATTCTTGTGGCTGAAGTCGTTATCATGTTCCAGATTAAGCTTAGTCTTGTCTTGAGGTACCAGTAACTTATGGTCTCGTGAAGCATGAAAGAGCCTAATCAGAGGCTAGATCTAGGTCGTAGACACTGCGAATCAAATCCTGTCGAGTGCCAGGACAGGGTATCTACTTCTCGGTGGATTATAAGAGATTATCGTGTAAGATGAACATAAAAAAAGCAACTTTATCTTCTGTTAGAAACGACACATCATAAAAAGCTGCTGAGGCCATCAGCTCGAGCACAGCAAGTTTTAAGAGCATCTATACGAACCTGAATCTTGACGGAATTGGCTAAGTTCAGGTCAGTGCCTCAGTGAATTTCAATGATGGCAAAGCAGAAGAAGGTGAAATGATTGCTCTACTCCATAAACTACGTAAAAAAGAACGTATCACGTGAAATGATGAAAGCAACATTCATAGATATGTGTTATCTACTTCCTGGCAAACAATCATATAAGTTCCAAAAGCAAAATCTGATCTTGTGCTTGAAAAGTAAGGGTTAATAAACAACCCAGTGACATGTCATTGAATATTTCTTAGTTCTAAATAATCCTCTAACCCAATCACTTGGATGAGAGATTTAACGCTAAGATACACTAGGTCCAGCGCATTCATTTCTTCTTTAACATTGTACTCAACAACTTTAGAAAGCATTCATCTCGACAGGTTCTGTCAATACATTTCATTGCAAGATGCCAACGCATAGGAAGACTCAAAAAACTTAAAATTGGTTCACAAGCTCTAATGACTCATACCTGGCTGGAAAAATTGACAATAGAGACAAGTTGATGTGATCACTTACTGAGCAGAGGCTTTACAATATCTTTACAAAAAGCCAAGGGAAGCATCACTGGCTATTCATGACCTTCACAAATTGGTTGGTCAAGTACTTGATAGACTGTTAGGGTTTGAAAGGAAAGGTATAAAAACTTTGTTATGGATCATGCATTTCAATTCTTCTCAACCAACCTAAGCTCGCTTATTAAGGCCAACAATTTTTAAAAGTCAATATTTGTATATTGTTGACAAAATGCACCATTTGTTATCACTAAAGTTGAGTATGCCACTTGTATTGAAAACTGAACTATGAGAAAGAAAGACTTTTCTCATCCGTCGAAAAGATTAATGTTATCATATTTCTCATGTGGAAATTAGAAAATGGAGCCAGTTAGTCATGCTAAATTTAAAGTTCATAGGATAAGTCCGGATTAGGTTCATTCTTAAGGTTTTTAGGTTTTGGAACCCACCGAACATTAAGCATGAGACACTTTTCCTTTTAATGATTTTCTGGAAAGTGCATCATGTACATCATATTAATAAGAAGAAATGACAAATATTTTGTTAATAAAATATTTGAATATAAAAAAGTGTAGGATTATTTGTTGAATCAGGGAAACTTGTAAAATAAATTGATTGGTAAGTCTATATAATTTAAGCTCCGATCACTCAAGCCATTGATTTTTTTTACATGAACAGGTTATATATTGAGACAAAGGAAGTTGATCATATGTGCAAGTCATTTAAGAGCTAATACATCATTTTTTAAAGTTGATTTGGAAAATTAAAATCCTGGAAAGAGGTACGAGGATAGGATATGATAGCAGAAGCAGTATGAGGAATGGGAGATCCAGAATTCATTAAATGCATATGAAATGGCAACAAGATGAAAGCAAAACTGAGTGAAAAGTACATGCAAAATTGAGATGAAATATAAATCATAACTCGGATGTAAACATGGTATCCACAACAACATGTATAAAGAAGGGCAAATTTGAAAACATATCCCTGCATTTTCACTATTTTGAAATTTACCCCTTGTCACTATAAAAAGCTATCATCTCCCTATTCGACACAATTGGCACCCCCATTCCTGTATGTGTTAATAGGACTATAGATATTGTTGCTCTCAATTGTATGTAGCATTGAAACTATTGCAAGTACATTTCAGATGGTAGTACATGTGGGATTGATGTCAGATGGTAGTACATGTGGGATTGATGTAACATGTACCTATTTGATAGGTTGTCGTTAGGGTTTGAACATAGCACCAAGCCCACTGTAACACAATTAGGGTTAGGCTACTTTAGGTCTTTACCTTTGAGAGAGTTGGTTGTTCATACCATCAAGATGTTGGTGGATAGTCAAGAACCTTGAGCAGCAGGATATGTGAGTGGTGGTTTGGAGAAGAAAGTCCAACAGCATGACCAAGTTTTCCATCAGCTTAGAACCTGCATACTAGCCTGCAGGTATCCCACTCCTCATGTCATGCAACTAGATTTGCAATAAGAGGAAATTGGCAAAAGTAGTGTGTATATTTTTTTGCATTCCTTGTATGTTGTAAATGTTTTGTATACTTGCATCAGTATTTATGGTGTTTTCCAACAGATTATGATCCCATGTTTCCTTATGCACCAAGAGCAATAGAAAATTATTCCTATCATAAGATTTCAAAGAGATTGAGAGACTAGAAGAAATATTTTAGATCTGAGCAGAGCTTGGTATACTACGGGAACAAGGAGCAATGTGACAAACAGAACACACATCAATTGATTCAATAGAGAGAATTTCTTGATTTGGAAATTCCAGATGATGATTGTCTTCAAGTCAAACAGGCTAATAGGGATTGTTAATAAGATAGAGACTATAGAGAAGCCATAGCAAGTGGGATGGAGACCAATTGGTAAAGCAAGAAAGATGTTGCAGAAATGTACATTTGTGTAGCAATAGGAAAGAAGAATTTACAGAGACCAATCAATTGTAAAACTGCAAAGCAGATTTGGAGTAGATTGAATATGTTACATGAACAATGCACTTTAGAGGACAAGCATGTTCTCTATTAGAGAATGTTTCAATTATAGAGGAAACCAAGAGAAGAGATACCAAGTTTTATCAACCATGTAGAAATTGTCACTAGTTAGTTGAGTAACCTTGGTGTTAGAATAGACAATCCCTCAATCATCACCAATATTATTTTTATTTTACCATAGACTTATTGCAGTATAATAGTCACATGGGATAATGCACATGAGGAGCAGCAAACCACTAAGAGACTCAATGCATTACTACTCAAGGAAGAAATCTTGAAAAATTGTAGAGAGGAGAAAGAAGAGAGTCCAAGAGAGAGACCCTTTCTTGTTGCTGATAGTAGAAGCATTAGAGGTAGCAAAGAGTGCAAGACTCAAAAGAAGACTAACATATCTGAACTCAAAAAGAAAACAAGCTACAAAAAGTGGGAAAAGAAGGAACATTGGGCAAGAGAATGCATAGGTGAGCAAAACCTCCTCCAAAGAAAGCCGCATAATGTGGCTAACCCTAAAAGTCAAGCCAATGCTAAATGACACAGAGTATTGCATTTGATGGTAGTTTGAGCATTGGCACAAGTATTAAACATCTTTACAATGATATTTGGTATGCTGATGGAAGAGCTTGAGAGCACATGACTAATACACGAGAGTGGTTCCAAGACTTCAAGAAGATTGAAGAAGGGACTTGGCCCATATATGTTGCTAATAATCAAAAGGTTTGGGTTGCTGGAGTGGGAGACATCCTGATTCCTATAAGCTTTGTGCAGGAAGACAAGGAGGATTCATTAGAGGATTCTCTACATTCCCAAGTTGAAGCACAACCTATTCAATATTGGTCAAGCAGCAGACAAAGGCATCCAAACAACCTACACCAAAGAGTGCTACTAGATGGGAAAGATGGAGTAGTGGTGATGGGGGTGTCCATAACCCAAAGCTCTACAACCTTCATATCATAGTTACCAAGATAGGTAACATTTCCCAAGCTAACTCTATTAATGCAAGCAAAGGGAAGAGTAAGAAACTAGAAAAGCAGAAGCAATGTCAGAAGTTAGATATTGCACTTTGGCACCAAAGACTTTGTCATCTCAATCCTGCCTACATTAAGAAGAAGGAGAGAGAAGGACTAGGAGAGGGTCTTTGCTTGGAACCAAAAGAGTTTGGTAGTCAAAAGTCTTTGTACTATAATGGATGCACTAGAAGAAAGCAACATACCTTTTGCAAAATCCAGCAATAGTAGAGGCAAGTACAAGGTAGGAGAGTCTTTCACAATGATATTTGTGGTCCTATGAACATGAGCTCAATAGGAGGATATAGATATTATCTCCTTTTTAAGGATTATACTAGTGGTTTCATATTTGTATTTTTATTGAAAGAGAAGTCAAAAACTCTCTATGGCTTCAAACAACTTCACACATATGTAGACACTCAATGTGGAGTGAGATCAAGAAACTACAATCTGGTAGAAAAGATGAATACACTAGAAAGGAATTTGTTGGTTTTGTACGGAGTGTTGGATAACTCCATGAACTCATATCACCTAACACTTTTGATTAACTCTTATTTCAAAGAGATCACAGAATAGTGTTTGAAGCAGTAAGAAGCATGTTGTTTTCTAGCAAGCTGCCTAGACAATTATGTGCAGAAGAAATTGGAGCTAGTACACATGTTCTAAATAGAGTTTATAGTAGAGTGTTAGAGAAAACACCTTATGAGCTTTAGCATGGAACAAAATCAATAGTAGCACCCTTGAGAACTTTTGGTTGCTCAGTCTTTGTGCACACACCAAGGGGCTAGAGGAAGAAGTTTGATCCAAAGGGACAAGAGATGTCTTTTGTTGGATATAGTTCAAAATCCAAAGCATTCAAATTCTAGGATTAGAAGAAGAACAATATATGTGAAAGTAGGGATGTTGTGTTTAGAGAGGAGCAACCTGATCATTAAAAGTTGCAGATGTTGAACTTAGACATAGATTGCCTTCAAAAGAGAGATAGAGAGCAAGCCAATGCTAAAATGAGCTTTGATGAGATAGAAGTTGATGAAGAGTTTCCACAAGCTTCTAGGGATTCTATAGAGCAAGTTGTAGAGGAATAAACAAGTGAGAGTAACATCAGTCCAATTCAAGAAGAAAGTGAGAACAATCAAGAACCTGATTCACAACGCTCAACTCCAACCACTCAAGACGGAGTGAGAAAACAAGAAGAAAATCACAAAGACTTGGGGAGTGGGATTATGGTAAGACATCTAATACTTGCATTGTTGCAGCTAAGATTGAACAAAGAGATGCAATTCAGATCCTATTCATTTCCAAGATGCAATGCAATCACCTGAGTGGGTGAAGATTATGGATGAGGAATTCAAGTCATTGAAGTTGAACAAGACTTGGAAGCTAACAACATTGCCTGAAGGAAGAAAAGTGGTCAAAAGCTTGATGCTAAGGGAACATCTCAAGGCACAAGGCTAGACTTGTAGCCAAGGGATATTCATAGCTTGCATGAGTAGACTATGAGGAGACCTTTGCTCCAGTAGTCAAGTTTGATTCATTAGATCTATTCTTTCACTAACTATAGTGGAAGATATGGAAATGGCTAACATCAAGATAGCTTTACTTAATGGAGATTTGCATGAGGCAATTTACATGGAGCAACTACAAGGATACATAGAAGCTGGAAAGGAGAAGAGTGGTTGCAGATTGTTGAAGAGCCTTTATGGCTTGAAGCAGGCCTCAAGGAATTGGAACTTGAAGTTTGATGACTTCCTAGTAAGGTATAGGTTGCAAGCACTTTCTAATCCTTGTGTGTATTATGGATCTAGGGTAATCTTCATTATCTTGTAGACAATAGACTGATTTGTGTGAAAGACAAATCCCACATTGCTACCATGTAAGATCACCTTGGTAGAGAGTTTGAAGTTACACATGGAGAAGTAGAATGCTATGTAGGACTTCAGATCTTTTGTGATTAAGAAAAACTCAGGATTAGGTTGAAAAAGGAGAAAGTCAATTACACATCATTTCAATCTTGGAGATGCATATCCAATTGCTACTCTTGCAGATCCAAATCCTAGATTGCAAGTGGAAGAAGTGAAACAATTAGATCACCCCACCAAGAATCAATAGGATGCCCAATGTATGCTTTGATATGTACAAGACCTGACATAGCTTATGATGTTTGTATAGTAGCAAAGTTCAATTCTAGTCTTTCATATCAACACCGGAAAGCAATGAAGAGAATTTTCAAGTATCTCAAAGGTACTTTAAATTATGGATTAGAATGTAGTGGAGTTTCTTATCCTGCTAATACACTAGCTAGATACTATGATGTTGATTTTCCGGATGACATAGGCAATAGAAAGTCATGTAGTGGTTTGTATTCATGATGAATGGTGGACCATTAGCTTGGAGCAGCCAACAACAACAATGCATTGTTACTCCTACCATAGAGGTAGAGTACATTGCAGCATGTTTAGCTGCCAAAGAAGCAGTATGGCTCCGCATGTTACTCAAGGAGGTATAATTTGCACAAGATGGTCCAACTCAAATGTATAGCAAAAATCAGAGTGCTATCAAGCTGGTATATAACCCAAAATTCCAAAAGAAAACCAAGCACATAGAGATCTCATATCACTTTATGAGAGAACCGCAAGAGAAACATGAAATTTATTTCCTTACATCAACAATCAAATTGCATATACTTTTAAGAAAGCTTTACCAAAGAGATAATTTTTGTAAGTTTAGAAATTTGATTGGAGTACTACCATTTCTTCAATGAGTGGGAGTGTTGCAAGTACATTTCAGATTGTAGTTTATATGGCATTAATATAGCATGTACCACTCATGTACTATATGATAGGTGTTAAGGTTGTACATAGCACCTACCTCCCAATGGCACATTTAGGGTTAGAGTACTTTAGGTCTTGCCTTTTAAAGAGTTTGTTATTCATTCCATCAAGATGTTGATGGAATGAGCAGCGGTTTGGAGAAGCAAGGCCAATAGCATGACCAAGTTTTGCACTAGCTTATAACTTACATACTAACCTTAAGCTGTTCCATTCCTCATTTCATACAACTAGATTTGCATTTCTTGTATGTTGTAAATGTTGTGCAAACTTGTAGCATTATTTATGATAGTTTTTGATAGAAATTGGCTCATAAAAAATGGTGGTGATTACCTATTTTACTCCTTCTTGATATTGGTTGTCAGTATTTGTGAGCTTGTAAAATACATAAACTACACTTGCTTTACCTACTTCTATTGAATTTGGAGCAGGGTCCACTATCAAGGAGTCTTCAAGCACCACAATGCTTCTAAAAAGACAAAAATTGATATTTAAATGCAAACTTTGGTTACTTAGAGTTAGATTGTTTACTCTTGAGACAAGCAATGGGAAACATAAGAGGAGAGAGTTCTCTTAAGTGATGTTTGGTGCTTATTTGGGTCCCTTGAGTCTTCAAGAAATATTTTGTACAAAATCCCTTCAGTTCATGCTTTACCTCTTGCTTCAAGAGTAGAAATTACCTCACTATTTTTTCTTGCACATGATTCGATTGAACCCAAGAAATCTGTTGGAATATCTATTCAGAGTCTTATGGAAGTGATGTAACATGGCAATAGAGACCCTTGCTCTTGTTGGGACCTTTGTTGAGGAAATGTAGAAATGATTGGTGATTGAAAGGTCTACTACAATTCTTGGTTGTTCCTTGTGTTGATCACTATCTATGTCTTACTGAGAATATTTGGGTTTAGTTTAAAAGCTACAACAAGCATGTTTTAGCTTGTTGTGAAAGCTACAAATAGCTTTTAAGCTATGAGCAAATATTCCAAATTAACCTAAAACCTTGAAACCTATGATTAATTAACATCCCTTAACTACAATCAATGACTTGCAAGACCCCAATGGAGCAATGAATTGCACACTCCACTTATGCACATGCTTCTTTTGTTTGATCAATTGTGTGGCATAGTGCATCATAGTTAATTTTGTCATTTTCTTGGTCTAGATCAGTTTCATCTTGGTACACTATTTGCAAAGATACCTACAATTGGGACAATGCTTATGTCAATAGCAACACTTCTTTTTTGAATTGTGAAACCTCATTATGAAACTCTTGCTCTTGCACATGTTTGGTTGGATTGTACCGCATTGTCATTTGGTACAGCCATTGTTGCCACAATTGTCATATTGCACTTGCCACTTGTCTTTCTTGGTTGTTTGTTGTGACTATTGCCATTCTTTCTCAGTGTACTTGAAGAGTCCTATTGTGTTTGGCATTGGTGTGACAAGGATAGGAGTGATTGTGATTGTAGCCATGGTCATCCACATCTCTTGGTAATGAGCAAAGGCTCTTGGACATCATAGATGTTTGGGTCAAGTGATCCATGATCCTACAAGTGCCACCAATAGTGGAAATCTCCAAGTGCAAGCATTTCATTGGCGGCAAAGAGCTTCACAATATGATGCTTATAAGGAATGTCTCAAACCATTGTTAAATGGCCAAAGCATTCTAGTGTCAATGAAATGCTTTTTGTATTAACCTTTTCCCACCTTGCAAGCTTGTACTAGTCATAGGCCTTGTTCAAAGCAAAATGCAACACCACACAATGAAGTTTTCCCATCACTACTTATAGAAGTGATACCAATGCTTGCATGTGTTTGAGCTTGAATCTTTCATCAATGATACACCTTTTCATTTCAATTTCTTGGAGGATGTGTTTGTAGACATCAAGCAAGGGACCTTTTTGGCATCGTAGATTGGCCTTGGTCGATGCACACACAATGTTTACCCTCCACACAAGAGATGATTGTGTGTCCAAAATGGCCATATTTGTCAATGACATACGACGCGTAGTACCTACATAAGGGGATTTTGTTTTTCTTGATGTACTTGTTGGTCTCTATAGATGCAAGTGACATGCCATCATTCCAATGCTTAAAAAATTGAGCCTCCAAATTGGTGCCATTACAAGCTCTTATTGCTGCAAAAATGCACTCCCAAGTGTCATGATCTTTGAAGTACTTCTTGCAATGAGTGGTGATTTTTTTCTAGATGTGCTATCATCACAAAATGACCTCTAAATGACCTCAATTGTCTGCCATCAAGCATAAATTGCATTGATCAAGGCATCTTCACAATCAATCACAACCACAAAGGGGTAATGCTATCATAGGAGCATCGTCTCAATTTGATCTAGTGCCCATTGGTAGGTTCCTTCTCACTTGATGGGAAGGAAAGCAACCATGAAGGTATGATTTGTTTTGATTATGCCTATGACATGCAGCATTTGTATGGAAAAGTGGTTGGTTTTGTAGGTACAATCCACAATCAACAAGTCCGAGTACTTTGTTGCTAGCGCTTGAGAGCATGAGGTTGGTAAAACAAGTGGGAAAAACTATTTTTCTTGTCAATCTCAATGGAAGCATTGATTTGCAACATGTTTGAGAATATCCGTTAGCACCTCCATCTAGGTTTAACCACCCAATTGCCATACCTTCAGCACTTGGATGATAGTCTTGATATCCTTTTCAGCTAGCAACACTGAAATAAATGTATACTTCTTGTGTATCATGGTGTAAATCACTTGTGGTGGACTCTCAAAGAGATACATCCCCTTGATCATTTTGACAAATTCCTCTATCTTGAAAAAGCATCAAATGGCAAGCATGGTTGAAAGCTCATCAAGGGAAAGTTTTCTGTGGCATTGCTGTTGTGAATCATTTGGGTCTTGGAGCACTACTGACTTGGTGAGATGGCATCACAACTTGAGCTTGTACTTACAACCAACCTTTGCAGTTTCTTTTCTCCACACAAGTTCCTCCTTGTCTTGCTTGTGTTGGACGCTTATTCCTTGTGTACAGAAATAATATGCTTTTGAGATATCTGATTGTATTAGAGAAAGAGAAAAACTGTTATCAATAGCAAAGCATTGCAATTTGAAGAAAGCAATATCAAAATCATTGAAGGGCATAGATGGGGGAGAAAGGGGATGCTAGGTAACTATAGAGGACCTGGTTGTTATGATTGAACGTTAGTTGGATGCTTCAAGTAGAATGCAACATCCTAGTACCCTAGAAAGGTGTCACTTTGTGTAGGCCGACCTGAATGGTACCATGGTTACATGATTGTACCAAGGTCATCCCAATAATTCTTGCCATTAGGTGCCTATTTAATGCAAACACAATGCTGGCCAGCAACATGTCATTGAGCAGGAAGTTGTCTGTCACATTTTGACTGCTTATATCACCTTGTCACTATAGTTTCATGACGGTACGTGGGCCATCCCAGCACGTCTAGGACACTTCTAGTCAGGAGGAGTGTAATTTTAGTTGTCCCTTCTTACTAACTTTCATGTGCATGTTTCAAGATATAGGTTACAAACTATAGGGTATTGATCAAATTTCCACTATAAAGAACTAGTAAGCAGCACTTCTTTGGTAGCACCTATCGCATCGGTTAAGTGACCACCTTCAAGCAATGCTTGAACAAAGAAAGTAAGTTGAAGTATGGAGTAGAGTCGTGCAGGAACCTTGACATCAAAAACCATGTATGAACCATGAAATAGGCAAACAGTGACAAATATGTGCATAGCTATATCCATGCGAGAGATATGTGCATAAGGTATCAATGGGCAGCTTTTCTCATGTTCAAAAATATACATAAGATCCCTGTATGTCTTTCATTTCGTGTCAAATTTGTAAAATAATTTGATATGGATATTTGGAATAAAATTAATGAAGCCTTATATAACATTAAATTTGTTTCAAAAAAAGAGTATTCACGATTTAGAAAGCAAGTTAATGAACGTCCTCAATAAGTCTCTTAAGCCAGAGGCAATTAATTGCCACTAATGGCCACAGCTAGTTGTAAAAAATGTAATTTTTGCCTCTTACCAAGATACAAACGGTCAAGCTACCATAGAGTTAAGTGAAGGAAACGAAATGAAAGCTACTATAAGTATCCGATATATTATAAAATAATTATAACTTGGATGTTCCTTAAAAAAAATTGGATGGTTATTTAAGGATTCCAAAAATTATTTCTTAAATCTTATAAGGTATTGGAGAAAGGATATTTGCGATGATAATCACGTGACATTATTCAAAGGAGACCACCCCAACCACATCCAAAAATTTAGGAACTTTTCTGTATTAAAATTACTCATGAAAACGAGGATAGCATCACTAAATTATCGCAAAGTCTCACCACATACAAAAGCACTATTTGTTATCAATCTTGATTTTACTCCTTCGTTTTCTTTCATTTTACTCTTTTACTCGTTAGGTCTCAAACATTTAAAACATTTGGAAGGAGGCATAGTGAGAGACCATTCTTCGTTTACATACTCAAAGATGGCGATTTGATCCTAATTTCAAATTTTACCTCATTTCCACTAAGCATTGCATTCTTACGTTAAGCATCGCAACTTTGGAGCTTAGTTAGAGGCCACTAACTTTTCCTCGGTTTCAGTGCGTAATGGAGTCTTACAGTAAGAGCTTCAACTCTATAGATTCTGTAAATGATCACCACTTGAAACTCACAACTTGTAGGATCTGTGTTCATAGTACTGAGATTTACTAGATTCATGCGCAAAGACAATTGTTATAAGATCCGAACATCGGAAAGGCGACCACGTAGAACACATGAATGATGGGAAGACCCCCATCAAGCCGTACAAGGGAAAGAAACTATGGTGTATAATCTTGAGATTGTTCGATTAGACAATTTGGAGATCGATCATTCCTTGAGAGCTCTGAACATTGAAACAAATCGTTGTGTGAACAAGAAAGAGGAGACTAGTGAAGTAAAACTTTTCGTTTCCAAGAATCTATGGAGACTCTTGACTTTCCGAGATGCAAATAGAGTGGTCATAGATCCTCGAGATCTTGGTTAGATAGATATGCTTTCTTCCTGGCGATGGTCCCCGTTTGTCTTGAATCGAGTCGGTTCATTCTAAAGGTTGTCTTCACCCCGATTTAGAAGAAGAACACGTCAGTCTAGAATCTATCTCCACCTCGGATTTAGAGTGAAACGGCAATGGGGTAAAGACACGGGATTTGTTGAACTCGATCAGAAAGCATTGAAGTCAAGCAGACATGAGACGACCAAACATTTCTTTGCGGTCGAGCTCTGTGTTTCGCATTGGATCCCATGCAAACCTCCTGGGGAAAGGACAGGGCCTATTCCCGAGCAAATTAGTGATGGAGATTGGTCTTCTTCTAGGCGTTTCTTGATGCTCAAAAATTAGATCCGTAGTGAGACAAGAAGTTTGCGTTGACTGCACGGTTCGGCCAAGAGCCGGGTCGTTCAATTGGCAAAACTGGTTCCTCCGTACCAATTTAGGGAGGCAATTCGGCGATGAAGCTGTAACCTGTCGGTAAAAGTCAAACAAGATTGTGCAGGTTAGGTGAGCTTCTTTGAGGGTCTCATGTGTCAACAAAGAGTGTGCAAACTGCTATTTCGGCTCCTGACTTTTATGGCCGGAGTTTTAACGGTAAAGAATCTATGAAAAGCTGAAGACAAGAATTCCTACAGTGGTCTTGTGTCACTTTTGAGGTGAGATTGACACCACATCAGACCGGAAGATAATCGATGATCTCGGCGTGAATACTTTGTGCTCCTCGGTTTCTACCAAAGGTAGAAGAACTGGGTCATCGCCTCTAGTACGGCGTGATAAAAGGATTCAAATTGAACATGTTGAATCCTTTGAACTTTTTAGGATACCAACTTACTTGTCAGAAGGTCTTTGACATTATTTCTATTGCCCTTGTAATCATCGCCTTGATCATGGGGGCCACAGGACAGTGAATCCGCCATTGCAGAACCCGTGTCGACCTCTCATCCACATTCCCGCCCCTACTTCCTACTTTTCAAGGATCACTTTCACGTAGATACTGCAAAGACGATGGATCTGACCAGGGACATTTTCAGCAGTGGTCTCATTCCAATCGGTAAGAACTTTGTTGAATCGCAATCCGTCTAGCTCCCAGTTTGCTACCGAAATCAGTTTGCCGAGATTTAATTTAAGGAGCTGCTCGACTTCCGAGGTGAGAGCTGGCCCATTTCACTCATGGCCACCGATGTACAAAGAGCTCGTAATGACCTACTTGTCACTGAGCGAGAAACCCTGAAAGGGTCTCCTCGAGTATCTTGAATTATCACCTTAATCATCTCCGACGAGGCAGAAAAAGTTAAGAAGACTATACCTTCAGCGTAAGGGGAATTGGGAGAAGCAGTTTGCTGCTCCCAATTCTGTGCCTTGTTATGCTATCATCAAATTTTCACCTCTAAGTAATTGAAGTGTCGAAAGAGCTAGCAAAAAGCAGAGACTAATAAATCCTGGAGGTAGATCCTGCAACAAAAGCGAGTATCATGTACATTATGAGGTATCCAGCGTCCGCTTACACAGAGAAGGGATTTATTTGTGCTCACGAGCTCGTAAGGTTCAAAGTTGTGTGAGAACTGAACTGAGCCATCGAATTGGATGGCCAATAAATTACAGCAAGCTGATGCCACCCTACTTGTCAAAGAAAGAAAGACCCTGAAAGGACGAAAGACTTCACCTTTCTGTCAGGCTTCAAGGCCTTTGTTTCTTTGCACACTCTGCAGCTTGAAACCGAGTAAGGGTTTGTGTATGGCAAGTTGTACAATTGCAAGATTCGGCTAATCAACTCCGGAGAAAGAGCCAAAAAAATGGAGAGCTCCATTGCAAGCTCATCTATCTGTTCTCCCCCATTGGAGAAGTACTTCCAATCGAGTTCCATCTAAAAGAAACCTGTGACTACCTCATCCATGTAATTGATCAATGGCCTAGGGAGAGGCAGCCTCCGACGAGTTGCTTGACGTCTTTATCGATTCCAGCACCTGCACCACTTCTGCCATAGTCGGTCGCTTTGAAGGGACTTGAGAAGTGCAGATCAGGCCCAGCTTGAGAGCCTGCATGATTTCACTGTCCGGAACTGCGTCTAATCTGGGGTCAACACAGCTGCTAACGTTCCCTTGTTCCAGAGAACTTCTTACAAATTCTCCGAGAACTATTACATTGTTCTCGAAGCTTTCAACTGGCTGGCGCCCTGTCACCAGCTCTAAGAGGACCATTCCGTAACTATATACATCACACTTTTCGGTGAGTCGCAGGCTTTGGCAAGCAAGCTCAGGAGCGACGTATCCTAGTGTGGTGTGAAACTTTCTACTAGAGATGTAAGTGTCCAACATCGGCAGAAGCTTGACAAATCCGTAATCAGTAACTCGAGGTTCAAATTCATCGTCAAGAAGAATGTTGGAAACTTTCAAGTTGAAGTGAAATACCGGAGGTTTGCAATCATGGTGAAGGTATGCCAGGCCCTTGGCAGTACCGAGGGCAATTCTGAACCGGAGGTTCCAATTGAGAGTGGTCATTGCACCACTGTTCTGGTGCAAGTGATTGTAAAGGCTATTATTCGGCACAAAATCGGACAGCAGCAACTGCATGGCAGAAGACCAGTAGTACCCCTGGAGAGGCACCAAATTCGGATGCTTCAGATCCCCAAGCAGCCCCATCTCCTGCTCAAAATCATCCTGATTTTTTATCCGTCCCAAAGTCTCCAGCTTCTTGACAGCAATAGACAGCCCTCCTTCAAACGTGGCTTTGTAAACCGTCCCCAGAGTGCCTCGCCCAATCATGCAATCCCTATCCAAAAGAGCCTTCGTCCCAGTTTTCCAATCCTCGTACCGTGACGGCAAATCTTTGCTGAACAACACCAGCTTGCCCACAATGGGACTCACCTCAGGAGATGGCGGCGAGCTCTCATACACCAAAACATCATTCCTCCTTCGTTTCCGGAGTGCCCTCACATTCATGATCGTGACTACAAATACCGCAAAAGCTATGAAAGCTGCAGCACAGATTGCAATTATAGACGAAGTGCTGAGCAGACGAGTTCCTTTGCGGTCCCGCTGGATTGGAGAAGTGGGGGGAACACTAGGCGATATCCCCTCGCACAATCTATTCAACGGAGCTCCACATAGTCCCAGATTCCCGAGAAACGAGCTCATGTTGAAGAAGACCAAGGACCCGGTCCGAGGAATGGGCCCAGACAAGTTATTGAACGAGACGTTGAAGAATGTCAAATTGGATATAACTCCCAGCGAAATGGGGATGAATCCATCTAGTGAGTTGTTGGAAAAATCAAGAGTACGCAACTTGCTCAAGTTTCCAAACTCTGTCGGTATGTCGCCATCCAGCATATTCGACGACAAGTTGAGCACCTGGAGATTTGAGAGAGTGCTCAAGTGCTCGGGGATTTGACCAGACAGCTGGTTGTCAGATATGTCCCTGCAGTCGTATTATCATCATGGGTTAAGAATAGGTTTTGGGGGTGCGGCAATCAACTGATCATCGGAGTTCAAATTGAACGGGGAATCCCATGATTCTGCTAGCAGGTGCAGCACAGCATTAATTATCGCTCAGAGTACCTACCACGGTACGAAATGCTGAACGTTGAGTGGAAGGGAAAACTTACAAGCTTGAAAGTGCAGTACACTTCGTCAGAGTATCAGGTATGAATCCCTCGAGCTCCATGCTGTGTAGATCGAGAGATTGAAGCTTATCCAGCTGCCCAATCTCTTGGGGTATGGGACCGGACATTCTATTCCCTTCCAGATGCAAGATAGTGAGTCCGCTTAGCTCCAAGAGCTCCGGGGGTATACCGCCACTCAAGCTGTTAAAACTCAAGTCCAGAGTTTCGATGTTCGGTAACGAGCTCAGAGATGGGGGAATTGGAGATACTATATTGTTGGAGGAAAGATTAAGAGCTCGGAGATGCGAACATTGGCTCAGATCTGCAGGAATCAAACCGGACAAATTGTTGGCCGCGAGATCCAGCTCTTTCAGCGCAGCGCATTTTCCACCTGCAGCTGGAATTTCCCCAGAAAAGCTGTTGCTTGAGAGATTCAGGACTTCCACGCTAGGCAAAAACGCAACTTCTGGAGGAATGATCCCGGTGAGAAAATTGTCGTGCACAGAAAGAGTAGTGAGCTTTACCAAAGCTGAGAGCTCAGTGGGTAGATTCTCGGATAATGAGTTAGCACCCAGATTCAGGTACTGCAAAGCTGTGCAGTTGCCCAGAGCTCCGGGAATTCTCCCAGACAAAAAGTTGTGTTCAAGTGACACAATAAACAAGGACGGAAGTCTTCCCAGTTCGAGAGGTATGGAACCCTGAAAGTTGTTGTAAGAAAGATCAATCCCTTCCATCTTGACACAATTTCCCACGCTAGACGGGATAGCTCCAGCGAAGTTGTTATGGGCTAATGAAATGTACCTCAATCTCTGACAATTTGAGAAAAGTTCACCAGGTAATGGACCCGACAGCGCGTTATTGGAGAGGTCAAAGAGCCGCATGCCCCCAATGCGACCGAGCTCCCCGGGGATAGCTCCCACGAGAGCATTGCTACTAAGATTGAGCTTGAAGAGAGTGGTAATCTCTGCAAACTCCGGTGGGATGATCCCTGATAGGGAGTTGTGAGTGAGCGAGATGGTTTTCAATCTTCCTAGGTGCTGCAAAGCGCTGGACAATGAGCCTGTCAAACCTGCGTTGTTCAAGACCAGGCGAGTTACCCTCGAGTCCGAATCACATGTCACCCCCGTCCAATTGCAAGGTGTCGGTTGCATAATATCCCAATTATTGAAGACGCCATTCGGATCTTCCACAATCGCATGTCTGAATGCGTACAAAGCAACCCCCTCCAGATTGACAGCAGCCTCTACTCGTGTACTTTGGAAAGCAACCACGCCTAGAAGGAGAAGCGCCACATAATTAATCGTCCCCCACGGCCACCAAATCTGTCTCCTGTGTCGTGGCCCACCTGTCATGTTCCTGCACCTATTCTATGGCTGCAATTTTGGAATTTATAGGACCTTCGGCACAAAACTCCGCGGTTTCGATCGATAGTAGTTAACTCTCCCCCGAGTCGAAGCAGGTGTCCCACCAGCGCTATTCAACCCCATGTCTTCATGAAATGCCAAAATGTGTCTCTGCCTCAGCTGCATTGATTTTCTTCCTACTACCACAAGCATGCACTGCAACCAAAGAGAAAAGAATAAAAACCTTTTCAAATGAGCCAGTAATGTATCATCAGCGCTCCATGGAGTCACATTCTCCTCGCCGAAATCGGTCTACATTCGGAAGGTAGGTAGCCAGCCAACCAGCCTAGTCACGAACAATAATGGCAAATAACTGGTACAGACAGGACGCATGTCGGGGCACAGATTCGTACTGTTTGAGATTCAACAGCAGTAAAGACTTCCAATTTCCTGTCAAAATCGTTCAGAAAGTTTGGTACATGTGGGTCTTACACAGAAAGTTCCGCAACTGGTCTGCAAACACCATTTTGCCTGTGCTATGTCCGCTTCGAACAAAGCCGATGCTCTCCACAGTCAGCTGAAATTGCAATACATTCACGAGCTTCTCTATCCTCAGCAAAATCTGACAGCATTGCGACTGTTGTGAGAGAACCTACAACACCGCTGACTACTGTTCAGCGCATGCGCTGAAAAGCTCGTGGGAAACAGGGAATGTTGCTTGAGCTGAAGACAGCGCGACCCACCCCTACTCACTTTCTCTTACACAAACTCTCACTAACTCTCGCTCACTCTACTCCCTCGCACAGACAGACACGGGGAAACAGAAACAACACACACACACGCACCAAATTAACACCTATGGAAGTAGATCACTGCATCCACATTCGTCGGTCTCGTCCTCATACCCGCCCTTTTCCCACCCAATTTTCCATTAGTGTCAGTCAGTCAATCTTCCCCCCTCCCCCTCTCTTAGTTGCTCCTTCCTTCCTTCCTTCCTTCGTCCTCGCCAGTTCCTGCTGCAGAGGCGCAGAGAACTTCAAACGGCGTTGCTGTCGGCTCCAGGCTCGTCCATAATAAGACAATGCAATCCTCGCGCCTCCACCTCCTCCTCCTCCCCCTCCTCCTCTACCAAAGCCATGCATCATCGAGTGTACACAGAAACAAAAAACACAACAGCACCACCACCAACGAATACTTCCTACTCCATCAGATGGATGGATTCAACCCCCTATTCAACCACCAGGTCCGCATCTCACTCAATATCAGTCTCTTTCAAGCACCCACCAGGGGGTACAACGAGCAAATGCACTAGCAAACTGCTCAAACCAATCCCATCCCCTCTCCACGAGGTCCACCATCCATGAATAATACCTCGCTAGATCCAGCAGCTGCTACTGCTGCTGCTTCTCCTACTGGCGCCCCCGCTGTGGTTGGAATTTAAAACAATACCCACTGTACTACTACGCTACGTCCCAGAAATTAAATAACGATAGAAGTGACATTCACACTGGTGTGCCTTCCCCTCCTTGAGTACATGTGTCTCTCCATTGGGCCACTAACTTCGTTTAATTTAATTGTTTTCCTTGGATTGGGTCTACCCAGTTTGCTCAGTGGTTGCACATGCGAGGATCGGGTACTTCGCGTTACCTTACCATTATTCTACACCTTTGCAGTCTGATTTTATACCTTGCCAAAGGCAGAGGATCCATCGCTATCTCTTCCAGTTCCTTCCAGTCGGGTGGATAATAACTGAATCTAGAATCAAACAATTGATACATTTCTTCTTCAAAACAATTAACCTCTTTGACCTAGAAAGTACAAGGTCTTTCCAAGTGATAACCTGCATGAACAAGGGATAAGCATACTGTTGTTTAATTATCACAATCCACTGTTAAGTAAGTGCAGTGACTTCGATCAAGTACCTAAACAGGGATGCCATGGTACCAACTTGACGTGGAGTTTAAATCACGATTACGTAGTGCCTTAACACTCAAGTAATGGTACTCCTACATAATAATGGGAAGACTATAGTCAGTTTTTATCGCGAGAATCTCCAGTGGGTACGAGTGATTCCGAGAGGTTTAATGCTCCAATGTTTCACGAACTGAGCATTGGGTGCGAAACACGACGGGACATTTTGTATTTGAATAGACTGCGTAGTGTAGGCTGATGATTGCTGTGGTAGCCACAGTGGTAGGGGTACTTACTTGCCTGATGACTAAATAGCAGTCAGACTTAGGCTACCCGGTAGCAACAAAGACCAACGTTTTCTTGTAGTCTTGTGGCAAATTATTTGCTAAAGTGGCTTGTGTGGATGCTCTCGTGTAGCTGGAAAAAGCCCATTTGCATGTATAGAGTTTTCCTACTTTGCATGGTTGTTTGGATCCAGGTGACAACTGAAGTTCACTAGAAACTATAGGATATAGTTAAGAAAGAAGTAGCCTGTGTCTTTCATGGAGATATTCTGGCTTCTTGAAATTCTGTTTACAACATTTGCACTTTTTAAGCTTGATTGCTTTCATATCATAGACTTTAACTTTACAATTTGTTGTATTTTTATTCACATGTGGTGTGAAAATATGGCAGGCTGTCTAGACAATACAGTTCTAGATTACCCATTCGTCAAAAGCCCATTTACGTAAGGGGCTAAAACCATACAACAGATCAACTGATTCTTGAAAGATAGAGGTGATGAACACAGCTCTGTGGAACGGTTTTGGGTGTATGAAAACGAGTAGACTTCTAAACCCATCAACCATCAAGACAATCGAGAACTTTGAATCATAATGCACGTCTTACTCATATCGTGTTGAGACGATCGAAGACAAACATTTTCTTGGTCGATGCCAAGTTAGATTCCGTGAAATCTTGAAACTCCCTCTCTTCAGGTAGGCCAGGCCGTCACAAGAAAAACCAATGAGTCTATGAAGCCTCTGACTCGTTCGTCGAGAAGGACACATAATAGTGGATCTCTGGCACCTCTACTTGGTGGATAAGAATGAGACTACTTTACATTCCCTCTCGATCCCGATTACCAAGAGCTCAGGAACTATTCTACACCTTTTTGGTGGACAGAGAAGGAGATCACTACTTAATGTTCAGCAGAGTATATTCAGTTGTGCTCTTTGGAGACGTTGACTGCAGCAATATATTTGTAGTTTCTAGAGCAGCTCCACTTTTCTGGGTTCACGCTTGTAGTACACAAAGTTTGTTAGTTCCATGTGAATGGATGGATGATGCAAGCAAACTATATAGACTAGTTTTTTTGATATGTTAAACTATGGTGATAGGTTCCTATATACCTCAGGGTGTTCTGAAGAAAGGGCTAAATACAAGTATAACTTGAATCTGCAAATTATTTTAGATGATTTTATTTTCTTTGAATCTAAACACTCTACTTTTTGGAGCTTGTCTTTCCAGCCTGAGGTTATTGTATCATGTATATTTTATATATATATATATATAATCTGGGATTGTTTCGTTATGCAGCAGTTTAGTGGATTTTCTTGTATGGTACTGACAATACATTGGTGCAAATAAATCTGAATAGAAGTAAATAGACCGTTGTTGAGAGTGCTTTGAACCGAAGACTTGAAAGACAACAACTTGAGTTGACTTCAATGAGACATTTGAAAGCTTAGGCTGTGGGAGTTTGTTTCATCATTCAACTCTAGGAAGAAAAATTCACTTGTGTTGTTGAAAAGATTCGTCAAGCTGTTTAATTGTTTTGTTTGTTTGCATGGGATTATTATTGGGATATAATAAGAATTGGCACTGGCAAAACATCTCCTCCACCACATCCGGATGAAAAACGGAGTTTCCTTTATAAGAAAGCATCTTGGCTTTACAAACATCTAAGTTTCGAGGACCCGTTGTGAATGAAATTCCTTTTTGTAGCGTTACATTGGAGATCACATCCTTTTGGCCCTCCATTCCCAAAAAGTCAAATAGTCTATGCTTTTAAGCTTTGCGTTACTGTAGTTAGATACATGCATATCTGCTGACCTTTGTATCGTAGAAAACATATTGTCTAGATATGGAAGTACGATGGAAAGCCATTCATGTTACGTACCCACTTGAATAGAACAGGCACAACAAGTTGTTGATTTCAATTGAATGCAGAGATTACTCGAATTTTCGTGCATTGGGAGATCCCACTAGCTTTGCTTCCGTTCATCCAGGGAGTGAGAAGTACTTCTTACTCGATAAATAAGGCGTTCAATCCAGAGCAGCCGTTTACATTTGGAGCTTGTTTATGGAGTTCTCTGTAGCTGTCAACAGCTGCAAGAGATTTTTTTCGAAGATAAAACGAAAGGAATGAATGATTGTTGACCCGGATTGAAGGCGAATAGAATATGCACAAGGACAATGATCAACAATCGCCCTCTAAAGACCAACGGCAGGTGCAGTAGCACGCGATGTTGGTGTTGCTACATTTGTACACTGAAGGAATGCAAGCTGTCTTTCAGTCGGTTGCATACGAAGTACAGATGAGCCACCAGACTGCTAAAGTTGTCAAGCTCAAGCTCGTACTCCCGATGGAGAGAATCAGTCTGAGGATCCGGGCAGAGAGTAGGGGCGGAAAATAAGAGATGACTGCGCGCAGCTACAGTAATTCCTGAACAGTGATGGAATGCTTCGGTGTCATTGACTCGGAAATCGTTGCGAGTCGTGCGATAATCACCTCCGCAGTTCCTTAGCCCCTCACTGTTCCATCATAGGAATACTTTTGTCCTAACAAACCTCAACGCCATGCTTTCCTTCTTCTCACTGACTTGGATCTTCGAAGTTGATCTGTTTGAAAGATCCGAGTACTGTACTATACTATCTCACGCTTACAGCTGCTCGAAGTTCTCGAATCATTCGTCGGATGGTGTCAATGTTGTTTATCTCGGTGGGCTCAGCGACTTATGATACCGAAAACATGATCTGATATAGGTGGGATGGGCCTAATGGTCGTTGATGATTGTGAAGATTTGATTTTAATGTATGCGGTCTGTCATTAAGTTCTTGATGGGTTTGAGGAGTTCCCCTCCCCTGGAAAGGACGAGAGAGCGGCAAATGGTCTTAGCGTATCCCGGCGGTGTAGGGGCCCACAGTTATTGTTGCTGTTGTTGGAGTGTTTGAGATTTCGTTTTCGAGCAATGCTGCTGCTCGATCAAGGGCCCACCAATGAATGTCCTAGAAGTGCATGGGCTGGGAGTGAGGGAAGCAGAGCTTCGATTGAAAGGGACCCCATGCCATAAACACAGCGAGCACACCAACATTTAGTCGGGATCATAAATTCTGATCATTCTTCGTAGAGTCACTGGTTTTTCTTTCCCGCTTGCTTCTGATGTTTGGTACGCAAGCTTCAATTGGTTGGGGAACGGATGGGGATGAATGACTGCACAGAAATTTAGGACAAAGGTAATTATCCTTTCGACTTTATTCGTAGTGTGAGTGAACTTGAGATTCGGGAGAACATGATGAGAGTGTGAGCTCTCTCTCTTGTGAGTGGTCGTGGGATTTGAATCCGTGAGACCTGTGGCAATAATTTTCAACCATCCTCCCAGCATGAGTGCGGCTGGAGGACTTCCACATGTGGAGATGCATGAACAGTGAGGACATGGAGTCATAAGCCAGGATTGAAACAAGAGAGAAGAAGAAGTGCGAGGGTATAATATCAGAACTGTCCCATATTCAAAAGAGACAGAGATTCGAGCTATGACGTGGTTTTAGTTCCAAGTTTGAAGAGTCAGTCGTAGTGGGCGACGGGTGTATGCTAACGACGAATAGGTCTGGAGCTCCATCAGCAGAGGGAAACACGGGATGGAACACAGTTGATAGAAAGGCTGTCAAATGAGTCACGAGGAATCTGGCAGTGAATGCGAGATGATTTTGGTGCAATAAATGTTGACGTGATCTATGGAGTGGGCGTTAGCGCTTTCGCCCTCACTCCCTCACTGATTGCTTGCAGCATATTGAGGTGCAACAACTGTGGAAGGGTGACAGAAAAAGTTGTAAAGTGAATACAGATTGATGAGGACCTTTCATTATACTGTCAAGAAGAGCTGGAGGAAGAAAGCTAGTGTTACTTCATCACTAGAGTCGATGTGATGAGTAACTGGAGGTTGTGGCTTTTATAAATGCCAAAGGACGCTTGTGATATCACCGGATAACAGTGAAAAGACATCGGTGTGTTGGACTCCGGACCAATCAGTACTCTGAGACCTTGACATAAATGGCCTTCCCGACTTTCTTCGCTCTTTGCAGAGAACGTCAATTGGCAGAAAGCGATACTGAGACGGAACCGGTCAAGTTCTGAGGCTGAAGAACAGTTCGGTATGTTCAGTAGACAGTGTGGATGCAAGTGGAGAACCAACTACAGGCCACTGCGAGAATATTCGCTAAACATGTAAAATGTACAAACGCGGAAAGTCAACTCGCAAAGCCATACAACCAAGCAGATGCAGTAAAATCAACACTTTGGAATGAATCAACGATGAAAGTCTGTTGATCGAAATTAAAACGTCTCGTGCAACACTCAAGAGTAGGTTTTGATGGTCCTGAGTGAGATAAGAGTTCGAACGTTCTAAGCTGCCCAAGTCTATGTGCAGCTTGCAAGGGAACATAGCATCTAACACAATATTATCATCAATCGCAACTTCAAGGCAACAGGCATCAAGGTGTTCAACGTGTACACCCCCCACCCACCCCCTCCCCCCCGCCCCGGAGTTAACAGGAGTATACTGTCAACCTGAACAGGAATCTGAACCTTCAATTTGACCAAATGCTTCTAAGTAAAGGGTGGGGTGGGACCCTGCAACAAAGGATCACACGTGAAAACCAAAGACAGTGGCTGAACGCTGGCAATACAGCATAACCTTTTGTATATGCGATTCTTCAGCAACCAAGTTGCGTATTAACGAGGCCGATGACAACCTCTGGAATCAATTTAATTTTTAACAACCAAGCTTGTCTAATATTTCTGAAGCCATTGCTTGGAACGATCTTCTTGACAAAATATTGGGCAACAAGCTGCAAAGCTCTTTAAAATAAAATGCAGATTTCGTCGATTGACAACCTATAGCCTCGGTCACAATTCTTTGTTTGATCGCAAGAGTCGGGCAAGAGACAGAGCAGTAAACATTGGCAGACAACACTCTCGTGAGTCGACAGTACTCCACATGGTCGATCGTGGTTAATCTTCACATAAAAAGTCTGCATGCGTAAGCAATCCACCGAGTTACATGAACTTTTTGGAATTCCAGCTGCTTAAACAGTTTTCTCTCTCTTGAAGTGAGCAACTTATCACAATTTCCGTCAGGTAAATGATGCTCTCACACATAGATCTTGAATGACCGAGAGCAGCTGCTTGATATCAAAAGGCTTCCCTAGGTACGCATCCATTCCATGCGACAGACAGGTAGCTTGATAGCCCGACATTGCGTGCGCTGTCAGACCCAAAATTGGAAGTCTACTCCATCCTTGACTTGCTTCCTCCTCTCTATATTTACTGGTAGCTTCCAGTCCATCCAAATTTGGCATCTGGCAATCATGCTCTTGCGTTAGCCCCTTGAACTAAGAACTAAGAATAAGTGATGTATATAGTTCACGACCTGAATATCTCAGTCCAGCAAAAGTGTTGAACATTTTCAAATGATCCAGATCTTGCTCTGGCAACCTAGATAAAACAAGGCCTTGCTCTGGAAATGCAAGTCTAGCTCTTCAGAAACTAGAGAACCAAGAAGACATAGCAAGCTAAGAAGGTGATGGAAAACAAATACCTGTATGTCCATCAACACGAGGTCGAATGTAGCATGATCCTTCCGTAATGCTTCCAGTGCTTGAAACCCATCTCCAACTATTGTAACTGTATGCCCATGCCTCATTAGTTGCCGGCTTGCCACCTTTTGATTGATCAGATTGTCCTCTGCAAGAAGTATGTGTAACTTCTCCTTCCGTGGTAGACGTCTAAGAACTTCCATTTCTTCGGAGTGAACTCTCTTAAAAGTTTCGAGTTTTGAATTAAGCTCTGCTCTAACTAGGGGTTGATTTACAGCATCCGAGTTACCTTCAACATCAGATGTATCTATAAGTTTCCTGTAATCGCTTTTCGCAATTTTTAGTTCGGCAATTCCTTTCTCTACGTCCCAACTTTCATCGTCAGGGTATAACCTATCTTTTGATCTCAGTGATGAGCTTTCAACCACGTCGCCTATATTTGACAGATGTCCCAACTCACTAGGAAAGAAATGTGGGACCTCTATGACAGCGTCCTTTCTCAAATCTGAACTATCGTTACATGTTGATACTACCGGTATATGTGGCTGATCTCTATTCGAATCTTCTGAAATGTTTCTACATGAAAACGTTGTGCTAGCAGCAAAATTAGCTGCTCCCTCCTCCAATTTCTGATGTCTTCCGGGGTCATTAGATTCAGTTGCAGTTGCGGTGCTATGAACCGAATCGTCATGGCCGTCCAGGCTCCCTTTTCTGTTATCCACCAAGTCGATCGAACACTTATCAAGTCCTCCAATCTGAGGTACAGCTTCTTCTAAGCCCTCGCTGTCAAGGTGAGGACTGAATCCCAAAGCCATTAGAGAATGTGCACTCGTTCCTGCATTTAAGAAGGAAGGCAAGATATCAAATGAAAAGTCTGCAGCTTCTTAGTGACAAAAACAACAAATCAAGACTACCTGCTCCATTGCTTACATGAAGGTGCTAACACAATCAAACTCCTTTGACCTTATTCAGGCGCATGCATGACGAATTGAGTTTGTTAGTTTGGAAAACAAGTTTCCAAATGTCTTTGGGCTGTGTAGGAAAGGAAAATGAGCTTCTACGCACGCTGCACATAAAAGTCTCGTAAGAGAGAGCTTCAGGGGGACGTCATTCAGGCCAAATAAGGTAGACATAAACGCTTGATACTCAATCGAGACACACATAAGTGTGAGTTGATGAACTAAGTCAAAAAGTTACCGATATTACATAAGGGTGTGAGCATAGATCGACGTTAATAAGTAGGACAAAACAACATCCTAATATTCCTTGAACTCAAAGCACAGGCAGGCGAATGAAAGCACATTGAATCACAAACAAACATATAAAGTAAAGGACGAGCGTGGAGAAGAGTTTCTTCAAGCGGGCTAAGAGAAGTAGCGAAGAGCTGAAAACAGTTCTTGGCCCTCTCTTCCCTGAAGTGACATAGTATAAACGTGGCTCATGAAGAAGGCTAAGAAGGACAAACAAGAATAAGAACAGAGAGCGGCCTCAGACTTTTCACACAATTGAATACACGAGAATCGCATTGGCTCGAATAGGAACAGCCTGACCTGGTTACCATATCCAAAGAACTAGACTGAATTACCTATCCCAGGGGCATCAGCGTCCACCTCGTGCTCTATTAAATATATAACTCAGCTGTTAAGAAATCTCGAATGTTTTTCTCTCTTGAACAACTTCACCTGCTCCTAAATGTGGACAGGAAGATTGAAGCGATGAGAGTATGGAAATAAGGCACGATTTTGAGCGTTTTCATTCATAGGGACAAGTATGACCACTGGCTCCACGTCCGATATCTTTGCATAAAGGAATCTGTGCCCAAATGAGAAACCATAACCTAACGCAGTTAGCAGGAAGACACATGTATGTGACGGATGACTCATAAAGTGACTTAAACGATCAACTTCAAGAGGTCTTCAAGTAATAACCTTGAGGCGGATCACGTCTGGCACTTCGCTTGTAAATCCTCCCAGGCGTCAGCACAGACGAAGTAAGCAATGCCTCTAAACCTTCACGGTTTTGAAGCAGTCTTCTGGTGGTACTTCTGCTGTTGTCGCCTGATAAGAGTCGGAAAGGTACGACAAAAGAGAAGGTGCTTCCTCTCCCAATCTCGCTCTCAACCCAGATAGTTCCTCTCAGAAGCTCCACAAATCTACACAATGAACAGTTCTACACATTAGTGAAGACGAACGATGTGGTGGCTCAAGGTGTCATAGGACCTATTTCCTTCGTCACGAGATAACCTTCATGCACTAAAATTTTAAACAGAACTCTAATGACCCGGACCCGGACTTCAGGTATAGCTGAAGAGTGCAGTTCGGAGCCTCTTGACAGTGTTGGACATTTGCCAGCATAGACGTGCCAAGGTAACTGTCGACACGACTGATAGTCACCTTCCCCAGAAAAGCTATCCTTCATGACTAGAATCAACTGATTCTTTGTAAACATGAACAAAATTACTTCATTCTTCTGAAACAAAATATCAGTCCAAAGATTATTAAGTAGTGAAAACGAAGTAACAAGAGAACGTATTCTCAAACCTTTGAACAATGCATAGCCCTAGTCCTGTTCCTCCATAAAGACGAGAGGTTGAAGCATCAGCTTGAGTGAAGGGGTTGAACATCTCGTCAACAATCTCCTTGCTTATTCCTATTCCTGTATCACGTACTTCAAACAAGATACTCCTCTCCATGTCCAGTATGTCCGAATTTTGTGAGTCGGAATTTCTCGATAAACAGATCGCCGTCGGGCTTATGTCCTCGGAGGTCGGATAGACTCCATCCATGTACGTATTGTGTAGCTCAATGACTGTCCCTGTCTCATCATCAATCTCCACTTTGACGGCTGAGCTTGGCCAACTTGCCCAACTCCGCAGTCTTGAAAATGTAGATACATTGTTTGAAGATTCGCCTGACAGGTTTGGATGGGGAGGTGTGGAACAAGGTATTGAAGGCTCAGATCCTGTCTGGAAGAGTCTAATAGATACTCTGACAGAACCATGATGAGTGAACTTCAAAGCATTCCCAACTGCATCACAGATAATGTCGTCACCATGAGCAACCAGAAACCAGCTCAAAATCGTAGAAGGGAACTTTTCAAGCAACAATAAGGTTTTACTACTTTCTAGCACTGTCAGCACTATGAACTTGCTTTACGTGGCAACAAATGTCGAGCACCTTCAGGTACAACTGCATTGATTATGGGTTGAGACTGGCAACAGAAAACCACGAAAGCTATCCTTTTAGTAAACTTTTGAAAAAGTTATTCTGCAGAGCTTGAAACGCATCTATGTTTTTACGTGGACTAAGCTAGGCCCCGGTCGCGTCAGGTTCCTGATTAGAATTTATGAACCTAGCTCAAATCGAGATGAAACGGAGCTGAGATCACCACAGGGGCGAAAGGAAACAAGCAAGCACCATCAATCATAGTAAAGACGGAGACAACTTCTATATAACACTGAGTGCAACATAGAAAAATGACAAGATCAATGACAGAGCAGTGGATGGTTTACACCGAGTCCGACCTTGCACCGGACGACTGCAGTATTCAGGGAGATTATTCAGGAAAACTCAGATTCTTATTCCTATAGAGGATCATCTCCCTGAATAGTGCAGTTTACCCGCTTCTTCCAGCACTAAGTGGCGAAAGTCGGATGCATTCTCTGATGCCTGTCTAAAAGGCACGTTATTAATATCCATCACTGCGAAAGAAATTCCTTCAAATCCTCATGCCAAGGGTCGCTCAGATAAAGCTTGGCAGTATTTCGATAATCCACCTATAATCTTTTCCTTCTAGGAAACCCATGAGAGGTAAAGCATAGGGGTCCATTGTATACTTGTGAAAGGAATGAGGGAGGTGGAACTCACTGTAAGAATGTAGTACCTAAATTAAGCAGGCATTGTTGCAGTTTTCCTGGATCCCCGGCTACAACAGGTGGTACATTGGCATCCACTTTCCAAAGGAGTAGAATACCACGTTCTTTAGCACGCTCTTGCAGCATCCGTAAACTTGAGGTTATAATCTCTCGGATTCTGAATGGTACACACTCAACTTCAAGTCTACCGGCCTCAATTTTAGCAAGATCTAAGATACTGTTGATAATGTGGAGAAGAAGGTCGGCACAATCTTTCACAGACGCCAGGCTTTCAAGTTGATCAGTTGAGAGCTCTTGTTGAGATAGCAAATCATCCGTCAATCCAAGGATTCCATGTATAGGGGTCCTGCATTCACAACCACGTCGCTTCAGGTTCAGAGCCTCTCGTGTCATTTGCTTTAGGTCACACACAACTAAGCTTCCCATGAACGCTGACTCTAGGTTGCTCGCTATGCAAAGTAGATGCATGGTGATTCTTAGGAACAACGGACAGAAATCATAACCATGTAAGATCTACTAGGTGGTAGCTAGAAACAGATAAAATTTTGGCCCCTGGAAACTCTCGATTCAGTGAAGATCACTGGATTGATATCCTATTCAGCTTGACAATTAGCAAGCCGGTCACATAGCTATGTGCCTTTTCTGTTGCTTCTAGTTTCGCGATCTTCGCGATCTTCTTGTCACGGGCACATTTATTTTTCTTCCAGTAGTGTAGGAAAGCCCAGTTTGGAAGTGGACCGTATGAAACAGACGTCAATATTTTACTCTACATTACAGTTTGCTTTGTCTGATCCTCGGGATGAGTAATCCCTCGTTCCCATTCGGCCTTTGTCCATCTTTACTCTGGGTTGCAAGGTGTGAGCCAGAGATCAAGAACCAATGTGGACAGACTGCTCTAAAAGTATCCCAAAATGGAAATAGAAGCACACCTGATTTCGTGGCTCATGTTGGCGAGAAATTCCGACTTGGCATGATTCGCTTTTTCAGAATTGGATTGCGATATTTGCAAATCCTCGTTGGCTTTGGTGAGCTCCAACATTCGCTTTCTCACAGCATCCTCCAATTTTTTATTCATGTTGTGCAAGTCCTTTGTAAGCTGCTTTTTCTCTCTTATTGCCGCTGCCAGAGATACTATTACAATTCCAAAAACTGACATGAAGAGCTCAAGTTGCAGCATGAGTCTCGGTGACGAGGTTTCTGCAGTCCCCGAAATTACGTACAGCGCGCTGCTTTTGTAGCGCAAAGTACCCCAGGAAAGGAAGTATGAAGCCAAAGCCACCACAATGACCCAACCCAGACGATTGAATCGGAAAATGGCAAAAATCAGGAGAGGGTAAAGTAGGTAAGGTAAGGGTCGGATGAAGGTGGTCAATGGAACGGCAAACACAATCAGGCCAAGGACACAAACGGTGCTTACCGTAAGCACCAATGATTCCATAATTTTCCTAGGTCTAACGAGAGTGGTGTACTGGGGTCGGTAATCCAAAAGGTGAATGAACGCGGGAGCGATGGATAAGAGCGCTGCGAGAACAGCAAACCAGCATGTGCCCCAGAACACCGGAAATGCGGACCAAGTCAGAAAACCTGTTGCACAATGTACTACAGCTATGAGGGATTCAAAGATTAAAGAGACAACAAAAACGATCCCGCTGAACCACATGGCATCACGGACGGTGTCAATTAGAGGAACTGACTTTCTGTCATGGCACAACTTTGCCCTCACCAAATGAGCTCCAAGCTGCACTTCGAGCAATCCAAGAAAACTGAGGACAATTATGTAAACGAATTTCACGTCCACAATATCATACCCGCCGCGACCAGCTATGTAGACGCGTCCTGCTAAAAAACCCGCAAAATTTGCAACAGATATGGTTCCCTCCCACTTGCATGCAGAGGCTAGTCCTGCTGCGTGGGGTATGTACACTGGAAATAGAGAAGTGCGATGCCGAGGAATCCGAACGGCAGGCGGAGAAGTCTCGAAGACCAGAATGCTACTGCAAAACACAATTCCAAACACCAGTCCGTTGGCCCGCAACATGAGATTAACGGGACGTCGTTTCCAAAACATGCTTCTCCAATCTGATAAAACGTCCCTGGTTCGTTGTGATGCCTGGAAGCACCTCTGGAGGCGAGAATTACGACCCCTGCTTGAAAGCTCCGAATCGGAATTGCCATCGCCATCGCCGTCATATTCTACGTGAGCAATCCCTGAGTCCATCAAATGTTCGGGAATAGCAACCTCCATTTTACCACCCGCTCGTCAGAGAGCAATTTTCACAAGTTCCTTCCTAGCTACCTTCCATCATGCGTTGATTTCTCTATCATCCTGTACGTGGAAACGTTCCCTCAGAAGGCCATGTCCCCATCTATGACCTGCCACCCTTCGGCTAATCATCCAAAGTCTCAAATTAACCCCTTGGCTTTCTTGCAGAATGCGATCCCCCCACTCTTCTCTTCAAAGTCCAAATCCATTTCCAAGGCGCCCTTCCACTCGTAGAAGTTCCACCTGATAGCGAGCCACTTCAACTTCAACTCCTTGCTTCACATAAGCATCATAATGTCGTGTAAATTGTTAGGGGGCATCTCGACAGCGGCTGCTCTGATCCACCCCTAAGGACCTGCACAACAAGGAGAAAAAACCTGCCACTTAAAAATTGAGTCTAAAATCGCGTGCTCGCGACTGCTGATGGGAAAAGGGATACACATGTGCCAAACGAGCCCCAAGCTCCAATTGTAGTCGGAGCTGTGGTTTCGCAGGCGTCCGTGGAAAAGAATGCCAATTAAAGAAGGCAGAATCCGCTTTGAAGGAACAAAGTAGATTCGCAATTCCAACTTACGCAAATAGGCCATGCATTACGCACCCCGCTTTGGCTCAGAGCTCATCGGCGACGAACACTACACTACCAGACAAAACACAATGAAAGCGATTCACCTCTTTCCATCTTTGACACCAACAGCCACCGTCAGTCGGTCAGCTCGAATCCATTCCTCGCCTAAATTGTTCTCTCGATTGAAATTCACAAAAAAATTACGCCATCTCACCACTCCAATTCATCATCACCGCATTCTCCTTAGCCCCTTCGTCAACTCAATTTCCGTAAGCTATCACCCTTCTCCGTTGCTCACAACGTACGTCTCGGCCTTGCCCGTTCCATCTCCTGAGCCCGTGAAGCAGCAGCACGACATTCTTCCGACAAATCCTGGAGCCATTCTCGACCATCTGAAGAAGCCAAAGAAAGGCGAGGCTGACAATGGCGAATCTCGAATGCGTGTGGAGTTCAGGGGATGTTCTTTCCAATGACCCGCGATAACCCCACTAGACCCTTAATCCGCCCTTCCTGATAACCAGGGCTAATGTTAGCGCCACAACCAATTCCGCGCTTGGTTGGGGACTAATCCGGGAGCTCCGTTTGGCACTTTCCTGGATCGGCATTGCCTGACACGATGTCAGGTGTTACTGTACCGTGATTACCGAGACCCATAACTAATTACCTTGCAATTGTCCGTACTTACATGGTTGTCTTAACTGCACCGAGGGTAATATTCCCCCTTTTCTAACTCAAGTTACAGCCATTTCGCAACTTTAACTGTTTGATATCCCGCTTGAGGAATTTCAAGTTTTCGAATTCATATCTTGCTACATACGCAGTCTGAGGAGGACTACGTGGGTGCCCATTCTTTGCATGTATTAATGATGGTTCAAATGCGTCTTGCGTGCACATGTATACACCCATTATTTATGACAGGGGTCGGGGATTCAAATTTTGGAGATCGTGTGTGCAGCAAGTTGAGATTATCTAAACATTTCCTGTTATTAGTGCTAAACTCATCTCCGACTACCTTTTCTTAATTCGATAGATTCATAACTGTTTACGTTTGTCCACTCTGCTATCGTGTTTTTCTCTGGACCTCATCTACGGTTGATAGTAGAGATAGGCGAAGAATTCTTTTCGAAGATGTGAGTGATTAAAGACCTCTTGCCTTCTAATCTCATACCGACCGTGTCTTATAAGTTTATCAAACAAACAAACAAGATGAGCTTATTGCGCGTAATATACTTCTTATCACGCTTGTTGGTATTTGTGTCAGATAGTTCATTGGTTCGAATGCTAAAATTCTTCTCTTCTTCTCCTTTCATCTCGTTGTCCGGTTGAAACAATGCTTCCAACTTGTTTTGTTCATTAAAACATGGTCCTACTTGAACTCTACACAAAATTATTGATATAGAAATTTTGAGTTTCCTAAACTCAACATGTACTTTCTTATCTCAAATCTCCTCGAGTAAAGCATGAACGTAAAGACCATGTCGCATGAGAGATTCACACCTTTGGAAGAATAACCGAACGGAATTTGGAGGGTTCCGGAGTTGTTGCACGGGATTCGTCATCTCTCTTCGAGACTTCGTATCTGCCACCCCAGCTCCATATCTTCGGGTTTGGGACGACCTGCCGACACACTTTTTAAAGGGAGAAAAAAGCGACCGCGTAGAGAACTCGAAGGAACAAATGTTAAAGAAGTGAAGGACGACCGCGTAGAAAAAAAGGAAGGATGGGAAGACCCATCAAGCCGCACAAGGGAGAGATGAAAAAGGCAAAATGGGGTTAAATCCCAACAGAGTCTATATGAAAATTGTTAAAACGGGTAACAAGTTTGAAAAGGAAGGTTATTTGTGACTGATTCGTATGGAAACCAATTATTTGCCGAATACTTTATTCCAGGTTCCAATTGCATACCTGAAAAAATTTATATTAAATCCATAGCTCTTTTCACATTTGTTCCTATGAAGCAATTCCGTAAGTCGTTTTACTAGTGTATAAATATTTTCACGAGTGTGTAGCAAAGTGATTCCAAACAATTTATTCAGTCTGTTTTGTAGACTGTTTTGTTTTTCATATTATTTAAGGAATTTTTACTTCTAATCTCTTGGTTCTTATATTTAGTTTAGAATGGAGTTTGAAAACTATAGAAATATGAAATAGAAGTCATGAGGGTTAGAATTTATAGCGTTTGGAAAGTTAGCATTTATTCATGTACAATTTTCAAAACTATAGAGGTGTTTCTCAAATTAAAAGAAATAATAGAAATATTTATCAAATTTTCCTAGTAATTTTTTTGTAAATATATAAATATACACAAACTCAAAAGGTGTTTGCAACTAAACTCCCACTCACCCTAGTCATCATCACATGCCTCTTCTCCCTCCTCCTTACCCTCATGGATGTACACCTCTTCCACTTCGTGACCAATGTCATATACAACCTCATTCTCACTCACAAATCCTCTCTACATGAACAAATGTGTGAGAACTTGCCCTACATGAGTCACATAGAAGTGTCTACCATCTAGGTAGTGAAGGTGCATATGGACTACAACCAACTATGCCTCAATAGCAAGTAACATAAGATATGCACAATCATAGTCCACCTAAGTGAATTGTACCATTTTACTCTTCACTATGCAAATGATGTTCACATTTATCACCTTGGGACACCTAGTTGGAATAAGAAGAGAACATAGCATTTGGGAAAAAGCCCTAAATGTAGGATATACACATTATTTTGCCAAGAATCTTCTAGCGGTCCTATTTCTGTAATACTCCGAGGATAGGAGACCTGAAGAGAAACATACCATGAGAAACACACTTTCACACTCAAACTCCGATGTCCCAAAGGAGCACCTTCTCTTTATTATATAGGTAAAGCGTATCTCCTCCAATGAAGCTCCCCCATAGGATTAGGTACATAGATAGGTGACATGTCAGCAAGCTCCACCCTTGGATTACTTACTTGGATGGGTGACATGTCGGTCCTGGTCCTATCTGGTTGGTCAAACAAGCTTTGACCCAAGGGAATCTTTTAGGGAATCTTCTTGTAGGAATCTCAAAATCACGTGGGTGAGGTACCGTTGGAAAGCTCTTGACAAGGCAAAGCAGGGGGAGGGAGGGCCAGCCTCTGCTCTATTGGGAGGGGAATCTGCACATGTTTTAGGCCTAATTCATCCGTTTAGGCCTCCAAAGTTACCTTCAAAGATTTCAGGCATATTTTGGTTCCAACTCTATTAGTAGAAGTTTCATTTTGGTGATACCTCTTTCTGATCTATTCAGTCCATTTTATGTAACATCCTTCAAGATGTTACCAACCCAATTCTTACCTTCAAATCATATGTCTAGCTATTGGTTCTAAGGTTTTCAAATCTATTTTGGTTTTCTGCCCTATTAGTAGAAGTACCCTTTTGGTGATACTTCTATCTAATCTATTTTGACCATCATGTATAACATCATTCCAAATGTTACCAAACCAAATTTCACATCTAGATCATATGGCTAGCTCTTTGTATTATAATTTCTAACGGAAACCAATCTTTCACCAAAGTATGTGGAATTGTCTTCCTCCTCCCTTTGCTCTCTTAGGCAAACAAAATGTCACTGAAGCTGAGAGAGCTAGCTCTCTTGTATAACTCTCCTTTATGAGTATCTTGTCCCAAGTACTAGCAATGTAACAATATGGAGTTTAGTGACGAAGTTAGTCGGGCTTACGAAGTAAGTCGGGCTTACGAAGTAGAGAATAAGATAAAATAGCCTAGAATATTCTAGAAGCATCTAAGAAGCTTCTTAGGAAGCTTCCCAACTAGTTAACTTGCACCCTAAGCAGGTAGCTTCTAGAAGGAAGCTTCTAGAAGCTTCTAACTAGCTTAGCTTGCACGCCAAGTAGGCGGCTTCTAGAAGGAAGCTTCTTGAGAAGCTTCCTAGTTAACTTGGCTTGCACTCCAAGAAAGCGGCTCAAGGAAACTTCTTGAGAAGCTTCAAGGGTCTTGTATGCTACCTATAAATACCAAGGCCGAAGCTTATGCTAGGTATTCGGAGTTTTCCCTCATTCAAGTGTCCCAATGTGAGCTTCCATTCTCCTATTTCTCTCCTCGGTTTTGGTCTTTTACATTGGTATCAGAGCAGGAATGGGATGGATGGAATTTATGGACCACCAAATCCACTTCCGCCAAACCATTGGGACTTTCATGTCCAGATATTACCAAAGCATCGTTTCACACAATTCATCACCTCATGCTTTGGGCAGGATTTTCTACATATGATCACCGTGTCAGAGGAACCCTTGATACTTCCAGTTGTAACTTATGGAGAACGGTGGACGTGTTGTATCTACGTGTTAATCAACTAGATAAATTGCAGGTAGTGGAATAGAGTAGTAGCGATGGCGGCAATACCGGATGTTATCCTTGCAATGCAACAACAAATCGAGCATCTTACTCGATTGTTGGATGAACGAGACCAGCAACGACGAGAACAGATAGACAGAGCGCCAGTTTGAGATGGAGAAGATCGCATTCGATTTCCGAAACCCAAGGTGTTTGAAGGCAAGAATCTTCCAGGCACAGTGGAGAATTTTGTGTTTGACTGTGAACGTTACTTTGAAGCCACCAATCTTCAAGACGAGCGGAAACAAATTCTCTTGGCTTCTAGCCAATTGGATGGAGTGGCAAAACTTTGGTGGCGATTCCGAGTAGAAAGAGCTGAACGACAAATTGTTACACCAATTTTTACATGGGCAGAATTCAAGGATACAATACTTGTTCAATTTCAGACTATAAACGCCACCCGAGCTACACGAGATAAATTGGCGGAGTTGAGGCAGAGTGGCTCAGTGAGAAGCTACATCACACAATTTCAGAATATCATCATGCAAATTCCAAATATCCAAGAAGGTGAAGTTCTGGATCGATTTGTGCGAGGATTGAAGTCACGAACCAGATTGAAGGTGACCATGCGAGAGCCATAGAATGTAGAACAAGCCATGCAATTGGCTGAGCGTTTTGATTCCTTAGTTGCGACAACTTGGTCTTGACCTCGATCTACACAAAACCCACCAATACCACGAGTGGAAGAACCGGTACCAATGGAGATTGATGTTATCCAACGAAGACCACTTGGCACAGCAGATAGAGAAAGATTACGACAAAATGGAGGCTGTTTTTATTGTCACCAGTTGGGGCATCGCATTGCTGAATGTCCACTCAAGAATGGATGACCTCGACAAGTTGCCCAAGTGGAGGTTGTGGAGCGGAATGATCAGGGAAACAAGGAATCCCAGTAGGAGATTTTGAGCCGCCTACTGGGAGCTTGATTAGTTCCAATGGGATTGAAGGCTCGACCTATGCAAGTTTGCTTCACTTGCAAGGTATGATATCTAATCGGGGTTGTAGAATTTTGGTTGATTCTGGAAGTTCAGAGAATTGCATGTCTATGCAAGTAGCAAAGGAATTGGGTATTCCTATCAAGCCAGTGATTGGAAGTAGTTTGATGATGGCGGATGGTAGAAAGGGTTCTGCATTCCGCACCTTGCATCCTGTTACCTTCAAGATTGGGAAGGAGTATTTGGAGTGTATGAGGTTTGTAGTGGCACCTCTACACTATGATATCATTCTGGGTCTACCTTGGCTTGAATGTCATAAGGTTCAATTTGATTGGATCCGACACCAAATTCAAGTACAACACCAAGGTATGAATTTCCGATTAGGTTGTCTGGCACCTCTGAGTAAGACACCTAAGAATAGTCAATCCCAAGATGGGAAGTTTGTTGAGAAGGTAGCCATAGAGCAAATCTGGAAGGGAGATGAGTCCCAAGATGGGAAGTTTGCCAGGAAGGCAACCATGGAGCAAGCTCGGAAGAGAGATGAGTCCTTAGAAGGGAAGTTTGTTAATGAAGCAGCCATAGAGCAAGCTTTGGAGGAAGATAAGTCTGTATTTGCAGTGTGGATCAAGCCGATTGCACAAGAACAATCTGAGGAGTGCCAAGTGCCGCATCAAGCGACGGTTGATCGGATAGTTCAAGAGTTTGCAGATGTGTTTCCGGATGATCTACCAAAGGGATTACCCTCTGATCGAGGTATGCCCTTCAAGATCGAGTTATTGTCATGGAGTACTCCAGTGAGTAGACCAATCTATCGGCTCTCACCAAAGGAGTTGGAGGAGTTGCAAACAACACTTATAGAGTTGTTGGAGAAGGATTTCATACGACATAGTACCTCTCCTTGGGGAGCACCGGTACTATTTGTTCCAAAGAAGGATGGAGGACTTCGTTTCTGTATTGATTACCGTGGGCTCAATAAGCAAACCGTGAAGAATGCATATCCCTTGCCTCGGATCGATGACTTGCTTGATCAATTAAGTGGAGCACGATACTTTTCCAAGCTAGATCTTCGTAGCGGCTATTGGCAAATTCCTATTGAAGGAGAGGACGTGAAAAAGACTGCCTTTCGTACAAGGTATGGACATTTTGAGTGGAGAGTTCTACCTTTCGGACTCACTAATGCTCCAGCAGTCTTCATGGATCAGATGCATCGGGTGTTGGAGGGGCTATTGGATCAGTCTGTGGTAGTGTTCTTAGATGATATCTTAATCTATAGTAGGACAGAGGCAGAACACATGAATCATGTGCGAGAAGTCCTAAGACGACTACAACAGTGGAAATTTTACTGCAAGAAGTCAAAGTGTGCTTTTTGGCAAAAGGAGGTTACCTTCTTGGGTCATAAGATCTCATCAGAGGAGATCAAGATGGAAGAAGAGAAGATCAAGGCCATTACTAATTGGCCTACCCCAAAGGATGCTACCGAAGTACGAGCGTTCAACGGATTGGCCAGTTTTTACCGACGGTTCATCCACTATTATGCTCACGTGGCTGCACCATTGATTGACCTCTTGGGAAAGAACTCGAGCTTCCAATGGACCACCAAGCATGAAGAAGCATTCCAGAAGTTAAAGCATATGGTGTCTTCAAGACCCATTCTTCAACCATATGATCCTCAACTACCTTGTGTGGTTGATTTTGATGCTTCTAACTTTGCAAGTGGAGCTGTGTTGCAACAAGAATTTCCAGATGGACTACATCCTATTGCCTTTGTGTCTCACCGACTAAATACAGCTGAAAGAAACTACTCTACTCGAGATCAGGAACAACTTGCAATGGTATATGCCACCAAGGTATGGAGGCATTATCTCTTGGGGAAACAAGTGATCATGCAAACTGATCACAAGCCATTGTTGCAGACCTTACACCTAGAGCACATGAAGAGTCGACATCATCGATGGGAAGAGCAACTCCAATTGTTCGACATCAAACTTGAGTACAAACCAGGTCGGTTCCATGTCATCCCTGATGCTCTATCACGATGACCTGATTTGAAGTCTCTTCCTCTCATCGCGGCAGCAATTACGATGGTGTCAATTGATCCTAAGATTCATAACGAGTTTCGGTTAGCCCTACAGCAAGATCCCTTCTTCCAAATGGTACACGGTCGTCTAACAGCACGCGACAAGGAGTACAACACCTTCTCCTTCAAGGAAGGCCTTTTATTCCATGCAGACCAGATCTATGTTCCAACCAAAGGTGATCTTCGACTTGTGCGCCTTCAAGAAGCCCATGATTTACCAATAGCTGGTCACATGGGAGTGGACAAGACCTTGGGCACCCTCCAATGCCAATGGTGGTGGCCCAACATGACACAAGATGTTCGAGACTTTGTCCGATCATGTGAGAGTTGCCAACGGAACAAGGCCAGCAACCAGAAGCCGAGTGGACTCCTTCAACCACTCGCCATTCCATCCGCTCGTTGGGAGCATGTGAGCTTGGATCTCATCACATCCTTGCCAAAGACAAAACAAGGACACACCGCAATTGTGGTGTTTGTGGATAAGCTTAGTAAGCAAATCCACTTGGCACCAACTTGTGATACCGTGGATGCTCCAACCTTAGCACAAATCTACTTCGACAATGTCTTCAAGCATCATGGGATGCCACGTGTACTCATCTCCGACCGTGATCCTTGATTTACCGGGAAGTTTTGGCAAGCACTCTTCCAGATACTCGGCACCAAGCTTGCTTTGTCCACGGCCTATCATCCTCAAACTGATGGACAAACCGAACGCGCCAATCGTACATTGGAGGATATGTTGCGGGCCTTTGTCAATGTCCACCATACCAACTGGGATGAATGTCTTGCAGTTGCAGAATTTGCCTACAACAATTCCAAACAGGCAAGCACTGGATTTTCTCCCTTCTTTCTCAATTTTGGCCAAGATCCGCTTGTTCCAAATTCTCTTCTTGTTCCCCCTCCCTCTCAGGTTCCTCATACTTCTACATTCTTGACCACTATATCCCAATCTCTCCAACAAGCCAAATCTCACCTCCTTGTTGCTCAGAATCGCCAAAAACAATATGCAGACCATCATCGTCGTGATCTCACCTTTGAAGTTGGTGATAAAGTCATGCTATCCTCTAGTAACCTCCCTCTCCCACTTGATACCCAAGTTCGTAAACTTGCTCCTAATTGGATAGGACCCTTTGATATCACCCACATTATCTCTCCTGTTGCTTATCGTCTTGCCTTACCTTGTCACATGTGTATCCATCCTGTCTTTCATATTTCCAAGTTGAAACCCTTTGTTCCTAACCCTTCTTCCTTTTCCTCTCGAGTCCAACCTCCCCCTCTTCCTGTCCCTATCAATGATCATGAGGAGTACGAAGTTGATCGTATCCTTGCGCGTCGCCATGTTCAACGAGGCCGTCACCAACATACGGAGTACAAGGTCCTTTGGAAAGGGTATCCCCTTCATGATGCTACATGGGAACCTCTTTCTCACCTCCAGAATGCACAGATGGCCATCAAGGAATTCGAAGCTTCACTGGCGACGAGGACATCACCAACTAGTGGCGGGGGAATATGTAACAATATGGAGTTTAGTGATGAAGTTAGTCGGGCTTACGAAGTAAGTCGGGCTTACGAAGTAGAGAATAAGATAAAATAGCCTAGAATATTCTAGAAGCATCTAAGAAGCTTCTTAGGAAGCTTCCCAACTAGTTAACTTGCACCCTAAGCAGGTAGCTTCTAGAAGGAAGCTTCTAGAAGCTTCTAACTAGCTTAGCTTGCACGCCAAGTAGACGGCTTCTAGAAGGAAGCTTCTTGAGAAGCTTCCTAGTTAACTTGGCTTGCACTCCAAGAAAGCGGCTCAAGGAAACTTCTTGAGAAGCTTCAAGGGTCTTGTATGCTAACTATAAATACCAAGGCCGAAGCTTATGCTAGGCATTTGGAGTTTTCCCTCATTCAAGTGTCCCAATGTGAGCTTCCATTCTCCTATTTCTCTCCTCGGTTTTGGTCTTTTACAAGCAAACTCTATGCACAATGGTACCTTTGAATTCACACTTATTAAACAAACAAGCATGTTAACACTAATTAAAATATTGAATTTAGACCTCATATGTGCTTAAATGGAAACCTGCTATGTGATGTAAAGTTGATATGTGAAAATTGGTTATATGTGAATGCAAATATGTGAAAATCATTGAAGTCTTATATGCTTTTTTTCAAAACCTCCAACTCCAAACTACTTCCAATTACACCATATGCACAAGTAGGTTGGGTTTAGCATAGCCTACGCATTGGGCTAAAAAATTTGTGAACTCAAAAATTCATGCGTGTTAATTTGGATCCCAAAACTAGAACTTTTTTTCAAGAATCTAGAGGAATAAATTCTTGGCTTTTTCTAAAGCGAATAGTAGAAGAGAAAAAAATATGTTCTTTTTTGGCCTCTTATTTTCGTTCTCTTCGCTGCCTAGACATGCTCAGAGAATCAAATACAAAAAAGTTTATTTAGATTTTACAAACCGTCCTCATGACCCCAAAAGGAAGATTGCAAAGAATACTCACATTGGGGATACTCAATACAAATTGTGACCTTTAATCCAAGTGCATCTAAATTTTCTTTTGAAATTTGCTCAACTATAGCTCTAATTTGTGTTTTGTCCATCCAAAACCACTTGATATCAGGCATGTTGTCAATCAAGGTATGACATTGCACTGCCCAAGCCTCAGAGGTTTCCTCTATGTGCTCCTCTTCAATCGCTCTCTCACACATTTCCATCACCATTTTAGTAGATTTTGAGCAACTTTGTCACCTTCAAATCCCTTGTAGCTCTATCAATCAATTCACCTCCTTCCAATTTTCCTTTTCAAACTTCACACTCAACCTCCCAAAACTTTTGGGCCCCTTTCAATCTTTCTCATCTCACAAAATGCCACCTCTTGAAATGTGGAAATAGAAGATAGGACTTCAAAATGAAAACAACTTCAAATTTATTCAATTAAGTTCCAATTTATAAGAATAGAGATGATAGAAGTATGAATATTTGAACAATAAAAATAACTAAATTTAACTAAACTATTCAAATGATAAACACTACTATTTTTCATAGATAATAATTCTTCAAACACTCTAATATGTATGTTTGTGATTGTCATAAACAATACTCCTATCCCTTTGAACTCTCTTACCTCCTTCTTTTCAAAAAATACTACTATTTGTGATATCTTTCATCTAGAATACTCCCATGACAAACAAAACTCTCAAGCCACTATGTTATCCTCTTTGAACACTCTTGACACAAAACCTCTATCCTTTTAAGAACTAAATGCATACAAAGAGTAATTAAACTTAGTAAAATTGAAACCAAAGGGACACACAAGTCCATCAATCATACCAACATCACTATTGAATTGGATAACATATTACATTCATATTGTCTTGTACTCAAATATGCATGACCATTTTTCATTACAAGGGCCCTAATCTCTTCCTTATTTTTGGGATGGTACTCAAAATGTGCTTCTTGGTCAATCTAGTATTCTATTTCTTCCACAAGATAACAATCTTCTTCCACACAATTATTAGCTCAATTGATGAGGAAATTATGCAAAATAATAAAAATGGTAACCCTTTTTTATATGATAGCATTTCTAGAAGTGTCATTGAGTTGAACCCTTATTTCTTTGAGTGAATGCCACCTTGCTTTCAATATTTCGATACAGCGCTTGAGCTCAAGCAAGATATCTGCTGAAAGTTGGCTTATCTTCCATCCAAGTTTGTTTGAGAGAAGTGATGAGATGTCTTATTGGAATGTAACAAGAATCTCCTAGCCAAAACTATTGCTTGTCAAGAAAATTGCATTCAGCTCTAGTTTTCAAATGAGGCCAAATAGGTGATCTTTTGAGGCAAGCCTTGTGATCCTTATATCCTTGCATGAATCATTTATGAAACTATCTTGAATATATAATCTTCTACAAAACAAGAATGACCCAAAACAAAAGTTTGAGAAAAATTTACCTCTTATAAAATGTATTATCCTTCTCTAAATGTTGCACACCACTTGCACATTGATGGGATAAAATCCTTTCCTACTAAAATAAATCCTCACCATCAATAGGAGGTCTTTGAGATAGGTGGAATAAAATATTATCAACTAAACCATGCATCCAAGGAAATCTTTATGTGAAAAAAAGAAGAAGATTTGTACTCTCTTTTCCTTCTCATCCCATTTCACTTCCTTACCCAAGATACAATTAATTGCAATCATCACTCATTATGTAAATTTGACTATAGAGCTTATGCTAATTCCCCATATATTCAAACCTCTTTGTACACTTACTCCAATGTCATGATGCTTGAACTTGTGAAGTGCAAGGGCTACTTGGATTCATTCATGAATTATGTCTCTTTTGGATAAATTTCTAAATACTAAGTGATCTCTGATAGCATCTACTAAAGTATTGAAATTAATTAGATCTATTTTAGTTAAATGTTTGAAATTGGTGTGAGCCAATCCACTCAAATATTTCAAAATTTTTTGGTATGGGTGCATTGAACTCTATCTTGCAAATACTTGGATTACTCACAAAATTCAATGACTTCATTAACAAGTCTATGGAGTCTTCATTCTACTCTTTTGCACTCCAATCATCATTCCAATCATCCATCCAAACAACACTCTCTAATTCATCATTCCAAAGCACTAGGATTTGGTTTTGCAATTTGCAAAGGAGTGCAATTATTAGTTCATTGTAGTGATGGTGGCTTGGTTGCTCTTCCAAGAACTAACTCAAAGTCTAATTTGTCTAACTTAAAGTCTAATTTGTGTAACTCAAAGTGAATTTGTGAGGATGTACATTCTCATGCTATGCGGCACATATTCAAATTTCAAAAACTGTAACTTGATTAGAGTTTAATTTCTCCGTTAATATTTATAGAACTTGTAAAGAACACACATAGCCATTGTAATGTTCCAAGGATAGGAGAAACCACAAGAGAAACCCTAAACAAAAGGCTTCATTTCTAATACTACGATGCTCCAAAGGAGCACCTTGCCTTTATTATATAGCAAAGAGAATCCACTCAAAAGAGCTACACCCTTGGATCAAATAAATAGATTGGTGACATGTCAACAAGATCCACCATTAGATTAGTTGCATGGATTGGTGAAATGTTAATCTTTGTCCTTTTTGGTTGGTCAAACAAGTTTGACCATATAGAATCTTTGGATAAATTTTATGTAGGAAGCTCAAAACAGCATAGGTGAAGTACTATTGGAAATCTCTTGACTAGACAAACATGGTGGGAAGTAGGCAACACTTTGTTTCCCAAAGAGCCTCTAAATTTTTTATATTTGAGACCTAATTCTTTTGTTTAGGGCAGAGGTAAAAAACACTCTAAAAACTTCATAGTTTAACTATGAAGGTTTTAGAGTGTTTTTGACCTCTGCCCTATTAATGAAAAGATTCCTTTGGTAACATCTTATCTGATCTACTTAATCCATCTTATATAACATCCCTCAAGATATTAGCAAGTCAATTTTTACCTCTAGATAATATGTCTAGCTAATGATATTATAGTTGTAAAAAAGCTACACGTAGTTGCTTTTATTTCCCGGAAATATTTTATCGCTACAAAGGCTTTGCTTGTAAAAATTTTCAATCCCCTCCACTTTAGTACTTGTAAGAATTTTACAAATTACAGCTCTAATTCTTTCTATTTCCTATGGAATCTCTAAATAGCTAAATCTAAAACCCTAATGTGTGTTCATTGTTTTAAATAACATTGTGGTTGGTACAATCCATAATACAACAATCACCTTAGGTGATGTTTCTTCATATGTGCTCCAATAGTATATAGGTCATATGATTTACATAGATCATACATCCAAGGTGCAACTGGAGAGATTTCTCGTTTCAAATATTGGACGTTAATTCCACTTTATCTCTTGTGGTTTATCCTTGTAAGGTTTGATGAGTCCTTCTCTTCTTCTTGTTATCCAACTGGGTGGCTTTATGCTTTTATTTTCCAATAATTACTTCAAAAGCTGCGATTGCCATACAGTAACTCTTTTAAGTGAACCAGGTTGTGTGCAGGATGACTAAAGGTTAGTACCTCCACCTGTCGTCAAGATTTTACTCATGCACGTGTGGATAACTGCTGTGAGCTGAATATGATGGAAGTAGCCCTGACCACAACAGAAGGATTGACTTTAGTGATTATAGACATCTGTGACACTTCGTGCATCTCCAGCTCTGATCCACGTTATGCATGCCAACAATATCTTCTCCACGTATTGCTGTTTTCGTCTGATCCGTACCAAATACACGACGAGAATATTGACTTTTCTGAAGAGAACTGGATCTGGCTGCATTGATCCAAAAGAACTTACGGGAACTAGCTTCTGCACCATGTGTAAATTGCCAGACGAACAAAGGTAATTTGATTCTTTGAGAACTCGTAGAGGGGATGAATATCTACTATAGGTACTCATCCTGATAATCTACTATAGGTACCCATCCTGATATTTGGGGAATCTGCTTTGGTGGGCTGAATTCCAAACGTATGAAGTGGACTCGAAAGAATATCATTAACTCAAGCATGGATTAACATGACTCTAAAGTTCCTTTAACGTGTCATGAATTCTTTACAAGACTGATGTATGAGAGAGACAAGCGAAGGCAGTTATATACAGCGAAGGCAGTTATATGCTCTTAATGTTTTGCTGTCATGATTTGCTTCAAAACAAACCTACATTAACGAAGACAGGACCTCAAGATGGGTACCTTACATTAGTGAATTTTAATCAACAGGCTTCATATCAAATATCGTTTGCATGTTGGAATTATGATTTAAATGTTATTTTAGCAATGTTGGGATTCTTGATATACTAACATAATATCATACAGTATGCCGGTTGATGAATGTAATTGTCCTACTCAGAAAACTTTTGCTATTTAGATTAATAAGAAAACGTTAACATACCCACGGTTCTCCGAGTCTCTCATCCCGGCTTTATCTCCCACTGAAAGGTCTTCCTCTTCACTCTGATTCGTAGTATAGGGATTAGATAATGGACAGTACTGGACAAAATTTATTTGGATCGTAACAACACATGACGCAAAGATGAGTATCTTCCATTTTGTTTCGTGTGCTATTGTCTCTTTATTAGGAGTAGTAGGTGTCTTGCCTGCTTAATCAACTACCACATAGTTATGCGACTAGGAAGACCATGATTTACGGGTAATCTGATCTTGATGATCAACATCAAAGAAGCCTAAGCATCGGTGTCATATGAGGAAGTAAAATTACCATGTGTGAGCGCACTTCTACGTCCAAATTACTTAGTTGAAGTATTTATCCTATTATTAAATCCTCAAATAAAAAACAGTATCAAATTAATATCCATTTTTTATTGAATCTTATTTAAACAGATAATTAACAAATCTTATTGATCCTACTAGTCTATTGTAAGATATCATAGGATAAATACCTCAACTAAGTAATTTATTTAATGTATTAAAGATAAATAAATAAATTAGATAATGTAGATAATTTTTAATTAACAATAAATAATTAAATAAATAATTAAATAATTAAAGCATTATCTGTCCGTATTATTGTTTTTTTGAAATATCAAAATATGCATTATCATAGGGTCATAAATCAGTCAAAGCGGTAAACCATTAGGTAACTTCGGTAAATCATTCTTTATGGTTTACCACCCACACTAAATGATTTACCTATAGTAATCAAAGTTACTAGGATTATGATTCAAGGATATCAGTTTGAAAGAGAATATATATATATATATATATATATAAAATAACACAAGAAGGATGGTTTTTTCTTTTTCTTATAAAAGAACTTAGGTTTATAGGGAACAAGAACTGTTTGTTATATGTTGAAATCCCCATTTTCTTCAAAGACCAGGTTGGATACAAAATATAAATATTACCCCGAAGGAAAGGGGAAGGGAATACAAAGCACAAACAAGTGCGAAGGGAAAGAAAAGCACAAGGCCCAAAAGTACAAAGTCGCCAAGAAAGAGATAAAGAGGCAAGGCCCAAAATGGATAATTTTAAGATCTTGAGGTGAGGAAGACCAGGCATTTACTTAAAACATACCATCTCATGTGTTTAGAAGAACATTGACTCTCACAATTGATCGTCAAGGCGTGGAGGGAATAAGCTCGACAAAATGAAGAAAAGGAAATAAAGTCACCGCTGACATAATCGTAAAATGAGGCATATCATTGGATAATATAATGGAAACGGAACAGAGTAAACTAAGGGCACTACTATCGAAGATAGTTCCCATCTAATCCAACTTCTCCAACAAAGTTTCAATCAAAATAGTTATTTCTACATTCTCAAGCTCCTGCTCTCCCAATTATCCAATTATCCCCATATACAGGATGATATACCTTGAGAGCACGAGCCCATGAAGGTGGTTATGTCTTATCTAACTACAGTTAAATAGGCAAAAACTTAATTATCATACTAACAGTGACCGCATATCCCCGAGAACGAGTTGCTAATCGCCATTCGCGTTAAGGTTCTTCCTTCTCTACAGTACTCCATACGACGCAACTCTCTGCAGTACGTAGTCCCCAGTAACTGCATAGCGCGGCTTCGTGTACCCCGAGAGATCTTCCGCTCTACTGTACACAGTAACTCGAGGACGAGCACACCCTTTGTCCTACGCACAGCCAAACACAACAGGGATTATTTACAGACTTCATGTCACGTGTCCCCTGTCTTGTCAGATGGAAGCTCAAGAAACGGCTGGATGATAGGCACAGCACGTGAGACAAAAGTCGGCACCTTGGGTTTTCTGTCCTGTAGAAGACCTCCTAATCCCGGTACATTGAGTAACACACTACAGGACAAAGAGTCTGGCACAAGGCACAGCACGGGTACCCAAAATGTTAAACGGGGGTCAGCCTGCTTCCTTCAAATATGACTTCTCAACGAAGAGATACGGGTGTTGTGTTTTATGGTCGGGTTAGGGTCGTGTTATTAGCTTAATTGAATTTAGAGCTCCCTAATTTCGTGATTTGCTTCGGGGTCTTAGGGTTTAGTCAGTGACGAGAGTGTGAAGAGGAAGCAGAGCCTGGTCTGATTCACCGGCAAGAAATCTTTGCGTATTCATCGGGGGATTTGAAAAGAGGGAATTGTCGAGTGAGGGTGTCTTGAATTTTAACTGGTAGCCATGAGGTTGCTCACGCATAATATGCTCTCGTGCAACATTAAGGGAGTGACGAAGGGGTTTCCCTTGGGTATCGAAGTTCAGAAACTAGACACGAAGGATGCGGAATTTAACCCCGATTTTCTTCGCAACATTTTCCCCAAGCTCGAATGGAAGGCTTTTCATGACGCAGCAGTTAGCGTAATTTTCTTCAATTGGATTTCTGTCCATCTGCTCGTCTTGTTTTGAGATGACCTGTGTTTCCTGGGAGGTGAGCGTTTGGGAACCTCTCTCATGGTTGATTTCTTCGTTTCCTGTGCAGATTGGACTGAATGACATTCCAGAGCAAGTCGATCCAACATTGCTGGAAGACCACGAGTTTCTACAGAAATTTCACCATGCTTTACTTGAGGTAATTATGTTCATACCGATCGTCGGCGGACCCGAATCTCATTGCCTTGAAAATTGTCCTCCGCGTCTTTGAAGTGTCGAGTCCGTGACCTCAATATTGATCTTTGATCTTTACATTTCTAATTCAAATTTCCAAGTTTTGCTTCTCGGCATCCTTGCTAACAGCTCGTCATTCTTACTTTCGACGCGTATCTGGAACCAGTACGGCTTCGTATAAGAAATTTGTATGCTGAGGCCTCTGTCCAGCATTTTCTCGAATGAGCTATGCTCCCAATTATGATCAGTCGTGACAATTTTGATCTCCACCTGCCAGTTATGAGTTCTTGTCTCACGTTCCTGGGCTGAATTTGTTTCAGGTTCATCTGGAGGAAGGCTCCTTGATATGCCCAGAAACAGGCCGCAGATTTCCAGTAACGAAAGGAGTACCCAACATGCTTTTACATGAGGACGAAGTTTGAGGTTTCTCCTACCGGGAAAGGCATGGCCTTTCAGTGTATACTTTTAATTTTGATAGTAGATATACGAGATGAGACTTACCAAAAAATTTTGCCAGCCACTTCAGGTGTATGAGGAGTGATTTTCTTTCGCTCCCAGTTTCTTTTTTGTGATCCTCTTCGAGCGGGACAAGATTGAGAGGTCCGGTTTGCACCATCAATGTGGCATACTAGATGAGAGATATGAAAAGGAAAGTCGTGTTTTTTTATGCCTTTGTAATGACGAAGACTCGACTCTCATGGATTTATTGTAAAGCGATATTTTGCAAGTTATATGTTGCTATGCCGCTAGGAAACTGGAATGGATCCATGATTCTTTAAGGTTTAGAGAATCTGAAGGTCAGAAAATCGGAATGGATTTGTTCTGAGGTTCAAGACCGCATCTACAGGTCTCTCTCGAAAGTAGTTTCTGGAGTTACCAGTAGCTGAGGGAATGGATGTGTTTACAGAGGTTTTAGCAGGGTATCAATTACCAAACATTAACACTGAAGTTTGATGATTGCAATGAAACTTCAAAACAAGCGCAAGTTATTTGCCATGATGGATCTCGGAGAAACCGTTAAAGAAATGGAGAAGGTTATGCTAGATCTCTCGTGGACCTGAGAAAATATTTTGCGACTTCTCTCAACTCTGTATCATGCCCAAGTTTGAATCAATGATTTACCAGTGACCAACTTAGATGTACTACACATTCCACACATCCTAATGACAGTGGAAGGCTCACGCCTCTCTGCTACCGCCAGGAAGAAACTTATCAGCCAAAAGAAGTAGGAAGATACTTCAACGCAGTCACCAGGTGTTGGAAGACCTCTGTAACCCCGATCAATCTTCTGCAGATCAGTCAAGAAGTCTTGCGCGGTCCAGATGTTTTCGGGTTCTTGAATGAGAACTTGCACCGGCATTTCTTGTTCAGGAATGTTTGAGTCTTCCGTCGGTGCTTGATCACGACTCGGAAATTCAGAATTGTAGAATGAATCCTATCGATAACCAGGATGTCAACTGCGGTTGTTATAGTACTAACTACTGGGAACATTGGAAGTTGCTTCTGAGTAAAACGTCTCATTACCTTCCAAGGAAGTTTCTGAAGTAGTACCAGGCAGTAGTTTCTATTCAGCAATTAAAAGAAATCAAGACTGGGCAATAACACGAGGGAAACCGAAATGGCCATCAAGAAACGACGCCAGGAGACGCACCCAAGCTTGAAAGACACAAGAGTGCTTCGTATTTCCCAATCGGTGCAGGGCCAGTCTTCATTTGCTCTAAATCAGTTGCTACAATAGTAGAGAAACCAGTTGCAGACATGGGACACGGTAACAAATATGCCGATCTGACGTTAAACCCCCCAAAAATGTGGCAAAAAGCGGTAGGCAAAGGGTTATGCACAGTAATGTGGTGAGTGCAAAGGCGGACGGAGTCATAACCTCAAAAGCTTTGGGATAAAGACAATTTGTTGTTGCTGTGACGCAGAACTCTGATTTTGGGGGAAAGCTGGGGATTCTTTTGATCAGAAAGGTTTGTTGCGATATTTTGACAGTTTTCTAACGATCCTTCTTGAGAAATTGTCGTTTCATGTTGTACGCAGGATGTGGATTCTGTATAGAGCGGAGAATGATGGACCAATCGTAATGGTATTGTTCGAAGCTCTTCTTTCCATGTCAACAATTTTCAACACCTTAGACAAATGACAGTATTTGTCAACCACTCTGCTGCTTCTGGGCGGAGCTCCGTGCCAAATTATTTGTTCTTTAGAGAGGATCAGCTGATCCTCACGTCTGACAAAGAGTGAGATGCCCAATACTATCTTCTGTTCGCGACAATATATGCGACGAGCATACGGAAGAGGAGACGTGATAATGCTGACGTGACGTGCTCTTCGTATTCGTTTCAATATACTTCACACATTGAGTTGTTTTCCAGGGGTGGCGACATCCATGGGATGGTCACGGACACGGACATGGAGCTGGTCACGACGGAGGACACGGGCACAAGGAAGAGGTACGAACTCTACGGGGACGAGATCCTCATCTCTTGGGAAAAGCAAGCTTTTGTGACAAAATGTACCACAAGAGTGGTTCGTAAAACCAGCTATTGTCGCCTGTTGTTCACCCACCATCATTGCTAGACCTGGCATAATCAGCAGGTAGCAAATTCTTATTCTCCAGATTCCAGCACTAAGTTTGAAGAGGTAACGTGAAAGGGGCCGCTGTGTCTGATGTTGATTATACGTGAGTCATGGGTCCTCCATCCATACAGACGTCTGGTGGGTGAATTGCTGAATGACCAGAAACTTTTGACTTCTATCGTGAATTACATTTCTGGATCGAAGTCAAAAGCAAGTCTGCAGGTTCGTGTGGCTCCCCAACCTGCCATTCAGATGGTCTTAATTTTGATTGCAGTAGCACCCAAGACCTCCACTCTACACTAAAACAAGCTACCAGCCATTCCCATAAAATATCTACAAAATATGCATTCCTACTTTCAAAAGAATATGTCGGATCCTCCTTCCGGTACTTTACGAGAATGTGAAAACCGCATGGCTTTGCCTACGATTTGGTGAAAAAAGAGGATATCCTTCGCGCGATTTGTATATCATGTGATCGGCTAGTCTGCTGCTGAAATAACTAATAATACCGGTGAATGAGCTGAGCTATGATTTACTCTACGCTTGTCGTATTGATGCAACTCGTTCGTTGGTATTTTATCAACATCAGAAGCATTCCGTCCACGCAGCCGCTAAACATGAAGTAAAGGCTATCCGGAATGAGGCCCCAGTGAAGTCCCCGGAAGTTAACATCCGTGCAGCTCCAAAAGAGAAGAATATACAAAAATATGACCTTTCTGATTCGAATGACCGACAGAAAGCAGTACAGGATGCAATTTATGCGGCTCTTAAGGAGGAAGCCAGGGCAAGTGAGGAGAAGGCTCCCGCTGTGAAAACGCGAGATAAAAAGTCTCTATCTGTGGAACAGAAAATGCGGAAGGCTATAGAAGATCATCCGAAGTTGCTTTCCCTGATCAAGGTAAAATCACTTCCTCATATCTGACACTATTCCTGGCAACATTACATGACGACTGAGCAAAACAGAGGCTATTTTAGACAATTAAGCCCCACGTTTAAACTTCCAGTAACTTCATTCTTAAGCAGGAATCTATTGAGCTACAAATAGTGTAATTCAGATAACTAAAGTGGACTGGAGAAAGCCAACGCAGCTTTACTTTCAGCACTGAGTATTCAGTCCGCGATACTTACAACCTTGGATTCGGCTCGAAAGTCTATAAACTATTGAGAAGAATCCAGAGTGAGCACTTGTTACACGCGGAAGTTCTCAGGTGTTTAAAGATAGGAACGGGCAGAGGTGGGCCTGTTTGAATGTCTCCTGTCAAAATCAGTTACGGGAGGACACTTGAATGTAACCCTACTTTAGTGGGATCAGGTCCTGGGACTTGACCTGAAAGCGATGAACAAGCGCAAGAGACCTCAACAAGCGTGGCAGAAGCTATTTCACCCTACATAATTAGCAAGTCATATATTTGACATCGAATGTGAAGGCCAAAGCATGGATATTTAGGCCTGAGATCACTTGGAGACTCACCTCTAGTGTGGGCACATACAGCCAAAATATTGCCTTACTTGTCCGCACCGGTGTGCTTTGCATAATGAACACTGGCGGAGGAGATAGAGATGTTGACAGTGTGGACGTTTTTCTCTCCTGTATGACATCAGTTAGAGGCCATCATTCTGCAGCCTGTACGACAGGAAAGCCATTGGTTGCTTCCATTCCTGAAAATCTATCTCTTTCTTTGGAGACTTACAGTCTTACACTTCCACATCCAGGTTGTTTCTTGAAGAGCTCCCAGCAGCCAACCAAACTGCCGCAACGTTGAGCTCGTTCTTATTTTTATTGGTTGAGAAATCGCAGCAGAATGATGGGACCTTGTTGGAGATTCATGTGCTCCTTCATAGGAGGCTGGTATGCTGGAGAGAGCCTGTGGAGCATACCTGTTCTAGGACCTGGACTTGATGAAAAGTGAAATGTTGTCTAGTCTCCTGTCATATCGTTGCCCCGCTATAGTTCCATGCTGTTTACAGCACTATCCCTTCTAATCACCCCAAGTTTAGATCTTCTTACCTCCTCCCACCTGTCCTGGGTAGGTAGCTGTTATTCGAAGGTGAAGACTATATTCTACTGCTGAAAGCAGTGAGCAATTACACCAAGTTTCTCGGCCAAGCTATTACATTTGCACCACCTAGCTGGGTAGCACCCGAAATGGGTAATGCAAAGCAATCACGTCGGTAGTCTTGTCTCCTCATTTATCTGGACCTCGGGTACAAGGAAGATCTCTCAACAATCTACACATCTGGAATCAATTAAAATTCAGAGAATCAGAGATCACGGTAAAAGGGCCCCAGAAAGTCTAAGCCCAAAAGCACCACTCTTTTGGACTCTTACTGTTGTAGATCTCATGAATCTGACAGGATCCTTTCTCGGTCAATTGATCCATCATTTCCCGTGATTGATTGCACGTCTTTATCTCTTCGGCTGTTCTGCCTGTCACTCGCTCAGCCTAACATTTGGCTCTCTTGCCTGCTCTGCATGGCAACAATCGCAGGACGACCAGTGAGGAGACCAAGCTTCACAAAGCGTGATCTTAGGATGCATCCGTTCTAGGATGCAGAGGACAATTTCGACGAAACGAGATATTTTGAGGCAACAGAATACATTTTGCGCCATGGTCGCAAGGGGCCTCAACCTAAAGTAGGTCGAATATCCTTAGCTTTACACGAGTGATGAGACATCCGGACGTACTTCGTGCGCTAGAATCGCTTTTCGCATCATGATCAATTTCTTGTGGTACTGAGGTTATTACAGTAAGTCAGTCTCCGTCCAGGGTCGCAGTACACAAGACGGTTATTCGAGGTGCCACTCAGTCATGGGCCCGACTTCCAATCTTTAGTCTTTTGTCATTACAATTATGAGTAGTAAATGGGTATCAATCGGGTATTGCTTCCACAACTAGGAAGAATACCTCTACGGCATACTAATTCTGATGCTCATTTGCTATAGTTGACGGCTTGTACTTGATTGACACTACAATGACGATTCGAGAAGTAATCGTGTTCTGAATAAGATCGTACAGGAAATGCTCGTTGAATAGTGTTAGTATTAGAGCTATTGAGGCCCCAAAGGCCCAAGATTGACCTTCCACATTATAACTAAAACGGGTTTAGGGTCACAGTGCATCTTCTGAATGTGGAACTGCGATTCAGAAATAGGAAGGGACCATCTAACATCAACTATGCCGATAATCAATACCATGAGTCCCAAAAGATCCAGGTCAATGATATTACTGAAGGCCAAATTTGCACACAGCTAGCTTTGGCAGATAATGAGATATATTAAAGGGCATGAAGTACCGGTTTTAGCATTGATGCAATCAGCTCTCAAGACCTCTATATGTCTATGAAAGAGTGCACGGTCCAGGAAATTCAGCTGGTGTGCTACTCTGAATGTTACAAAGTATGGACGGTGTCCATTTCTGGCTGGAAGCTCCATGCTTTAAACATATGCCGGTAACTAGTTTACAGCTGCGATGACCTCAAAACCCACGCACATCCCACTGATACTGGCACTATATGTAATTACAAGGAGCCAATCTGGTGTGGTCATCGATTGTGATGATCAATCACAGTAATCAACATCCGATAGTGCCCCAGTGAGCACCTCAAGATCTTCTCCGAAGTCTTTTCCTGATGGGTGATCTATTCGCTGCTTTGGGTGAGGGAGGAGCTGGCCTTGTCCGAACTGCTACTCCTTTCTTAGTTGATCGCTTGAACATGTGGCCAATTGGCGTGGATAGATCATCATCGTTATCCTCAAGAATCTCCACTGCGCAAGTTAAAGTAAGTACTAGTTAGCACACAATTTTGAGGAAAGCGCATCCCTTATCATCCACTCCCAAAACTTTACTCAGCTTGGTGCCTGGGACTAAGTAAATATTGCCAGTTCTGTCTGACCCTTGTACCATTGTACTTCCTGTAATAAGACACCACTTCAAGCAACACGTTCAAACGTGCATACTTAGGAACAGCGGAAAATTGACCTTCACTGGGTAGCTTCTGCAATGTGGCAAACTTAAGTTTCCCATGAATTGTAAGTAGCTCACGGGAAAATATTACGTTGTAACATTGATCATTCATACCTTTGGGAGTAAGAATATCTGAAGACGGTGCTGTCCGATTCACACCGACTGTGAAAACATCCTCACTGTTTTCTTCCGGTTCAGAGCAGGGTCGGGCGAAAGGCTTCATGTAGCAGAACCTGTGCAGTAAAAAATGAGATAAGATCTTTAGTCATATTGTACCGGGCTTTCCTGATAGTCCCTGTACATAGTACTAAGATATGCTCAGTAGCCTCCCCCTGGCGTTCAGTGCAGAAACATGACTTAAGCTTGGCAATACCAGGGTGTGTGCCACCTCCACCTTTTCACAAGATACAAGTTTAGTGCAACAAAACCGTCATAAAGCACCCCTTTCCATTTTCTCACCAGAACAGGGTTGCTATGCTGTTCACATTCGTCTAACATATCAAAACTGGGGCTAAGCTTCAGCAAGTGACGAGGAAGCCTAGAACTGTTTCTTTGCTGGTAAAGCCTGAAGCATAGTCTCCACATTACCATTCTGAAGGCAAATCTTTGCTATGCACACCTCCAGGCAGCTTCCGCCACTTCTGACACTTGTCACATTGAACCCAATCCCGATCAGGAGCAAACGTTTCATTCGTCGTAATCTGAAATTCATCAGAACAGAATCAAAGTCTGTCTTTGTATAACAATTTATGCTTGTGCACAGATGGCAAGATACACGCCTCTATGCCGCCAAACATCTGTATTCCAATTCTGTATTCTGTAATGTAAAACTTTAAAGCGATAGTGGAGCGCTCATGGCGAGACAGGTCTGTGAATTTAGGTTGACTTCCCATATCGCGATCCTTCCGCCACCATGTTTCTGTGTCGCATGATCATCCAGTCTAAAAAGATTCACGTACCCAGAAAGTCCCTATATAGAAAGGTGAGAGCACTAAATAGCAACAACTTTATAGAAGACTTTACAGGTTACTCCATTGATTCTGGAAAGCTGCATATGCACGAACCATCTAGATGCAATACTGTAGGTGGAAGTTTGCTTACCACTTCTAGCTTGTCAAAATTCACGTCCCAATAAAGGTTGAAATGCTTCCCAAGCCATTCTTCTAACTTAGCGTACTCTGCGCAATCTTCAAAGGATTGCTTTGTATTTAAAACGCTAGTTCTGCCATCCTCGTGCTCCTGTACAGTAGACAAGAAGATATGTTGAAAGTTTCCAGCTGAGTACTCGGCTACTATTTCGACCATGCCAGTTGAGTATTTACTCGAGGACCACAAGTTTAGGGTTTAGGGTTTAGGGATGCAGATGATAAAAATGATGCAGATGCAGATGCAGATGATACAGATGCAGATGATAAAAATGAGGAACCGGAAGCAAGTGAGACTATACTGACTGCAAACTTGCGGTGTCAGACAGAATACGTTTATGTTTAAACGTCAAACCACAGCTTGAATGGTCATTAATAAAAACTAAAGCCGGATCAATGTTGTTGAAGGTACCAGGACGCTGATTAAGCTCTGTAGCTAGACATAAAACGAAGCAGAACATGTGAGAGAGTCTCTACAGACCAGAGTGCCCAATTGGAAGCATGTAATACACATCTAGCATGGTGCTGACTTGCACCATGGCTAGATGTGTCTTACGTCAACCTACCAGTTCCAGTAGCTGGCAGTAGTAAATGTTTAGGATGCCACCATTGTTCGGCCAATGTTCGCTGCCATGTTTCATATTTCATGACCGTACACGCATTCGCTAAAGCTGAACTGTGCCTAAGATTTAGTCAGACGACGTACCATTAAAGGTGTTACATCGATAACCCCAATGACTCCACGACCCTTGTCAGCACTGTGAGCACTCCCGCCCACCCTCTTGTAGGCCTGCAACAAGAGGGCAGGTCAAGCAGCCAGCCAGGTAAAAGTAGATCAAAGCCACTTTTTGAGACGACAAAGGTCAATGCTTGTCAACTCCATCAGATAAGAAACTGAATAGATTATTTGCACGAATTATCACTCGCTACTCCACAGCTTCAAACGGGGAATTCTAACGAATAACACGCAGGACAATAACACTTGTTCAAATTGTGCAATCTACAAAATGAAGACAGATAGTCTTCACCTAGAAGATTAAAGACACCACAACCAAGAGGTGAACCAAGCAGCGCAATATCGTTAAACCAATAAATGTACTGGTAAGTCACCTCGATCAGGCGTCCATGCCAATACAAGAATATGCCGCAATTGCCTCTCTCATGCTCAAGTTTCGAAAATCCAAGAGTCAGCTTGACCATTTTATTCATCACTTCTTCTTTAATCTCCTTAGTTCTGTTCAAAGATAGGGCAAGTCTCGTTGATTTCACCTGATGGTGCCAACAAATCAGTGAAATTCCATGCAAGTAGACAACCACCCTAAATACAAACAATTGTTAACCGAGGCAAGAACACATTATTGGGCCCTGTTCTCTCCTATTAGAACAAGGACAAAAGAATCACACGAACACATGATTGTAATGTTCCACTCGATCACTTCTAAATAGAAATGAATGCTTTCCAAGCTTACTAAAACATACCTTACATCCTTGGATGGTGATCAACATCCGTGGATCAAGGAACAAAACCTCCAAATAAGCACGGAGTGAGTAGTCTAAGGGAATCTGCAGATCCAGAGAGTGAAATTAATAGAGAGTGTGGAGTTGATTTAAAAATTTTCACTGACCTATGAAGCTCTAACGGAATCTAGCTCCTCAATAGCATACTCAAGCGATGCAGTAACCTACCTCCTTACTTGTTTGACCAGGTCGAGCGCGGACACGTCTAGACCGAATCATGATATCCTTATCATCCTTATTTTTATCATCCTTGTCGTGCCACTCAAGTGCATACTCCTTACCCCACCTATCTAAATTATATATGAACACGTGGGTACCGTTTCCCATGTTACCCTTGCCATCGCCAATTTTTTCAAACATCGAGCCAATTTCAAATTCATTGAAAGGCGAAAACCTCTTTACAGCCTGGAGACAAGCTTGGCCCTCTTCTTCTGTTTGTACACTGAGATCAAGTTCCATTATCCCGTATACTTTACGATATGTCACAATTGGTACTTCGAGCACCTACACCATAGAGAAGAAGCGCCTGTCAGTACAGTAGCCTTCTCTGTAACAAAATAATATATTACTCGATAGAAACCAGATATCTTACTCAGGAAAGACATCATTCATACCTCTTTATCCGCATTGTAGGAAGAGGAAAAAAAGCCGATAGAGCGAGAGGTTTCTGATTGAGTCAGAACTACTACATCTCTACCCATCCGCATCGATCCGGTCTGTAAACAAAAAACAAGTTAAAAGTCTGTCCTGATAAGAAGTTGGTCATGACAGCAGTATACTTCGTTGTAACTCCTTCGGGTACTGCGTTACCTTAAAGCCCACACCAAAATGACCGATGTGATCTTTGTTATCTTCTTCGGGCCTCCGATGTCCAAAAGTTAGCATCCGCACGATCTCCTCATGGTTCATGCCCTTTCCATTGTCTGCGATCCGTAACATCGGCATAAGTTCTGTCTTCCCCTTCATTTTTACCAAGCCGATACTAATATCTAACCTGCACAAGAAGATGAAGAAGGCAAACACGTTTAAGAGCACATCCAAGTGTACTGTAAACCATCAAACTTAGCACCACGTGAACATTATATTATTGCAGGTATTCGATTGGAATTTACCGGTTTGCTAATGCATCTCTAGCATTGTCTACAAGCTCAGCAAGCCCTCCAAACATCCAGGATGCATGAGTTTGCGCCAAAGTTTGCAGATAGCTCGGATGCATTTGACCCAATCTTCTCTGCTTCGGCAGAACAGACTTTTCCTGAATAATTCCTGGAAATTAATTTCTCTAGTTAGAAGGTTGGAAAGGTGGTTAGAACAAAGACTTATTAACCCCTGCAAACACTTCAATCAGTGAAAGATAGCCACACTGCGGATATGCACATTAACCCAAGGTGTACTAGGAAGATGTTCAAACCATTTCCAGAAGGATCACGCACTTCTGTGCGTGATGTCCCCGTCCCAGATCCATGGACACTCTGGGCTCCTCCCGTCCTAGACCCATGGACAGGCTGAGCTGGATCACTAACAGGCTGCTGAATAGAAGGTGCCACATGCTGAAACGGAGCAGGTGGCACCTGCTGCACAGGAGCCCGATTGCTTGCAAGTCTACGGTAGCAAACCCGTACGGAACTTCTCTCACTCGGCACCACTTTTGGTGGACGTATGAGAAGCTCCCATCCTTCAATAAGAATAGGAATAACCTGAACATAGACAGTAACGTTAGGGTCATCTGAAACAGGGGGAGGCTTAACACGTTGAGAGTTCAACTGAAGAAAACCGACAGCTTTGCAGAGGATGTCAACAAAACCGCAAACAGGAAAAGAGGATAACTACCTTGTCTCGCGAGTGAAGGTAAGAAAGGAACTTATGCCATTCTTGCCGACGATCTGGAAAATTATGTCTAAGCGCAGGATGGAGGTCAAAAGATGGAAGATCATCTAGAGGATAATAGGAAGCAGGTTCAATTCTCGTAAAATTCAGCTTCTCAGGCCTGCAAGTCCACCCGTCATTTACCTCGTCATTTATATCCAACGCACCTTATTGGCGACGTTACAACTGAGAACCAATATGTGCAGTATAAGCTCCGCATCTGCATTGTTTAAATCAAACAGAGGTTCTTTCTGACCCTAAAAATTCACCTTACAATGCTTCGCTTACTTCTGAGCATGTCAATGGTAGTCTTTCTCGACACTTACAATTTTATTGGTAGATTCTTCGCAGCGATTGGCGAAACCATGACATTGTCTTTGAACAGCACCCCTGCATACTCGTATGAACCTACATTGCGTCCACCGACAACAATGAACGATCTTTAGTTACCCGACAAGAAGGACCTGAGCTGCCTGGAAATTAAGCTGGAAGTAGTACTTGTGAGGGAAGTACTTTTAAGAATGATCGTAGACTAGCAGACAAGCAACGGGATTCAGCTTTGAAGGCAAGGGATCTGGTGTATTCTCTCCAATTAAGTTACGTACCCTCTTCAGGGAGACTGTTCAAGTCCAGCTGCGCGCCAGACATTCTCAAAAGCCGTCAAACTACATCTGGTTCAAACACGCTCTGCTGGCACAATCCCAATATAAAATGTCAGGATGTGCTGATTCAGTACCTGGTGACAAATAATCGGCTACTGCTACAAGCACATATATAGCTACATAAGGATTTGTACAACAGCCACTATTACATAACCTTACGAGAGGACGGAAGGAGACATATGGTAAAAGGAAGTTCAGCAAGAATAACTGGGCCGGGATACCTTTTGTATGCTACGTTTCCACACTCATGAATCCTAAGGAGTAAAGTCTCGTTAAGTTTCCCCCTCAGTACTTGTTTATTGGTAATGGTATTGCTCTGAATATTCGGTTATTAGAACCGTAGAGGATCGCCTCTAACTATTTTTGCATGCTTGTCATGCCCTTACACCCAGTCTCGCTAGAAAGCAGAGATTAGAGTGCGATACACTCTTTATTGTACTAGCGCTACATAACATAAGCCGAGGATCTTCCGCAATTACGTGCAATTACAGCAAATGACCCTGAACTTAGAAAGTGGAGTGGATTCTCTGCCATGACATCAGACACGCTTCCTCGCTTATCGAATGAATCAGAGTCTACTCTGGTAGGAGATGACAGCAGAGCGAGACAGTAGCTGCACCGCAGTAAGCTCCCATACGGAAAAATCATGTCGATGAGGAGAGGGATGGAATCTGGCACACTTCCTTCAATCCTGGCATGCTTAGTGTCTGAATCATGTTTATTGACCACACATAGCCAAGAAGTAGCCAGAACTTCAATAGAAGTTCAAATCTATTACAAGTCTACGACTTCATTACTGCTGTACACCAGAATGGCTGGATATCTCAGTCAGTAAGCCCCGTACCCAATCTAATTGCAAGTCAGCACGAAACACGAAGACAAGTGCGAATGTGGCCAAGGAGGAGACCCAACACACCTTGTGATGAGTTTCTGCTATGGCTCTTCAGTGCAGGATAAACTCGGTCACTTCCTGTAAAACTAAATCTACGAAGTAGTAAGGGAAGTCATACAGAGTGACAATATAGTAGAAAATAGAAGCGGAGGAAACACGAAGAATTAGAAGCCACGAGTATGCGGGCCGAAATGTTGCAATAACTGGCCACCAGAATCCAAAGAAGAGAGGACTTTCGAGCAAACCATCTGTGTTAATAGCTCAAGATTACCTTTGAGAGAAAGAACCCAAGAAAAGGTGGACTACTTAAAAAGGGGGGTTACGAATGTAGAAAATACTCTGCAGTAGTTATTCCCCCAACTCAAGGTTTGTCTGGGTCAAGGTAAAGGGAGCTTATCTAAAGACCTCAACGCCTATTTCTGATCATAAGATTCTGCAAGCAATTGCAGTGGCGTAGATTGTGTTTAAACAGCAATCAGAAGCGAGATTCTTGCTGATTTCGACTTGGGACATTGGCACGCTGCTGTGGAATGTAAGAAGTGCAATCTGCCTATAATATTCGGCTACCATTGGGATCTGAATGTCATTGCGTAACAGCAAAGAAGTATTCCAGTTAATCAATGAAGTTGGAAAATACAGTGAAGTCGAATATCGTCCATTATGTGAGATGTGAAAGAGGAAATATGCAGTCGTTATAAGCGTTTCCTGTCTGTTGATAGGCGAAGCCAAGATAGTTGTAAGAAAATGGAAAGCCTGTAGGAGAGAGGTTATCGACCCCATCTGCATCACTACCTATTCTCTTCTTAAACTTACGGCTTAGAGAGAAGAGTTCAGGTGTGCCTGCATCCTCTAGACAGTTGGAGCCAAATCTTTGCTCCTCTATTAACGCAGAATAGCAATAGCGGAGCACCTCATCGACACCAGTCCACTGAGATGCCAAGGCGATTGATTCTCCGACATCCTGTTCCGACTCTGCACTCGATGACGACATTAACAGGGTGAGACATTTCCGGAGCAGAACCAAGTATCTCTCCAAAAACCTCATGAAACAAGATAGCTTCCACGACACTAAAGTCTCACACATTCCTCACCCATCCCGTCAGCCTGGTCGCTTCCTACCTCCACTTTCCTTCTCGATGTGCACCCTTTTAGCCCGTGCATTAACTAACAAGTGTGCTTTCCTAGACGGGTCCTGTAAGACAACACGACACAATTCTGCTCCTATACTGAATCGTGAGCTGCATATATAGCTAGCCTCATAAAACTCTGCATTCAAACTAGGAATTTAAAATACAAAAAAGGCTCATCTTTAAACTGCACTCACAGGCTACAACAGCTGCTCTTGATTGCTTACCGCTTTGCTATACCCCGAATTCATGATTCATAAATTTCGAACAGCAAGAGATTTCTTCCCATCACCGAATAATTGAATTCATAGTTCCCGGGAGCTGATACTTTCTGGCAATTTGAAATGCATTGTCGCATGTTTCTTGACACACCCGAGCCACGGGATTCCTCGAAGCTACGGCAGGCGCTGCACCTGTTGTGAAACCCTCACTTATTTCTCATCTTCGTCAACAGACGAAGTTTTCCGTCAGAGTTGTCTACTATTCCTTGTGAGACAAGACGGACGCCCCGTCCCGCCATTTCTTGCGGCGCGGATATGCTTCAAAGTTGCCAGTTGGTCTAGAGCTGTAAGCTTTTGCAGCACTCTCAGTGCAATGTGTAGGGTCTTCAACTCTTCACCATCTGCGTCACTGTCAATGACATGACGGCAAAAGCCATCTTAACAATGCATCCTATGCACGACACTCCCGGCGAAGCGCCATCTATCTCATGCGTTCTATCACAGAGGAAGAACCTCAAAGTCCTACATGACATGCGTTTCTATCACACAAAGAACTACTTCACATGCAATACAGCTCAGAGGGAAAACGACTCGATGAATGAGTCTTGAACCACATGGATGAGACCTGCTGACAGATGACCATGAGTGAGTTTGAGACTTGAGAAACCTAGACTTCTGCACGATGCGGAGTACTTTGATAGAAGAGAAATCTGCTGAGAAACATCAGCTATGGAATTGATGTGAAGTCTCTTTGATAGCAGGAAGCTCATTTTCAATTCTACGATGTGCATATTATCGTTTGAGAATTAATCACCAAAACCTATTTTGAGTATCATATCGTTTCGGTCTCAATCGCTTTCTTTGGGAAGTGACAAGAGTATAATGCAAAGCAAAATCCACAGCCGAAAACAAGGACTTACAAGTCTAGGAAAAGTCGAAAGAAGCAGATCCTGATGAAAATACACTTTTTAACTCCGTGAAGTCTATATAATATTCTATAGATATTCGTACGCAGGGGTTGGTTTAAAAACCAATGGCCTCGTAACAAAGTAGGGTTTGAAAATTTTATTATTAATTAAAGTAGATAAATCTTAATTTGATATCACTGACCCCTGAAAGCTATGGGTCATGTTTTCAAATACTTATAAAATATTTTCGACTATATATTGTACTTTACACGCTACCCATACAATTCTTACAATCTACCAAAAAATTAGTTTATGGATTCATAGGGGTGCTCCCAAAGTCAGCACCAGAGTAACCTGCTATACGCCATCTAGGTTAGGATTGTAGCTGTTGTAGGGAAAACTTTACAGAAATCTTTGAAGCCCCTATTGTCGTTGATCCATATATTTTATTCTTAGTATTGTGAATCAAGCACTCGAATTTTATATTTAATAACTTTATATCCACTCCGGAAATATGCTTATCATATTTCATTTAGTATTACAATGTGAAATAAGTAGTCTCGAAAGGAATGCTTTGGTTGTGAAAGTCTTCTTAGGGCAATTGTCACTGCTTATTGCTTATGGACCCGAACCTGGGTGATCTATTTATGACCAGGATGAAGCTAGTATTTTAAAATAACCCTTAAAATAGTATACTTATGGAAGTTGATATTTTAGCATTTATTGCTACGGCTTTGTCTATTTTAATTCCTACTGCTTTTCTTTTACTTAATCTTTACGTACAAACAGCTAGTCAAAAAGGATAAATTTTTCAAAATTTGTTTCTTTTTCAAACTTCTTAACGGAAAGAGCAGCACTATTTGTTGTTTTAGCCAATTTTTTAAATTTTTTTTAGCTATTACCCTTGTCTATTACTATTTTTTCATACGCACGAATACCCGTTAGCTGGAATTTGTTGCCTTAGCCCTAACCTGTAGCGGGAACAGACCGCAGTGAACCATAGCATGGGTTTGGGCTGAGTTTCGTCGCAAGGTGTTCAAGAGCGCTTAAGAGTCGAGCGTTACTCCCTCCAACGAGAGAAAAACATTCAAACATTTTTGTAAATGGGATAAGTATCGCTGTCACCTTCGTTCTAGATCTACAAAACTCTTATTTTTGGATATTTTCTTTAAATCATGTTATTTTAAATTGTTTTTCTTATATATCAATGAGGTTTAATTTAAGTACCTTTGTGACTCTAAGAATTTTCAAAATTACACATTGTCGTGTCTAGATTGCTCGGACACTGGAGTTCTAGTGTCCGAGTAATCTCCAGTGATAGAGTTATTTAAGCAGTTTCTCAGAGATTACTTTCCAATGGTCAGGTTTTGTGTTCGGGTACTGATTTCACGGTGGGGCCCATCGTCACTTTGCACTGTCGAGTGTATTATCAGGGGGACCATTAGGGTTTCATACCTAACTCGAGTCCAAGGGTATACTTTTGAAGTGCAACTCCAAAGAGCTCACTTCTCTGATGTTGAGCCTTCGAGTTCCTGGTTATGGTGGACAAAGGCCGGCGAACGTCATCTAGATTCTCTTAGCTAGAGTGAGTGTGACTTGACTGTAATCAATGTCCAGTTGGTAACAGTTTATAGAGTGATATATCAAGTACTGATCTGAGTTGAGTTGAGTTGAGTTGAGTTGAATTGAGTTGAGTTGAGAGTGATAAATAATATGATTATTGTGACACTTTAGAATCTATGTATGACTTATGTGTGAGTTTTGCTTCTATAGTGTATGATGTTGATAGTGATGTATATTATATAACAAATATATCCGTACAACAACATAGATGATTATGTATATCTATATTTACTAATTAGTGGATGTGCTTGCATAAGAAGACATCAAATATAAGAACACCATCACACTAGCGGTGTAGAACTATATTATATTGTATAGACTCAAATAATGTGTATACCGTGATAATTCAAGGACAAGTTATGTTATAACGGAGACTTATATTATAAATTTATAAATTGTACCTTCCTTCAAGAGAGATGTGCTCACCATGATACTATGATTCTCCAATTAATAAATTTTAACAAGAATAAACATATCATGGATATTTTTATTTTCTATCGACTATGTATTTTTATCTCTATATAACAAGTCTATTTCATTCTCTAATTTTTTTTATTCATATGAGAGAACCTACCTTGTTTTACATATACATAATCATGTCTTATTAAAAGAAAACATGGATGTAGTATTCTAAATGGAACATAGATTATCTCTAAATTTAACCATCATAAGCTTCATTAATTTAGTGAACTATCTTAAATTTAAAATATCAAGATCTAAGAAAATAAGTAGAGGAAAATGGATCAATAATTAAATAGAATGAACTGTAAATGGTTGAGATGATCTAAGGCCTACTATTCATACAGAAGTGGACTTGATCTTCTTCTTGGCAAAGTTAATTATTTACCTTTAGCTAGGTTACTTCAAAGCCAAGTTACTCAATTTGTAGAGAAGGATCTATGTACTTAATACACTAAGAAGGTTCCATATACCTTACTAATCTACTTAGTCCCTAAGAATATTCTTATATAGTATATGTGTATTTCTATTTGGTATTACACCCTTTCTCTATCTCTTTGCTTGAAGAAGGTAACCGGACTCATCAATCTCTAATAACTTTCATTCGGAAGAAAGTTCTCAATAATGGTGGTACTCAAACTCTCCCAAGGCTCTTCTTGGCCATCTCTCTCTCTTGCTTCTTGTATTAAGACTCATACCATATGAAAATTGTGTTGATGTACACCTTACATCTCCTTATACAAAAAAATTTAGAATTTGTTAGAGGTTTAAGATTAAAATGATGGTAGTAGATAGGATTTCTGGTTGGTACTCCAACCAGAATGTACACAAGCGAGAGAATGAGCAGATTTTTGAGACCATTGGAATAGAAACACAAACACAACCATGATAACAATCATGATCACAAGTTGCCATATTAGTATCAATCAATTGGTTATCCACATTTGCATTCTCACAAGCAAGAAACTGCCACACAAGATAAAGAGCTGCATTTTGCAACTTAAAATCCTTGTGATGCTTTTGCACAAAGGGGAACAAAGACATTTCACCACTGATGCCTGCCAAAATTCTGAAGCAAGTTATTGATAGGTACAAGTACTTCATCTCATGAAGGAGCAAGGTTTAGTCAAATCAAAATTGCACAACCACCAAGAATTCAATATTAATAGAATTATGAAAGTGCAATAGAACAATCTTTAGGGCAATGAAGTCAGATTTTTAGTTTGGTATGAGAGATTGTGTGAGAGGTAAATGGGACCAAGAGCATGAAAGAAGATTTGTCACAAAACTTGAATTTGCAACATTGGATAACATAATGTTACCAAAGAAGAAAAAGAAGCCAATTGGGATCTCTTTGTGCTCTATGGTAGTGGAGAAATGGAGAAATGGAGAAATTACTACTATGTTGAGTATGTCAACACAAAGCACTTGGATTTCTTGTTGTCGATATGGGATTTCTCTTATCTCCCAATGATATTGGAAATCAAAGAGAAGACAAACCCAATCTTTATTGACATACAAGGCAATGTGTTTGCCTAGATTGAAAAACATTAGCAAATGATTCTTGGGTCCAATTTGATGCTCAAAGCAATGTATCTTGATCAAGAGTAGCTTCAAGAAACAAAAGAGATGGGAAAGAAGTTTGAGGCCTTGGTCAAGTCAAAGTAAACTATGAACAGTTGGAAGGTGAATGGCTAGAAAAATCCCATCTAATGCAATATGGTGACCTCATTCATGAAGATCTTTAAGTCAACTCAAACTACTTATGTCAAAAATGGGCAGGCCACTTTCTTCCAACTATTGCACAATGGGAAACTTGTGGATTGTGCAAGACTTTTTACCACCAAACTTGCAAGTTGAAAAAGAAATTGCAAACAAGTGGCAAAAACACCTTTCTTGTTTGTCTTGCATATTTTATATTTTTTAGGAAGGAAGAAAAGAAGTTTTTCATTTCTTTACACATTACTATCCATTGGAGTATCATCAAACTCAACCCAAGTACATGGTGGAAACCAAGAAATACAAGGAGGCATTGATCAAGTACAACCAAATGGAGAAATAGGTCAAGCTCGCCAAAGCTATTGGGGCAAGTACTAGCAAGAGAAAATGGGTCACAAGACTTGTGCAGACCAAGAAGAGGGACAAGCCTAATCCCTTGGTTGTGGAGTCTTTAGAAGATATAAATTCCTCTTCTAAGTCAAAATCAAGATCAAGAAGTGAAGATAGAGAAGATCAGACTTTGGAAAGTACTCCTAGTATGGCTCTAACACCCAAGAATTAGAAGAAAGAACCTTCTTTGGCAATGATGCAATCACCTCCAAGGCAAGTGACTTCATTCCTTAGGATTGAATTGTCCTCTAATTGGGAAGGAGGCATGGAGGTGCAATCTGCTCCTGCAATAGTAGTGGAGTTGGACATGCCAAATGGATGTGCTCTAGATAAAACTAGAACTTAGGTGGATGAAGAGAAGGAGATCCCATTATTGCAATTGAAAAATGCCACTCCTCTAGCACAAGAATTAGAGGTGGAGGTAGCATAGGTTTCTATTGTCATGGCATTGGAAGAACAAAGGGTGGCAACTCCAGTCGAAGAACCAATAATCAAGGATGCCCAAACAACATCAGCTCAATTGGGTGGAGGGAAGTCAAATGAGTGAGGATAATTCTTGAGTGTTGAAAAGGGTAAACAACTAAGAAGGAGAGGATCCATAGATTTGGACAACTTGTGTATGGTTCCAACCACAATTACCAAGTCTATGGTAGCATATAAAGTAATGGTGATCAAAGGAATGGAGGAAGAAAAGGGAGAAGCATCAAGCTCACGAGTAGTACTAACTGTGAAAAGTACCCTCGTGTCCATAAAAACAACTTAAAATTACCTACCTAGAAGGGAAGAGGTGAGTCCCACACGGAGAGGAAACTCAATTGGACCTAGTGAGGAAGAACGTGTAGGGTCCATGCTAAACTATCCACCTTTGTTGTTGTGTGTCATTAAGGTGTTGGGGCATATGTTGAAAGCACTAGAGGAACTACTTAATGCTCACTAGTAGATTGATCTTATAGTGAAAGATTATAGGCCAATGATAGAGTATCTACATTTTCACATAAAAATTGTTGATTGGGAGAAGTTGGGAGTAGAGAAGGAATTGAACAAATAAAAGGGTAATATCATATGGCTGAAGGCTCAAATTGTCGTTACTCATGAGCAATGTAAGTACCAACAAATGTCTAAGCCAAGGGGATAATTATAAGCTCACACAGCTCCAAAGAGCGGCTTGTGATAGCTAAGGAGAAGTGTTGTTCATAGGACTAGAAGCAAGAAAATCATGATGGGGATATGGCCAAAGATGAAGGATGGCATGTGAGCCAGCCTGTCTCTCACTCAAGAAGAACCTCTAATGGTCATTAAGATAGTGAGCCATGGACTAAGAAAGCAAGGAACCCCAACTCCATTACACTCCTCCAAGGCTAGAACTCCAAGTGTAAAAAACCGAGATCAAAGAGAGAAATAGAAGAATAGAAGCTGACATTGGGACACTTGAATGATGGAAAAATCCAAATGCCTAACATGAGCTTTGGCTCTTGTATTTATAGGCATCATACAAGGTTCTTGAGAAGCTTCTCAAGAAGCTTCCTTGAATCACTTTCTTGGAGTGCAAGCCAAGTTAATTGGGAAGTTTCTCAAGAAGATTCCTTCTAGGAGCCACTTACTTGGCGCACAAGCTAAACTAGTTGAAAGCTTCTAGAAGCTTCCTTTTAGAAGCTACCTACTTGTAGTGTAAGCTAGGCTAGCCGGGAAGCTCCCCAAGAAGCTTCCTAGATACTTATGGAATATTCTAGGCTAATTTGTCTTATTTGCTACATCATTAGCCTTACTAACTTTGTTGTCAATCTCCATATTGTTACATATTCCCCCATTGCTAGTTGGTGACATCCTCATTATTAGTGAAGCTTCAAACACGTAGATGGCTAGTCATGCATTCTAGAGATGAGAAAGAGGTTCCCATGTGGCATCACGAAGGGGATACCCTTTCCAAAGGACCTTGTACTCCATATGTTATCGATAGCCTTGTTGAATGTGGCAACATGCAAGGATACAATCAACTTTGTACTCTTCATGATCATTGATAGGGACAAGAAGAGGGGGAGGTTGGACTTGAGAGGGAAAACAAAATGGGTTAGGAAAAAAGGATTTAAACTTGGAAACATGAAAGATAGGATGGATGCGGATATGACAAGGTAAGGCAAGTCTATAAACAACAAGAGAGATAATTTGGGTGATATGAAAGGGTCCTATCTAATTAAGGGAAAGTTTATGAACTTGGGTATCAAGTGGGAGGGGGAGGTTATTGGATGAGAGCATTACCTTACCACCAACTTGAAAGTTGAGATCATGATGATTGTGGTTTGCATATGTTTTTTGCCTATTTTGAGCAATAAAGAGATGAGATTTGGCTTGTTAGAGAGATAAGGAGATGGTGGTCAAGAAGGTGAAAGTGTGAGGAACATGAGATGGAGGAGAAGCAAGAAGGGAATCTAGAACAAGTGGATCTTGGCCAAAATTGAGAAAGAAAGGAGAGAATCTAATACTTGCCTATTTAGAATTATTGTAGACTATAACATCCATTTGTGTCTATGTGTGGTATTGTGATATTTAGTTTGGTATTATAGATACTTGAGAGATATTATTTATATAGAGATAAAGGATGGTTCTACATTAGTCATGATTAGCTAAAGTTTGTCATAGCTAAGATAGTTGTAAAAGACCGAGACCAAAGAGAGAAATAGGAGAATGGAAACTCACATTGGGACACTTGAATATGGGAAAACTCCAAATGCCTAGCATGGGCTTTGGCTTTGGTATTTATAAGTAGCATACAAGACCCTTGAGAAGCTTCTCAAGAAGCTCCTTCAAGCCACTTTCTTAGAGTGCAAGCCAAGTTAATTAGGAAGCTTCTCAAGAAGCTTCCTTCTAGAAGTCGCCTACTTGGTGTGCAAGCTAAGCTAGCTGGAAGCTTCTAGAAGCTACTTACTTGAAGTGCAAGCTAAGTTAGCCAAGAAGTTTCCCAAGAAGCTTTTTAGACACTTTCGGAGTATTCTAGGCTAATTTGGTTTATGTGCTACTCCGTAAGCCCGACTAACTTTGTCGTTAAACTCCATTTTGTTACATATCCCCCCCGCTAGTTGGTGATGTCCTCGTCGCCAATGAAGCTTCAAATGCCTGGATGGCCGTTTGTTCATTCTAGAGGTGAGAAAGAGGTTCCCATGTGGCATCATGAAGAGGATACCCTTTCCAAAGTACCTTGTACTTTGTATGTTAGCAACGGCCTTGTTGAATATAGTGACGCGCAAGGATATGATCAACTTCATACTCCTTATGATCATTGATAGGGATAGGAAGAGAGGGAGGTGGGACTCAAGAGGAAAAGGAAGAGGGGTTAGAAACAAAGGGTTTCAACTTGGAAACATTAAAGACAGGATGGATACGCTTGTGACAAGGCAAGGCAAGTTGATAAGCAACAGGAGAGACAATTTGTGTGATGTCAAAGGGTCCTATCCAATTAGGGGCAAGTTTACAAACTTGGGTATCAAGTGGGAGAGGGAGGTTACTAGAAAATAACATGACTTTACCACTGACTTCAAAGGTGAGATCACAACGATGGTGGTCCGCATATTGTTTTTGGCAATTCTGAGCAACAAGGAGGTGAGACTTGGATTGTTGGAGATATTGGGATATAGTGGTCAAGAATGTAGAAGTATGAGGAACCTGAGATGGAGGGGGAGCAAGAAGAGAATCTAGAACAAGCGGATCTTGGCCAAAATTGAGAAAGAAAGGAGAAAATCCGGTGCTTGCCTGTTTTGAATTGTTGTAGGCAAATTCTGTAGCTACAAGACATTCATCCAAATTGGTATGGTGGACATTGACAAAGGCACACAACATATCTTCCAATGTACAATTTGCATGTTTGGTTTGTCCATCAATTTGAGGATGATAGGCTGTGGATAAAGCAAGCTTGGTGCCAAGTATCTAGAAGAGTGCTTGCTAAAACTTCACGGTAAATTTAGCATCACGGTTGGAGATGAGTACATGCGGCATCCCATGATGCTTGAAGACATTGTTGAAGTAGATTTGCGGTGTCACAAGTTGGTGCCAAGCGGATTTGCTTGCTAAGCTTATCCACAAACACCACGATTGTGGTGTGTCCTTGTTTTGTCTTTGGCAAGGATGTGATGAGATCCAAGCTCACATGTTCCCAACAAGCGGATGGAACAGCAAGTAGTTGAAGGAGTCCACTTGGCTTTTGGTTGCTGGCCTTGTTATGTTGGCAGCTCTCACACGATTGGATAAATTCTTGAACATCTTGTGTCATGTTGGGCCACCACCATTGACGTTGGAGGGTACCCAAGGTCTTGTCCACACCCATGTGACCAGCAATGGATAAATCATGGGCTTCTTGAAGGCACATAAGTCAAAGATCACCTTTAGTTGGAACATAGATCTAGTTCTCATAATATAAAAGGCCTTCCTTGATGGAGAAGGTGTTGTACTCCTTATTGCATGCCATAAGGCGACCATGTACCATTTGGAAGAAGGGATCTTGGTGTAGAGCTGATTGTAACTCGTTTTGGACCTTAGGAGTCAACTGACATCATTGAAATTGCCATTGTGATGAGAAGAAGAGACTTCAAATCAGGTCATTGTGATAAAGCATCAAGGATGACATGGAATTGACCTGATTTTTAATCAAGTTTGATGTCATATAGTTGGAGTTGTTCTTCCCATTGATGATGTCAACTCTTCATGTGTTCCAAGTGTAAGATCTACAACAATGGTTTGTGATTAGTTTGCATGATCACTTGTTTCCCCAAGCGATAATACCTCCATACCATGGTGACATATACCATTGCAAGGTGTTCTCAATCTCAAGTAGAGTAGTTTTGTTCAGCTGTATTGAGTCGGCAAGACACAAAGGCAATTGGATGGAGTCTATTTGGGAATTCTTGTTGCAGCATGGCTCTAATTGCAAAGTTAGAAGCGTCAAAATCAACCACATAGGGTAATTGAGGATCATATTGTTGAAGACACCCTATGTTTTAACTTTTGGAATGCTTCTTCATGCTTGGTGGTCCACTGGAAGCTCAAGTTCTTTCCCAAGAGGTCAGTCAATGGTGCAACCACATGAGCATAATAATGGATGAACCGTTGGTAAAAATTGGCCAATCCATTGAATGCCCATACTTTTGTAGCATCCTTTGGGGTAAGCTAATCAGTAATGGCCTTAATTTTCTCTTCTTCCATCTTGATCTCCTTTCATGAGATCTTATGACCCAAGAAGGTAACTTCCTTCTACCAAAAGGTACACTTTGACTTCTTATAATAAAATTTCTATTGTTGTAGTAGTCTTAGGACTTCCCACACATGATTCATATGTTCTACTTGTGTCTACTATAAATTAAGATATCATCCAAGAACACCACCACAGACCAATCTAATAGTCCATTCAACATCCGATGTATCTGATCCATGAAGACTGTTGGAGCATTATTGAGTCTAAAAGGTAGAACTCTCCACTCAAAATGCCCGTACCTTGTACAAAAGGAAGTCTTTTGCACATCCTCTCTATCAATAGGAATTTGCCAATAGCCATTGCGAAGATCTATGAGCCGGCCTGTCTCTCACTCAAGATGAACCTCTGATGGCTATTATGGTAGCGCACCATGGACTAAGAAGGCAAGGAACCCAAACTCCATCATACTCCTCCAAGGCTAACACTCCAAGACTCAAGACATTGCTCACTAGAGAACTCAATGAGAGAGAGATAGTTGCAAATGAAAGGATGATGAGTAACTCCTCACCCCTTGTTTATATACTTGTGAAATAGTTATGTACCAAAGTTACTAATTATTGTAGTAACTCAAGTTACTAGACTAAAAGTCAAATAAAGTCAAAAAGTAGAAAAGAGTATCTATTCACATGGGCATATTCCCCTAAGTATGTGATCTTATCTTGACCCAACCACTAAGTCAAGGATTCCTTCACATGGGCTATCCTTGGACTAAAGAAGAATCCAAAACAAAAAGGCTTGCGGGCCCAAGAGTTCTCAACTCTTTCCTCAAAGCCAAACACCTAGGAATAATACCAAGTCAACACACTAAAATCCAAAATAGTGGTGCTCATCTTTTCTACTTCCTCTAAAGTAAGGTCCCCTCTATCTTAGCTATGCCTAACTTTAGCTAACCATGACTAATATAGAACCATCCTTTATCTCTATATAAATAATATCTCTTAAGTACTTGTAGTACCAAGCTAAATATCATAATACCACACACATGCACAAATGGTTGTTACATTTACCCTCGGACAAAATAGTGATGCTTACTCCTTTCCTTTCCTTTAGAATAAGGTCACCTTTATTTTAGATAGGACTAACTTGAGCTAATTATGATTAATGTAGAAGCTTAGCTAAACTCATAAAGATAATATTTCTCCACTACTCGCAATATGAACTTAATATCATTGTAGAGCATACATGCATCAATTGGTGCTACATTTATCCCCGATTAAGATTTCACTTTGTCTTTGGCATGAAGGTTCCTTTACCTTTCCACCTTCTTTTGACTTACCATGCTTTATCCTATCAAAGTGTCTTCCTCCCAACTCTTTGAGATCATAATTGTAACTACCCCACACCTTCTCCACTATGAAAGGTCCAAAGTACTTAAGCAACAAATTCTTTTGCACACTCTTGAAGCAAATAGAATCAAATAACATCACCAATCATCTTCCTTGAAGGTCCACCTTCTTCTTGCCTTGCCTCTTGTCATAGTTCTCCTTTTTTTTTCTTTGGGTTTGCTCCACTCAAACCATAACAAATGCTCTTGCCTCTTCCAATTCCATGAGTTTCTCTTTCCTTGACTTCTTTGCATCATTTCCTTGTGTCTTCTTCAATTTCCTATGAATGCTTTGAAAAGTAAGAAGATCAAAGTGAATGGGTAAATAGACTCAATACCATATACCAAATTAAATAGAGAATATCTGGTAGAAATCTTTATGGTTGTTGTATACTCTCATAAAACTGCATGATTCTTCTTGTCATAATGATGTTTTACTCCTTCCATTTCTGCATCTTTAGCCACATCATGCACAATGTTTGATTGGTTTTCTTTGCCAAGCCATTGGAGTTTGGCTCAAGGAGGTAGTCACGCTATGTGTGATAGAGAAATGTTGTAGCATGGTTGTAGTGATACTTCATCAATAACCAATTCCAAAGGGGATCCAAATCTAGTGATGATGCATTTCATAAAGAAATCTACCAACTTTGTGTCTCTCAATGGTTTGGCCTCAACCCACTTGGTAAGGTAACCAATAATTACCATAATGTATAGATTGTTCCATGGGGTTCTATCAAATGACCTACAAAGTCAATTTCCCACTTCTTAAAAAGTCATAGCAATGGAATTGATCCAAGAGGTGGAGTGGAGATAGATTTACTGGCAAAAGCCTGACAAACATTACAAGTTTTGCAATAATCAGGACAATCCTTAAAAATTCCACTCCAAAATTAACCTTCATTTAGAATGTTGAAAGAAGACATATTTCTTGCAAAATAACCCCCATATACCAAACCATCATGACAGTCTCCCATAAGTAGGATAAACTTCTCCTTAACCACTACTCTTTGAAGTAGACTATATGCTCCTTGATAGAAAGAATGTTCTCTACCATTATTTAATATCTAGATCTTGTTGCAAGAGCCTTTATCTCTTTAGCATGCATCCCATCAGGATAGTTACCTCTTGTAACAAAGTACACAATCTCCTTGTACTCCATTGAAATCTCTCGAGTGATTGAAATTGTCATGAGCTCCTCATCTAGGAAGAAATCATCCATTGGCTCATCTCCATCATGATCATATGCTCTAGATAAAAAATTAACATTTGTATATTTTTTTCTTGGCCTATCTTCAATGGTATAATCATACTCAGACAAGAGTATCATTCACCTTGCTAACCTCTCTCCACATTAGGCTTGTTGAAAATGTATTTCAAAGTCTTGTGATCAGTGACAATGGTGGCTTCACTCCAATCAAGTAGTGTCAAATTTCTTGGCACCAAAAAACACTACCAACCCTTCCCTTTTTGTGACTAAATAATTCTTTTTACTAAGACCTTTTGTCTACTAGCGTAAGCTATTGGATGATCATGCACATCTTTGTCTAATCGACTAAGCGTGCATGCTATAGCTACATTGGAATCCAAAGAATCCAAAGGGGTGCACTTGAAGTCGGGATGGTTACCATAAGTATTGTATGGAGGAGCATCTCCTTCATATCCATGCAAAATATACCAACAATGCAAACTTCTTGTGTTGATTTCCTTGCCTTAGCCAATTCTATATATATTTCATATTGATGCTTGACTTTTGCTAGCCTCTCTCTAAATCTTTGCATTTGAGTTTGGGATCTCTCTTGAGCTTTAACCTTCACCTTCAGCTCTTCTATCTTTGCTGTACTCTCTACATTGATCTAAGCCACCCTATACCAAATCTCACAAGAAAAGATGCCATGTAATTGAAAGTTGAATGGATGTGTTTCTTACAAAATCTTCCATGAATGTCTTTAAAATGTTTGAGATCTTCTAGATAATCCAAGATTTGACCATAGTGATGCGAGCTTTGGCATATATAGAAAGGACCTATTTGTTGAAGGAGAAACTATGAAACAGACCATCTTGAACTTATCATTGTCGCATTTTGGTCTATTCATAAGAGTGCTCATAATATTGGTAGCAATAAGAAGGCGCATGAACCCTAACTAGTAAAATCTCGTTAAGTTCCCCTTCATCACTTGTTTGTTGGTAATTGTATTGGTCTGAATTCGGTTATTAGAACCAAGAGGATCGCCTTTAACTTTGAAAAAAGGCGACCGCGTAGGAAAAATGAAGGATGGGAAGACCCCATCAAGCCGTACAAGGGAGAGACAAAAAAGGTAACATGGGGCTAAGCCCCAATAGAGTCTGTATGAGAAATCTGCCCTACCGCACCTAAGATATCCGAGCTATGCAAGTCGTACGGTCTACACACAACTGGAGCATCCGAAGAAACATCACCTAATGTGATTGCTCTCCTATGGATTGCACCAGCCACTGCCCTCTGTAGAGCAATGGATACACGCTGTCTAAAGTAAGCTACAAAGTATGAGAGTGAGAGTGGTACCCCTTGACGCCTAACATGATAAGCTCTCGCGCACTCCCTGACAAATGTGTCAAATGCCGTGTCCATCGCTCCATATAACTCCAAGGCTAGAGGAACAAAGAGGTGACCTCGCTGCATGCCCCTATACTTGGAGACCTTGCAACCTGCTGCTGCACTCGCCGCCCATCCAGGGGGATGGGTAATCACTCCCTCCGAAATTGTATCACGCGTAGGGTCCGTCACCACGACATCCGCTACTGTCACCTGATCATCTCCGACCAGGTATAAGTCTGCCCTGACACGTGTCGTCTGCAATGCATACGAACGCTCCCTCCAAGCCAAGTATCCACTCTCTCGTGCCATAACAAACACTATGTCTCTAATGGCATCATGGGTAGCTATCTTTTTAACTAGAGTTTGCATGCTTGTCATCCCTCACACCCTGTCTCGCAAGAAAGCACTCGCAAGAAAGCACGGCCAAATCCCTCACACCCTTTCTCGCAAGAAAGCACGGCCAAATAAACAGAGATTAAAGTGCGATACGCTCTTTGTCATACTATGTCTCTAATGGCATCATGGGTAGCTATCCTTTTAACTAGAGTTTGCATGCTTGTCATCCCTCACACCCTGTCTCGCAAGAAAGCACGGCCAAATAAACAGAGATTAAAGTGCGATACGCTCTTTGTCATACTAGCGGTACACAACTTAAGCCGTGGATCTTTTTGTGCGTAATCACAAACCTAAACTTATGCGTACAATTTTGTGCGTAATCACAAACCTAAACTTAAAAAGTGGAGTGGATTCTCTGTCATGACGTCAGACACGCTTCTCCGCTTATTGAATGAATCACAGTCTTCTCTCGTGAGGAAATGACAGCAGAGCGAGACGATAGCTGCAGCGCAATAAGCTCCCATTCGGAAATATCGTGTCGATGGGGGGAGGGAGGGAATCTGTCACACTGCCTTAATCCTGGCATGCTTAATCGTGCCTGCATCAGGGTTATTGAGCCAAGTTCTGGCTAGACCAGAACTTCAATACAAGTTTACATCTATACAAGTCACGACTTCATTAGTGCTCTGCGTACACCAGAATGGCTGGATAGATAAGTCAGTAAGCCCCGTACCCAATCTGATCGCAAGTCTGCACGAAACACTAGGATAAGTGCCAATGTGGCCAAGTAGGAGACCCAACACACCTTGTGATGAGTTTCTCCTATGGCTCTGTAGTGCAGGATAAACTCGGTCACTTCTTGTACTAAATCTACGAAGTCATTCTGAGTAGAAAATATAGTGGAAAGAGAAGCAGAAGAAACTCGAAGAATTAGAAGCAACGAGCATGCGGGCCGAAATGTTACAAGTAACTGGCCATCAGAATCCAAAGAAGAGAGGTCTTTCGTGGAAACCATCTGCGTTAATAGCTGAAGAATACCTTTGGGAGAAAGAACCCAAGAAATTACGAAAGTAGAAAAAACCGCATGTAAGTAAGCGGCATGCAGTCAGCGCACCGTCACCTTAAGCATCTAGCAACAGTAGTAGTGTATCCATAGTACATTTGCCCACTCCGGTGACAGCAGCCTCACTGCTGTCACCGGAAGTGGGCACTCCAAGGCTGCTTTTGAGCTATTTGATGCGGTGTCTGTCTTGGTATTATTATAACACGATTGGTAGAATTATACTTGTTTTTGTGGCCACACCAAAGTACCTGGCATTTTTACCCTTTCCTTTGCTCTCCTCTTTTCTTCTCCGTCATATTGCCCTTTTCATTAATGCTTTTCAGCACCAAGTATATAAAGATCCGTCAGTAATTTTCTAGATGCGATGACTTTCTCTTCTGCTTTGGTTCGGGATGAAGAGTTATTCATCCATCCGATTCCATTGACTTCTTATATCTAGAGATATAAAGAGTCATGAGAACTAGTCCTGACTCAAAAATCCGACAGAGAGAAAAGTCAAAGTAGGGCCCTACGAAGTTCGCTATCAATCCTGCGATCGATGAACTTTGGATGCAGATTCCTCCACAAAATGATTTGAGTGTTGGATTGTCAACTCCAATATCGCATCGACATGCTGATGTTGGTGAAATCTCCTCATTTCTCAGGTGAAAGAAATGTGAAATGAGTGTTTAATTCGTTGTTGTGATTCGCGGCCTCGAATTGAACCCAACCAAAGTGGGTGCTCTCAAACGTCTAGCTAATGAGTAATATCGCTAAAATTATACGGCTGTACATTTCTAACATGAGATTCATCATGATCATGATGAGATAGAAGAGACCGGCACTATGCTACCCAATGTACCGTGTCGTTCATCAAGGTCTGACAGTTGAACGGGATCTTAAGATAAAAAGAAATCAGTGATCTGAATCTGGGTTTCACCCTGCCTACAGCTGCGCAGGAGTCAAGACGGCAAAGAATCATTTGCAATAACTAATACACGTCTGTTAGCACAAAGCCAAGATAAGATAGAAAGGTTTCATTAGCTTGATGTCCTCCCACGCGGTACTACCATTCTATGCGTACCAAGCAACTGCAAGACAGCAGCAAGACTACAGAAACACACGATCAAGATAGTCTACGAAGTGAAAACAGAACATATAGAGTTCAATTTGACATGGTTTGTCGAGAGTGGCGCCCAAACTCGTGTAGGTTAACGTTGTGAATCACGGCCGCAATCCGTCCAACAAAGTCGCTTCTGGCCAGGAATCAAATTGACATGCAAAGGTGGGCAACGGACTACACCCTACCATGATTCAGGAAGACGACTGCCAGAATAAATCAGTTCTCCGAGACAGATTACTGAAATTTCGTATGCGGTTGATTGACGGAGTAGATGGGTTCTTCATGGGGTCACAAACGTATTGATACACATATGTGGCATGCTAATGGCGTCTTACTTTCACATCAATTTTAGTACAGATAGATCATAGCCTGCAGAAATATTGGAGAAGCACAGAGGATTCTCTGAAAGTCGACGTGATTTTCTATCTTTTGTGATTCTCATGACAAAGACAGAAACACAATCTCCCCAAGTAAGATGAAAATGTAAGACGATTGCAGCTCATCTGTCTTTTGTCATTCTCATGACCAAAAACAGAAAAACAATCTCCCCAAATAAGATGAAAATGTAAGACGACTGCATCTCATCTTAATATCTGAGAATGGCAACTTAGGAACGCATGTAGAGCAGTTGGGACGATCTTCTTATCAATTATACTCTTCCCACCTTCTTCTCTCGTAATCACAATGGTTCGGTTTTTTTCTCCATTATCGTGTTGTGGCCGTCATACCAAATCGTCTCCTTCCTCCTGGGGGTCATCACTCCTGCGCTGTCCTCACTGTAAATTTTCTCTATGGTCTGGCCTCCGTACGTTATTATGTTTCTGAATGACTTGAAGAAACTGGTTCAGGCGTTCTTTTGGATGTAGAGTCTTTTCCATCGCTGCCAACAACCGGCGGAGAGTCATCAGAGTAATTGTAGGAGTTCGCACTGCGGTCCATGCTGGCGACGATGTCTGAGAACTCAATGACCAACAACAGCAAACAAAGTTCAGCACTCAGGGAATTGCATGAAAACGTACATACTCGAACTCTAACAAGTGGTCTGTACTCTTAAACCAATTGGAATCCGCAGACGAGATCTAGGCTAAGAAATCGTACCAGTCTGTACGTCGCGATAGGATCGAAGGATCCAATCCACCTACAAATGCTGCTTCCTCAAACTCCCGTTTCTTCTTCCGTCCTACTGAGTGGTCCAACTCGATTTAACCAGAAGCATCCTGAACCGTGTGAGTGCTGTCTTCGTTGTAAAATATACTTGGGGATCCATAGTAAACTTCCGCGAAAGTGAACTGTGGCCAAAATGTCAAATGATGGCCTCTAAGTCAAACGAGTAAGCGTAGCTTTTTTACTTCAAATCATTTCTCGGATTATACCTGCATTGGGCATGACAGCAAGAAACAGAGAAGTAGATGCAGCCGACCAGCGTGAGGAAAGAACCAACCAAACTCTACAACGAGAAGCCTGTGGGGCGGTTGAAGTACATCCATCCAATGGATTTACAATTTTGCTTTATATGAATCAAAATTGAAAGCTTGTCGTAACCATGTGATCTGAGTATAAGGTCACTTCAAACAATTAGCAGTAGCTCACAACCACGAACAAGAATCTGAACTCAGATCATGGTCACAGAGTTTTTAGCGGTTTCACAGTGACTCTCCATCTTTGTAATTTTTTTGAGAACTTGTGACAAGAACTTTGGGGATTCATGCTATTTAAATTAATATGTTTATTAAGTTAAATAGCATACTGACATGGCTATGATAATTAGAAATTACGATTTGATTGAAATGTTTGTTGACCTGTTTCCAAATTTCTCATGATGTCAAGATCATCGCAAAAACTATTTTAAAACATAGTATGATCGTATGTCGAAGGAGATATGTAGAATGATAAAAGTTTTATTTTAGAATTGTACAGGGAAAATTTATGCTTTTATACAAAATAAACCACGCACAAATTAGCATGACTTGGCGCCTTCTTTCTGAATTGATTTAACCATTTGTGTCCAGTTTGATTCCAAACTTGTATTCCAAACAATTGTAGTTAGTTCATATTTATTTATAATTTAATCTTATACTCCAATTAATATGCTCTATGGATTAGAAAATATACACTTGGTGTATAAAAAGTGACCCCATCATAAAATCTCCTAGAGGTATTTTCTAGAAGACATTTATTATGCATGAATGTTTATAACAAAGTTTTGTGAATATAATAAATTTCTGAAACTGAATATACTATTTTCTGAACCTCTTGAAAAATGTGTGGAAGGCTTATAAGATGTTAGCTCAACTATAAACTGTAAGTAATAGCCTATGTCTTTAAGTGGGCAGTACTATCCATAGAAGAACACTTGTTGTTTTTAGGCAACTCTATTGTACTGATAGTGATATACCATTATTTATCTTAAACGTCTTTTGTGTTTGCTATTTGCTCTCTTCCATATAAATCCCAGTAAGTATGCGAGAACTGTCTAAGAAGATTCAAATTTATGGTTAAAATTAAGAAAACTTAGAGTTAAATTTAGCTTGTCAAACAGGAAATATTATGAAAAGACAGACTAGCTTCTCGAGATACTATGACCATTCAGAATTTACTTTGTGCAAGTTTTTGGCAAGATCACCAATTGATAATCATTTCTTAAACCAAATCAAGAAATATCGGGCAATGAATACAATATTCACTGCGTTAATAGAAAAGCGAATGTTCAAACGTTTAAAGCATTTATCTAAATGTTCATAATTTCACCTCTAAATTCGATACAAATTGAACTGCAATGACAACAACGTCCGAAAGAGAAGAAGAGCCAACCAATTCTCTTGAGAGAGATTTGATGTCTTTGTGGCTCATACATAAATTGAGACCTGCCCATGCACTAATGGAAGATGTTCTTCCATTTTACCATAAGCTTAACCCCAAGGTAGATGACCCAAACACGATGGTCTAATACCCACTCTATGTCACTAAACTACCATAGTATAGTTGTTGATACTCGATACTTAGGTGAGTGGAAGGTTTTATTATATTGTGATAAAAAAAACCTTTTGCATGCAATATAAGGAATATTCGGAGCTTTTGTCCCCTAGGCGATAGTCTGTTGTCATATTGTCTGCTTTGTGAAAAATGAAGTATCTCTCTGGTTCTATCCAAACATTTCCACTTTTCTTAGAGCGAATTATTCTGTTGATGTTCCCTTCTTCTTAATTTCTCGCTCTCTATTCTGTCCTCGGGTCCTTCACAAATTTTATTTCTTCTCTCCTGCCGTCTGAATGCAATAGGCCATCGCTGCCAACAACCGGGGTAGACGAATCAGAGTACGCATAATCAGAGTCGGACGAATCAGAGTACGCAGTGGTGTAGGCATAATCGCGATCGCCAGACATACTGGCGATGATATCTGTCAGTGATCATATCAATCGTAACAACCAACAGATGAGCACTAAATAAACAATCAATGATATTCAGCTCATGAAATTCCTCATAACACGAAAATAATTTGAAAGAATACTACTGCAACGAACTAGTGAAGTGAAATTTCGACGAGATTTCGACCACGGGACACAAAAAGGTTACGACTCTGTACCTCGCGATAGCTGTAACGTGCAAGGATGTATACAGGACGCATAGACGTTCCACCTTCGCAAATGTGTTGATTCCTCCTCTTGCTTCTATGATGGTTGGACTGATTGATCTATACTTCTGCTTGAGAATTGCGTCGACTGAAGTTGTGACCACGAAGCTGTTTTGCACATTTAAAATACCGCCGATAAAACAATAGAAAGCAGATCAAGCGCACTGAGCGTCTCGGAACACGAGATCCGTAGAGTACAGGCTAGAATGTCTACGCCAACTCCCTTGAGCAACTGATGTAACCCGGCCCTGGACTGTCACAATCCTTGAGAGTAGGGTTTGAAGTAAGCATACTTATGTCTACATCTAATTTTTGAGGAAATACCATCTTTTATATTCACTTTAACATCCTACCCTACTCCTAACCTAATTGAGCTTAGAGCATCTCACCGCACCTCCAAATAGTATAGTTTTTAATCTACTTAAACTATAAAAGATTGCATAACATAGAACGATACAGAATCTTTACATTTTCATTAGGGAAAAGGGGATTTGGTCGGAGGTTGGCTCGGGTGCAATCCTCAAGAGAGATCCAAATAAATGGTTACAATGTCGTTATACCATTGCGCATTCGTTCAAATAAATGCGCATCCAAATCCATGCGCAGGTTCAAAATTTCTATCTACAGTAATAAAGTCCGCTCTCGATAGGTGCAATGAGTTTTTGACTGGGAGAACAAAAATATATTCGGGGTATGCGCATTGGACCCCGAGAACACAACCAATTCAGACAACACTGTAATTTTTCAACTTAATCTTATATTTATCCTGTTTGATCAAGATTTCCATAAATAAAGTTTCACATAAACAACCACTTTCATCCTAAACACTTCCTATGCATAACTGCAATATTTTCTAAATTTACACCCCTTGAACTTCTGGAGAAATACAAAACTCCCATAGATGCAATCTCTTGGTTGGGACGGAGGCATTGCGTTTGACGAAAGTGGACAGGAGAATAGACGAAAGTGGACAGTAGAATAGTTTCGACACGGACGCCCGTATGAAGTTGGATTTTCGCTTTCCTACGGGCTCTCCCCAGAAGTAGGATGACACGAAAAAGTAAACGGCATGCAGTCAGCGCACCGTCACCTTAAGCATCTAGCAACAGTAATAGTGTAGTCCATAGGACATTCGCCCACTCACGGGCTGCTTTTGAGCTATTTGATGCGGTGTCTGTCTTGGTATTATTATAACACGATTGGTAGAATTATACTTGTTTTTGTGGCCAAACCAAAGTACCTCGCATTTTCACCCTTTCCTTTGCTCTCCTCTTTTCTTCTCAGTCATATTGCCCTTTTCATTAATGCTTTTCAGCACCAAGTATATAAAGATCCGTCAGTAATTTTCTAGATGACGATGATTTTCTCTTCTGCTTTGGTTCGGGATGAAGAGTTATTCATCCATCCGATTCCATTGACTTCTTAAATCTAGAGATATAAAGAGTCATGAGAACTAGTCCTGACTCAAAAATCCGACAGAGAGAAACGTCAAAGTAGGGCCCTACGAAGTTCGCTATCAATCCTGCGATCGATGAACTTTGGATGCAGATTCCTCCACAAAATGATTTGAGTGTTGGATTGTCAACTCCAATATCGCATCGACATGCTGATGTTGGTGAAATCTCCTCATTTCTCAGGTGAAAGAAATGTGAAATGAGTGTTTAATTCGTTGTTGTGATTCGCGGCCTCGAATTGAACCCAACCATAGTGGGTGCTCTCAAACGTCTAGCTAATGAGTAATATCGCTAAAATTATACGGCTGTACATTTCTAACATGAGATTCATCATGATCATGATGAGATAGAAGAGACCGGCACTATGCTACCCAATGTACCGTGTCGTTCATCAAGGTCTGACAGTTGAACGGGATCTTAAGATACAAACGAATCAGTGATCTGAATCTGGGTTTCACCCTGCCTACAGCTGCGCAGGAGTCAAGACGGCAAAGAAGCATTTGCAATAACTAATACACGTCTGTTAGCACAAAGCCAAGATAAGATAGAAAGGTTTCATTAGCTTGATGTCCTCCCACGTGTAGGTTAACGTTGTGAATCACGACCGCAATCCGTCCAACAACGTCGCTTCTGGCCAGGAATCAAATTGACATGCAAAGGTGGGGAACGGACTACACCCTACCATGATTCAGGAAGACGACTGCCATAATAAATCAGTTCTCCGGGACAGATTAGTGAAATTTCGTATGCGGTTGATTGACGGAGTAGATGGGTTCTTCATGGGTCACAAACGTATTGATTCACATATGTGGCATGCTAATGGAGTCTTACTTTCACATCAATTTTATTACAGATAGATCATAGCCTGCAGAAATATTGGAGAAGCACAGAGGATTCTCCGAAAGACGACGTGAATTTTCTGTCTTTTGTCATTCTCATGACCAAAAACAGAAAAACAATCTCCCCAAATAAGATGAAAAATGTAAGACGATTGCATCTCATGTTAATATCTGAGAATGGCAACTTAGGAACGCATCTAGAGCAGTTGGGACGATCTGCTTATCAATAATAATCTTCCTACGTACTTCTCTCGTAATCACAATGCTTCGGTTGTTTTCGTCATTATCTTGTTTTCGCCATCATACCAAATCGTCTCCTTCCTCCTGGGGGTCATCTTCTGTCCGCTAAGCTCACTGTGAGTATACTCTATGGTCTGGCCTCCGTACGTATTACGTTCCTCAATGACATTTTCTTCAACATTTCTATGAGATGGAGATAGTAGTGTATCGCTGCCAACAACCGGCGGAGAGTCATCAGAGTATTTGTAGGAGTTCGCACTGCGGTCCATGCTGGCGACGATGTCTGAGAACTCAATGACCAACAACAGCAAACAAAGTTCAGCACTCAGGGAATTGCATGAAAACATACATCCTCGAACTCTAACAAGTGGTCTGTAGTCTTAAATGCAATTGGAATCCGAAGACGGGATCTTGTCTAAGAAATCTTACCAAGTCTGTACGTCGCGATAGGAGCGAAGGATCCAATCCACCTACAAATGCTGCTTCCTCAAACTCCCGTTTCTTCTTCCGTCCTACTGAGTGGTCCAACTCGATTTAACCAGAAGCATCCTGAAATGTGTGAGTGCTGTCTTCGTTATAAAATATACTTGGGGATCCATTGTAAACTTCCGCGAAAGTGAACTGTGGCCAAAATGTCAAATGATGGCCTCTAAGTCAAACGAGTAAGGGTAGGTTTCTCACTTTAAATCATTTTTCGGATTATACCTGCATTGGGCATGACAGCAAGAAACAGAGAAGTAGATGCCGCCGACCAGCGTGAGGAAAGAACCAACCAAACTCTACAACGAGAAGCCTGTGGGGCAGGTGAAGTACAACCATCCAATGGATTTACAATTTTGCTTTATATGAATCAAAATTGAAAGCTTGTCGTAACCATGTGATCTGAGTATAAGGTCACTTCAAACAATTAGCAGTAGCTCACAACCACGAACAAGAATCTGAACTCAGATCATGGTCACAGAGTCTTTAGCGGTTTCATAGTGACTCTCCATCTTTGAATTTTTTTTTAGAACTTGTGACAAGAACTTTGGGGATTTATTCTATTTAAAATAATATTTTTATTAATTTAAAATAGCATACTGACATGGCTATGATAATTAGAAATTACGATTTGAATGTTTGATTACTTGTTTCCAGATTTTTCATGATCATCGCAAACACTATTTTAAAACATTGTATGATCGGATGTCAAAGGAGATATGTAGAATGATACCAGTTTTATTTTAGAGTTCTACAGGCCAAAATTAATGCTTTTATACAAAATAAACCACGCACAAATTAGCATAACTTGGCGCCTTCTTTCTGAATGGATGTATCCAGTTTGATTCCAAACTTGTATTCTTCGAGCAATTGTAGTTAGTTTATATTAATTTATTATTTAATCTTATAATCTTATACTCCAATTTATTATTATATTTATTATTTAATCTTATACTCCAATTAATATGCTCTATGGATTAGAAAATATACACTTGGTCTATAAAAGGTGACCCCATCATAAAATCTCCTAGAGGCATTTTCTAAAAGACATTTATTATGCATGAATTTCATAACAAAGTTTTGTGAATATCATAAATTTCTGAAACTGAATATATACTATTTTCTGAACCTCTCTTTAAATATGTATGTAAAGCCTATAAGATGGCTGGTCGTTTATAAATTGTAAGTAATAGCCTATGTTTTTAAGTGGGCAGTACTATCCATAGAAGAACACTTATTCTTTTTAGGCAACTCTATTGTACTGATAGCGAAGTAACATTTATTTATCTTAAATTTCTTTTGTGTTTGGTATTTGCTCTCTTCCATATAAATCCCAGTAAACATGCGAGAACTGTCTAAGAAGATGAAAAAACATAGAGTTAACTTTAGCTTGTCAAACAGAAAAATATTTTGAAAAGACAGACTAGCTTCTCAAGATACTATGACCATGCAGAATTTACTTTGAGCAAGTTTTTAGCAAGATCATCAATTGATAATTATTTCTTAAAAAAAAATCAAGTAATACCGGGCAATGAAGACAATATTCATTGCGTTACAGAGAAGCGAACGTTCAAACGTTTAAAACATTTATCTAAATGTTCATAATTTCACCTCTAAATTCAATACAAATTGACATGTGAAGGCAACACCACCACCGTTCCACCGTCCGAAGGAGAAGAAGAGCCAACCAATTCTCTTGAGAGAGATTTGATGTCTTGGTGGCTCGTACATAAGTTGAGACCTGCCCATGCACTAATGGAGGATGTTCTTCCATTCTATCACAAGCTTAACCCCAAGGTAGATGACCCAAAGACGATGGTCTGAACCCAATCTATGTCACTAAACCACCATACTATATTTGTTGATACTCGATACTTAGGTGAGTAGACGGTTTTATTATATTGTGATAAAAAAACCTTTTGCGATGCAATATAAGGAATATTCGGAGCTTTCTTCACCTAGGTGATAGTCTGTTGTTATATTGTCTGCTTTGTGAAAAATGAAGAATCTCTCTGTTTCTGTCCAAACATTTTCACTTTTCTTAGAGCGAATTATTTTGTTGATGTTCCCTTCTTAGTTTCTCGCTCTCTATTCTGTCCTCGGGTTCTTCACAAATTTTATTTCTTCTTTCCTGCCGCCTGAATGCAATAGGCCATCGCTGCCAACAACCGGGGTAGACGAATCAGAGTATGTGGTGTAGGCATAATCGCGATCGCCAGACATACTGGCGACGATATCTGTCAGTGACCATATCAATCGTAACAACCAACAGATGAGCACTAAATAAACAATCAATGATATTCAGCTCATGAGATTCCTCACTACACCAAAATAATTTGAAAGAATACTACTGCAACGAACTAGGGAAGTGAAGTTTCGACGAGATTTCGACTTCACTAATGGTTACGACTCTGTACCTCGCGATAGCTTTAACCTGCAAGGATGTACAGGACGCATAGACGTTCCACCTCAGCAAATGTGTTGATTCCTCCTATTGCTTGTATGATGGCTGGACTAATGGATCTATACTTCTGCTTGAGAATTGCGTCGACTGAAGTTGTGACCACGAAGCTGTTTCGTACATCTAAAATACCGACGATAAAAGAATAGAAAGCAGATCAAGTGCACTGTGCACGTCTCGGAACACGAGATCTGTAGAGTACAGGCGAAAATGTCTACGCCAACTCCCGTGAGCAACTGATGTAACCCGGCCCTGGACTGTCACAATCCTTGAGAGTAGGGTTTAAAGTAAGCATACTTATCTCTAGATCTATTTTTTTAGGACGTACGATCTTTTTTTATTCAATTTAACATCCTTCCCTACTCCTAACGTAATTGAGCTTAGAGCATCTCACCGCACCTCCAAATAGTATAGTTCATTTTTAATCTACTTAAACTATAAAAGATTGCATAACATAGAACGATACATAATCTTTACATTTTCATTAGGGAAAAGGGGATTTGGTCGGAGGTTGGCTCGGGTGTAATCCACAAGAGAGATCCAAATAAATGGTTACTATGTCGTTATACCATTGCTATTCGGAGGGCATTGGCTCGGGTGTAATCCATAAGAGAGATCACATTAAGTGATGCTTTTCCGAATGCTTGAGTAATAGGTAAACTAAGATATCAGGTGCACTAAGATGCAGCAGGATAGATGTCCGAAACTTTTGGAGTTTAGCCCCATCTTAGCTTTAATCGTTGTAAGTTTTGATAGGGTCTTGCCGTCCTTGTCATCGTAAGTGATTGCCTTGTTTTTCTCTACTATTGTTGTCGATTCTTTAAGTTTCACCATCTTCCGTATCAGGACGAAGGATGAAACAATTCATCCATTCAATTCTTATTTTCTCTAGTAGATAACCCCAAGTTCTAACTTTTACCAAGAGCTTATGCTGAGTTGTAATGGCTAATCCATGCGCAGGTTCAAAAGTTCTATATACAGTATTTAAAGTCCGCTCTCGATAGGTGCAATGAGTTTTTCATTGGGAGAACAAAAATATATTCGGGGTATGCGCATTGTACCCCGAGAACACAACCAATTCAGACAACACTGTAATTTTTCAACTTAATCTTATATTTATTCTGTTTGATCAAGATTTCCATAAATAAAGTTTCAGATAAACAACCACTTTCATCCTAAACACTCCCTATGCATAACTGCAATATTTTCTAAATTTACACCCCTTGAACTTCGGGAGAAATACAAAACTCTCATAGATGCAATCTCTGGGTTGGAACGGAGGCATTGCGTTTGACGAAAGTGGACGGTACAATAGTTTCGACACCGTATGAAGTTGGATCTTCGCTTTCCAACGGCTCTTCCCAGAAGTAGGATGACACAAAAAAGTAAACGGCATGCAGTCAGTGCACCGTCACCTTAAGCATCTAGTAACAGTGGTAGTGTAGTCCATAGTCCATTTGCCCACTCCCGGTGACAGCAGCCTCACACTGCTGTCATCAGAAGTGGGCACTCACTGGCTGCTTTTGAGCTATTTGATGCGGTGTCTGTCTTGGTATTATTATGGCACGATTGGTAAAATTATACTTGCTTTTGTGGCCACACCATAGTACCTGGCATTTTCACCCTTTCCTTTGCTCTCCTCTTTTCTTCTCCGTCATATTGCCCTTTTCATTAATGCTTTTCAGCACCAAGTATGTAAGATCCATCAGTACTTTTCAACATGACGATGACTTTCTCTTCTGCTTTGGTTCGGGATGAAGAGTTATTCATCCATCCGATTCTATTGACTTCTTATATCTTGAGATATAGGAGTCATGAGAACTAGTCCTGACTCAAAAATCCGACTGAGAGAAACGTCAAAGTAGGGCTCTACGAAGTTCGTTATCAATACTGCGATCGATGAACTTTGGATGTAGATTCCTCCACAAAATGATTTGAGTGTTGGATTGTCAACTCCAATATCGCATCGATATGGTGATGTTGGTGAAATCTCCTCATTTTTCAGGTGAAAGAAATGTGAAATTGATGTCTAATTCGTTGTTGTGATTCGCGGCCTCGAATCGAAGCCAACCATAGTGGGTGCTCTCAAACGTCTAGCTAATGAGCAATATCGCTAAAAGTATACGTCTGTACATTTCTGACATGAGATTCATCATGATCATGATGAGATAGAAGAGACCGGCACTATGCTACCCAATGTACCGTGGGTCGTTCATCAAGGTCTGACAGTAGAACGGGATCTTAAGATACAAACGAATCAGTGATCTGAATCTGGGTTTCACCCTGCCTACAGCTGCGCAGGAGTCAGGACGGCAAAGAATCATTTGCAATCACTAATACACGTCTGTTAACACAAAGCCAAGATAAGATAGAAAGATTTCATTAGCTTCATCTCCTTCCACGCGGTACTACCATTCCATGCGTACCAAGCAACTGCCAGACAGCAGCACGACTACAGAAACACACGATCAAGATAGTCTACGAAGTGAAAACAGAACATATAGAGTTCAATTTGACATGGTTTGTCGAGAGTGGCGCCCAAACTTGTTTAGGTTAACGTTGTGATCACGGCCGCGATCCGTCCAACAAAGCGGCTTCTGGCCAGGAATCAAATTGACATGCAAAGGTGGGCAACGGACTAACCCTACCATGATTCAGGAAGACGACTGCCATAATAAATCAGTTCTCCGAGACAGATTACTGAAATTTCGTATGCGGTTGATTGACGGAGTAGATGGGTTCTTCATGGGGTCACAAACGTATTGATTCACATATGTGGCATGCTAATGGAGTCTTACTTTCACATCAATTTTATTACACATAGATCATAGCCTGCAGAAATATTGGAGAAGCACAGAGGATTCTCCGAAAGACGACGTGATTTTTCTGTCTTTTGTCATTCTCATGACAAAGACAGAAAAACAATCTCCCCAAGTAAGATGAAAATCTAAGACGATTGCAGCTCATCTGTCTTTTGTCATTCTCATGACCAAAACCAGAAAAACAATCTCCCCAAATAAGATGAAAATGTAAGACGACTGCATCTCATCTTAATATCTGAGAATGACAACTTAGGAACGCATGTAGAGCAGTTGGGACGATCTTCTTATCAATTATAATCTTCCCACGTACTTCTCTCGTAATCACAATGCTTCGGTTGTTTTCTTCATTATCTTGTTTTCGCCATCATACCAAATCGTCTCCTTCCTCCTGGGGGTCATCACTCTTGCGCTGTCCTCACTGTAAATTTTCTCAATGGTCTGGCCTCCGTACGTATTATGTTTCTGAATGACTTTTGAAGAAACTGGTTCAGGCGTTCTTTTGGATGGAGAGTCTTTTCCATCGCTGCCAACAACCGGCAGAGAGTCATCAGAGTATTTGTAGGAGTTCGCACTGCGGTCCATGCTGGCGACGATGTCTGAGAACTCAATGACCAACAACAGCAAACAAAGTCCAGCACTCAGGGAATTGCATGAAAACGTTAAATCCTCTAACTGTAACGAGTGGTCTGTGTCTAAATCCAATTGGAATCCGAAGACGAGATCTTGTCTAAGAAATCTTACCAGTCTGTACGTCGCGATAGGATCGAAGGATCCAATCCACCAAAATGCTGCTTCCTCAAACTCCAGTTTCTTCTTCCGTCTTACTGAGTGGTCCAACTCGATTTAACCAGATGCATCCTGAACTGTGTGAGGGCTGTCTTTGTTATAAAATATACTTGGGGATCCATAGTAAACTTCCGCGAAAGTCAACTGTGGCCAAAATGTCAAATGATGGCCTCAAAGTCCAACGAATAAGCGTAGTTTTCTCACTTTAAATCATTCTTCGGATTATATCTGCATTGGGCATGACAACAAGAAACAGAGAAGTAGATGCCGACCAGCGTGAGGAAAGAACCAATCAAACTCTATAACGAGAAGCCTGTGGGGCGGCTGAAGTACATCCATCCAATGGATTTACAATTTGCTTTATATGAATCAAAATTGAAAGATGGTCGTTACCATGTGATCTGAGTGTAAGGCCACTTCAAACAATTAGCAGTAGCTCACAACCACGAACAAGAATCTGAACTCAGATCATGATCACAGAGTTTTTAGCGGTTTCACAGTGACTCTAAGATCAGTATAGGATGTGCAGCGTGCGCGGAATGCTCTCCATGAGGATTTATGCTATTTAAATTAATATATTTATTAATTTAAATAGATACTGACATGGCGTTGATAATTAGAAAGTATGATTTGATTGAAATGTATTGCCTGTCACCAAATTTTTCATGATGTCATGATCATCGCAAACACTATTTTAAAAGCTATGTAGAATAAAAAAAAATTTATTTTAGAATTCTACAGGGCAAAATTTATGCTTTTATACAAAATAAACAACGCACAAATTAGCATAACTTGGCGCCTTCGATCTGAATGGATGTAACCATTTGTATCCAGTTCGATTCCAAACTTGTATTCTTCAAGCAATTGTAGAGTTCATATTAATTTATTATTCTGATACTCCAGTAATATGCTCTATGAATTAGAAAATATATACTTGGTCTCTAAAAGGTGACCGCATCATAAAATCCCCTAGAGGTATTTTCTAAAAGACATTTATCATGCGTGAACTTTTATAACAAAGTTTTCTGAATATGCTAAATTTCTGAAACTGAATATACTCTTTTCTGAATCTCTCTTCAAATATTTATGTAAGGCTTATAAGATGTTAGCTCAACTATAAATTGTAAGTAATAGCCTATGTTTATCTCTCTTAAATGTCTTTTGGGTTTGCTATTTGCTCTCTCTGTCTAAGAAGATGAGGAAACTTAGAGTTAAATGTAGCTTGTCAAACCAAAAAATATTATGAAAAGACAGACTAGCTTCTCAAGATACTGTGAACATTCAGAACTTACTTTGTGCAAGTGTTTTACCATAGCAAGATCACCAATTGATAATCATTTCCTAGACCATGACAATAATCATTGGGCAATGAATAAGATATTCATTGCGTTAATAGAGCGGCGAACGTTCAACCGTTTAAAACATTTATCTAAATGTTCATAATTTCCTAACTAAATTCAATACAAATTTAATTAAAAGTTTTAAATTCAGATAAAATTTCCGAAATAAAAGATATATAAATTTTAAATAATGAGAGGAAATAATAATATAGCAATAAATAAAATCATATCATAAATTGAAAATTTGAAAATTATTATTTTTCCATAATTTCCATAAGAAATCTTTAACACAACCATATGGTCTGGAGAAGTAAACACTACATGAATTAGTATTTATACGTAAATTATAAAATTAAATATTTATCATCTGTTCTTGTAAAATAACTCAACGAGAAATTGGAGTCTAAAATCCAAGTTGTACTAGTAACTGTAGGCATGATTTGACATTGTATTGTTCAATGTCTAAAACAGAGCAAGATTGCGAGATTGCACTTGCGTTCTACCATCTTATATCATCTAAGAAATAGATAAATGATGTTCTCAATATCTGCATCAAACCATATCTTCTATAGATAAAAAAAGAAATGGTATTTGGAGTAGTCTATATCTTTCATTTAGATATTTAATTTTTATCTAAATTATTAGTTTTATACAGATATAGGGAAAAACCAATATAATCTTTGAGACTTAGTCCATTGGGATGCTTGACATAAGCTATTGTCCTGGTCACCAAAATTTGTAGTCAAGTCATTGTCACGTTGCAAGAGCCTATTTGATAGAAAAGTGATATATATTTAAGTAATGAGCCGATAACTTCATGGTAAACTCACTGCACTTCTCGTTAGCCTGCCCAAATCTAAGGCCGGTCATTGGCCCGAATGACAATAACCAAATGATAAATCATATTGATAGCGTATTTTATTATACGAAGCAACAATTCTTCCAATTAATAACCAAGAAAAAGAGCGATACTAGTACTTTCCTATCATAAATACAATGTACCTGTCCTTTTCTGAAGCGACATATGGATCACATTTAGTTCCAATTGGTTGTGATTAATAGGCTAATGAAGAGTTTGATGAGTTTATAAAAGAACTGCGGAGAGCTTATCGGCATTCAGTAATATAATATACAAATTAGTATAAGGATTAAATATATAATATAATACATTATATATAAAATATTTCATCACTTGAATGATGTTTCCAGTCATGTAATATCCTTTATGTTTCAAAATTATGAAAGGAATCTAATCTGTCATCCACTAATTAGAACATGATATAGACATAGGAATTATTAATTTTTACATAAATACTCATTTTCTTTGTCTAATTAAAATAAATAAAGGGTGTAGAAAATAAAACCTGATGTGCTTTGTAAGTATAGTTGAAATTGTCCACATATATATAACTTTATTTTTTCTTAGGTGTTGAAAGATCTTTCATGTATATTTAAAATATAAGTAATTATTTATGTCTTTGCCATTCATGAATTATATCAACTCATTTTAAGAATCAAAAATATGTTCACAATGTGTATCAAACACTCAAATCATTACTATTTATTTATCCTTCCTAGTAAAAAATTTCAAAATCAATCCATATCTCATCCACTATTCAAAGTTTGAAAACACTCTCAAATTATAATGTTCATATTCTCCATTTTCTCTTCCAATTGAGTCATTTACAGATTTATTTGTAGACTATCCACAAGACAAGGAGATTGTGGTTGTAGAATTGCACTTACACAGTTTGAATAGTGGATTGTAGATTCAATTCCTAGTGGAATCCACCGTTTTCTGAAATAGTTGATTATCTTACTCCAAAACCTAAAAGAATTGAAATTCTAAAACTGCAGATCAATACTTTGTCTACTTAATTGAGCTGCAGTTTTAGAATTTCAATTTCTTTGAAAATTCTGGTCGCTCACATTTTCACCGATATCTATAATAATATTATTGATTAAAAAAGATTAAAGCTACAGTTAAGCACTATATATAGAAGCTAACATTTTAGATCTTTATGTTATTGTTTTAGAGACAAAAAACTTAGACCTTTTGACCTCATCTACTTTTGTGAAGATCCAATCAAGACTTTTTGCTTTCAATTTTATTTTGATATTCCTTGTTTATTTGATAGAATAAACACTTTTATATTTTCAAGTCAAATGTATACCAAAATAATTTTATAAAAAATTATTAATCTTTTAATAATGAGTAATCTATATTCTTTATCATCATTTTTTATTATTTGATTAAATATATGGTAGGATTTAAAAAAAATCACAAACATTATTAATATCCTTGATGATTATAAGTTTAAACTCAGCTTGTTTCACTAACCTCCTTTTACAAGAATCTATCTATTTGAGTTTATGTATATGACTTACATTGAGTATGTGTAGAAAGTGAAATTGGTCCAAAATTTTAAAATTACCCTTGATGAATATAGATCCAAACCTAGCTTGTTTCCCTCATCCACAATCATTAAGAAAAACAGTCAATAGCTTAATTTTTGTCTTACTATATAGATTTCAAGTACTGTTATTTTATCAAATATATTATAGAAGGGAAATTGGTCCCACTCTTTACAAAGTATACTTGATTAATAGAGGTCCAAAACTAGCTAAGTTCCCAAATTTATTATCGTAAGTAGACAATGCAGTTGCTTTGGTCATATATAAATTTAAAGTCTAGAATGTCTAAACACCCAAAAATTAACAACCAATTTTTTACCCAACACAAATGGGTACTTCTTTTTTTGCCCAATATGCCAAAGAATTCAAAATGATTATACCAGCCACCAAAGCTTTTTTTTTTTTATCTCACAAAAGCCTCCACATCCTCTCCATTCTTGCCAAAGAAAACCAGAAGTTTCCACATCTTAGCTTCTCATTATCTTTCTCTTCTCTCTATATTTTTTTAAATTTATTTTCTATCTCACCCTATAACTAATAGAGTGTATATATGATTAGCACCATTTGAGTGTAGTCCACTCTAGGTAGTATAAGGCATTCAGTTTTTTCTATGATTTCTATGGCATTATCATATCCAAAGGTGCAAATTAATCAAACACTTATGGATTTTTTATCTATCAATTCAAATATTATCTCTATCAAATCTTGAGGACTTTCTGATTGAGGGTGGTAGTTTCTCTATAGTGGGACTATGACTCTCTCCAAGATCCTTCACCAAGGTCTCTAACAATGTCATTTCTCCTTTACACTCATGGCTCTTTGAAATTCCTTCCATTCCACAACCATCACACAACTCCTTGGTCCTAGATCTCTTGAATCCCAATCTTGGTGAAGAAGGTCCAACATGCAATCCCAAGTCAAGTAAGCCTCTCTTTTCTCTTGATCTCTTGCACTCAAGACTCAATAAACATGAAATTCCCTTGTTTCCATTCTCTCCATGTAAGAGCACTTAGAATCACTCTTTCCTTCAAACAATGAAACTCTTTGAATCAACATTCTCTTCAAATTCTACACTAAACTCACCTTTCTTCAAATCAACCACTAATATCATTTCAACCTCTTGAGGAACCTTACATTACCTTAATTTCCACTTGTGATGGCCCTCCATGCTCCCAAGATGAATCAAAACACTTAAACATACTTTGGTTGAACCTACACTCCTCATTCATGAGAACTTAACTCCCTTGAAATGACCCATCCTCACAATGTCAGCTATTTCTTCCAAATTAGAGTTCTTAGACTTTTGAAATTTTTCACACTTGATCTGCACCTTATATTGTCCTCCCTTGTAAAATATCAGCCCCCTTCATTGAGCTGTTTAGCCTAGGAATCTTTCTATTCAACACACATCTTTCAGATTTGGTCTAAAAATCACCTCTCTCACTTTAGAAATTCATAACTTCTTGCACTAGCACCATCTCTCCCTTATTCTTTAGGCCAAAAGGTAGGATATCTTGCAGTTATTTTCCTTGAAAATTTTCAAATAATCCAAGGAAAAATGAAGAAACGGCCAACTCTGTACAAAATTCTAGAGAGCTTGTAGTTTATGGAAATAGTTTAACTTATCACCTTCCAAAATTTTTTGCTTAGTGCATTTAGCAGCCCTTAAACTTATTTCAAGAGTCCCAGTTGAAAGATAATCCAAGCTATTCTCTATGAAATTTCAAGTCTAGATCTCAAACTTGAGGTTCTGCCCAAAATTACCATCATCTCCAAAATCTACAATCCACCTCATGCAATCTCTCTAGATCCTCTCATGGGTATTGTATGTATAATATCATCTCAAAAAACATCATAATGACCTATAGGGTATAAAAATGGTTCTAAGTTCTCTAATATAAATTCAACACTCTCTTTCACTAATGTTCTCTCCAAGTGAGCTCTCATAGCCTCCTTTTGTTTAATTTAGAATTATACACAAAACATTATCTTGCTTTCTAGAGAGGTCACAACAAAACCAAAAATGTGAGCTGGCCTGTCTCTCACTCAGAATGAACCTCTGATGGCTATTAAGGTAATGCTCCATGGACTAAGAAGGCAAAGAACCAACTCTGTTGCACACCTCCAAGACTGGAATCCAAGGCACCTCCGAGCCTCAAGACATAGCTCAATAGCAAATTGAATGAGAGAGGGATAGTTGCAAATGAAAGGATGATGAGTACATCCTCACCCCAATCTTATATACTTTTGTTATTGAAGAGTAACTCAAGTTACTAGGCTAAAAGTCAAATTAAGTCAAAAATGCTAAAGGAATATCCAAGCACATAGGAATAATTCCATGATCAGGTGGTCTTATCCTCACCTACCACTAAGTCAAGGATTCTTTCACATAGGATATCCTTGGACTATAGAAAAATTCCGCACCAACAAGGCTTGTAGGCCCAAGAGCTTTCAACTCTTTCCTCAAAGGCAAATAATAGAGAATAATACCAAGTTAATACACTAGAAGACAAAATAATGGTGCTCAATCTTTTCCCTTCCTCTAGAATAGGGTCACCTTTATTTTAGCTAGGACTAACTCTAGCTAATCCTGACTGATGTAGAAGCTTAGCTAATCTCCATATAGATATATTTCTCCACTACTTGCAATACCAAACTTAATATCCCTATAGAGCATACATGAATAAGCAGGTGTTACATGGCATGGTAGGTAGAATGCACCATTCATGACTTGTACCAATCTTTGTGCAAAACTTCATCACACTTATACCAAAGTTTATAGAACTTGTAAAGCACTACCAATAGCATATCAAATCCGCACAATTAAACTCCATGAGGTCACTTTCACTAAGGTCACTAACATGATATAAATTTGCCTCCCAATTCACTCTCACTAAGATCATTTTCAAGGTGGTCACTACACATGAAATAACTTTGCAAGATCTATACACTAGAGAGACTGACATGAAATAACTCTACCAAAAACTAAACTCTGACCTGAGTAGTGATCTGAGTACACTATTTTACTCACTAAGGTCACTGAACATGAAATAAATCTCCCCCACAATTCATTCATTGAGGTCACTTTCAAGGTGGTTACTAAGTTCACTTATCATTAAATAATTAAAATTGAAATTAAAATTAAAATTAAACTATGACTTGAGTAGACTTAGTATCCTGAGTAACATAATTATTCCATCTTTCTCATTATAATATAACTTAACTGCACAACTCTTTATTATTTTTGAGGACTTAGAAAACCACCTTCTTGGCTATTGAAAGCCAAAAAATAATGTAAAACTTGATTCCTAGTTTCTTCTCTAAATTCTCTGTGGGGAGCAACTCTAAGAAGATCTGTATCTATATCTTCCTCTAAATCTACTTCTTCCTCTATCCACAAATCTGCCTTGTCTCTCAAAATATGGAGAATGATAAATATAGTTATCCACTTTAGTAAATAGGTATTTTGGGAGGGATTATTTAATTGAACCCAAATCTCCTTCAAAGAATGCCATCTTGCCTTTAGCACTCCTATGCAATGCTAGTTTGATACACAAGTGCATGCTACACATCTATTAAAATCAGATTTCTCTTGGGTTTGTAATATTTTGAATGAGTGAACCAGGTGACACATTGGCACATACCCTGCATCCCCTCATAAATATTTTGAGTGCTCAAACAAAGTGCAATTCCCTCTTGTGTTTAGTTTGTTCCAAATCTATGATCTACTCAAACAAGCCATGTCATCAAATGAACTTGGCATACCTAGAATTCAAAATTTACAAAAATGGGTAAACATTGACCTTGGAATCAACCATTTTATTACATATTATAGGTTACTCAAAACACAAATTGGATTAAATCTTGGATTTTGGAGCTTATCTTACCACTAGCAAAGTGAATCACAAACGATTTGACCATTGATGGAATAATATTATTTTCTATTGAAATAAGTTTCTCCATCAACAATGGATTTTTGTGCAAGCAAAAATAGAGTTCCATCTAATAGTCCAATGCATTTGGGAAACCCTTTTTGAGAAAATACATATGATCTCCTTGCTCTCTCATTTTTTTCAGGCCATTTCACCTCCTTTTGGAGGATAGAAATTATAACTTTCATTACTCTAGAAGTGAATCTCACTATTGATCTAGCACTGATCTCCCAAATATTTAAACCTCTGGGTACAAACACACCATTCTAGTGATGACCAAATCTATCTAGAGCAAGATCAATTTGGATCCACATAGGGGTTTGGTTTCTACATGAAGCATTCTTAAATGTACAATGCTCTTTAATCTTATCTACTAAAGCCTGGAATAAGGACAAATCCATCCTAATGAGTTGTCTAAATGCACCTTCTTCTAATTCTCTAAAAAATTCCAAAACAAACTATGAACTGCAAACACATTATATCCAATGTTGCAAATATTATGAATTATGAGAAAAATTCCACCATCTCAAAAGTAAATCCAATGAATCATCCTCTTACTCTCCCTCTAACCAAATGTCATCATAACTTCCTTCAAAATCAAAAGCATTCCTCCTCATCTCCTCCATTATTATGCCTTGTATGCATATTATGATTTGGTGTTGAAGTAGAGATCATGTACTGCATGGTGCATTCTCACTACCAATACCAAATGTAGAAATCTTGTTCTCACTTTCTCATAGTCTCCTCTCTTGACTCAACTTAGCTCACCCTTGGGTTATCCAAGAAAAACTCCAAGCTTGATTGATTTGTTACTCCGATATGATGTGATTGCTTGTAGGTACTTTGAGTATATAGTTCATTTCAATTTTAATATGAAGTGCAAGCTCTTTTTGAATCTTAATCGTAGCATTATTAATTACCTTGATTCATCATTGAATGTTTTTGATAGTACCATTGCTCATTGCCATAATTGTAAAACCTCACGGATGATGATTTAGAACTTGGCAACTTTAATGGATATCCCTTAACTTTGATTGTTTTCCACTTTTGACCACTTCAAAATAATTTTTTGTCACTCATAAAACCTTTTATGAATATTTATGGTCCCCATAAGACCTACAAGTGAAACCTCTTTGGGGTCTCAAAAACTTTTTCTATGGGACAGTTACAAGGGTAGGTTGGATACATAACAACTTCAACAACAACTTGTAACAATTACTTACCCCAAAATTGAAATGGATGTAAAATGTTTTATGGGAACTTTCATAATGTATGGGTTGTTTCAATTTTTGTGGTATCTGATTACAAGATGAGAGATTAGGTGGTTATTGGCCAAAGAGATTATGCAAGTTAGGTTGATTTTGAATGAATATGATTAATATCTAGTAATAGATATGATTATAGGTCAAGGACTAATAAAACATGAATACTTGGGCAAAAGCAATGTGGCAACTACACTGATGTTTGTGCAGATTTTAATTTGTAAACTCTACTTTACTTTGATTGAATAGGTGTGAAATTTGATTTTTTGACTAACTATAATACTTTGAGAACAAGAGATGAGAGAAAACACACATGTCGCACTCAATCATTCGATGCTCCAAAGGAGCACCTTCTCTTTATTATATAGACAAAGAGGATCTCCTCCAAGGAAGCTCCACCATAGTACTAGGCACATAGATAGGTGACATGTCAGCAAACTCTACCCTTGGATAACTTACTTGGATGGGTGACATGTTGGTCTAGGTCGTATCTGGTTGGTCAAACCAGCTTTAACCAGAGGGAATCTTTTAGGGCATCTTCATGTAGGAATCTCATAATCACGTGGGTAAGGTACCATTGGAAAGCACTTGATGAGACAAACCAGGGAGGAGGGAAGGCCAACCTTCCCTTAGTTTTGAGGGGGGGGAATCTGCACATTTTTGAGGCCTAATTCATTCATTTAGGCCTCCGAAATTGCCTTAGATTTTAGGCATATTTTGGTTCCTACTCTATTAGTAAAATTCCCCTTTTGGTGATACCTCTTTCTGATCTATTTATTCCATCATGTGTAACATCCTTCAAGATGTTACTAAACCAATTTTCACCTTTAAATCATATGTCTAGCTATTGGTTCTAAGGTTTCTAAGTATATTTTGGTTTCTACTATACTAGTAAAAGTACTCTTTTGGTGATACTTTTATCTGATCTATTTTGACCATCATGTATAATATCATTCTAGATGTTACCAAACCAAATTTCATATCTAGATCATATGGCTAGCTCTTGGTATTACACTAACTCTCTCAACTCTCACTTGATCAAACTCCGTCCAAAACCTCTTGATACAAGCAATTCTATCTTACTCCCTCCAAAATTTCACTTCCTTTAATGAGGTAGAGGAGATTGCTATGATGCAAGTCTGTTAGTTCTTAGTTCTTGGAGATTGGAAGTTCCAATGAAAGAGTTAAAACTTTGTTAGTGCACAACAAGATTTGGTAGAGCATATTCATGGGTGAGAGTGGAGAGAAAAAGTAAGTGTGCCAACCTAGGAAATGAGAATTTGAGATTTGAGACCAATGGATATGGAATGCTCTCAACTCCAATTGCTTGACATGGTAGTTCCATTCCAATTAACAAGTTCCTATTCTTTGGTTGAATCACATGAACATCTTCTTATGGTATATTTAATATTGAGCATTACACATTATTTGCTTCCCATCTTGCAGATATAAATCCGCCATATTCTCTTGAGAAGTCTAGCCATGCCTTGCATTCTCCCATATTGAGATTTCAAGCTCTTCTTACCATGGTTTCCATTGGTACATAGTTTGGCCTTTTTATTGAAGGTATCAAATCAAAAGCATAGGGTTTGAAATCCAAGGGTGGTGAAAGACAATAGGTTTAGAATGATATCTCACCATTATAGTCAAATCTTGGATTATCTAGAATACATTGACTATTTCAAGGAAATGCATAGAAGGAATAGTAAGAAACTTGTATAGAAGAGCACTACATTCAATTATATAGCCATATATCTTGTGAAGTTTGGAATTTTCCAAAATCTAGGGCAAGAGATAGATTGCAAAGAAATGGGCTTGATACATGGCTTCTTAAAAGTCTACCCAAACATGGAAAGATAAATGCAAAAGAGAAGGATTCATCAAGAAAGAAATCAAACAAGGATGGAGAACCAATTGATGATAAAGTAGATCATCAATGTCTACACTATTCAAGAATGGATCTTATGTTTGGTTAAAGAGCTAACATTTCTCCACTTGCGCTAGTATCCTTAGGAGTTGAAATTGGAATTTTGGAGGAGATAGTCATAGAAGAGGATATGGAATCTTGCACTAAATTTGAATTTTCATTTGAGGATTGTGTTGATGAAACATCTACATATGGGTTTTGTGGTCTTAGCACAAAGGGGTTGTCAGTTCCTAGCATCCAAGAGTAATTTCCCTATGTACCATTGTCTCACAAGTTCAAGGAGTATCATGTGGAGGGGCAAAAGGACAAGAGTAAATCAACATCAGATTTTGATTACTTTCCATGTCCACCAATTACCTTTGAAGATGAGGAACTACTTACAAGAGAAGCCATTAGAGATGTAGACCATGAGGGTGATAAGGAAGGAGAGCAAGAGATAGGTGAATGAATTTGTGAAGTAAAGGAAGGTACTTAGAGGCAATATGCCTTCCTTTTCCACAAAGACACCATCTATGTCAACTAGCACAAAGACAACTACTTCTAAGACACCTTTGTCATCAACTATCTCTGCCTTTGCCCATGACTCTTTCAATATAACCAAGTTAAGAAGCAAATTTGTAGAGGCCAAGGAGAGATGCAAATTGGCAGAAATAGAAGCTCAAAAGGTAGCCAAAATGGATAAATTATGACTAAAAGGTGAAATAGAAAAAAGAGCTTGATTTTTAGAGTTGTAGAAAAGGAGAATTAAAGAGATGACTTTATTCTCCAAGTTAAAGAAGAAGAGAATTAAAGACAGAACTTCCAAATCCAAAAGGTTTCATTCTATGATTTTAGAATTAGCAAAATTAGGGAAGACACTCAAAGAGATCAGAAGTATAATGAGCATCATACCAGATACTACACTTGATATAAATAGTACTCTTGTAGACATAGAAAGTACCCTTTGTTGTGAGTTCCAATAACAATAGCAAAAGTGGTATGCCCTAGCAAATGCTCAAGGCAAGAATGCATAGCCAAAACACATTCATTGTCATTGTCACTATCTTTGTTGCTTGAGGAAGTTTCCATGCTTGTTTTTTCATTTTCTATCCATTATAAACTACCTTGATTTACACATTTACACAATTTAATTTTAAGCATGTTATGAGCTAGTTGTACTATGGACATATATATATATATATATATATATACGTCTAAGCATGTTATCAGCTGGTTGTATTATGGATTTGGATCTGGTTCAGTTGCAAGTGGCAATCAAATAGAAGGACTCAGATCAGTTGGGTTTCATGGCAGTTTGGCCATTGTATAAAAAAAAGAGGTTTTGTGTTGTTTTTGCTTGGGTCTCATTATAATCTAGGGATTCCACAGATTTCATGTGGGTTTTGTGATCAAGCATATCAATTTGCTAGGTTTTGTGAGGGTTTCAGAAGGAGATTTCCCCAAAGTAATCAGATTTTGCATGGGTTTTGCAAGGAGATTGCAACAAAGGCATCAGGTTTGTCTGATATTGTGTGAGTTTTGCAAGGAGATTGTAATAAAGAGATCAAGTTTTTCCAATATTGTGAAAGTTCCACAAGGAGATTGCGATATAGAAGAAATGATTTTTAAGTTCTGCTATAAATTAGATAGAATTCATGGAGTTCACATGGTTCTTGCTCGGGTTCTATGTATCTATGTGGGGTAACCAAGTGCAAAAGCAAGTTTCATATTAACTTACACATATCCATAAATTGAGATAAGTCATATAATGCAAAAAGAGGTTTCATATTATGAACTCATATGTGTAGACTTTGGGGCATAATGGATAATTCATCATTGACAAAAGGTTTTATATTCACAACTCACATGGAAAAGAGATAAAAAGAAATAGAAGCATGTATGTGTGTGTGAAGAGAGAGAGAGAGGAATATTTCATGGGATCCTTATGCACAATGGGACTTGTGTCAACATATATACTCATCAACTTAAGAGATGTCAAGGAAGGGAGGCAATGGTTCTATCAGGGAGAGTGCACTAGACATGGGTGGATGAAATGGAACCTCCTCATGATTTATATTGTTGGCATTGGGTGGGAGGCACTCTAATCTGATCCACTTTAGTGCCATATCCATATGTGAGATGAAAGGTCTAGAAATCAAGCAGCTACTATTTCTCCCACGGATATCCCACTCCACATCATGCATAGAGGGTCTTAAAAGGTCAAGGCTAGACCATTGTAAGGATTGAGACTATACTCTAGGAGCCAACCCGATGTCCATTTGTGGATGAGAAACCCAATGGCTAAGTATCAAGTCGTCACATGATAATAGATGTGAATCAACTACTCAAGTATAAAAAGGAGTAAATAGCATAGGATGAATAGCACCATGTGGATGGTTCCTATAATATGGTAAGAATGCACTATGCACTATATTGTGCAACCCATAGCCATAGATGCACTATAAGGTCTAACAATATAATCTTGAAATCGGTCCCAATATCCATCCCTATCATCAAACATACCCATGAGGCAAGCATTAATATTTACATCCTCGTGTAAGAAACTATTGCTCCACATGTCTCTAACAAATGCTTGCAGTCTTGCCTTGTGTTGTCTATCCAAATGAGTCTCACAGTTCTCTATGAACTCTCTAACACCAAGATAGGAGATATATCTAATGTACTACTCAATCTAAATAAAACCCATCCACTCCTCTCCACACCAATATGGACAATTGGTCCAACAAACTACTACAATCTCACATGATATCTCCCAAACATCCAATATCCAAATCCAAGAGCTTCTTGTGTTGGTCATGAGCATAAACCAAGCGGTTAACAAAAACTCTTGACCCAATCATCCTTTATCACAACATAGATATCACAACATTTATAAACCTCACTAGTGAGTGTCTCTCTTTTCTCTTCTTACTAGTCAATCTCTTGGGAAATATGACTAAACGGGGGCAAAGAAGCAAGGTCATCCAAAAGTTGAGGTCTCCAATTCCGGCTGGTATTTTTTCATCAGCCGTGTTTGTGGTTTTATCTCTAGTAAACCGCTTTGGTTGGTTAAAAAGGGCTTATGGCTTTTGAACCTTTTGCAAGACTATGATGTCTATATCAGATATCATCACACATGGTTATCCTCTAGGCACTCCATGCAAGTGAAGCTCTATCTGCACCTTTATACATCTCATTTCTAATCCATGCTCAAGTCCATCTATTTGAGTCTCCTCACTAATCATGTCAATCCTCTCTATTTAGGTCTCCTCAATGCACAACAAACTCTCATGGAGATTGTCTCAATGAGTACTATCAAAAAAGGCCATTGCATCCTAATAAGCCTCCTCTAAGGATGTCCTCACCTTGACCAACTCAACCCAAGATCTCTCCAACTCAACTTGGGTACTCTACAACTCTCCCATGGAGAGTTGGAGCTCTCAATAATAGTTCCATATCTACAACCTCTAAGCCTCAAATGCCATTTTTCTCCTAACCTCAAGCTCATAAAATGCCCTCATCAAATCATCTCTCTCTCTCTCTCTCTCAATCTGCTCTTGGCCTCTCCTTTCCAACTCCCCTTCACTCTCCTCCAAGTCTCCCCAAAGAATTCTCTTTCCCACTGAGTACTCTCTCCCTCTCCTCTAGGCATGCCATGACACTCTCTTTCCACAAGGGCAGACTCTCTCTCAACAAAAGCTCTCTCTCTTCTCCAAGTCCCTCTTTGGTCTCTTGCCAATTGCTCTCTCTAACTAGAGTTTGCAACTCTAGCACTAGCATCCAAAATTGCATCTATATCACTCCTTTCCAAACTCTAGTGCTACATGTAGGGGTTGTGGTAGCTCACATATGGGTAAGAGTAACTCTAGAGGAATCCTCTCCCAAGAATGATTCTCTAGGTATTAGTAAGACATCCTCTTGGTCCACTACATGGGACTCTACCAACATGGGCTTGATCTCATGCTCCTTGGACTCTGTCTCCCTAGCTCCTTGAATCCTCTCTCCAAGTCCCTTGCTTGAACACAAACAATGAAGAAGGAAATGAAGAAGGAATCTCATCCATCCATACAAGAAAATGAGGAGGTAAAGTAGAGCACTACTACAAGGGTAATGTAAAAGACTCCTTGCCTCCTCTCTCTCTTTGAATAACATCATCTGCATATACATAGCTTGATAAGGGTACATGAAACTCAAGAAAAAATTCAAGTAAATCCAAGGCAATACTCCATATATGATATCATTTATTTATATTGTACATGGTACATGGAGAAAGATAGAACATTGAGTTTCTAAGAAACATGCCTACTAATTGACTCACACTCCCCCTCCTTGCCTTGCCTCTCATCCTTGGCTTGCACATTGTGAAGATAGGTTCTTTCTCAGACTATGGTGTCATAGTCTACCTCTCCTTCATCTAGGAATCCACTCTCCATGAGTAAGAAATTGACCCACAAATGTGACCTTGTATCTCTGTCCATTAGGTTGACAAATCTAGTTTTGAAGGCCATCTTTGCACTAATGGCTTGGAACATGAGTTCCACCCAATCATTATCCTCTCTTGCATGTTGCAAGTATACCCTAGACCTCTCTACCTCCCACTTCATCATAAGTGCAAGATACCTATGCACCACCTTTGGCCGGCATGTAGGGATGAGGAGAGCAACAATCATTTGGAAGAATGTCTCCATGCAAGATAAATGCAATGTTGTGCCAAGTACCTTCTTGTGGTGTGATCATGTATAGAAAACCAATCCTGCACAAGAAAGTAAGGGACAGACCTCCTCCTTCCACTCCCAAATGGCTATGCAAGAGCTGATCAAATCATCTTAAGAGTTAAATTGAATGGCCTACCAATCACTATATTGGCATGTGTAGTAGCATCCCATGTCAGCACAAACTCACTATAGGAACAAATCTGCATGCAAAACACAAGAGAAAAAAAATGAGACATGTTAATCACACCAAAATGAAACAAGCATGCTAAACACAAGGAAGAAAACAGATTTTGGCCGAGTTTTACAAAAGTTTTGCCAATGTTTTGTTGGGAATCAGGTTTCATAGTAGAGTTGGTGGTTTAAAAGAAGGTTAGGGTTTTGCAGAAGTATAGAGTTTTTGTTAGGTTTCCATCGAAGTAAGGGGTTTTGCTAGGGTTTCACAAGAGTATGGAGGTTTTGCTAGGAATTTGTACCATCTTTAGGGTTTTGCAAAAGTGTCATGTTTTTTTTTGGATTTTTTGGTATTTTTTGGTGGGGATTTTGCATGAATATATCACAAAAATATTGAAATCATGAATCATGAAAATATTGACAAGATTTCACAAAATTTAGGAAGTTGAGTGTCAATGTTCTATAGAAATCCAATGTGTCCATGAGGTGTTAGTGAGGTTTCATAGAAATCAGGAGTTTCTTTGTTTGATAGAAATCCAAGGTGTTAATGAGGTGCTGGTGAGTTTTTTAGAAATCAAGAGGGTGTAGGATAGGTTTTGGAACAAAATGGATGAGGTTTGTGGAGGTGGGGTTTAAGCATGACAAAATTTGAAAACACATTTGCTAGTTGAAATGTGAATTTGAATAAATAAAAGTACTTACATTAGGGCATGGACAATGCAAGCCAATTGCAACTTTGAAGCCCAATGAATCCAAATCAAGTTCTCCAATAGACTCCATTGATTGTTGGATTTGAGTCCACCCAAGCCAAGCCCACTTGATGAAAGTCATGTTATCAGCCATTGAACCAAGGTAATGATTATCCATCCACACTCCTCAAAATCCTCCATGTTTGGCATGTTCCTTAATTTATGATAAACCGTTGCTATCTCCATATAGTTCTCATGTATTGAAAGAAAATGGGTTTTAGTGATGTCCTCCAATACTCCCTCCCTTTGATAATCCTCCAAACCTCTACATCCCAAAACTACTCAAAACTCTTTGCTTCCAAAATGCTAAATCCTTTCAAAACCTATCTTGTGTCTTATTGTTTGTTCACCTGTAGTTTATTTCTTATCATTCCTTGCAATCAAAACCGATAAACAAGGCTAGTAGAAAAAGAGATCATAGTCCCTCTAAAAACCTTTCTCCTCTTGATTCTTCTCTTCTCCTCTGCCCTTGAAACCTCTTCTCTCTCCTTTTTTGCCTCTTGCATCCCCTTTTCCCTCTATCTCCCTATACCATCTCTATATTTTACTCTCTACTACCATGCCTTACAGTTAGAGGTTTAAGATTTAAATTCTACCTTGTCATTGTCTTCTCCTCTTGCTCTGTATCCCTATGCAAAAATCAACCTTGTTGTTGTCTGCTCTCTTTCCAATACCATCTCTTTATTTTGCTCTCTACTACCTTGCCTTACCGTTAGAGGTTGAAGATTTAAATTCTACCTTGTCATTGTCTTCTCCTCTTGCTCTCTATCCCTATACAAAAATCAAACTTGTTGGTGTATGCTCTCTTTGTCCCTCTATTTGGAAATCTTATTCATTAATGTCTTCTCTCCATGGTCTCTCCAACCTCCATCTCTATATTTGAAATCACCCACTATGTTAAAAAATCACACACTCTCTTGGCTTTAGTTTCTCATTATTGGTTTTAGTTGATAGGCTCTAGATAGATTTCTAGTACAAAACTAAACAAGGAACACACTTTAAATCTTCTCAAAATCTTTGACATTACAATTCTGAAAATCTCCAAAAATCTTTGATGTTTTTACTGTGACTCTTCAACCTTACTTAATTCCAACACCCTTCCATCTAGTGAAACCTTTCTGTATCATCCAAACACCATTTAAACTTTCATACACCTTTCCAACTAGAAGAAGGGAAGGGTGCTACTAGTGTCTTTGACATGGAAATGGAAGAAGTTAAAGGGTTTTTGCATGAGATGGAAAGGTATGTAATACCAATAGTTAGACAGATGATCTAGACATGAGATTTGGTAACATCTAGAAGGATTTTATACATGATGGACTAAGTAGATAAGCTAGAGGTATCACCAAAAGAGTACTTCTACTAATAGGCCAAAAACCAAAACATGATTGGAAACTTTAGAATCAATAGCTAGGCATATGATCTAGAGGCAAAACTTGGGGCGGTGACATCTGGAAGGATGTTAAACATGATGAAGAATCTATATCAGATAGAAGAATCACCAAAAGAGCACTTCTACTAATAGGGCAGAAGTCAAAATAGGCCTGAAAACTTTAAGAGGTAATTTTGGAGGCCTAAACAGATGAATAGGTCTAAAAAATGTGTAGATTCCTTCCCCATCCCAATAGAGGGAAGGCTAGCCTTCTTCCCCCTTGGTTTGTCTCACTGAGAGCTTTCCAATGGTACCTCACCCATGTGATTTTGAGGTTCTTACAAGAAGATTCCCTAAAATATTCCCTCTAGTCAAAGCATGTTTGACCAACCAAATGGGACCAAAATCAACATTTCACCCATCCAAGCAAGTAATCTAAGGGTGGAGCTTGCTGACATGTCACCTGTCCATATACCTAATCCTATGGTAGAGCTTCATTGGAGGAGATCTTCCTTGGCTATATAATAAAGAGAAGGTGCTCCTTTGGGGCATCGGAGGATTGAGTGTGAAATCTATATTTTCTCTCTTGTATCTCTCTTGAAGAGTTCTCTTGTCCTTGGAGTATTACAAGTGTCTTTTGCTAAAAATTGATTGAAATTTACTCTATTTAGGGAGTGCTATTGTAACAACATGGAGTTTAGCGACATAGTTAGTAAGTCTAATAAAGTAAAGAATAAGCCAAATTAGCCCAAAATATTCCAAAAGCATCTAGGAAGCTTCTTGGGAAACTTCTTGACTAGCTTAACTTGCACCCCAAGCGAGTAGCTTCTAGAAGCTTCCAACTAGCTTAACTTGCATGCCAAGTAGGCGACTTTTGATAGGAAGCTTCTTGAGAAGCTTCTTGGTTAACTTGGCTTGCACTCTAAGAAAGCGGCTCAAAGAAGCTTCTTGAGAAGCTTCTCAAGGGCCTTGTATGATGCCTATATATACCAAAGCCAAGCTCATGCTAGGCATTTGGAGTTTTCCCACATTCAAGTGTCCCAATGTGAGTTTCCATTCTCCTCTTTCTTTCCTTGGGCTCGATCTATTACATTGGTATCAGAGCAAGAATGGGATGGATGGAATTGATAGACCACCAAATCCACTTCCACCAAACCATTGGGATTTTTGTGTCCAAGTGCTACCTAAGCATTGTTTCACACAATTCATAACCTCACAGTTTGAACAAGATTTTCTACATATGATCACCATATTTGAGGAACCTTTGGTGCTTCTGGTTGTAACTTATGGAGAATGGTGGACATTCTACTTTTATATGTTAATAAATTAGATAGATTAGGGATGGTATGATAGAGTAGCAACCATGGCGGCAATGCCTGATGTTATCCTTGTTATGGAACAACAAATTGAGCACCTTACTCGATTGTTGAATGTTCAAGATCTTCAATAACAAGAACATGTAGAGAGAGTACTAGTTCAAGAAGGAGAAGATCAAATCTGATTCCCTAAATCCAAGGTATTTGAAGGCAAGAATCTCCTGGGTGCAATGGAGAATTTTGTGTTTGACTGTGAATATTATTTTGAAGCTACCAATTTGCAAGATGAGTAAAAATAGATTCTCTTGGCTTCTAGCAAATTGGATGGAGTAGCAAAGCTATGGTGGAGATTCCAAGTGGAGCGAGCTAAATGACAAATTTTGCACTAATTTGATATAATTAGAATTCAAGAGTACAATAATTAGTTGGTTCCAAGCTATAAATGCCACACAAGTTGCACGGGATAGGTTGGCAGAGTTGAGACAGATTGGCTATGTAAGAAGATACATCACACAATTCCAAAACACCATCATGCAAATTCCAGATATACTAAAAGGTGAAGCTCTGGATTGATTTTTGTGGGGCTTGAAGTCAAGGACCAAATTAGGGTAACCATGCAAGAGCCACAACACTTGGAGGAAGCCATGCGGTTGGCCAAATGTTTTGACTCTTGGGTTGCAACAACTTGGTCTTGACCTTGACCTCCATAGAACCTACCGATACATTACACATGGGTGGAGGAGCCGGCACCAATGGAGATTGATGCCATTAAATGGATACCACTTGGCACTGTAGATAGAGAGAAACTATGACAAAATGGTGTTTTTATTGTTGCCAATTGAGACATTGCACCGTTGAATGTCCACTCAAGAATGGGCAACCTCAACAAGTTGCCCAGATGGAGTTTGTGGAGTGGAATGATCAAGGAAACAAGGAATCCCAATAGGAGAGTTTGAGCCATCTATTGGGAGCTTGATTAGTTCCAATGGGATTGAAGGCTTGACCTATGCAAGTTTGCTTCATTTACAAGGTACAATATCTAATTGGGGTTGTAGGATTTTGGTTGACTCTAGAAGTTAAGAAAATTGTATGTCTATGCAAGTAGAAAAAGAGTTGGGTTTTCCTATCAAGCCAGTAATTGGAAGTAGATTGATGATAGTAGATGGTAGAAAGGGTTTTGCATTTCATACCTTGCATCCTGTTACCTTCAAGATTGGGATGGAATATTTGGAGTGTATGAGGTTTGTAGTGCCACCTCTACACTATGATGTCATTCTAGGATTACCTTGGCTTGAACGTCATAAGGTTCAATTTTCTTGGAACCAACAACAAATTCAAGTACAACACCAAGGTAGGAATTTCTGATTAGGTTGTGTGGTACCTTTGAGTAAGACACCTAAAAATAGTCAGTCCTAGGATGGGAAGTTTTTCAAGAACATAGCCATAGAGCAAGCCTTAAAGGGAGATGAGTCCCAAGATAGGAAGTTTACTAAGAAAGCAGCCATGGACCAAGCTTTGAAGAAAGATGAGCTTTGTTAGTGAAGCAACCATAGAGTAAGCTTTGGAGGAAGATAAGTCTATTTTTGTGGTGTAGATCAAGCCGATTGCACAAGGACAATCTGAGGAGGGCCAAGAGCCTCATCAAGCAATGTTTGATCAGATAGTTCAGGAGTTTACGGATGTGTTTTTGGATGATCTACCCGAGGGATTACCACACGATTGTGATATGCCCTTCAAGATTGAGTTATTTCTAAGGAGTACTCTAGTGAGTAGACCAATCTATTGGCTCTCGCCAAAGGAGTTGGAGGAGTTGCAAACAACACTTACGGAGTTGTTGGAGAAGGACTTCATATGACATAATACCTCTCCTTGGAGAGCACTGGTACTATTTGTTCCAAAGAAGGATGGAGGACTTTGTTCTATATTGATTACCGGGGTCTCAAAAAGCAAACAATGAAGAATGCATACCTCTTATCCCGGATTGATGACTTCATTGATCAACTGAGTGGAGCACAATAATTTTCCAGGTTGGATCTACGCATTGGCTATTGGCAAATCTCCATTGATAGGGAGGATGTGCAAAAGTCTGCCTTTTGCACAAGGTATGGGCATTTTGAGTGAAGAGTTCTACCTTTCTGGCTCACTAATGCTCCAATAATCTTCATGGATCAGATGCATCATGTGTTGGATGGACTACTGGATTGGTACGTGGTGTGTTCTTGGATAATATCTTAATTTATAGCAAGACAAAGGCAAAACACATGAATTGTGTGCAAGAAATCCTAAGATGACCATGACAATGGAAATTTTATTCCAAGAAGTCAAAGTGTGCCTTTTGGCAAAAGGAAGTCACCTTCTTGGGTCACAAGATCTCATTGGAAGGGATCAAGATGGAAGAGGAGAAAATCAAGACCATTACTAATTGGCCTACGCCAAAGGATGCTATAGAAGTATGAGCATTTAATGGATTGTCAGTTTTTACCGATGGTTCATCTGTTATTATGCTCATGCGGCTACACCATTCATTGACCTCTTGGGGAAGAACTCAAGCTTCCAATGGACCACCAAGCATGAAGAAACATTCCTGAAGTTGAAACATATGGTGTCTTCAAGACACATCCTTCAACCATATGATCCTTAACTACCTTGTGTGGTTGATTTTGATGCTTCTAACTTTGCAATTGTGCTACAACAAGAGTTCCCAGATGGACTACATCCCATTGCCTTTGTATCTCACTGACTAAATACAACTGAAAGAAATTACTCTACTCAAGATCAAGAACAACTTGCAATGGTAAATACCACCAAGATATGGAGGAATTATCTCTTGGGGAAACAAGTGATCATGCAAACTGATCACAAACCATTGTTACAGACCTTACACTTGGAACACATGTAGAGTTGACATCATCAATGAGAGGAGCAACTCCAATTGTTTGACATCAAACTTGAGTACAAACCAGGTTGGTTCCATGTCATCCTTGATGCTCTATTACAATAACTTGATTTGAAGTCTCTTCCTCTCATCACGGTGGCAATTACAATGATAGCAATTGATTCCAAGGTCCAAAATGAGTTCTGGTCAGCTCTACAACAAGATTCCTTCTTCCAAGTGGTACATGGTCATCTTATTGCATGTGACAAGGAGTACAACACCTTCTCCTTCAAGGAAGGCCTTCTACTCCATGAGGACCGGATCTATGTTCCAGCCAAAGGTGATCTTTGACTTGTGCGTCTTCAAGAAGCCCATGATTTATCAATAGCTAGTCACATGGGTGTGGACAAGACCTTGGGTACCTCTAGTGCCAATGGTGGTGGCCCAACATGACATGAGATGCTTGAGAGGTTTTCCAATTGTGTGAAAGCTGCCAACACAACAAGGCCGACAACCAGAAGCCGAGTGGACTCCTTCAACCACTCCATATTCCATCCGCTCAATGGGAACATGTGAGTTTGGATCTCATCACATCCTTGCCCAAGACAAAGCAAGGACACACAACAATTGTGGTGTTTGTGGATAAGCTTAGTAAGAAAATCCACTTGGCACCAACCTTTGATATCATGTACACTCCAACCTTAGTACAAATCCACTTCAACAATGTCTTCAAGCATCATGGGATACCATGTGTACTCATCTCTGACTATGATCCTCAATTCATCAGGAAGTTTTGGCAAGCACTCTTCCAAATACTAAGCACCAAGCTTACTTTGTCCAAGGCCTATCATCCTCAAATTGATGGACAAACCAAACGTGAAAATCATACCTTGGAAGATATGTTGTGTGCCTTTGTCAATGTCCACCATACAAATTGGGATGAATGTCTTGCAACTACAAAATTGCCTAAAACAATTCCAAACAAGCAAGCATTGGATTTTCTCCTTTCTTTATAAATTTTGGCCAAGATTTGCTTGTTCCAGATTCTCTTCTTGCTCCTCTCTCATCTCAAGTTCCTCATACTTCAACCTTCTTGACCACCATCTCCCAATCTCTTCAACAAGCCAAATCTCACCTCCTTGTTGCCCAAAATCATCAAAAACAATATGCAAACCACCATCATCATGATCTCACCTTTGAAGTTGGTGATAAAGTCATGCTATCCTCTAGTAACCTACCTATCCCACTTGATACCCAAGTTTGTAAACTTGCTCCTAATTGGATAGGACCCTTTGATGTCACCCAAATCATCTCTCTTGTTGCTTATTGACTTGCCTTACCTTTTCATATGCGCATCTTCCTTGTCTTTCATATTTCCAAGTTAAAACCCTTTGTTCCTAACCCATCTTCCTTTTCCTCTTGTGTCCAACCTCCTCCTCCTCCCATCCCTATCAATGATCATGAGGAGTACAAAGTTGATTGTATCCTTGCACGTTGTCACATTCAACAAGGACATGGACAATATATGGAGTACAAGGTAGGTCCTTTGGAAAGGGTATCCCTTCCACGATGCCACATGGGAATCTCTTTCTCACCTCCAAAATGCACAAACAACCATCCAGGAGTTTGAAGCTTCAATGGTGACAAGGATGTCACCAGCTAGCGGTAGGGGAATATGTAATAATATGGAGTTTAGAAATGGAGTTAGTAAGGCTAAAGAAGTAGATAATAAGCCAAATTATCCCAAAATATTCTAGAAACATCTAGGAAGCTTCCTAACTAGCTTAACTAGCACCCTAAGCAGGTAGCTCCTAGAAGTTTCCAACTAGCTTAACTTGCATGCCAAGTAGGCAGTTTCTAGAAGGAAGCTCCTTAAGAAGCTTCTTGGTTGACTTGGCTTGCACTCTAAGAAAGCGGCTCAAGGGAGCTTCTTGAGAAGATTCTCAAGGGCTTTGTATACTACCTATAAATACCAAAGCCAAAGCTCATGCTAGGTATACAGAGTTTTTCCACATTCAAGTATCCCAATGTGAGTTTCAATTCTCCTATTTCTCTCCTGGGGCTCGGTCTATTACATCTACACTTTAAATGATGGTACTATGTGGCTCATAAGAATATAAGCCAAATCACCTAATAGGTCTTGCTTACATTTGAATGAGTCATTGGCTCCTCGATGGTTCAAGTCTCTCCATAGAGAAAATTTTTGGAGACAAGACATATTTGGGCAAGAACCATGCATCCTTGCACACAAATTAACTTGTGAACAAGAATTCAACCACACAAAAGCATCAAAAAGTCAAAATGAAAAGCAATAGAAATTCTAATAACTATGAAACAATAACTTACCATGAGGAATGTACAATCTATCTCATATCATCACATATTACTTGTCTATTGATAGAATAAGACCACTTCCTACTAAAGTAAGTTTCTTTGTCAATATTAGGGCATTGTCCCAATAGGAATAATGCCCCATCAACTAGTCCCATGGACTTGAGAAATCCCTTCAATGGAAAAGCTTTTGAAATTCTCTCTCCTCCTCTAGATCTGGCCATATCACCTCCTTGGATATAAATACTCACTAACTTTCTTGAAATTTCTCATCTTCTCTTTGGCTAGTCTTAATACAATTATATGTATAATTATTTGCAGCAAAGCAACATTTAGCAAGAGCTTAACTACTTGACTACTTCCTTTCAAAGCACCGGACTCTTAGGCCAACACTCTAAGAAAAACTAGATTACTCCAATGCACTTGGCAAAACTTGACCCATGATATTCCTTCAAGCAACACTCTCTACAAAGCTCTTGATTACTCATGCTCATAAGTCAAGGTTCAACCCACATTCTCAACCAATCTTATTACATATGGAAAAAATTGACCAATCTTATCCAAATTGCTCATGTACTTTATGATAGTAAAGGGTTCATGGATTCTTGGAGTTGTACTAAATTTCTTTTTATTTAAAATTTAAAATTATTAATCAAATTAATCAAACTTATTAATCATAATGACATGATTAATAATACTTAGGTGAACACTCAAGCATTATAATACTATAAATTTCCATGGGAGACATGTTGTGCATATAGACACTAGAACATAACATACATTGTTGTCAACATCACACACTATAGAAGCACAACTCTTACATAAGTCATACATGGAATCTTAAGTGCCACAATAATCAGTTTTTTCATACAAATCAAATCACACTCAATCAAATCAGTACTTGATCTATCATGCAATAATATATCAACAATTGGGCATTGATTACAATCAAGCCACACCCATTCTAGCTAAGAGAATCTAGGTGACGCTTATCGGCTTTTTTCTACCATAACTAGGAACTCAAAGGCTCAACATCAGAGAAGTAAGCTCTTTGGAGCTGCACTTCTAGGGTATACCTCTGATTTTGACCTGGTCCCAATGATGGCACACCCAATGTTGCAAGTGACAATGGGTCCCACCATGTAGTTAGTACCCCAAATAGGAAATTTGACCATCAACAAGTAATCTATGAGTAATTGCCAAAATACCTCTAACTACTAACACTACTACTCTAGAGTCCAAGCAATCTAGGTGCAATTCTACAAATGGTGTGACACCTATCATGCATATATACATCACTACATAACATATATTGCTATCAACATCACACAATATAGTAACACAACTCACACATAAGTCATACATGGAATCTCAAGTGCCACAATTGCTCCCTAGCTAGCAGTTAGGTCCCTCTAGATAGCCATCTACTCCAAGTATATGATATACCCTATGGTGTGCAAAAGATCAAGAGGCCGGGTGCTATCGAGCCTTATCATTAGTTGCATGCTTGCAATCTATACCATATAAAAGATGAACTAGCTAAAGGTCAAGTACATCTAGGACATAACCATTTCCCATAAGGAACCACCACAAGGGAAGGAGTCAAACGTGCCATATGGTATCCACTCAAATAGCTATGACACACTAACATAGTAACAACTCTACTAGAAGAGCCACATAACATACACCTCAAGCCTACACATACAAATGCCAAGCTTGGATCCATAGTACCATCAATGTTTAGGAGGTGGCATGGTGCACAATTGTACAAATGATCCTTCCAAACACCATCACATCTGTCCAACATGAGGACTCAAAATGGCAAAACCTCACGTAGTCCCAAGAAAGTGTGGCCTATAGAAACATCAAGTGTTGTCAATGTTATCTGCTATAGATATACATAGTCACTTGGATGAAATCAATGGACCAAGGATCTATAACCTCCTCCTTGAATGGTAGCATAGCATAAGGTATCTCTATTTTGAGCAATCACCCAGTCCTCAAAGGCCATCAACATCACACTTTGAAAGGTCTGTGCCTATTGAGAACATGCACTCATCCATACATCTAGGTCATCCAAGTCCACCACTATAGTAGCATCTCAACAAATGGATGTAGGTAAATCTAGATCTTATCTATAGAGTAGGAAGTAAGGAGAGAAGGATGCTAAGGAGGCTTGCCGGCTAAATTTATAGCCCATGGCCAACTAAGGTAATTAGAGATCCCAATCTCCCAAGTGGCCTCTCTACAAACCATACTTCCGCAATCTTCCCTACATTGTCTAAAACACTCTCTCTACTAAGCCATCTACCTCAAGGTGATCTTGAGAGGTAGTATGATGATCAATCAAAGCCTTGTCACACAAGACCTAAAACTCTCTAAAAAACTTTGTACCTTGATCAGTCTAAACCTCAATTGGTGCACCAAAATGACTAAGAACCCAATCCAAGAACAAGTAAGCCATCCTTTCATTGGACTTGTTATGAAGTGCTACCAATTCAATCCATTTGGAAAGATGCTCCACCATCACCAAAACATATTGATGATGTCTCACAATCAATGGCAAAGGTCCATCAAAGTCCAAACTCTAGTGATAACTCCTTCTCATGATAGATAATGGGTATAATTGTGACATAGGAGCATTGAATGATGCTCTAACTTGGTCATAAACCACATATCTAGCAATAAATTATTGTACATCCATCTGCATACTATACCACCAATAATAACTCTAAAGTAAGCTATATGTCTTCTTTACTCCAAAATGTCCTAGCTCCTCATGAGCATGATGTACCAACTATGGTCTCTAAGATGGAAGTGGTACTACTCTCACTCTACCATCTTCCTACACATGAAGAAGGTGTCTACCCTCCAATTTGAACCGTTTGGCTCACTAAAGAACACTATCTTTCTCCTTGGCCCCAACTATGCCACCCACAACACCAATGCAAAGATAGTCCATCACTAAGACATCATCATGAATGTCTCATTGAACTATAACACCCGTTTGTGCATCTATGTGATATTAAGATATTTAGCTTAGTATTACAAATACTTGAGAGATATTATTTATACAGATGGTTCTACATTAGTCATGATTAGCTAAAGCTAGTCATAGCTAAGATAGTGTGGAACTTACTTTAGAAGAAGTGGAAAAGATGAGCACCACTATTTTGGATTCTAATGTGTTGACTTGGTATTATTCCTAGGTGTTTGGCTTTGAGGAAAGAGTTGAGAACTCTTGGGCCTGCAAGTTTATTTGTTTTGGATTCTTCTATAGTCCAAGGATAGCCCATGTGAAGGAATCCTTGACTTGGTGGTTGGGTCAAGATAAGAGCGCATGCTTAGTGGAATATGCCTATGTGAATGGATATTCTTTTCTACTTTTTGACTTTACTTGACTCTACTTGACTTTTAGCCTAGTAACTTGAATTACTCTAGTAATTAGTAAATTTAGTGTGTAACTAATTCACAAGTATATAAACAAGGGGTGAGGAGGTACTCATCATCCTTTCCTTTGCAGCTATCTCTCTCATTGAGTTCTCTAGTGAGCAATGCCTTGAGTCTTGGAGTGTTAGCCTTAGAGGAGTATGATGGAGTTGGGGTTCCTTGTCTTCTTAGTCCATGGTGCGCTACCATAATAGCCATCAGAGGTTCATCTTAAGTGAGAGATAGGCCGGCTCACAGAACCATGCCACTATCTCCACTCTCTAGATTAATGACTTCAATAATTCCTCATGTATGCGTTGAGAGAGATACCACCAAAGCCTCAAAAAATATATAGAGAAAGGTAGATGCATGCCAACCTAACACCATCTCCTCATCTGGCACACCATGCCGACATGCTCCAATCTGATCCTACTAGCTGGGACATGGGTTTCTACTCAACCTATCTGCATCACGGTTCACCACTCCAAGTTTGTGAATAATTGTGAAATCATTCTTCTATAAAATCAGAGCCTATCGTGCAAGCTTCCCTAAAAGCTTGTTGGACTCCATCAACCACTTTAGTGGCTAATGATCAATGATGAGAGTAAAAGGGTTACCAAATAGGTGACATCAAAAATATGCTATTGCCCAAACTATGGTAAGCACTCTCCCTCATATGAACTATACTTATCTCCGCTGAATTGTTGGAGCTACTAGCATAGGCCACCACAAACTCCTTCCCATCATCATCATGTTGGGTGAGCACTACTCCAAGTGCCAACATACTCCAATTAGTGTGGACTTGAAATGGCCGTCCTCTGATCAGTCTCCTCAAAATAAGAGTAGATGTAAATCTCTCCTTGAGCTCTATAAAAGAGCTCTCTTGCTCATCTCCCCCAATACAATTCATGTGTAAGCTTGGTCAGCTTTGTCAAAGCCTTGCAATGACACTAAACCCTATAACATAGTGGCAATAGAAGTGTTCACCAACCAAAGGAATGCTTGCACCCTACTCACATCCAAAAGCCAAGGAATATGCATCATAGCCTCCACCTTGGTCTTTTGAACACCAAGTCCTTCAGGGTAGATAGTGTGACCCAAATACTCAACCTGCTCATGGAAGAATCTACACTTCCCAAGATGTTATTTGAGTCCATGAGATCTCAATCTCTCAAACACCTCCAACAAATGTCTCTCATGTTCCACCACCGTAGTGTAATGGACCAAAATTTCATCAATATAGCACCAAGCAAAATCCAATCCAACCAGGATCTTGTTCATGAACCTCTAGAACTCAAGAAGAGCGTTATCTAACCCAAATGATAATAATCTCCATTGATATAACACATCCTTGCAGTGAGGATCAATCACCCAAAATGTTGTCTTGGACTTATCCTCCTCTCTAATTGACACTTGATGATATCTTGCCCAAAGATCCAAAGTACTAAAGACCTTTGCATACCCAATCGCATCAAAGATCTCCTCCGGTGTAGGCATAGCATACCAATTAGCCCTAGTATGTTGGTTGATAGGATGGTAATCTCCACACATCTACCTATCTATGTAGTTGTGATGCATATCATTCTTGGTTGGCATCACTATAGCTAATGCATACTCTCTATGTGAAATCTCTACCAAACCAGCCTCAAAAGGTATCTACTTTGTCTTTGAATCAATCCTCATTCCATATCACTATATCTATAGGGATGCCAAAAAACTGGTGTATGGCTAGTTAGCTCAATTTGAATATATGTCCTTTTATAGCATCCAATCTTTCATATTGAAGGCAAAAAAACTTGTGTAGTTCTTCAAGAACCTCCAAACTCTTTGTCTATCCTCTCTTGTAAGCTTGGGTCCTAAATCTGGCTCCCAAGTATCCTCTATAACTATCATAGGAATGGAAGATGTACAAATTGGCTGCTACACCGGGCTCTTGGGAGCAATAGTATCATGCCTCCAACCACTAGAGGTTGCAACCTCTGTGTGAAAAACTCCCTCCACTCTAGTTGCAAGCTCTATATGTCCTCTAGTTGCATCTCAAGTAGACCAAGGGTGTAATCCAAGTAGCCCATGCTCACTTGGATGGACTCCAAGTAGATCACTCTCCCTAGTAGCTAGGGGTTGTGTCCCATGAATACCTTGTCCAGTCAATCCATCACGTCTAACATGTGCTCGGATCATCTAGATAGGCATAGAGCTCACAAGTGTCCAAGTGGTGATGCCTATCAAGCACATCCTATGCTGCTCTGCCAAGCCAAGGGTCACAATTCAGGTCAAACAATTCATGTCCATAGCCTGACCCAACACTTGACGCCTGGATACCTCTAACACTACTAGAATAGTAGTAATGCCTATGCAAAAACCATTTCCTACTCTCTCTCTCATCTATATAATTGTTGTAACTATGAGTTCCAAACAAGTCCAGGACCTCCTTCTCAAAAAGCATGAGAGCTTGGGGAACTCATAAGTGTGAAAAAGTAGCTCAGGGCTGTCCGACTAGGTTCACCATTTCCATAGGTGACCTATCAACCACTATCACCATCTGAGATTGATGCCCAACATCCAAGATGTCATCAGTAGTGAGATACTCTATTTGATGAATCCCATCATAAGCACACTATAGAACTTCTTAGGGTAAGAGGTTTATCCACCAAAGACAAAGACAATGAGCACGCAATCCCACTCTAGTTGCATCCAACAACATGGGAGGTCCCATCTAAGAATGGACCTAATGTGTACTTGCCACCACTTGGGTACAAGATCATCCATCAAAGTGATGTTCTCTAACATGTAAACTAGAGAAATAGATTGATGAACTTGTAGATGTTGTATTATATACAACATCTCCGAAAACACATGAGAATGGGGATCTTGAAGACCCAAATATCAGCCAATATGTGTACGTCCTTTGACATGGCCATCTAGAAATCACCAAATGAAAGGACCATGTCTCTCCAGATCTTGGGCCCATAACAAGAAATGTCTACTAGTAGTGTCTTTTGGTAACCCCTAACTGCTGACATCAATAATAACTCAAGATACCAATAGGCCATGTGTGCCACATGATGTAGAGAACTTGCTTAGCAATCTCATCTCTCTCTACATACAAATACCTTTGTATTTATATACCTACATTTAGTAACGCAACCAGTCTAGTGCTAATTCCACCAACAACTCTAATAGACATACTCAGTTTACTTGATATTGCCAAGCAATGAGTGTGGTGTCCAAAGAAGTCAAGGTAATTGACTTTGGAGGCTCATCCTCACACTAGTCTATTGGTGGTACAAAAGCTCCACTCCAAGCTTGTTGCACCAACTTATCCACGTGCTATTGCAATGCCTCCTTTGAACTCCACAATGGAACATGCAAGGTGGATGGAATGATCCCACTTGTATTCCAAATCTGAGTGATCTCCTCCGGTATTGGAGTATCTTTTGCATGGGCGTTCTACTCCAATAAGTCACCATGCCAAGTAATAGAACCACTGAAAGCTAAAACTGATGCTACCATGGCCCTTGATTGTAGTGAGCCAAGACTACCACTAGTAGGCAATATACCCATCCCTCACTTGACTGCCAACCTAATCTATAGGAGGTTATCTCCTCCCAATAGTCAAAATTGAAACCCATGGAATATAACACTACTCTCCCAACTAACACATCATATGACTCAACTACTATTGCAATGGTCTAAGTTCTCACCATAGAGCTATTAGTTGGATGACTAGGCCAAATTTGAACAACAAGCTCTCCACATGTGATGTACTATGTAGAACTACCCTCTAGAGATATTTGAATCTAAAATAGACACCTCTCCACATTGGTTTTCCTTAACTCTAGATTGATAGCTACAGCCTTCCCCAACATAAGGGGCTGCACACCAGAGTCTAATAAGACCCTCTATATAAAAGACCAAGACTGAGGAGAGAAATAGGAGAATAGAAGCTTACATTAGGATGCTTGAATGAGGGAAAAATTTGAATGCCTAGCATGAGCTTTAGCTTTGGTATTTATAGGTAGCATACAAAGTCCTTGAGAAGCTTCTCAAGAAGCTTCCTTGAGCCACTTTCTTAGAGTGCAAGCCAAGTTAACTAGGAAGCTTCTCAAGAAGCTGCCTACTTGGCGTGCAAGCTAAGCTAGTTAGAAGCTTCTAGAAGCTACCTGCTTAGGGTGCAAGTTAACTAGTTGGGATGCTTCCCAAGAAGCTTTCTAGATGCTTATAGAATATTCTAGGCTAATTTGGCTTATTCTCTACTTTGTTAGCCTTACTAACTACGTTGCTAAACTCCATATTGTTACATATTCCCCCACCACTAGTTGGTGATGTCTTCATTGCCATTGAAGCTTCAAACTCTTGGATGGCCGTCTGTGCATTTTGGAGGTGAGAAAGAGGTTCCCATGTGGCATCATGAAGAAGATACCCTTTCCAAAGGACCTTGAACTTTGTATGTTTTTGGCGTCCTTGTTGGATGTGGTGATGTGCAAGGATGCAATCAACTTCATACTTATGATCATTGATAGGGATAGGGGAGGAGGAGGTTGGACTCAAGAGGAAAAAGAGGGGGGGTTAGGAACAAACGGTTTCAACTTGAAAACATGAAAGACAAGATGGATTTGCATATGAGAAGGCAAGGCAAGTTGATAAGCAACAAGAGAGACAATTTGGATGATATCCAAAGGTCCTGACCAATTAGGGGCAATTTTATGAACTTGGGTATCAAGTGGGAGGGGTAAATTACTAGAGGATAGCATAAATTTATCACCAACTTCAAAGGTGAGATCACAACGATGGTGGTCCGCATATTGTTTTTGACAATTCTGAGCAACAAGGAGGTGAGATTTGGCTTGTTGGGGAGATTTGGATATGGTGGTCAAGATTGAAGTATGAGGGATTTGAGACAGAGGAGGAGGAAGAAGAGAATCTGGGACAAGCGGATCTTGGCCAAAATTGAGAAAGAAAAGAGAGAATCCAATGCTTGCCTATTTAGAATTGTTGTATGCAAACTCCATAACTGCAAGACATTCATTCCAATTGGTATGGTGAATGTTAACAAATGCACAAAGCATATCTTCCAAGGTGCAATTTGCATGTTCAGTTTGTCCATCAGTTTGAGGATGATAGGTTGTGGACAAAGCAAGTTTAGTGCCAAGTATCAGGAAGAGGGCTTGCCAAAACTTTTTGGTGAAGCAAGGATCACGGTCAGAGATGAGTACATATGGCATCCTATGATGCTTGAATACATTATTGAAGTAGAGTTACACCAAGGTTGGAGCATCCATAGTATCAACCGTTGGTGCCAAATAGATTTGCTTACTAAGCTTATCCACAAACACCACAATTGTTGTGTGACCTTGTTGTGTCTTGGGCAAGGAGGTGATGAGATCTAAGCTCACATGTTCCCAACAAGTAGTTGGAATGGGATGTGGTTGAGGGAGTCTACTCGGCTTCTAATTACTGGCCTTGTTGCATTCACAACTCTCATACAATCAAACAAACTCCCAAACATCTTGTGTCATGTTGGGCCACCACCATTGGCGTTGGAGGGTACCCAAGGTCTTGTCCACCCCCATATGACTAGCTATTGGTAGTCATGGGCTTCCTGAAGGTACACTGTAATACCCATTTGTGTGTGTGGTATTGTGATATTTAGCTTGGTATTACAAGTACTTGAGAGATAAAAGATGGTCCTACATTAGTCATGATTAGCTAAAGTTAGTCATAGCTAAGATAGAGGGGACTTTACTTTAAAGGAAGTGGAAGATGAGCACAACTATTTTGGATTCTATTGTGTTGATTTGGTATTATTCCTAGGTGTTTGGCTTTGAGGAAAGAGTTGAGAACTCTTGGGCTCGCAAGCCTTTTTGTTTTGGATTCTTCTATAGTCCAAGGATAGCCCATGTGAAGGAATCCTTGACTTAGTGGTTGGGTCAAGATAAGATCACATGCTAGTGGAATATACCCATGTGAATGGATATTCCATTCTACTTTTTGACTTTACTTGACTTTTAGTCTAGTAACTTGAGTTACTACGGTAATTCGTAACTTTGGTACATAACTATTTCACAAGTATATAAACAAGGGGTGAGGAGGTACTCATGATCCTTTCATTTTGCAACTATCTGTCTCTCATTGAGTTCTCTAGTGAGCAATGTCTTGAGTCTTGGAGTGTTAGCCTTGGTGGAGTATGATGGAGTTGGGGTTCCCTTGCCTTCTTAATCCATGGTGTACTACCATAATAGCCATCAAAGGTTCATCTTGAGTGAGAGACATGCCGGCTCACAACACAAGTCGGAGATCACCTTTGGCTCAAACATAGATTTGATCTGCATGGAATAGAAGGTCTTCCTTGAATGAGAAGGTGGTGTACCCCTTGTCACTTTTTGTCAAACAACCATGTACCATTTGGAAGAAGGGATCTTGTTGTAGAGCTGACCAAAACTTGTTATGGACTTTAGGGTCAATTGACACCATTGTAATTGCCACTGTGATGAGAGGAAGAGACTTCAAATCAGGTTGTCATGATAGAGCATCAAGGATGACATGGAACTGATCTGGTTTGTACTCAAGTTTGATGTCAAACAATTGGAGTTGCTCTTCCCATCGATGATGTTGACTCTTCATGTGTTCCAAGTGTAAGGTCTGCAAACAATGGATTGTGATCAGTTTGCATGATCACTTGTTTTCCCAAGAGAAAATGCCTCCATAGCTTGATGACATATACCATTGCAAGTTGTTCCCGATCTTGAGCAAAATAATTTCTTTCAGCTGTGTTTAGTCAGCGAGACTCAAAGGAAATGGGATGTAGTCCATCGGAGAATTCCCGTTGCAACATAGCTCCAATTGCAAAGTTAGAAGCATCAAAATCAACCACACAAGGTAGTTGAGGATCATATGTTGAAGAATGGGTCTTGAAGACACCATATGCTTTAACTTCTAGAATGCTTCTTCATGCTCGGTGGTCCACTACTTTAACTTCTAGAATGCTTCTTCATGCTTGTTGGTCCACTAGAAGCTCAAGGTCTTTCCCAAGAGGTCAGTCAATGGTGTAGCAATATGAGCATAATAGTGGATGAACAGTTGGTAAAAACTGGCTAATCCATTGAATGCACATACTTTTGTAGTATCCTTCATGGAAGGCCAATCAGTAATTGCCTTGATTTTCTCTTCTTCCATCTTGATCCCTTTTGATTAGATCTTATGACCCAAGAAGGTAACCTCCTTTTGCCAAAAGACACACTTCAACTTCTTGCAATAAAATTTCTATTGTCTTAGTCATCTTAGGACTTTTCCCATATGATTCATGTGTTCTGCCTTTGTCTTATTATAGATTAAGATATCATCCAAGAACACCACCACGGACCGATCCAATAGTCCATTGAACACCCAATGCATTTGATCCATGAAGACCGCTGGAGCATTAGTGAGTCCAAAAGGTAGAACTCTCCACTCAAAATGCCCATACCTTGTGCAAAAGGCAGTCTTTTGCACATCCTCTTTATCAATAGGAATTTACCAATAGCTACGGCAAAGATCCAACTTGGAAAAGTAGCATGCTCCACTTAGTTAATCAAGCAAGTCATCCGTCTGAGGCAAGGGATATGCATTCTTCACGATTTGCTTATTGAGCCCACGGTAATCAATACAAAAACAAAGTCCTCCATCCTTCTTTGGAAGAAATAGTACCGGTGCACCCCAAGGAGAGGTATTACATCATATGAAGTCCTTCTCCAACAACTTTGCAAGTGTTGTTTGCAACTCCTCCAACTCCTTTGGTGAGAGCCAATAGATCAGTCTACTCACTAGAGTACTCCTTGGCAATAACTTGATCTTGAAGGGCATACCTCGATTGAAGGGTAATCCCTTTGGCAGATCATCCGGAAACAAACTCTTGAACTTTCCAATCAACCATTGCTTGATGAGGCTCTTGGTCCTCCTTAGATTGTTCTTGTACAATTGGCTTGATCCACACCGCAAATACAGACTTATCTTCCTCCAAAGCTTGCTCTATAGCTGCTTTACTTACCAACTTCCTTTCTAGGGGCTCATCTCTCTTCCAAGCTTGCTCCATGGTTGCCTTCTTGGTAAACTTTCCATCTTGGGACTCATCTCTCTTCAAGGTTTGCTCTATGGTTACCTTTTGAACAAACTTCTTGTCTTGGGACTGACTATTGTTAGGTGTCCTACTCAGAGGTGCCAAGCAAGCTAGTCAGAAACTCCTACCTTGGTGTTGTACTTGAATTTATTGTCGGGTCCAATCAAATTGAACCTTTATGATATTCAAGCCAAGGTAGACCTAGAATGATATCATAGTGTAGAGAGGCCACTACAAACCTCATACCCTCCAAATATTCCTTCCCAATCTTGAAGGTAATAGGATGTGAGGTACGGAATGCAGAACCTTATCTACAATCCGCCATCATCAATCTACTTCCAATCATTGGCTTGATAGGAATACCCAATTCCTTTGCTACTTGCATAGACATGCAATTCTCTAAACTTCTAGAATCAACCAAAATCCTACAACCCCAATTAGATATCGTAGCTTGCAAGTGAAACAAACTTGCATAGGTTGAGCCTTCAATCCCATTAGAACTAATCAAGCTCTGAGTAGGCAGCTCAAAATCTCCTATTGGGATTTTTTGTTTCCTTGATCATTCTGTTCCACAAACTCCATCTGGGAAACTTGTTGAGGTCACTCATTCCTAAGTGGACATTTAGCAATACGATGTCCAACTTGGCAACAATAAAAGCAACCTCTATTTTGTCATAATCTTTCTCTATCCACTGTACCATGCGGTCTTTGTTGGATAACATCAATCTCCATTGGTATTGGTTCTTCCACTTGTGTGTAGTGTACTGGTAGGCTGGTAGGCTTTGTGTAGGTCAAGGTTGAGACCAAGTTGTCACAACCAAGGAATCAAAATGCTTAGCCAATTGCATGGCTTCTTCTATGTTTTGTGGCTCCCGCATGGTCATCTCCAATTTGGTTTGTGACTTCAATCCTTGCACAAATTGATCTAGAACTTCACCTTCTTGGATATCTAGAATTTGCATGATTGATGTTCTGAAATTGTGTGATGTAGCTCCTTATTGAGCCAATTTGCTTCAACTCTGCCAATTTATCTTGTACGGCTTGGGTGACATTTATAGTTTGAAATTGACCAAGTATTGCATCCTTGAATTCTACCCATGTCAAAATTGGTGCAACAATCTATCGTTCAGCTCACTCCACTCGGAATTGCCACCAAAGTTTTGCCACACCATCCAATCGGCTAGAAGCCAAGAGAATTTGTTTCCGCTCATCTTGAAGATTGGTGGCTTCAAAGTAATGTTTGTAGCCAAACACAAAATTCTCCACGGTGCACAGAAGATTCTTGCCTTCAAACACCTTGGGTTTCAGAAATCAAATGTGATCTTCTCCATCTTGAATCGGCACTCTCTCTATATGTTCTCGTCATTGCTTGTCTTGTTCATCCAACAATCAAGTAAGATGCTTAATTTGTTGTTGCATTGCAAGGATAACATCCGGTATTGCCCCATAGCTACTACTCTATTCCACAATACTTGATAAATCTAATTGATTAACATATAGATACAACATGTCCACCATTCTTCACAAGTTACAACCGGAAGTATCAAGGGTTCCTCAGACACGGTGATCATATGCAAAAAATCCTGCCCAAAGCACAAGGTGATGAATTGTGTGAAATGATGCTTGGGTAATATTTGGACATGAAAATCCTAATGGTTTGGCGGAGATGGATTTGGTGGCCTATAAATTCCATCCATCCCCTTCCTACTATGATACCAATGTAAAAGACTAAGACCGAGGAGAAAAATGGGAGAATGGAAGCTCACAATGGGATGCTTGAATGAGTGAAAACTCCAAATGCCTAGCATGAGCTTTGGTTTTGGTATTTATAGGTAGCATACAAAGCCCTTGAGAAGCTTCTCAAGAAGCTTCCTCAAGCCACTTTCTTAGAGTGCAAGCCAAGTTAACTAGGAAGCTTCTCAAGAAGCTTTCTTCTAGAAGTCGCCTACTTGGCATGCAAGCTAAGCTTGTTAGAAGCTTCTAGAAGCTGTCTGCTTGGGGCGCAAATTAACTAGTTGGGAAGCTTCCCAAGAAGCTTACTAGATGCTTCTAGAATATTCTAGGCTAATTTGGCCTATTCTCTACTTTGTTAGCCTTACTAATTGCGTTGCTAAACTCCATGTTGTTACATTCTAGGATGTATAGACCTTCCTTGAAGGTCCCACTAGACAAAAATTCCCCCTTTGGTTATCCAATTGGACAACTCTAAGTGTAAACTATGCTTGCTCAAAGGCCAGTCTAGTTGGTAACTCCTCCAATCTAACCGTTGCTGCTTGCCATAAACCATTGATCACTGAGTGGATCCTATGCTCCTCAACCAAGTCATTTCCACTATCAACCACCTCTGCTCTAGTAGTAGGGGCCACATCATCCCTACTCTCACAAAGCATGGTAGCCAACCAAAACACTAAGGCTAGGTCAACTCCCAATGAAAGCATATCATTGGTTGAGAATAAAAGAAAGTGCATAATCATCTGAGATGCCCCCAACATTGAGCTAGACTCAATTGGTGTAGTAAAAGGTGGCTGACTAGCAAGTAGTCTATCATGCATCCCATCACCACCTACCACACCTACACTAGGACGTTTAGGAGCCATGGATGTCATCTAAAGTGCCTCAAAGAGTGTAAAAGACTAGGGAAGTCTAACTTGTCTACCAGCCTTTCCTCTTTGTGATTCCAACTCTATTGATGCTCCTCTAAGATCTAGAGCACATATTGCACTCTTAGTCACTAAGGTAGATGCATCTACTTGTGCTACTCTGCACATGAAGTCCAAGATGTCTCTATCACTAGCATATGAGGTGGAAGCCTCAACACCCAAATCTGATCTCCTTTGAGCGATGGCAATGCTAGCCAATCTCTGCTCCAACTACTCACTCCGAGTAGCCACGGTTGTATTAGAAGTAAGGGAAAGTATTGCACTCTTACCAGGTGTGGATCCTCTACCACCACCTCTAACACCTTGTCTTCCATGACCTGGAGCTCCTCTACTACCTACCATAGCAGCCTTTCCACTTTGTAACTTTGGGTGTAGATCAAAGCATCGATCACTATTGTGACCAAATTTGTGGCAATGCTCACATTATCTCTATGTTGGTTGTGATGTACCAAAGGTATCAGGTCCATTGTCATGAGTGCACTCTCTCCTATGATGAGGTCCATTGTAAGTCCAACAAGCAACACCACCACTCACTTGCTATTGTTGACAAAAAAATGAAAGTAAGGGTCTATCTACACTAGGCCTTCCATTGGCTCCATAGGATTTGGGCTGTCCTCCCTATCCTCAAAAAAAAAATGGCGTGGTGCACTCTATTGCACTCTAAAAGAAGTATCAATTGTAGATGAGGCCTCCCTACCAAATCCAGATGTCACCAATCTCTACTCCACCATGTTGAGCTCAATATGCTCAGCCAAACCAACAACAACCACCAAAGTAGGTGAAGTAGCCTGTAACAGCATACATCACATACTCTACATTGCAACTCCTTATCTAGTATCCCATACTAAGATTGGACTGCCTAGGCCTCAATAACTCCATGAGTAAAATTGATCAACCATCTCATGCGAGTGTATGCCTCATGCAGGCTCTCTTGCAAGCTCCTCAACTTGTCAATCCGCACTCCTTGATAGTTTTGCCTCAAATATTAGAAGAACTCCACCATGAGATTAAACTTTGGTACTACATCACCTCACATAGTAGTACCTCCACTTGTGGTAGCACTATCTCCAACTAGTACACCTCCACTAGCTCCACCAATGCCACTAGAGCTAGAACTTGTGAGTATTGCCAATCTACCCCTAGCAACCAAGTCTAAAGTGATAGAGATAGAGCTTGGAGACCAATATTTTCTCTATAGCTCAATCTCCTCCAAGTAAGCTCTCTTGAACTCATGGTAGTTGTCCGTTGATGGACCTCCAAGTGCTAAAACAACCCCTTCTATACCACAAAAGGTGTGAACAAAGTTGGGTTCTGCATCTACTGTAGATCACACCAATTATGGAACTCCTTGGATGAAATCATCCAACTCAATGGTACCCACTATACCAAAGTAATACTTGGGGCCTTTGGAGGCCCCATACATCTTGTCCATGTCTCACAATAATATTGCGGACCACACAAAGTGCAATCTCAACTAGATCAGCTCCTATGTCAAACTCATAGGACCTAAGATACAAGTTGATACCAAGTGCCACTCCAAGTAAACCCACTTTGTATTGCAATGTTATCTTCTCTAGATCTCCAAAGAACTCCATTGTGACAAGGTAATTAGAAATTGCAAACTATAATTGTAACCATTGCAAGTACTCCACCAAGAATCACCACCAAGTATAAACACCACCAATTAAACATCACCCCTTAATGTAGCTCTAACTACAACAAATACACTAAGGGAAAGGGCAACCTATAACCTGTCATCACAACACGCACTCTCATGGTCTATAAGTCATGACTTCCTACCACACCGGAGAGAAATATAAGTAGTTTAATTGGTCATCACTCTAGTCTCAATACCTAGAACACACCAAAGCACCAATGCTCTAAAGTTAGGGCACCTCATACAAAAATGGTGCACAAACAAGAAGTAAAGAATGGAGGGGGTCCAATCATAAGAAATCTAAACAAAAACACTCCATCTCCTAAATCAACATTGAATTGACTCTCTCACCATTGGCATTTGATATAATAAGAGTTATCTACTTCCTAAGCTACCAGGATCACCAAGAATGGGATCAAACTGTCTCTCCTAGCCAAAGCCACAGATGTATAGATAACAGTGGAACAATCACTAGGACAACAAGTGAAGGTGGACTCATTGGCTAGGGCACCAATCTAGGAACCAAAGATCTAGGAGTCAAACCCTATTGCACATAATCTAGCAAGGTGGGTAAATTTTGCCAAATAATGACCAAAAACTACTCTAAACTAGCTAGCCTCATGCCAACAAGCTGGCTTGCTTACCCTTCTAGGCCTTTGTAGCCTCTCATAGCTCACAATACTATGGTTTGAAGTCTCTAAACACCAAAACTAAGCCAAATGAGGCCTTTCTTCTTACCACTTTGAACCCTCTCTAAATTTGGCAAACCTCCTCCAAATCTGGCCAAACTTCTCCAACTTGAGCCCAAAATTTGATACAATTTGAGTCCCTTGAGTCACAATACTATGAGGTAAGGAATGGGAGGCAAAATTTGGGGTCTATTGAGTCACAACATTGTGGGGTAATACATGGGTGGCATTAGTTTGGGTCTAGCATGCAATAGTACTTAATCTTGGTCAAAGACAAGCCACATGGGCCCTTACCTGAGCTGCAATACTCCCACTCTCCTCTACTTGAACATATGCAATCTCATACCTCTCCAGAGCAAATGCTAACTCTTGTGCATGATTTTATAATTGGATCATATAACCCTCAGCCATGGCAATGGCACCTAGGATATCCAAGTCCAAGTAAGCTAATTTTTGCTCTTTCTCCATCTCATAAGTAATAAAGGTCATATGCCTCTCCTCTTTTGTAGCAAGAGTATCCTCTTGCTCACAAAGGAGTCTCTCTCTATCTCCAAACAATCTACCCTACTCCTCCAAGCTCTCCAATCTACTCTAATGTTCAAGCACTAATCTCTCTTGCTCCCTTACACTCTCTAATCTACTCTCACATTCAAACACTAATTTCTCTTGCTCCTCTACACTTTCCAATCTACTATCCTACCCAACCAAAAGTCTCTCTCTCTCCTCAATCACTTGGACACAATCATCTAAAACATGCATTATGTCAATAAAACAAGAGGGTGAAAGTACTATGAAGTGTGAGGAGTGGGGTGCCCTCTCCATGGACAAAGAAGAGGAAGAAGAGAGAGATGGAGCTATCTCAACGGATGAAGATAGAGAAGGAACTCTCTTCCTAAAACTATCACTCAATAACCTCACTATTGGTAAGGTATGTGTCTCAACACAAATGTATTGAACACCTCTTCACAAGTGGTACATATTGACATTCAACAAGTAAAACTTACTTTCAATTAATTCAATTACTTTTAAAACACAAGTTCATTAGTAAAGGTATGTTAGATTAATTTCTTTATTAAATTGAATAATGGTATGTATAATAAAATTTTCTATGCTTTCAAACAATAAAAACATACAAAAATATGCCAAAAATCAAATTTAATCAATCATTCATTGACCTCATACTTCTCTTCATTAACACTCTTGTCCTTGTCCTCACTCTCTACAACCTCTTGATCTGCAACACCCATTTGTGTATGTGTGTGGTATTGTGATATTTAGTTTGGTATTACAAGTACTTGAGAGATATTATTTATATAGAGATAAAGGATAATTTTACCTTAGTCATGATTAGCTAAAGTTAGTCATAGTTAAGATAGAGGGAACCTTACTTTAGAAGAAGTAGAAAAGATGAGCATTGCTATTTTGGATTCTAGTGTGCTGACTTGATATTATTCCTAGGTGTTTTGAGGAAAGAGTTGAGAACTCTTGGACCCACATGCCTTTTTGTTTTGGATTCTTCTATAATCCAAGGATAGCCCATGTGAAAGAATCCTTGACTTATTAGTTGGGTCAAGATAAGACCACATGCTTAGGAGAATATTTCCATGAGTATGGATATTACTTTAGCTTTTTGACTTTATTTGACTTTTTGCATAGTAAGTGGAGTTTCTCTAATAATTAGTAACTTTGGTGTGTAACTATTTCACAAGTATATAAAATAGGGGTGAGGAGGTACTCATCATCCTTTCATTTGTAATTATCTCTCTCTCATTGAGTTCTCTAGTGAGCAAAGTCTTGAGTCTTGGAGTGCTAGCCTTGGAGAAGTATGATGGAGTTGGGGTTCTTTGCCTTCTTAGTCCATGGTGTGCTACCATAATAGCCAATAGAGATTTCATCCTAAGTGAGAGACATGCCGGCTCATAGATCATCATCATCCTCTACATTTTGTATTATCTCCTCCTCTCCATTGCTCAAGTAGGACACTTCCTCCTTAGGAATGAAACCTCTCTCCACAAAGGGATGAGTATCTGCCCAAGGAAGGTGATTTTGAACATGTACTCCTTAGGTCTACTCAATTGGTTTCACAAACCTTTGTAGTGATAGCTCAAAATGTTAACTCCTCCAATCATAATCCTCCATACCAAATCTCCTCATTTTTATCTTCATTTTGAGAACCAAATGCCCATGTACAATCTTGGGCCAAATAGTTGGTACTACAAGTGCACCCATCAATTGGAAGAAAGCCCTAAAAGCAAGATACACACATTGCCTTGCCAAATACCTCTTTGTAGAAACCAATCTAAAATAGCTATGTAAGGAGTGGACCTACTTCTTGGCATTGCAAGTGCATCTCTAACTATATCCATTATCAAGTGAAATTACCTCCCTTTAACCAAACCTGTGCAAGAATTCTTGTCCCAAGAACTCACAAACTCAATACATGCAAGTACTTCCAAAAATCACCAACCAAAAAAGTATAAGCCTCATTACTTATACAAGAAGAGCTGATCATTGCCCAAAGGTGCCTTCAAAAAATAAAAAAGTAATGGGATGCCACTCATGGCCACTCTAAGACAAGAAAATGCCATATGGCGACGCCCGCCAAGTAATACAACACCATACACCGTAGCAAGACAAGGCAAATTCCAAAATTTCAATACAAGTAAAGTGTCAAGGCAATGCCTAGTGACACAAGGAGATGCATGTTGGTGCTGTTGGGCAAGTGCATCAGTGCTTGGTGCCGCTGTTAGATAAGGAATCTCTAAAAAACACAAAGTGGCACCAAATAATGCTTGTCGGTGCTATGGGGAAGGAATAACCTCAAGATTTAAATGTAGATGATGCAAGGATATGTAGGAGGCATGTGGTGCCCACATTCTTTGTTTTTTTTCAAAATGAAGAAGAAGAAGTGTATAGAGGAGTCAGATTGCACATGTATGGCCAAAGAAGATGAAGAAAAGCATCTTTGGGATGAAACCCGAAGTAAAGTGATTTTGGGTCATAAGGCAAAGTACTCAGAAATGCCTTGTCAGCATACAACCCAAAGTAAGGAGTCTTTGTATTGGGGGTAGCTCAACCCGAGGTGAAGTTAGTCTAACAACCTTTCGTCGGAGCAAGAAATTCAAGAAGGGATCGTTCAAAACGGGTGGTCCATACGTGCAAAGTTTGATTGATAGTGACAAGTGCATGCAGGAGATGTGATTTCTTGGTAGAAACTCGAAGTGAAGAAAGACAAAGAAAGCGCAACTCTATAAAAATCGAGCTCACAACAAAGTAATGTTGAGCAATTTTCCTTTGCCGTTGAGAAGTCGTCCTGCAGGTGATCGTGGGAAGGGAAATAGAGTTGGAAACACGATAGTGTGTAAGGGAGAAGTCGCAAGAGTGAAATCGAGAGACAATGAGAAGGCAGGAGAGATGGGAGGAGGAAAGAAGAACTCCGAATTTGTAGTGAGAAATCATGTGATTTGGAGGTTAGATGTGATTGCTAGGATCAAAGTCTTGAGCCGACTTTGGATCACTTTCTTGGTGTGGAACTAGAACGTGAGTTTTCCAGGTTTCATGACAGAGATCATCAAGAGCAAGTGTCTTGATGGACCCAAGGAAGAAGGGAAGAGAGGAAATCCGGCTCGCTGGACAGAGTCGGATTGGAGATTAGTCTTGGGGAAGGAAGCCGGCTCGGAGCAGGGGGCCACATTCTTGGGGAAGGGAGAGATAGCCCAAGAAACCCAAGAGGTGAGAGATGCATTCTTGTCAAAATGGACAAAGAATGGGTACAAGGTAGAAAGTTACAAAGACCCTGTGAAGAGAGGAATTATGAGTGCTCTGATGGCAATCGTGAAGCTGGAGAGAACAACATATGTGATGAACAACAAGCGGTGTTCTTTCACAAACTATTTTCAAGAGAACCAATTAATTGGGCGAGGTGTTTCCATGGGAGAACACGACAAATGGTGTGGAATCTGTGGTATAAATCGCCCCCATACTACATCGTGTCGTTTGCAGCTCATTCCTACCTCGGGTTGAATTTGCTGAACTCAGCAGAGCAAACTTGGATGGTGTCGCACTTCCATCCCAATTTGAGAAAGGAGGTCGAAGTAGAGGAGCAGCAATACATTTTGCAAATCAGAAGCACCGACGAGTACTACAAGAAGACAAGGAAGAATGTGGAGATCAAAGTGAGTACTCTGAACTCAAAGAAGAGAAGTTGGCAGGGCAAAGCCGAAGACACAAAGAAACCTCGGAAGACAAGAAGAGGAAACCCGAGGCGAGGTATGGTGGTGATCGAGTTGGAAGACGAAGACTCAGAAGGTGACGCCAAGTGCAAGACCAAAGACTCGGAACACGAGGAGGAGCCCAAGCTAATGCTATAGAGTGGAGATACGAGTAGCGATAACGATGAGGGTGGAGAAATGACATCGGCACAAGAAGAAGAAGAAGAAGAAGAAGAAGAAGAAGAAGAAGAAGAAGAAGAAGAAGATGATGAGGTACCCGAGCCCGAAGAGAAGAAGATCGCAGTTCAACGGGGAGTCCGCTCGAGGTGTAAGGTGAAGTGTGATGCAGGTCCGAGTACTGTGAAGGAAGAAGCACATGAAAGCTTGGGAAGCAAGGCGTCTGTTCCGATATGAAGACTGTAGAGAAGAAGGCGAGTATCGGATGAACCCAAAGTACAAAGAGAAGTGGTTGTGCAAGAAGAAGTAACCCCGAGCAATGGAGTCAAATATTTGAGGGAGGTGGTGTGTCCGTTGCTGATGAAGTTAGAGCACAAGAAGAAGGAGATGCAGTCAACTTGTCCAGAGGTAAAGACTATTTTGCAAGTATTGTCGAGATTAGAAGAAGAAAACTCGGAGTTGAAGAAGAGTATAACCCGAGGTGAGGAGGAAAGGGAAGTACTGCAAGCGGAGGCAGTAGTGAGAAGTCAGGTAATTGAAGACCTGAAGAGAGAAGTGAGTTATTGAGAGGATCTTGTTAAGAAGAGTGACATAGCAAGGGAGAGACAAGTAGTTGAGTACGAGATCTTGAAGCAGCAGTTTGCTGATTCAAGGGTCAAAGTTATCCATGCTATGGCGAGAGTAGCAGAGAGAGAACAAGAGCTCAATAGGGTGATGGAGAGTGTAGAGGAGAAGAAGCAACTCTGGCAAAGAGAGTTGGCTGCACGGTATAGGGAAGAAGAGAGATTACAAGAGTTACTTTGTAATCAGGAGGAGAAAGTTGCACAGAAGGAGAAGGAGAAGGAGATGGTGAAAGCCGAGTTTGAAGTAGAATTGGCAATGTATAGGGAGGATTGGCTTGTGGATCAAGAACAAGAGCGGAAGATGAGATTGGAGCCTTTGAAGGAGATAGTCCTCCGGATGAATGCAATGTTGAGTATAGAGGCCAACATTTGGATTGAAGAGACGAGGCTGCACAAGTTGAAGTTGTTGGTGCAAGAGACAAGAAGAAGACAAGCGAAGGACACGGATTTGAATGCCTTGTTAATTAGTCTCAGAACTCGTGTAGACAGGAAGATCTTAGAGGTAGAAGACAACATTTTGATTAGATTAGACTTAGTAAAAATAGAGATAGAAAAACTTCGGAAAGATGTTAGAGCAAAACCCAAAGTAGATAACATAGGAGTCCAAATGTCTTCGGAATTACCAATGGAGACATTAAGAAGAGTGGGTCCAGAGATGAAGAGTTAGAAGGGTTACCCACTAGTGCAATTTTAGATCAAGAAAGAGAATTTCTGGATCTGGTAGAAGAGGTAGAAGATATGAAACCCGAGAACAGAGTAGTAGGAAGTAAATTTACTTTGGGTTTAGGTTTGAAAGCCAAGGAAGAAGTAGACATCGGATCGGAGTAGTAACAGTTTTGAGATATAAAGAGGCAGATATGAAGAGGCAGATATGAAGAGGTGCATTGTTGTTTCGGATCTGCAAGTTAGAAAAGTTGTTGTAAAATGGTATAGTTGTTAGAACTGTCGATTGATTCACTACTTAAGAGTGGCATTCGTAGAGAATTGTTGTTAAGTGCTCATTATTTCTGAGAATAGATAAAGCAAAGTGCTATGAAGCAGTTCTCGTCGCTTGAAATTGATTCCGAGTATCAACTTTGCAATTGTGTTTGTGAGTGTGTGGAGAAATTCAAAGTGCAAGTCAGTGTGCTTGGTGGATGTTGGATTCCACAGCCTTGATCTTCATTCTGTGTGTTTGATCCTGAGTGAATTGCAATCGAAGCAATGCCTTGACAGATCTGAGAGGAATTGTAGTGTTGGTAGTATTCTGCATTTGTGAGTGCAGTGCAAGGTTGATATGAAGCAATTGTGATCAAGGAAGTTATGCCTTAAGTGGAGGGGTGGAACACAATTCTAAGGCAAAGTTGTTTTGTAGTGAAGTGCCATTTTCGGGAGAATGTGAATCATCACAATCAAGATTGTTTGGAAAGATTTGCTGTAGTTGTGATGATGGAGTGTTAATTTGTGACAAGACTGCAAGTAAGTGCTTGTTACTCTCTTTTGGGTGTGGTTTCTACCTGAGAGATTAAAGACGCAACCAAGAAGAACTAAAATTGTTACTTTGCTTTGTATTTAACCAATTTTGACTCGTATCTCTGCGGGAACGAACTTTACTTACCTGATTACCGCAAAAGTGATATTTGCCGGGTTGTCACAAGGCACTATGGGATAGACCTAGTCAGCACCAAGTGATACTTGCAGGTGCTAATAATTGAGATGATTACATTCAAGAAAAACTAAAATGGAGACCAAACTCTTGAAAACTAGAGAAAAATAAAGAAGTAAAGAAAGAAGAATACCTCTGGACATGGGTAATGTATGCCAAAGATAATTTTGAGGCTGATTACATCAATATCAACCTCCTTGATTCCAATCACAATAGTTCAAATTTAATGTTTATCCATTCAACACTATTTTATGAAGTTTGTTGGGTGTTGAATGGCGTGGAAACCAATTAACCAATCTCCTTCTTGAGTATTCTTTACGTCCTCACCGTCAACAATCTTCTTAGAACCCAAAATTTCTGCCCTAGTGTAATGTTCTGAGGATAGTAGAGAGACACAAAAAAGAAAACACAAGTTTCACACTCAAACTTTGATGCACCAAAGGAGGACCTTGACTGTAATATATAGCAAACAAGATTCCTTTGAAGGAAGCTCCACCCTTGGATCAGATATATGGATTGGTGACTTGTAAGCAAGATCTACCCTTAGATTGGTTGCATGCATGGGTGACATATTGGTTCTGATCCTATCTGGTTGGTCAACCCATCTTTGACCAAAGGGAATCTTTAGGGAATCTTCATGTAAGAATCTCCAAATCTCATAGGTGAGGTACCGTTGGAAAGGTCTAGATGAGACAAAGCTGAGGGGAGGCAAGTCTTTCATCAATTTTGTGCAGGGAGGGGAGGAGGGGGAAGTTGCACATTTTCAATGCCTAATTCATCCGTTTAGGCCTCCAAAATTGATTAGAGATTTCAAGCATATTTTGGTTTCTATCCTATTAGTAGAGATACCATTTTGGTGATACCTCTTTCTGATCTATTTAGTCCATCATGCATAATATCCTTTTAGATGTTACCAAACCAAATTTCACCTCTAGATCATATGCCTAGCTATTGGTTCTAAGGTTTTCAAGTTTGTTTTGGTTTCTTCCTTATTCCCTAGAAATACTCTTTTGGGGATACCTCTATCTAAGCTATTTATTCCATCATATACAACACCCTTCCAGATGTTACCAAACCAAATTTCACCTCTAGACCATATGTCTAGTTATTGGCATTACACCTAGAGACTCTAGGGAAATTTAGGAACTCAAAGGAAATTTGATTTTAGAAATTCTTGGGCTCTTTTCTCTCCTCTCACCTCCCATTTTTGCTCTAATGAAATGCACTTGAACCCTCTCCTCTCCTTTTGGTTAATTTTGAATTCTAGTCCCAAAAGGAAAATCATGTCTCAAAATGCCAATCTCTCTCAAACCTCACCACTCAAACTCATTCTTTGTAAAAGACCAAGATCAAGGAGAGAAATAGGAGAATGAAAACTCACATTGGGACACTTGAATGAGTGAAAACTCCAAATATCTAGCATGAGCTTTGGCTTTGGTATTTATAGGTAGCATACAAAGCCCCTTGAGAAGCTTCTCAAGAAGCTTCCTTGAGTCACTTTCTTAGAGTGCAAGCCAAGTTAACTAGGAAGCTTCTCAAGAAGCTTCCTTCTAGAAACTATCTACTTGGCATGCAAGCTAAGCTAGTTAGAAGCTTCTAGAAGCTACCTGCTTGGAGCGCAAGTTAACTAGTCAAGAAGCTTCCCAAGAAGCTTCCTAGATGATTTTGGAATATTCTAGGCTAATTTGGCTTATTCTCTATTTTGTTAGCCTTACTAACTATGTTGCTAAACTCCATAGTTTTTACATATTCCCTCGCCGCTAGTTGGTGACGTCTTTGTTGCCAATGAAGCTTCAAATTCTTGGATGGCCGTATGTGCATTCTGGAGGTGAGAAAGAGGTTCCCATGTGGCATCATGAAGGGGATACCCTTTCCAAAGGACCTTGTACTCCGTATGCTGGCGACGTCCTCGTTGAATATGGCAACGTGCAAGGATACAAACAACTTTGTACTCCTCATGATCATTGATAGGGACAAGAAGAGGGGGAGGTTGGACTTGAGAGGAAAAGGAAGAGGGGTTAGGAACAAAGGGTTTCAACTTGGAAACATGAAAGACAAGATGGATACGCATATGACTAGGCAAGGCAAGTCAATAAGCAACAAGAGAGACAATTTGGGTGATATCAAAGGGTCCTATCCTATTAGAGGCAAGTTTACGAACTTGGGTATCAAGTGGGAGAGGGAGGTTACTAGAGGATAGTATGACTTTATCACCGACTTCAAAGATGAGATCACAATGATGGTGGTCCGCATATTGTTTTTGGCAATTTTGAGAAACAAGGAGGTGAGACTTGGCTTGTTGGAGAGTGTGGGATAAAGTGGTCAAGAATGTGGAAGTATGAGGAACTTAAGATGGAAGGGGAGCAAGAAGAGAATATAGAACAAGCATATCTTGGCCAAAATTGAGAAAGAAAGGAGAAAATCCGGTGCTTGCCTATTTGCAATTGTTGTAGGCAAATTTTGTAGCTGCAAGACATTCATCCCAATTGGTATGGTGGACATTGGCAAAGGCACGCAACAGATCCTCCAATGTACAATTTGCATGTCTTTTTTGTCCATCAATTTGAGGATGATAGGCCGTGGACAAAGCAAGCTTGGTGCCAAGTATCTGGAAGAGTGCTTGCCAAAACTTCCCAGTAAATTGAGGATCACGGTCGGAGATGAGTACACATGGCATCCCATGATGCTTGAAGACATTGTCAAAGTAGATTTGTGGTAAGGTTAGAGCATCCACATTATCACAGCTTGGTGCCAAGTGGATTTGCTTACTAAACTTATCCACAAACACAATGATTGCAATGTATCCTTGTTTTGTCTTTGGCAAAGATGTGATGAGATCCAAGCTCACATGCTCCCAACGAGCGGACGGAATGGCGAGTGGTTGAAGGAGTCCACTCGGCTTCTGGTTGTTGGCCTTGTTACTTTGGCAGCTCTCACACGGTTGTACAAATTTTCAAACATCTTGTGTCATGTTGGGCCACCACCATTGATGTTGGAGGGTACCCAAGGTCTTGTCCACACCCATGTGTTTAGCGATGGGTAAATCATGGGTTTCTTGAAAGTGCACAAGTCAAAGATCACCTTTAGCTAGAACATAGATCCGGTCTTCATGGAATAAAAGGCCCTCCTTGATGGAGAAGGTGTTGTATTCCTTATCACATACCGTTAGGCAACCATGTACTATTTGGAAGAAGGGATCTTGGTGTAGAGCTAACTGAAACTTGTTTTGGACCTTGGAGTCAATTGACACTGTTGAAATTACCGCTATGATGAGAGGAAGAGACTTCAAATTAGGTCGTTGTGATAAAGCATCAAGGATGACATGGAACCAACGTGGTTTGTACTCAAGTTTGATGTCATATAGTTGGAATTATTCCTCCCATCAATGATGTTGACTCTTCATGTGTTCCAAGTGTAAGCTCTGCAACAATGGTTTGTGATCAGTTTGCATGATTACTTGTTTCCCCAAGAGGTAATGCCTCCATACCTTGGTAGCGTATACCATTGCAAGTTGTTCTTGATCTCAAGTAGAGTAGTTCCATTTAGTCGTATTGAGTCAGCGAGACACAAAGGTAATGGGATGAAGTCCACTTGGGAATTCTTGTTGTAGCACGGCTCTAATTGCAAAGCTAGAAGCATCAAAGTCAACCACATAAGGTAGTTGAGGATCATATGGTTGAAGAACGGGTCCCAAAGACACCATATGCTTTAAATTCTAGAATGCTTCCTCAAGCTTGGTGGTCCACAGGAAACTCAAGTTCTTTCCCAAGAGGTTAGTCAATGGTGCAGCCACATAAGCATAATAATGGATGAATCGTCGGGAAAAATTGGCCAATCTATTGAATGCCCGTACTTTTGTAGCATCCTTTGGGGTAGGCCAATCAACAATGGCCTTGGTTTTCTCTTCCTCCATCTTAATCCCCTCTGATGAGATCTTATGACCCAAGAAGGTAACCTCCTTCTACCAAAAGGCACACTTCGACTTCTTGTAGTAAAATTTCCATTGTCGTAGTCGTCTTAGGACTTCTCACACATGATTCACATGTTCCGCCTCTATCTTGCTATAGATCAAGATATCATCCAAGAACACCACCACAGACTGATCCAATAGTCCATCCAACACTTGATGCATTTGATCCATGAAGACTGTTGGAGCATTAGTGAGTCCAAAAGGTAGAACTCTCCACTCAAAATGCCAATACCTTGTGCAAAAGGCAGTCTTTTGCACATCCTCTTTATCAATAGGAATTTGCCAATAGCAACTGCGAAGATCTAGCTTGGAAAAGTAGTGTGCTCCACTTAGCTGATCAAGCAAGTCATTGATCCGAGGCAAGGGATATGCATTCTTCATGGTTTGCTTATTGAGCCCACAATAATCAATATAGAAACAAAGTACTCCATCCTTCTTTGGAACAAATAATACTGGTGCTCCCCAAGAAGAGGTACTATGTTGTATGAAGTCCTTCTCCAACAACTCTATAAGTGTTGTTCGCAATCTTCCAACTCCTTTGGTGTGAGCCGATAGATTGGTCTACTCACTGTACTCCTTGGCAATAACTTGACCTTGAAGTGCATACCTCAATTAGAGGGTAATCCCTTTGGCAAATCATCTAGAAACACGTCCACAAACTCCTTAACTATCTGATCAACCATTGCTTGATGAGGCTCTCTGCCCTACGTAGATTGTTCTTGTGCAATTAGCTTGATCCACATCGCGAATGCAAACTTATCTTCCTCCAAAGCTTGCTCTATGGCTGCTTTACTAACAAACTTCCCTTTTAGGAACTCATCTCTCTTCCAAGCTTGCTCCTTGGTTGCCTTCTTGGCAAACTTCCATCTTGAGACTCATCTCCCTTCTAGATTTGCTCTATGGCTACCTTCTTAACAAACTTCCCATCTTGGGACTAGCTATTCTTAGGTGTCTTACTCAGAGGTGCCAGACAACCTAATTGGAAATTCCTACCTTGGTGTTGTACTTGAATTTGGCGTCGGGTCCAATCAAATTGAACCTTATGATATTCAAGCCAAGGTAGACCCAAAATGATATCATAGTGTAGAGGTGCCACTACAAACCTCATACACTCCAAATACTTCTTCTCGATCTTGAAGGTAACAAGATGCAAGGTGCGGAATGCAAAACCCTTTCTACCATCTGCCATCATCAAACTACTTCCAATCACTGGCTTGATAGGACTACCCAATTCCTTTGCTACTTGCTACTTTACTTTCCTACTGCTAAATATGCAATTCTTTGAACTTCTAGAATCAACCAAAATCTTACACGCCCGATTAGATATTGTACCTTGCAAGTGAAGTAAAATTGCATAAGTCAAGCCTTCAATCCCGTTGGAACTAATCAAGCTCCCAATAGGTGGCTCAAAATCTCCTATTGGGATTCTTTGTTTCCCTGATCATTTTGCTCCTCTACCTGGGCAACTAGTCAAGGTCGTCCATGCTTGAGTAGACATTCAACAATGCAATGTTCTAATTGGCAAGAATAAAAAAACCACCATTTTGTCATAGTTTCTCTCTATCTACCGTGCCAAGTGGTCTTTGTTGAATGGCATCAATGGCGATTGGTGTTGGCTCCTCCACTTGTGTGTAGTGTATTGGTAGGCTTTGTGGAGGTTGAGGTCAAGATCAAGTTGTTGCCACCAATGAATCAAAACGTTTGGCCAATTGCATAGCTTCCTCCAAGTGTTGTGGCTCTTGCATGGTTACCTCTAATTTGGTTCTTGCCTTCAAGCCCCTCACAAATCAATCTAGAGCTTCACCTTCCAATATATATGGAATTTGCATGATGGTGTTTTGGAATTGCGTGATGTAACTTCTTACATAGCCAATCTATTTCAACTCTACCAACTTATCCCATGTAGATTGTGTGGCATTATAGCTTGGAACCAACTAATTATTGCGCTCTTGAATTCTACCCATGTTAAGATTGGTGCAACAATTTTTTTTTCAGCTCGCTCCACTCGGAATCTCTACCATAGCTTTGCTACTCCATCCAATTGACTAGAAGCCAAGAGAATCTGTTTTTGCTCGTCTTGTAGATTGGTAGCTTCAAAATAATGTTCACAATCAAACACAAAATTCTCTATTGCACCCGAAAGATTCTTGCCCTCAAATACCTTGGGTTTAGGTAATCTGATTAGTGAGCTCTCTAGAGCTGCACTTTGGAAGTATACCCCCTAGACTTGAGCTAGGTCTGCCCTAACGGTCCAGCTGATGGCACACTTGACGGTGCAAATGGTGCAAAGTGATGGTGGGCCCCATCGTGAAGTTAGTACCCCAAACACAAAATCTGACCGTCAAAAAGTAGTCTTTGAGGAATTGTTGAAATAACTCTAATTACTATCACTGCAACTCCAATGTCCAAGCAATCTAGATGTGACACTACAAACGGCATGATAGGTATTGCCGCCATAGTTGCTACTCTATCACACCACTCCCAATCTATCTAATTTACTAACACATAGAAATAGCACGTTCACCGTTCTCCATAAGTTACATCCGGAAGCACCAAGGATTCCTTATATATGGTGATCATATGCAAAAAATCTTGTCCAATGTGCGAGGTGATGAATTGTGTAAAACAATACATGGGTAGTATTTGGACACAAAAATCCCAATAGTTTGGTGGAAGTGGATTTGGTGGTCCATAAATTCCATCCATCCCATTCCTGCTCTAATACCAATGTAAAAGACCGAGGCCGAGGAGAGAAATAGGAGAATGGAAACTCACATTGGGACACTTGAATGAGGGAAAACTCTGAATGTCTAGCATGAGCTTTGGCTTTGGTATTTATAGGTAGCATACAAGGCCCTTGAGAAGCTTCTCAAGAAGCTTCCTTGAGCCGCTTTCTTAGAGTGGAAGCCAAGTTAACTAGGAAGCTTCTCAAGAAGCTTCCTTCTAGAAGCCACCTACTTGGCATGCAAGCTAAGCTACGCTAGTCAGAAGCTTCTAGAAGCTTCCTTCTAGAAGCTACCTGCTTGGAGTGCAAGTTAACTAGTTGAGAAGCTTCCCAAGAAGCTTCCTAGATGATTTTGGAATATTCTAGGCTAATTTGGCTTATTCTCTACTTCGTTAGCCTTACTAACTATGTTGCTAAACTCCATATTGTTACATTCTTCTTCCCAAAAACTCAAGTGCCACTCAAACTCAAATGGGTACACCCTTTGAAACTCCAAAGTGCTCAACTCCTTCAAAAAACACTCTCCTCCTTTGAAAACCACAAGGCTGAAGTGCAAATAACTTCTTTCCCCAAACACTCCCCAAAATAGCTCAATTCAAGAATTGTGAAACATCTTTGCAAGAGGAGGTTTATATAGCCCTCCACATGACAAAATAAATGTATATCTTACACTCACAAAATTCACATTTCACTAGGAAGAACCTGAATTTGGGGAGAAAATTTTAGAATCCTCAATGACAATTGATGATAACATGTAACAAGTCATGTCACCAATTGGCATACCCAACCATTACTCAAGAGAAGATGCACCTCCAAGCGCCTACAAGACGGGTGACATTGAGGACCATTGGTCAAAAGCCTAATTTAAACATTGCATTGGGTGGCAATTAGTGTCAACCAACATCTATGTGTGACTTTTCTCTATTACGTCGGCCAATACCACCCTTACCAACCAATATATAGATGGCATCATCCAACACTATCCAACATCTTCCAATGGACACTAGATGTCACCCAATGCCTACAAGTGCACACCGGCCATCACCCAACACCTTCTTACTATCTTACATCAGATCCATCAAGGCATCAACAAATGGATACTTTGTTGTAAACTTGGTGTTTATGAGCAGCTATGGAAAAAATATTAGAAATATTACTAGATTTTCATGAGATGAAGAATTGAAGAATGATATTTTATGATAGAGAAACATTTTCTCATTGATATACTTGAGATAATGAGCAAGGCATTGTTGCATCACCCTTGATCTACTTTCTTCTCTATTGAGCTACAATCTATTTAAAGACATTTTTGAATCCATTTGAGTTTCTTTTGTAAATCCACCATTATCTTTTGACCAAACAGTGACCTATTGATTAAAAATTTATGTAAAATAATACAACTTGAAACCCACTTTAATTGGGGCTTTGCTCCATTTTACCTATTTTTTCTTACCCTTGTATGACTTCATGGGGTCTTCCCATCCTTTGTGTTTTCTATGTAGTCGCCCTTCCCTTTAACAAATATGCATTTCTACTATTGTATTTAAGTTGCACTCTCAACTCACAAAGAGAATGCCATCTAGCTTTCAATACTCCTATACAATGCTCATTTATCACCCTTGCCTTTGCCAAATGTTTGTTGAACTCTTGCTTTTCCTCCATTTGGGCCTACTTGAAAGTGAGGACTTAGGTGATGCATGGATGCATAACTAGAATCACCTAAAAGTTACTCTTTGGCCTCAAAATTATGACATCTCCTTCTTTGGTTCAAATCATTCTACAGTGATGATTTTTTCAAACAAGTCATGTTGTAACATGACCTTGGCATTCTTGCAAATAAAAAGATCAAATCTAACCTTTATTAAAATCATGGAACATGTACAAGAAGGAGAGCACCAATGCTAATTAATTGGACAAAAGAACCAAAAAAAAATAGATATAGAACACTTACCTCATGTAAAATGTATAATTCTCCTTTTGTCATCACAAATCACATTGCCATTTATGGAATATGAGCCCTTTCTGTTGAAATAGATTTCTCCATCCATTGTGGGTTTAGCTACAAGAGGAAACAATGTTCCATCTACCAAACCAATACAACCAAGGAAACCTTTGTGTGCAAAAATTGTGGATATTCTCCTCCTCTCCTCATGCTCAAGCCATGCAACTTGACTCCTTATATGGTGGTCATAACTCTATCGATAAAGGCAATTGTTGAACTTGCACTAATGCACCAAATGTTTAACCCCTTGCAACACAAGCCCCATTACCATGATGCCCAAATCTATCAAGAGCTCGAGCTACTTGGATCCACATTGATGTTTGCTCCTATCGGTAGTTCTTTTATAAAACACTGTGTGTTTTTATCAAATCTACTAGTGTTGACAAGGAATCAACATCCATTTTAGTAAGCTAGCAAAAGTCCTTCACATCTAGATTTCTAAAATATTTTTATCACAAATTCCTAACTACTAGGGTAAATAACTCAAGGCTTTAGATATCTATACATATGTGCATACTCCCACCCGCTAATCAATAATTCAAGCATATATAAATCCCCTTCTTCATATTCATCTTCTAGTCTATGCGGCAATATCTCCAAATCTAATTGTATAATCCATTTTCTACATTTCTTGATGTATCTAGTTAGTTCTCTACAAGTGCTACTTCTTGGCATGTTTTACTTGGTTCTCCTTGATTCTTGAACCTATAAAAGTAACACATGCAAGTGCTATCTCTGAGCATGCTCTACTCTCTTCACATTCTCTGCACTATGAACTAGAGAGAAAGATAAGAAATTCATTGTAACTTGTACTAGTTGAACAAGGAGTTTTTAAATAATGAAATTGAGGAATTTGGATTGTGCTTCAACCAAATTCACTTCCCCTTTCCATACAGCCCGCATACATTTCTTTTCACTTTGTGGTCAAATTTCTCATCCTCATCCTCCTCATTCATCTGGCCAACTCACATTGTTCATTTGTTCTCATACAATACCCCATATTCATTGCTCCCTTTGGTGGCCTTTTCATCACATTCATCATAAATTGGACACTTTATGAACCCTAAAAGGTAATTAATGCTTTATGGTGTACCAACAAAAAACTCCATATCCCTTGTTTCCTTCAAACTATCTCTTATGGAGTTTGCTACTAATAAGGAACTTGGACAGAGCTCCATAGTGGGACCTTTTCTTCTCGTGCACCCATACCAATTTAGGCAATTGAAATAATCTATATGCAAATATGAAAATATCCGGAGTTGTGGAACACTATTTCTGAAACTCCTTATTGTAGTGGCCGAAGGATTTCAGGAAAAGTGCAAACCCATCAAGCTAGACAAGGGTGAAAAAATAGATAAGGATTTAAGGGGGAATTTTTTTTGCATAATAGAAGGAAGAAGGCAATTGCATAGAAAAAATGAGGGATGGGAAGACCCCATCAAGCCGTACAAGGGAGAGAAAAAATAGGTAAAACGGACTAAGCCCCAATAAAGTTTATGTGAGAAATCTGCCTTACTGCACCTAAGATATCCAAGCTATGCAAGCAGTATGGTCTACACACAAGTAGAGCATCCAAAGAACTATCATCTAATGTGATTGCTCTCCTATGGATTGCACCAACCACTGCTCTTTGTAGAGCAATGGACACACATTGTCTAAGTACAAAGTATGAGAATGAGAGTGGTACCCTTTAGCACCTAACATGATAAGCTCTCATGCACTCCCCGACAAATGTGTCAAATGCTGTGTCCATCACTCCATATAAATCCAAGGCTAGAGGAACAAGGAGGTGACCTTGTTGCATGCCCCTTTACTTGGAGACCTTGCAACCTACTGCTGCACTCGCCACCCATCCAGGGGGATGGGTAATCACTCCCTCTAAAACTATATCCTGCATAGGGTCCGTAACCACAACACCGCTATTGTCAATTGATCATCTCGGGCCAAGGATAAGTTTACCCTGACATGTGTCATCTACAAAGCATATGATTACTTCCTCCAAGCCAAGCATCCAATCTCTCGTGCCATAGCAAACACTATGTCCCTAATAGCATCATGGGTAGCTATCCTCTGTCCTCCGAAAGGACACCATGTTATGTGGACCGTTGCTGCATCTAGTGTAGAACCACACTCACAAGTGAGTAATGAAGAAGCAAATGGGTACCAACCCTAGGCAAAATCTCATTGCTGTAGAGAAAGTAGTTGGTGCGAGTTGGAATGCCGTAATGCATGGTTGAGCTAGGATCCACGAGCCTACATCCTTGTCGGAGCAAGAGCAAAGACATGCTTAGTAGCTTGAGGAATGGATGAGTTGACTAAGAGAGAATGTAGCATATGTTCACACTATCGCTCCATCAAGGAAGATTATAAACCTCTAGTCCAATATGATGATAGTGAAGCAAAAGTTGGAAAATCCTCTTGTGCTCGTGAGGATAGGCTATCTCTTGTCTATCGCAATAGTATCTAGGAGGAAAGGATCTTCCATCCACCTCTACACATAAGTTTCCAAAACCGGTCTATCAACAACCACAAAACAAGAGGAAAGTAGGGGTGCCGAGAGAGCACAACTACCAAAAAAATGCTATAGGTGCCGTCTCCTCCATAGATAGCAAGTCAACTCTTCTACATGAGATTGGTAGAGCCCTCTGTCTATGTGCCAAATCCCCTATCACACATTCAAATGGCCTTGGTATAATAATATTATCAAATACTCTCATAATCCTCCTATCAAATCCTCCTATCCTAAGAAGGATCTTCTATCTATCTACAAGCCAAATCCACTATCACACATTCAAATGTCCATGGTACAATAATCTTATCAAAGACTTCAATAATCCTCTTATCCTAGGAAGGACCGTGAGGGAGAACTCTACCCTAAACCCTAAACTCACACTGTCGCTCCATCAAAGAAGATTGTAAACCTCTAGTCCAATCTAACAATAGTGAAGTAAAAGATGGAAAATCCTCTTGTGCATGTGTGGATAGACTATCTCTTATCTATCATAATAATATCTAGAGAGAAAAGGATATTCCATCCACCTTTGTGACATAAATCTCCAAAACCGGACTATCAACAACCACAAACAAGAAGAAAGTAGAGATGCCATGAAAGCACAACTACCCAAAAATGCTATAAGTGTCATCTTCTCCATAAATAGCAAATCAACTCTTTCACATAAGATTGATAGAACCATCTGTCTACGTGCCAAATTCACTATCACACATGCAAATGACCTTGGTATAACAATATTATCAAAGACTCTCATAATCCCCTATCCTAGGAAGGATATACTATCGATCTACATGCCAAATTCACTATCACACATTCAAATATCACTGGTACAAAAATATTATCAAAGTCTCCCATAATACTCCTATCCTAGAAAAGAAGGTGTGGGGAACTCTACCCTAAACCCTTTGCATAATAGAGACGGAGTGCCTTGGGGAAGCATAGAGAGTGTGGGTTTTTGTGTCTTCACCATGGAGTTGACGCTCTTTTGATAAGGCACGTGTTCACGAGTAGCCTTGTGACAAATAAGCCTTGGGCGTCAAGAATACCGTAGACAGTTATAGGGTTCAACTGCTGATTGACGAACGCGATGTTGCATACGGACTAACGGTGATGAAGATCAAGTAACAATTAAAGGGGTAGAGCTGCTTGACGACGAAGCTTGTCGGGAAAGAGGAATTGGAAAGAAACGAGAACTGAAGAGGTTTACGACAATTTGAGATTGATTCGAATTGGAAAGAGTTGGAGGGCTCGAGAAACCTTGACTGTTGGAAAGGAATTTGATTGTTGAAATTTCGGGGGAATGGCTACGGCTTCATCTGTACTGGCGGTGATTCGTGCTGCAAGACCTTCATTTCGGTGGGCTCACGACCGGGTTGCTTTTGTTGTGCATTCGGCTTTTTTAGCATCCGGTTACTCTCTGACTGCCGTGGGATCTGCTGTGGGAGTAGCTTTGCCTTCATCCGCTGGATCTCCTCCAGGTATGTATCTTTGTTCCGAGTTTCAAAGTTTCACATGATGATCGACTCCATATTAGATGCTAAGATTTTATGTGAAGTTCTTTTATGTTGATTCAACTGTGATGTCTCGATGCTCAGGCTTCATTCCCTATTAAAGCGTAGTGCTGTTGTTGAACTGAGCATTTTAGTATTTACTAGCGCAGCTGACAAGCTCGAGGTTTAGTCAGGCCTAGAATATCTCTTGAATATCATTTGGTTTTCAATTTTCTAGATATTGCTTTGCGAGGGCTCGCAGTTGCTTGCTCCAATATTAACTCAACTTTCAGAGGCAGGAAGATTTGTCTCACATCAGTCTACGTACATTATTGATTGCCGTCGGTTTGAGTCTGCAGAGGAGACCGAAATTGGAGTCGAAGGCTGGAATGAGCTTGAGGGTTCATATGCGTTTCAGTATTCCAGTGACAATCAATCTGGCCAATCGAAGTCTGTGATCGTGAAGTGCACCGCAATGGGTGACTTGCTGATGGTGGATGCTGCTCTGCTATCGGATGCTGATACCCCCTATACTTTGGAAATCAAGTACTTCTCTTCAATCCTTACCCTAATTGCCAAGCATGCATAATTAAAAAATGCCGAAATCTTAAAGTGCATAATTGCAAACTTCAAATGAGGAATATTATTCCTCTGGAGTAAAGGAATTCTGTTGTCATGCTGTTGTGAAATCAAAGTTTGAGCTGAGAAATGAAGATGGATTTAGCCTATCCTAGAGAAGTTGCACTTTAGTTCCAAGATACCAACTTCTGAATCCTATGGTGAATAGATGGCTTGTTTATAGACTCCTTTCTAGAACATTAGGGTTTGGAGTCAAGAATGTTCTCACAGCCTCGTAAATATTCTGCCCCTGTTGCTGTGTGGCTTTCTCCCAATATACTAGGCAGAATGAAAGTCAGCCATTTATTGTGGACAGTTTTGGTTAGTCCTTGTGTGCAATTGTTTCTCTTAGCTCTGTAGTTAAGAAACTAGAAAACATGTGCAAGCTACACCCTCAGGTTGCGCGTAGCTTGCACATGAGTGTTTACCTTCTCTTGTACGGTCTGTGCCAGATCGTCGAAGTTCTAGAGGTTTCCGGGGGTTCTGATCTTCTTCATGACTGTGGCAGGGTCAATGATTATGCCGTTGACAGCATGGCCAGCAACTATGGTCAACAGTACAACAATTTGGACGATCTAGTTGAACGTCTTAATTCTTCTATAATCTCCAAACTTTCGTCGTCAGCTTCGGAAACAAGCTCTGATTTCACGAAGTCACCCTCAACGTGAGTCACAGTTAGTCTCACACGGGAGTAGCTAACCGCTTGGTTGGTTCTAGCATAATATAGTATTTTCCACTATTCCCTCTTGGGTTTTGCCATCGCACTTGATCACGTGATTGTGATCGCGGGAGACTAGCTGGAGAGTGAGCTCTTTCTGACAGCAGAGACCGGATAATGTTGTTCTACTTGCAGCTAATATGGTACTTTGTAATTTGTGGAAACCTTTCAGCTCAAGGCCAGTTGAACGAGAAGCTAGGCAGTCTTCAAGAATAAGTATCCTTGAAGAACCACCCCGCGCTGACAGGTAATTTGCCACGTTTAGCTGTTAGCCATCAATTAAATATGATTCGGTTGATGACACATTGGAGCAGGCATAATAGTAATTCATGTATTCAGCACAAGTGATTTACGCAACTAACTCTCGGTCCTTTGTTTCTCTTGACTTTCAGCTTTAAGTTAATAAAAATTGTATATTCTACATTCGACATTAACCGTCAAATGTAAGTTTGACGGTCAATGTCAAGAGCTGATGTCATGGCTGAATTCACTTTTCTCTGCATTTCTAGGTTTCAATACCCCGAGGTTCCCGTATATGGTGGAAATGACCTTTTGCCAGGACTTGGAGCCGGCATCTTCGCTCCAAGGTTGCCTTTTACTTGACACTCACTTCCTGCCATAGAATGAATTGGCATGGATTCTCTCCAAGCCGTCTGAAGGCTTGAATTGTTTGGCAGGCGTTTCCTTGAAGTTTTTTTCTTAACTGCCTGATTGACCTTTCGTCCAGCTTCCGGGTTCTTCTTCTTTAGGTTCTATGACCCTCTCAGACGTCATCATTTTCCTTTGGTTCAAGAACTCTGCCAAGATTTCTGGAGACAATGTTACTGCTTCCTCAGTCCGTAAAGCAGTGGTCAATTTATGGCAGTTCTATGACTAGAGAAATAAGCCAGTGTTTTTCCTATCATTTTGAAAAACGAAGGCTGTCTACTTGAATCTGTTAGCGTCATTGATATTAATATCCTGACCCTAAACGGGAAGTTCCTAGTCGTGAAGAGCTATCTCATTGCACTTGGTTCATGTTAAAGTTGCTGAGACTTTTATCTCAAATATTACATGTTTTGTTACTTTCTATTGCTAGATGAAGTATGACTGACTACATGGTTTCTGCGAGTGTATATACCATGTGCTCAGGTATTAACTCTGCAGAAGTATATTTAATCTCCCACTTTTGTACCCTTGTTATGCTCAGAAGAGACGTCGGGGTTGGTGGAGGAGCCATGCTTGTCGGTGAGTGTCATACTGGTCGAGAAACGTTTCTAATGAGAAGTCTTTTGTGTCTTACACTAAGATGCAGACTTCAAATTTCCTTTTATATCCTTGGATGTCCCTTGTCTGTCGGTTTAGATGTATAATCTTTGAGCACCTAGGTGGATACATTATGGCTGATACGCTTTAGAAGCAACCTGAGCCATCGTCTTCTAAATACCTTCGCTTCTTACTTGCAGGTCCCAATGATCCAAGATGGGGCCGTATTGGAGGTGGTCATCAACCTGTGCCTGGAGGTCCTACACCCCCGTAAGTATTTGTCTGGCTACAGACCCTTATATACTGTATGGATATTCGATATGAAGATTAGAAGCAAACGGGGAACCTACGCGACGTTGGTTTCCTCGCACTTTTCCACGGGCAGGAACCAATTGATGAGTCTGAGTCTGAAAATATCCCATATACACACAGATTCTTTAATAGTATACCTCGTCATCCTTTATGACCATATCTATCGATAATGCCCTGATGAGCTTCGTCCCCGATGTCTCATGTCTCCCGGCCAACGTGTGTATCAAGGACCGGCGTAAGTAATAATTCACGTAGTCTCGTACCTTGTAGAAATTAGCACAACATTAGTATGAAGAGCGTCGTTTTGTGCCGTGCCAATGCTCGGAGCTTAAGATTGTTCCGTGCCAATGCAGAGGAGTACCCCCTGGGGCAAGGTTCGATCCGTTTGGCCCTCCTGGTGTACCAGGTTTTGAACCCAATCGGTTTATTGGGTATGTAATTTTGAACATATGGAACTTGATTTTTCCTTCGACTGCTTGGCCTGGCCTAAAACTTGTGCTCCTGCATCAGTGCTATTATTGAATTTGATTCAATGGAACTTTGAACTAATCTATTGGAAGCGTTCTTGGAGCAGTGAGACTCTGAGAGATTGTGAATGTGTTTCTGACTGTGGTCATTCTTGTCTATGTGTGCAGTGGCCCTCGACGTCCTCCAGGAGGAGCTCATCCTGATTTAGAACATTTCTCTCCTTTTTAGATTTGCACCCGACATCTGTGGAAAGATGCTTTCAATCGAAGTCTACTCATGTACAATTCGTCACGTTAGATTAGTGAAATGACCATACAGATTATCTAGAGTACTTTACAGACCACAATAATTCTCTACTTCGATAGGCTCTTTTGTAGATATGTAGTGAAAAAGATGTTGATGAGGTAAAGAGCAGTAACTTCCTGCGTTTGTACGAGATGGTATTCAGACTTTCCGTACAGTCTTGAGATCGTTTACTTGGGATTATATGTTTAGAGAACGATCTCTTTGATGGTCCTTTTATTGACCGTGTGTATTATATCGGATATTATATAGTCTGGAACCACTGAAGCATCACCCATTTTTGGTTTGTCTAGCAGCCCCTTAGTGTAGCGTAGTCCTCACTTTGATGGATCCAACAGAGCTGGCCTGAGAGTCTAATCAATCGCCAACTGTTTAATGTCATTGATCTACTACTACCGGTGGTGAGAGTACATTCGCAGTCCTTATAGCAACTAGCAGTAGGAAGCAAAAAGAGTAATGATACTCATGCAGATGTGCAAGAGGAACGAGTGAATGAACAAAGCCACTCATGCAGAACAGAAAGTACCCCGCAGTGAGTCTGTCAGCCTACCGCCTTCCAGACGAGAGAGGCCAGTTGCAATTGAAGCATGCCTGGACTACGGAACCCCAGCGAGGATCGATGTCGGCAATCTTTTCGTGCAAGTTCAATTTCCCAAATCTACATGTAAAACTCACGAATGACCGGCCCACTCTGTACAGAATCAATTAGCTGAAGAGTCTGTAGGCTGTCCTTAGTCACTTGATACAGGTTCCGAATCACGCAGACTTCATTGCCGCGACATGGAGACGCCGTTGTTAGATCACGTCACTTGTCTAGCAAGATATTGTTTCACACCATGTGGAACGATATACTTGCTTCTGCATGAAGGGTCCACTTCCACTACATTTACAGGAAGTCTTCTGACCGTCTCGTGCTCCTAAGGTCGTCGGGATCGGTTTTAGACATTTGTGTACCAGTCTATTTGATCACTTTATGACTAGTCTCCGTGGACCCTGGTTTAATAGGCCAATAGAGCGACAGTTCAGAAAAAGCCTGAGCAGAAGTGGGACCCAGCGGGTGAACTCGATGTGAAGACTCGAAAGTCTAGGGAATCAGGCAGTTTAGACGCTGATAGTGTTAGCTGTTTTCATTCTTTGGAAATAGTTCTTAGTAGAAATAGTTTTGTTATGAGAGTTGGGATATGAGGGGTTGTGGTTTTGCAATTATGGGGAGATATGGAGAGGAGTAACATGTGTTTTTATCATTATTTTTGTATTAGTCATGGTTACATTTTTCCATGTAGGGTCACCTGGAGCGGATCGGGATACACCATGCCCGGTGTGTCATCGATGTTTTGTCTTGCAAGGGATAAAGATTCATGTGAAAAGGATACACAAGGATTATGATTGGACCACTTGGGATATCCACGTGAGACGAGCAACCACATCGACAGTAGTGACACTCGGGATTATGCGCGTTTCTTCTATATCTTTGTTGATCATTCCAGCGATACCGATCGAGTCGTGAGAGTGGTTAGCTTCTCAGGCGGGTTGCATTTTGGGGTTATTTGAGACTAGTTTTCCATGTCCACGTCTATTCCATAGGCTACCCCGCACATTCCATGATGAGGGTAGACAAGCTTTTCGCCTACACTACACTGTTTGGCACGTGAGACCTTGGACGAGTTAGTATGGTTCCTATTCCTCTTACTCCCTCGATGGTGTCTTCGTTATGCTAGAGGGGGACGTGTGGGGCATAGAGAGGTGGTTGCTAGATTTTGTCGATTTTGAGCGTGGAATTGGGCAGCCCCTCATGAGGAGTCTGTTAGGGCTACATGATTTAGGAGACAAGCATCGCCACAACATACCACAGATTCCACTCGATTACGACAATGTAGGACATTAGATCAAGCGGGAGAGTTTAGTAGAGCAACACGAGCGCTACACCCTTTGTCTATAGCGAGTCCTACTGATGAGACCATCTCTTCCCTACGCTCACTACATCCTATAGCAGTAGAGGGACTACCACTAGAGGTCTTAGATTATCAACCTGAGTAGCCTTTATGTCTTAATAGGTCGCTATTTGCACAAGCATTGTGCACTGCCCCTCGCCTTTCCTCAAGAGGCTTGTCAGAGATGGTTTATGAGCACCATAAAGATTGCTTCTAAGCAGATGATCCTTCTAGTGGTTTTATCGAGTTGCTGCAGCAGTAGCGAGAGGAGACATTCCTATGTCTGTTAGTCGGGTGTTAGGTTCTAGTCAACTTCTCATGATGGAGAAGGACACGGGAGGCATTGGACAGATTGCTATTGGAGAGATCTTTTTGCATTTGGTCAGTCATACCATTGTCCTTCAGCATCGTTCTCACTTTTGACAACACCTTAGTCCACATCAGTTTGGAGTAGCTACACTTGGAGGATGTGAGGCTATATCTCTAGGCATTAGAGCACTCCTAGATATCCATCCGGAGTGGGTCATCCTACAAGTGGATGTTGAGAACGTTTTTAATAGCGTCTCTTGTGCATCCAGCTTTAGAGAGCTTGGGAGGCTGGTGGATCCTTGGCGAGTCTCATTTCTTTTGTGCGGTCTTTTTATGGCTCTCCGGCTTCCCTTTACTACCAGCATGGTGGTTCACAGGAGGGAGTCACCATCTTGAATTCAACTGTTGGTACACGTTAGGGAGATCCTTTGGGTTGGGTTGGGTTGGGTTGGGTTGGGGTGGGGTGGGGGGGGGGTGGGGGGGGGGGGGGGGGGGGGGGGGGGGGGGGGCTTGTTTGCCATGGCTCACCTTAGAGCTCTCCTATCTACTACTTTGGCCATTCCAGGGTGTGTATTTCCCTCCTTGGCAGATGATACACACATCGTAAGCCCTATAGATAAGATTAGGTAGGCCTTTGACTACTTGACTGCCGAGCTACATTTAGTAGGCTTGAGAGTCAAGGTGTCAAAGTGTAGGGCATGGTCCCCTTTAGGTATCCCTCCCCACCTTGCGCTTTCAGAGGGTTATATCACATCTACAGATAGACTTCGTGTTCTTGGAGTGCCAATAGGATCGGAGGATTTTGTCACACGCTTCTTAGATGTTGCTCTTGCTGAGAATGTTCTCCATGTGGATGACCTTCCATTACTAGGAGATCTGTAGGTAGCATTTGGTATACTCTCTTCTAGTATTGCTCGTCGACCATCCTACCTCATCCGTATAGTCCTCCCCTCACCGTCCTTCCTATCACGTTTGAGAGCATTTTAAAGGAGGATTATGGGAGTCTTTGGTGATATTATTGGACCAAAGACTTTTGCGTGTGTGACAATGGATTTGTCACGTAGACAAACGGCTCTAACAATCTCATGTGGTGGGGTTGGTTTGCTTTCTATGGAGTAGATGACACCTATAGCATTTTTGGGTAGTTGGGCTCTCTTGGCACCCCTACTTTCCTTTTGTTTTGTGGTTGCTGATAGACCGGTTTTGGAGACTTATGTGATAGAGGTGGAGGGAGGACCCTCCAGGTGTTATTGCGGTAGACAAGAGATACTTTATCCCCATGAGCACAAAAGGATTTTTCCACCTTTTGCTTCACTATCGTCAGATTGGACTAGAGGTTTACACTCTTCCTTGATGGAGTGACAATGTGGGCATACGCTACATTCTCTCTTAGTTGATTTGTCCATTCCTCAGGCTACCAGAGCACGTCTTTGCTCTTGCTCCGGCAAGGGTGCAGGCTCTTGGATCCTAGCTCGATCGTGCATTAGGGCCCTTCGACTCGCACTAGCTACTTTCTCCACAGCAATGAGGTTTTGCCTAGGTTTGGTCCACCCATTTGCATCTTCATTACTCACTTGTGAGTGTGGTTCTACACTAGATGCAGCAGCGGTCCACATGACACGGTGTCCTTTTGGAGGATAGAGGATAGCTATCCATTTTGCCATTAGAGACATAGTGTTTGCTATGGCACAAGAGAGTGGATACTTGGCTTGGACGGAGCGTTCGTATGCCTTGCAAACAACATGTGTCAGGGTAGACTTATACTTGGTCCAAGATGATCAGGTGACAGTAGCGGATATCGTGGTTACGGACCCTATGCAGGATACAATTTTGGAGGGAGTGATTACCCATCCCCCTGGATGGGTGGCGAGTTCAACAGCAGGTCGCAAGGTCTCCAAGTATAGGGGTATGCAACGAGGTCACCTCTTTGTTCCTCTAGCCTTGGAGTTATATATGGAACGATGGACACGACATTTGACACATTTGTCAAGGAGAGCACGAGAGCTTATCATGTTAGGCGTCAAGGGGTACCACTCTCACTCTCATACTTTGTAGCATATTTTAGACAAGGTGTGTCCATTGCTCTACAAAGGGCAGTGGTTGGGGCAATCCATAGGAGAGCATCACATTAAGTGATGTTTTTTCGGATGCTCCAGTTGTGTGTAGACCGTACGATTTGCATAGCTCGGATATCTTAGGTGCGGTAGGGCAGATTTCTCATATAGACTCTATTGGGGCTTAGCCCCATGTTACATTTTTTGTCTCTCCCTTGTACGGCTTGATGGGGTCTTCTCATCCTTCATTTTTCCTACACGGTCGCCGTTCATTCTTAGCAGGCTCAGGTCCTGCTCAGTTTGCACGTGGTTGCTTTACTGAAGTATAAGAGGTGCCCGATTTTGAAAAGTGCTTTATATAAATTGCAAAAGTGAAATGGTAACCACATAGAACACAAGAAGGATTGGAAGACATCAAGCATCAAGCAGCACAAGAAAAAGACAAAAGAGGTAGAATGGGGCTAGGCCACAACAGTTTTGATATGAGAAATCTGCATTACAGAACCTAGATATCCAAGTTATGCAAGTTGTAAGGTCTATAAACTAATGCAGTATCCAAAGACGCATCATCTGGAGTGATTGCTCTCCTATTGATTGCACTAGCCAATGCTGTTTATAGACTAATGGACATATGTTCTCGAAAATATATTACAAAGTATGAGAGTGAGAGTTGTACCCTTGGAGTCTAATATAATAAACTCTCATACACTCCGGATAAATATATAGCACGCCATGTCCATTGCTCCAAGGCTAAAATAACAAAGAGGTGACCTTGCTGCATACCCCTATACTTGGAAACATGGCGTATTGTTGTTCTATTTGTAGACCATCCAAGAGGATGAATAATCATTCCTTCCAAAATTTGCATCATGTTTAAAATTAATAATCACAACATCCACCATTGTACCTTGATCATCTCAGACCAAATATAAATTTGTTATGACACATGTCATCTACAAAAGATATGACCTAAACTCCCTCCAAGCAAGGTATCTACTCTTTCATGCCCTAGCAAACACTATTTCTCGGATGGGATTATGGATGGGATTATAGATAGCTATCCTCTATCTTTCACAAGGACACCTTGTCTTATAGACCATTACTATCTCTATAGTAAAACCACGCTCACTACATTAGCCATTGTTAAAGTACATTAGCTATATGGACCTCGTTACCACACATCTTGTTCTAAGAAAGATAATACTATATTTATTGTAAACCACGCTACATTACGCTAATAATCTGAGTAGTCGTATCATCTGAGAATTCCAAATGTATTCAGCCAAAGTTTCCATATTTAAAGTTCATAATATGTCTAGAGTGACCACTGGATTGAGCATCTCTGTCTGCTGACGTAACGCAAACTTGTGTGGGCGAAGGAGATTCAGCATTTCGTCCACAGTGGAATCATTCTCAGCCTCAGTAAGTCATCAATCCACCCAATCCACGATACGTCGACAACTAAAACTGAACAGGCAGTTAAAATACTATCAGTCCGCCGGCCCTACCTGACCGGTCTTCATGATGACAAGAGAATTCAACATTGTACAAAACCCGTACGCATCAGCCGTCTTACTGCTCTTCTCCTATGGGGTTGTTGATCTTTCCTCGGCTGAGCAATTTTTCGATCCCTGTTACCTCCGTGGCCTTCAATAGCGAGAAGCAGACTGCCCTAGCTCACAACAGTCACAGAGTGAATCGGAGTACAGAAGTCGGAAATAGCCTTGTGCCACAACGAGAAAACAAAAGTTGACAATATCCCGCTAAGACATCTTGGCCCATTCGATTTCTCCGCATGCCAAAATGCAAGCCCCCTTAAATGATGCTCTCAAACACGGCAATGCTTTCCACAACATCCTCACCATGCCCTAAGCAGATGATAGAAATCTTATTTCCTTCTTAGAAAAGGTCAGGACACTCCTCTAACTAGCAATGTCATCATGATTCCTTCGATCCCGATTCCAAAAAGTGGCTTTTAATGTCCATAAGAATGTTATATTCGTCATGGGTTGGATCGCAGCGAGATATTCTGTAGATCCCGTACAAAAATGTATATATTTTAAACAACGTGTGTTTATTGATTTACGGAATATATATTTTAGATAAAATGCGTCCATGGCTCTAAAAAAAAGAAAAATCCATAAAAAATTAATCACATTAGATAATATTTCTTTAAATATTTAATATTTCCAATTATACGTGTGTATCATATGATTTATTTAACTTGAATATCTTAGATGCAACGGTGCAATTATCTCATAGAGACTCTGTTGGGGTTTAACTTCATTTTAACTTTTTCTTTTTTCCTCTCCCTTGTGCGGCTTGATGGGAGTCTTCCCCTTTTGTATTTGTATAGTTCGGTTGGCTTGGTGGGGTATTCCCTTTTGTATTTGTATAGCTCGGACTGTTTGTATTTGTATAGTTCGGTTGGCTTGGTGGGGTATTCCCTTTTTGTATTTGTATAGCTCGGACTGTTTGATAGGGTCTTCCCTTTTTGTATTTGTATAGCTAAGATATCTTAGTTACAATAGGGTAGATTTTTCATATAGGGTCTTTCTCTTTTGTATTTATATAACTGCAGATATCTTAGATATAACGCCATAGATTTTTCATATAGACTCTATTAGAGTTTAGCTCCATTTTATTTTGAAATTCTTTTTTTCCTCCTCTTGATGGGGTCTTTCCTTTTCGTATTTTCTATGCGATCATAAATACATGCCAATTCCTGAGTCATATTTATGAGGATACATACTGTACGTGGCTCGAGTGCCTATGTGCTCGAGTAGTAGGCCTCTTTATACAACAGAATCAACATTCGTGCAGGCGTCGACGAACTGAAGACCGCAGACGTCGATGTGTGGTCACCGGGGAGTTCTCGTCGGGACTAGTCAGCAAACCGTTCAAAATCTTAATGCTCAAAATGGTCGAGTTTGACGTACTTGCACCTATGTCGGGGTCTTTTCCTGAAAACCTACCGGGTACGCTGGGACATGTAGATTACAGTGGTGAGTGGACCCCACCCGAAACTGGACTGCCGCAGGTCTCAGACAAAACAAAAAACATATTCTGCTCTTCTAACGTGAGGCTCTTGTAACCATGACTGAAGATGATCACGAGGTGAGGGAATCTTGTTCTCGTATGGATGAGTTCTTACCGAGCAGCGGCCGGAGGAGGAACAAGGAGAAAAGAAGAAGGAGATGCAGAGGAGGAGAAGAGGAGCAAAATGTGGGATCGTGTCGATAAATTCGGTGCCGAGGGGACTTTTTCTTTCAGAGAATTCACTCGCAGCCTCCGGATAGGAGGTAGAAGCGGAGTGGAACTTGGTATTTTTCCGTTCCATCGTGTGACGAGTGGCACCGCGTGAGTCAAAAGCAGAGGAAGTAATTCAAGCGGTGCACGCTGCTGCCACGAATTGGCTTGTACCCCCTTTGCGAGCTTGTTGTACCAGCTTTGCGGAATTGAGGCGTCAAGCGACTTGTAGTAGTTTCTAGGAGGCTTGTTAAATCAGGGCATTAATGCTGAATGTTGAAATCGTCAAGAATTTGATCGCAGGTGACGGTGGAAGGTAGAATTGAGAAGTGAAGGGATTGCAATCTGGGGCGTATGGAAGAATGGAGTTGAGGAGGGTGGAAGTGGCAGGTTCGATATAGCGACTTGAAGTTTATAGATGGGGGATGATTAGAGACGAAGTTTACAGATTTGAGCTGCTTGGGGCCGCGTTTGATCTGTTGTCGTAGGCAGAACAATCGTTACAATGGAAAGCTCTGCAATCGAAAACTCGCTCATGAATTCGGCAGTGAAAATGAGCGGGATTGGTACCGGTAATGTGATAGAAAACTGCCAGGTGGATGGTATCTCCCCTGAAGACGGCGTTGAATCAAAAGCAGGAGCTGAGAAAAGCATTCCTCCACCTACAAATCCTCTTGTAACAGCTCTTCTCACCGATATGTACCAGATAACCATGGCTTATGCGTACTGGAAAGCCGGGAAGCAAAACGACCAAGCTGTGTAATTATACTCATCATTTACTACTATTTGATCTGATGGAATTTGGACCTGGAATTCTGAACAGGGGAGCTTTGAGCGTTGGCAGTGTGTGGGTGCATGGCTTAGAACTGGACGAACCAGGAAGGTTTAACATAGATATGACGAAGTGAGTCAAGCTGATGGAAGTTTGACGCTTGGTTGCAAATCAAATCTATGCAGGTTTGATTTGCTACATCGAAAAAATCCTTTTCGCGGCGAGTACACCGTTTTTGCTGGTCTTGAAGAGTGTATTAGATTTGCTGCTAACTTCCACTTCACGGATAAGAATATCGCTTACCTCCGTTCCATTTTGCCTTCACGATGCGAGGTTTGTCATCATACCGCCTTCATATTGCCACTGTATGCCGTCAAGTTTTTTCACTTGCCGGCGGGGTTCCACAGTACTGAGAGGAGAGTCCTTGAAGTTTTGTGGATTCCGTACTTCGTAACATCGCTTAGACCGAGCAGGTAGTTTAGGAACAATGGTATACTAACACAGTCATGGACTCAATGGTGGCAGGATGAGTTTTTCTCTTATCTGAAAGGAGTGGACTGCTCGGAAGTATCTATTCATGCCATTGCTGAAGGATCAGTCTGTTTCCCACGAGTACCTCTTATAAGGGTGGAGGGTCCTTTACTGGTATACCGTCATTGTAACTTTTAGGCTTGATTCGAGCAAAACACTGCATCTTTGTTGCTTACGATTGGATTATTGCATGTAATTGATTGTTATCTGGGTTTTATGTACTTTCCTGTCCTCACCTTTTTGTTAGAAAATTATCTCTTGGGCATCAGATTGACTTCAACTGGATGTTGTACATGTGAATGGGCTCAGATCGTTCAGCTCCTGGAGACTACGTTTTTGACATTGGTTAATTACGCGTCGTTGGTGGCTACGAATGCTGCAAGGCACAGGCGAGTTGCGGGCAAGAATAAAGTTTTGCTTGAATTTGGACTTCGAAGAGCTCAGGCACGGGCACTGAACTTTGATAAGTCTTACCACTTCCAAAGCTGAATTCGTTGAGTCGTTCTTTAACGCTTATGTGTTCTGAGGCAAGAAGTTATACTTGAGTGCAGGGTCCAGATGGTGGGATTAGTGGTTCAAAGTACTGCTACTTAGGCGGTTTCAATGCTACCAGGTAGACTTTACAAACTTAAAATTTCTCCTTTTTAAAACTCAGGAAACATTTTGTTCAGAATAAGTTTGGAAAGATTTCCTCCTTTCTCTTCGCCGGCTCCTCAAGTAACCCTCTAGCATTTTAGATTACTGGCAGAGAAATCCCTGGAGTGTGAGCAAATGAAAGCAGGTTCCTCTAGGTTAAACGGGCTACGTACAGACCCAGGCAGCAAGTTGGCGTCCCTATTATTTCTAAGCTACTGAAGAAGATCGCCTACTAAAGAACATCTGAAGTCATGAGATTCAAGTGGGCGTATGTACAACTCCGGTTTTCACTAGTTTCTACTTGCGATCATAACTTGCGAAAGTAATTATGTCACTGTTTATGCGCTATTTACAGCAATATTGATGCTGGACAAAGATTTGGAATCCCAGTACGTGGCACACACTCACATGCATTTGTGAGCTCCTTCATGGTAAGAGAAAATACTCTTGACTTACTTTCAGGCTCCTCCTGTCCCCAAATTTGCTTATGTGCTGCCATTTACGATGTTTCATAATACCTGCTGCTTGGCTCTAATTATAACTTCTCTTGCTCAGACTGCCCGTCTCAATCCTCCAAAATGTGGAGGGAGAGGAGAAAGAATATATCCAATAAGCAGTGCCGCCCGTAGCTTATCAGCTTTAGACCTCGCGCCAGAAAGGACGGTGCTACAAATTTGATGAACGAAAAAGAGTAAAAGAAGAAGATAATTATGGTTGTCGCTCCCTCACTTCAGCCACATACCATCTTAGTGAGATCACTAACTTACATAAAATGAACCAGAATAGAGACCAAGCAATAAACGATTTTTGTCCAAAGTACTCATCCTCGCGCATTGCGGACTGAAATTCTTAGTCTTTGTCATGATAAGAGAAGGAAAACAACATCTGACTTGGTCAAAATTGGCAGAGTTTTGACGAGATTATGGAGAGATCCCTAAGGTATAACGAGAATCCTCGAGTATGTGAGGATTTCGTACTCCTAACGATGCAATACTTGAGTCGCTTGCAGGTAATGAGTTCACACCCTTCTACATGACTTGTCTGATTTGAGGAGCAATGTTGCTAACAAACTAACTCTTGTCCAAAGTCATTTTTTTCTTCCTCGTAAAGCACATGACAGCTCTTTTTCTTCGGTGTAGTTTGGGATTAGGGTCAGATACACTTGAGGTTAGAAGTCGTTTCATCTCTATCCTTAAATTAGAGAGTAAATTTTGTGGAAAATCATCTGGAATTATATTTCGTCGAAGGAATGACGAATTAAATCTCCTGTATTAGTTCCCATTGAGAATGTGACTGCAGGCTCATTGGTGGTTGCACGTCATCTGTGGCAGAAAGTACCTTCTCTGGAGCATTGGTTTGGTGAGACTAATCACAGTGAGTTGGCGGCGTTTATTTCCTATGCACTAGCGTTCCCCACAGCTTTTCAGGCACTTGTCGACACATATGATGTAAGCTCCATTTTTGTGGCAGAGACAGACAGACAAGGAGCTGAGCGGTATTTGTGTGTCCATAAGAGCATACATAGGATTTTGTGTGACTTTAAGAGCATGCATACTTATGTTTTGGGAGAAAGCTGTAAAATGAGAGGAAGCTTTCAATGTCCTTGACATTCTAACCGTGAATTTAGAATGGATAGAGTATTCGTTTCTGTTTCACTGACTCTGTTGGTCAAGTTATGGCTATTGGAATCTTCTCATGGATGTAATTGGATACTTTGTTTACAGGTCTTAAAGAGTGGTATACCGAATTTCTGTGCCGTTGCCCTGGCCCTTAATGAATTGGGGTACGAGTCTACTTGCTTGCTTGAGTCTGAGAATGTTGTCCTTCAGATTGATATTTCCCATCGAAAGAAAATATGATTCTCAAAACCTGACTCTTCCACAAGACGAAAGGAACAACTCCTTCGCTACAGGTGGAGGTACTGATCATTCGATTGGCTCAGGTATAAAGCTGTCGGCATACGGTTAGATTCTGGAGATCTTTCATATTTTTCATCGGAGAGTCGTAAATTTTTTAAGGCAGTCGAAGAAGAGTTTGGAGTTAAAGGCTTCGGGAACCTCATCATAACAGCTAGTAATGACATCAACGAAGACACCCTTGATGCTCTAAATAAACAGGTAATTAATAATCCTAGGTCCTGTTCGACATCTTTTAGTAAATCTTCTTAGAGGTTCTATTGGTGTACTCCTAAAGCGATCTTGACGGCTTGTTTTCTGTTTCTGTTTTCTGTTTAAGAGGGCTACCTTGGCTTATGGCGGCAAGAGCTAGAGATTTGGTAGCTATTTGAAGCACAAAGATCATAAATGGTGGGATCTGAATCTGTTTGGTCATTGGTCTGCTTTATGATCGTGTGCGTCTGCTTTTAGCCTTCTCAGTTTGGCTCATAAGTAGCCTTGCACATAAGTTTCTGAATATGATGTATGGAAGATAAGGCAAAACGTGTGTATAGGACTGAAGGACTACAGTAATGAAAGGCATATGGTTTCTGTTCTAGGCCTTCTTTTGAGCTTAGGCTGATATCCTCATCTACTCTCGCACTCGCACTTGTGATCCGCTCACAGGGGCATGAAATAGATGCTTTTGGGATAGGAACACATTTGATCACCTGCTATCAACAGCCAGCATTAGGTTGCGTCTACAAATTAGTCGAAATCAACGGTCAACCACGAATAAAGCTTTCGGAAGATGTATCAAAGGTTTGTTCAAGTACCTCTATGTCATATCTGTTTTAAGTATCTTGCTCATCCGGTTGATACGCCGAATGCTACAAGGTTTTGAGTATCCCCCACTAAGATGGTGATATCAACTCTGAATCATAGACGCCTGTATTGTCACAGGTTACTATTCCGTGTAAGAAACAATGCTATCGGCTTTATGGAAAGGACGGATACGCATTGGTCGATTTGATGGTCGGAGAGGACGAGCCTGCACCAAAGGCTAGTTATTTCTACCTCACAGACTCAATAAATTGAGATAAAAGAAAGTGCCGGCTTTTGGCCATCCTGAAAATCCAACTTCCTTATCCGTGGCAGTTTCTTTGTGATTTTGTATATAGATAAGACGTCTAATTGAAATAGAAGGAATCGGGTTCTTTTGTTTGTTTACAAGATGGAATCACCTGCTGGAAAGTTGTGGGGAACGATAATTACATAATTTCAGGGACTGATAATTATAATATTATTCCTGTCTTTAACTTGATCTACGAAACTGTCCACTTGCTACATGTTCAGGTTAGTGGAAGATTTCCTGAAAAACTCCATTATAATCAAGCAAGAGAGTGATTTTCATAATGGTTGCCCGCAGGCTGGAGAGCGTATCCTTTGTCGACATCCTTTTAGCGAGTCGAAAAGAGCCTTTGTCATCCCTCAACGGGTGGAACCGCTGTACAAGTGCTACTGGAATGGAAAATCTGGTTTGGACCTTCCTGTCATTTTGGCGACCTCAGTTGAAGAAAAATACTCCTGCATTTCCTCAAATCGTATATTCAGCCCCTTCATGCTTATCGAGTCGACTGCCTGGTTTTGTAGTGAACAAGTACTGTTTGTTCTCAGTTATTGAGGTGTGAAGTGATGAAATGCAGGAGCTCCTCGAGAGCCATTACCGCCTTTAGAGAAGCTAAGGAAACATTGCCAGGAAGAGGTAGCTGCACAGCGTACTGATCATATGCGTGGGCTAAATCCTACTCCATACAAGGTAGGCTCACCAGACATTATCTTTCTGTTCCTTAGAGGTCACTGATACTGTCACTTCTTAAACAGCTGAAGCGGCCTGCCTTTGCAGCAGCATGTATCCGGATGACTTACTTTAAATTTCTGCACAGGTGAGCGTCAGTGGGAAGCTTTATGATTTTATACACTTCCTGTGGCTCAGCGAAGCACCAGTAGGAGAGCTTCACTGATTATAAACGCATGGGAAATACACATTTCTCATAGCATGATTCTCGCGGTAGATAACATGGGAGAAGTGTATACGCATGATGATGGGTGATGAAGGGTATACACACTCATGATGGCATACGCTCCATGTATTCTGTCTTCGAGTGCAAAAGCCATTGTTGAGTGTCATTTTTTTCTCCAACAGGAAATGTCTTTGAGGCTTTGCCAGGTAGATCGTAGAGAGCAAACCATCATGTTTATTTCTTTTGGTGGCAAAGAAATCTCATTCGCTGAAGAAGCATTCAGTACGGTGCTGTACTCTCCACACAAGCGTTTAGATTCTCAATTTGTATCCGCCATGTTGGTGTGATGTGCTGAGTGCTGATATACTATTTCTACCTATTTGGGTTCTTGAATCTGCGTGTCCACTTCAAACGGTAAAACTTGACTGAAATCTTCCGGCCTTCAGCCATCCATCAGCTTGTTGGGCACTGAACATCAAACGATGAATCTGTTGAAAAAGTCAGTCTCTGTCTCCAAGTCGCAACTTTGCCAACACTCGCTCCACTGTTTCTTCTTAGTCATGGTCTTATCCCGCATTGTTTTATGCATGTGCATCATAGAACAACCATGGACATCAAAGAAACAAATACCTGATCTTCGTTGCACTTATCCCGTATCCATATCAGCTTTGAGTTTTCTCAGTTGGCCTTGTCACTTGTCAAGATTAGAAATATTCCGCCCCTATAACTCCGATCAAAAAGTGTTAGTTAACACCTGATGAAAGACTAGGCCACGACGGTACTCAAGGTCGGCCAGTCATTGGGTTTGCTTGAAAGGACGAAAATATGGATGAGATACATAATAGGGTGGATCTCAAGAGTTGCAATCCAGAACTTAACGAACTTGTAGCGGGACGATTAACAATAAGGATTTACATTTCTGTAAATCATAACACCCGAAGATAATAACAAACTTAAAAAGGCTCTTTGTATCATACTTAGGTTGATTCTCTAGGGTTGTGAAATATGAGCAGGATGGTTCTAATTTGATTCTCTTCTATACATATATGGAGTGAAGTGTGTAGTAAATGTTTCCCCAGGTTGAATCCGAATGTTTTAAATACATAACAGACTTCACGGCTACCTTATGGTTAGCCAAATTGAGTGTATACCATAACAAGCACTTTGGACGCAAGTTCTTCCATGTTTGATTGATTAGAAATGTATATTATTATTATCCATGTTCCATGGACTATTTGAAGAAATACATTTTTCTTTTAGTCTTTGATATTTAAGTATATGTTTTTAACTTCAAAAATATATGTAATTGGTTAATTAAATGAAAATTAAATTAGATAACTAGATTAATCAAAATAATTGAGATTGTGAACGAAAATGAATACAAAAAAGTAAGTAAAATTAAAATAATGACTTAAATTAGAATAAGCAAGAAAAATCTTTGATCAAAATTAAAAATTTAGTTAAAGTTTTTGAGTGATTTTTTAGTTATTATCTTACATATTATATGATTAATATATAAAATGATTATGATTTATTCCTTATGATCATATTTCAATATAAAGAGATGTTCAATGATCTTTGAGTACATTTAATTTGATGTTAAAGTTCATTGTCGAAGAACTTGGTGTATGTCTAAGTTACAAGGGTATAAAAGCAGAACTTCTTCATGACAGTGTATATGTCTCCTTAGAGAGTGAAGAAGTGATATATTTTGAATATTGAAGAATGTAGATATCCTTAGAGAGTGAAGAAGGGATATATTTTCAATATTGAAGAATGTAGATAGACTTATTCGGGGATGGGGAATGACAATCAAGCTACAACTAGACTAAGGTGGAATAAGCATTTCATAGTGGAAGAAGCATATAATAGAGTTCATGATTTTTAAGTAAAATTTAAACTTGGTCTTGTAAACCAAAGTCGTATAAGGCTTTCTCTCTCCAAGGGTTCTCTTTCGAGACATTCATATACTAGAAAGAAGAAAAAACTTATATCAAGCAACATAAAAAATAACAACTCAAAATAAATCTGTATGTTCACTCTACAAATATTCCAAAAACGTTTGTATGTCTGAAGTTTATGTCGTGCGTTTATACATCGCTACACAACATAATCGCTGTTAACATCATACACTATAGAAGCTCAATTCACACATAAGTCATACATGGACTCTAAAGTGTTGCAATTGCCTCCCTAGCTGGCGGTTAGGTCCCTCTAACTCTAGATAGCTATCTACTCCAAGTATATGGTATACCCTATGGTGGACAAAAGATCAAGAGGCCGGGTGCTATCAAGCCCCATCGTTAGTTGCAATCTATACCATATAAAGGATGGATTAGCTATAGGTCAAGTACATCTAGGACATAACCACTATCCCTTAGGAACCGTGAGGGGAGGAGTCAAACATGCTATATGTCATCCTCTCAAACAACTATCACACATTAACATAGTAGCAGCTCTACCAGAAGAGCCACATAACACACACCGCAAGCATGCTTGTACAAGTGCAAAGGTTCGGTCCATAGTACCATCAATGTTTAGGAGGTGGCATTGTGCACAATTGGGCACATGATCCTCCAAACAACACCGTCACATCCTTTCAACACAAGGACTTCAAATGGAAAAACCTCATCCACTCTCAAGAAAGTGCGGCTTGTAGAAAAATCAAGTGTCAGTGGCGCTATCTAGTGTAGATATACATAGTCACTTGGATGAAATTGATGGATCAAGGATCTATAACCTCCTTAAATGGTATCATAGCATAAGGTATCCCTATGTTAAGCAATCACCAAGTTCTCAAAAGCCATCAGCATCACTCTCTAAAAGATCTCTACCTATTGAGAACATGCGCTCATCCATACATCTAGATCATCCAAGTCCAAAACTACAATCTCAATGAATGGCAGGTGGTAAATTTGGATCTTGTCTATAAAGTAGAAAGTAAAGAGAGAATGATGCTAAGGAAACTTGCCAGCTGAACCAATAGCCCATAGCCAACCAAGGTAACTGGAGATCTCAATCTCCCAAGTGGCTTCTTCACAATTTATACTTTCACAATCCTCTCTTCACCATCTGAACCACTCTCTCTACTAAGCCATTTGTCTCAAGGTGATCTTGAGAGGTAGTACAATGATCAATCAAAGCTTTGTTACACATGACTTGAAACTCCCTCAAGAACTCTATACCCTAATCAGTCAAAATTTTAATTGATGCACCAAAATGATTAAGAATCCGATCTAGGAACAAGTAAATTGTCCCTTCACTAGACTCGTTAGGAAGTGCCACCAACTCAATCCACTTAGAGAAGTGCTCCACCATCACCAAAATGGATTGATGATGTTTCACAATTAATGGTAAAGTTCCAACAAAGTCCAAGTCCAAACTCCAATGGTAACTCAATCCCATGATAGTTAATGTGTGTAATTGTGATGTAAGAGCATTGAATGATGCTCTAACGTGGTTGCAAACCATACATTTAGCAACAAACTACTATACATCGGTATGTATATCATGCCACCAATAATGACTCCAGAGTAATCTATATGTACGCTTTACTACAAAATGTTCCTCATGAGCATGACGGACCAATTGTGATCTTTGAGATGGAAGTGGTACTATTCTCACTCTACCATCCTCCCATACATGAAGAAGATGTATGCTCTCCAATCTGAACAGCCTAGCTTGCTGAAGAACATGGTCTCTCTCCTTGGCCCCAACTATGCCACCCACAACACTAGTGCAAAGATAGTCAATCACTAAGACATCATTATGAATATCTCATTGAATTGTACCACTATCTCCACTCTCTAAATCTATGACCTCAATAAATTCTCCTATATGCGTTGAGAGAGACACCACCAAAGCCTCAAAAAATATGCAAAGAAAGGTAGATGCATGCCAACCCGACACCATCTTCTCATTTGTCTCACCATGCCAATGTGCTTTGATATGATCCTACTAGTTGGGACATGGTTTCTACTCAACCCATATGCATCACAATTCACCACTCCAAGTTTGTGAATAATCATGAAATCATACTCTTATAAATCAAAGCCCATCATGCAAGTTTCACTAAAGGCTTATTAGACTCCATCAACTACTTCAGTGGCTAATTATCAATGATGATAGTAAAAGGGTTACCCAATAGGTAACATCGGAAATGTGCTATTGCCCATATCGTTGCCAAGCACTCTCCCTCATATGAATTGTACTTCACCTCCACTGAATTGTTGGAGCAACTTGCATAGGCCACCACAAACTCCTTCCCCTTATCATCATAATGGGTGAGCATTACTCTAAGTCTCATCATATTCCAATCAATGTGAGCTTGAAATGACCGTCCTCTAATCAATCTCCTCAAAATAGGAGTAGATGTCAACCTCTCCTTGAGCTCTAAAAAAGCTCTCTCTTGCTCATCTCCCCAACACCACTCCTATGTAAGCTTGGTAAGCTTTGTCAAGGCCTTGGCAATGGCACTAAATCCTCTAACATAACAGCAATAGAAGTTTGCCAACCCAAGGAATACTTGCACTTTGCTTACATCTGTAGGCCAAGGAATACGTGCAATAACCTTCACCTTGGTCTATCGAACACAAAGTCCTCTAGGGTAGATAGTGTAACCCAATATTGAACTTACTCATGGAAGAATCTACACTTTCCATGATGTAATTTGAGTCCATGAGATGTCAACCTCTCAAACACCTCCAACAAATGTCTCTCATGCTCCCCCACAGTAATTTTACAGACCAAAATCAATAAAAATATAGCATCAAGAAAAATCCAATTCAGCTAGGATCCTATCCATGACCCTCTAGAACTTGGCATGAGTGTTCTTTAACCTAAATGATAAGAAGTTCCACTAATATAACATATCCTTACCGTGAGGATCAATAGCTCAAAATGTTATCTTGGACTTATCTTCCTCCTTGATCAACAACTAATGATATCCTACTTGAAGATCCAAAGTACTTAAGACCTTTGCATGCCCAATCACATCAAAGATCTCCTCTAATGTAGGCATAACATACTGATCAGCCTAGTCTATTGATTGATAGGATGGTAATCTCCACACATCCACCTATCTATGTAGTTGTCATGAATATCCTTCTTGGTTGGCATAATTGTAGCTAATTCATACTCTCTACTTGAAATCTCCACCAAATCATTCTCAAAAAGAACTCTACTCCAACTTTGAATCAACACTCTCTCCATGTCATTATATCAATAGGGATGCCAAAAAATTGGTGTATTGCTAGTCAACTCAATATAAATACTAGGTCCTTTCAAAACACCCAAATCCTTCATATTGAAGGTGAAACAACTTGTGAAGCTCCTCAAGTACGTCCAAACTCTCCATCTTTCTTCTCGTGTAAACTTGTGTCCTAGATCTAGCTGCTAAGTATCCTCTGTAAGTGATGTAAGAGTGGAAGATGTATTGACTAGCTGCTACATTGGGCCCTTGGAAGTAGTAGTGTCATGCTCCCCACTACTAGAGTCCCAACTTTTGTGTGAAAGACTCCTTCTACTCTAGCTGCAAGCTCCATACGTCCTCTGGTTACATCCCAAGCAGACCAAAGGTGTAATCCAAGTAGACCATGCTCACCTAGATGGACTCCAAGGAGACCACTTTCCCTAGTAGCCATTGTTTATGTCCCAAGAATACCTTGTCCACTTGGTCCATCATCCCCAACATGTGCCTAAAGCATCTTGATAGGCACACAGTTCACAAGTGTCAGAGTGGTGATGCACATCAAGCATATCCTACGCTGCTATATTGTAAAAGACCAAGACCAAGGAGAGAAATAGGAGAATGAAAACTCACATTGGGACACTGAATGAGTGAAAATTCCGAAGGCCTAGCATGAGGTTTGGCTCTTGTATTTATAGGGAACATACAAGGCCCTTGAGAAGCTTCTCAAGTACCTTTCTTGACGTGCAAACTAAGCTAGTTAGGAGCTTCTAGAAGCTTCCTTCTAGAAGTTACCTACTTGGAGTGCAAGCTAAGCTAGCCAAGAAGCTTCCCAAGAAGCTCCTTAGATACTTCTAGAATGTTCTAGGCTAATTTGTCTTATGTCTTATGTCTAACCGATGGTGGTGGTATGGAAGTCTGGAGACCTTAAATCTCTTTGTTAGCCCTACTAACTTTGTCGCTAAACTCCATATTGTTACATATTCCTCCACTGCTAGTTGGTGACGTCCTCGTCGCTAGTGAAGCTTTGAACTCTTGGATGTCCTATGTGCATTCTAGAGATGAGGAAGAGGTTTCCATGTGGCATCATGAAGGGGATACCCTTTCCAAAGGACCTTGTACTTTGTATGTTGTTGATGGCCTTGTTGAATATGGCGACGCACAAGGATACAACCAACTTCATACTCCTCATGATCATTGATAGGGACAAGAAGAGGGAGAGGTTGGACTCGAGAGGAAAAAGAAGAGGGGTTAGGAACAAAAGGTTTCAACTTGGGAAAATAAAGATAGGATGGATGCGCATATGACAAGGCAAGGCAAGTCAATAAGCAACAAGAGAGACAATTTGGGTGGTATCAAAATGTCCTATCCAATTAGGAACAAGTTTATGGTATCAAGTGGGAGAGGGAGGTTATTTGATGAGAGCACGATCTTATCACCAACTTAAAAGATGAGATTGTGGCAATGGTGATCCGCATATTGTTTCTGCCAATTTTGAGCAACAAGGAGATGAGATTTGGCTTGTTGGAGGGAATGTGAGATGGTGGTCAAGAAGGTGGAAGTATGAGGGACATGAGATGGGAGAGGAGCAAGAAGGGAATCTGGAACAAGTGAGTCTTGTGTGGTATCCACATTTTTTGGTTTTGGATGGTTTTATAAAGTTTTGATGAAGAAATATGTTAGTAAAGCTAAAGGAGGGTCAAACGGGAAGGAAAAGAAGAAGAAGAAGCATGTGTTTGGGCCAAACCCAAAGTCGGCCTCGGGTCAAGTCCAAAGGACCCAAGGTGGACAAGAGAGAAAGACAAAGAAGAGGACTTCATATTGAGAAGCATACCCTAATCCAAAGAACCTGTAACAAAGTTCTTTGGGGTTTGCCAATCAAGAAAGTACACGGGAAGAAAGTGACAACCTCGGGATCAAGAAGTTCTTGATAGTGATAGGAAGCATCCTCACAAAATTGGTGACTGGAGTAGAGAAGCAACAGAAGGATGACCAAGCAACGTAGGACTATAAAATAAATATTTCTACAAGGAAGCAATACAATGTCCAGATGCTACCTTGTCCCTATTCAAAGTCAACCTAAAGTAATGCAAATTGCAAATTTGCAAGAAGACGAGTAGGTTAGGATCTCAGGAATGCTCTTCCACAAGAAGAGAGTGAGAAAACACATGATGGCCCCAAAAATGAGTAAGCAAAGTGCAGTGAGAGGACTTGCAATGTGTAGATTAGATGTAGTGGCAATGATCAATGTCTTAATGAGGCTTTGTATCACGTTCTTGGCCTGGAACTGGAATTTCGGTTTTCCAAGTTTCATGGTAGAAATTGCAACAAGTGATTGCAAGGATGGGCCAAAGCACAAGGAGAAGAGAGGAAATCCGGCTCAATGGACTATGTCAGATTGGAGAATAGTCCTAGGGAGAGAAGCAGGAGAGATAGGAGGTACCACCTTTTATTGGAATTGTGATGCCTCAGACGAGACTATTGAGGTGAGAAATTCTTTCAATCAACCTTGCACCAAGAATGGGTATAAGGTGGATAGCTCCAGAGACCCCAACTAGAGAGGGATTGTAAGCGCAATGATGGCAATGTTCAAGCCGGAGCAAACTACCTATGTCACGATACAACAGACAATGTTCTTTCACCAAATGTTTGCAGGATAAGCAATAGATTGGGCAAAATGTCTGCATCAACAAGTGGGGCAGATGATTTGGGTTGGAGGATGGACATACAACCATATTACTTCATGCCCTTTGCAACTCATTTCTATTTTTGGCTGAATTTACTGACTTTAGAGGAGAGAAACCAAATGCGATTGCACTTTTATTTGGATCTATGCAAGGAAGCGGATGCGGATGAATGATACTATACGGAGAGAGTGCAAGAAGAGGAAGAGTACTACAAAAAGAGTGAGAAGGAGAGAATTGTAGTGATTGACATTCCAAAGGCAAGGAAGAGAACTAAGCTTGAAAGTTGCTTTGCAGCAATATAGCCGCAGAAGATGCAAAAGCTTAACCCAAAGGTAGTGATGGTGAAAGCAAACAAATCAACTCCGGAAGAAGAAGAGGAGTCTGAAGGAGAAATTGAGTCAAAGGAAGAGGCTTCAAGAAGCATAGAAGAGTTCACACTGCAAAGTGAAAAATCAACTAGTGGTAGTGAAGGCAAGGTAGAGGTTCAACAAACATAAAGACAAAGTGTGGATATAGGGAAGCCGAGTCCAGAGGTCTCCATTATCAAACAAGGGTGTGAGAAGGAGGAAGAAGGAGTCTTGGCAAGTCCAAGAACAGCCAAGGGGAAGAGAAGTGTGCATGCAGCCAAGGTGGGGCCCAATAAAGTGACCATAGAATAGGAGGAGAGCTTGGAGGGGGAAACCCTGAAGGCACAAAGATCACAAATTTGGGGTAAGGCGCCAATAGGAGAGTTGCCTATAGAAGCAGACAAAGTCAAGGTAGATGACAAGAAGTACAACAGAGTGGAGTATCTATCAAAGGTTGTGTGTCCATTGTTGGTGTTTCTACAGCAGAAGAAAGCAGAGATGGCAAGTGCAAACCTCAACGTGCAAGACGAGTTAGCATTAGTAGAGAAGTGGAGTGCGGAAACCTCATTGTTGAGAAGCAAGCTAACAAGAGTAGAGATGGAAGCCAAAGAACTTTGGGCGGAGGAGATTCTTCAGAGTAAGCATTCCAAAGTGATGAGAGAGGATTTGGTGAAGTGTCGCAAGAAAGCTAAGGAGATGACGGCGTTGGTAGAAGTGCTGAAGGGAGAAATTGCTAATGTGCAAGTAAAATTAATACATTCAAAGGCAAGTGTAGCAGTATTGGAGCAAGAGTTGGAGAGCCTAAAGAAGAAGGCTATTGAGAAAGATCAAGCTTGGTAGCGAGAGTTAGCAAAAACATGGTAGCAAAGAAGATCAATTGCAAGGATTGTTGAGGGTGGCGGAAGAACAAATTGTGGTAAACCAATAAGAGAAGGAGGCAATGAAAATTGAGTTTGAGGACGAATTATAGATGTATTGTAATGAATTGGAGGAAGAAAAAAAGAAGGAGAATCTCAAGGCAATGGAGGAAGCCAATGATGTAGCAAGAGTGGTAAACAAGATAAAATCAATGCTCAACACGGAGGTTGAAGGGAAATTGGAAGAAGCAGGTTGCACAAGTTGAAGTTGTTGGTGGAGGAGGCACGGAAGAGGAAGGCAAAGGACACTAAGCAAAATAAGTTGTTAATTTGCATACAAGAACAAGTAGATAGGAAAATGTTAGAAGTAGGAGACAATATGTGTCTCAAATTAGATCTTGTTAGGACAGAGTTGGATAAACTTTGTAATGAAGTACACATATAAGGAGACCCAAAGTAAGTGAGGTAGGAGTGAAGGTATCTTTGGACCCACTACTTGAAACATTAGATAAGAATGGGTCAGGAGATAAAGAGTTAGGAAGATTGTAGTTTGTAGTGAAGAAATTGTAGAAATAGAAGAATTAGGAGTAGAATTGAATAGATCCAAAGATAGAGAAGTCTGTGAAGGAACAGTGGGTTTGGAAGCCAAAGTTGAAGTTGACATTGGATTGGATTAGAAACAGATTGAGATTTGAAGAGGCAAATATAAAAAGGTGCATTGTCATTTTGGAGCTATAGGTTGGTAATGTTGTAGAAAGGTATAGTTGTTAGCAACTATCAATTGCTCTACTATTTAAAGGAGGCATTTGCAATGTGTTGTTGTTCAGTATTCATAATTTCTAAAGATAGATAAAGTGAAGTGTTGATTTTAGTGCTTATTGCTTGAGCCTAATTTTGAGTATCAATTATGTGTTTGTAATTGTGAGTGTTTGAAGAATTCTGAAGTGCAAGTCAGTGTGTGTGTTGGATGTTGGATTCTATAGCCTTGATCTTCATTCTGTGTGTTTGATCCTAAGTGAAGTGCAATTGGAGCAATGCCTTGACAGATCTGAAAGGAATCGTAGTGTTGGTAGTATTTTGCAGTTGTGAGTACAGCAAAGTGTTGATGTGAAGCAATTTTGATTGAGTAAGTTGTGCCTTCAATGGAGGGGTAGAGCACAATTTTGAGGTGAAATCATTTTGCAATGAAGTAGCCGTCTTTTGGAGAATCTGAATCATCACAATCAAGAATTGTTTGGACAGTATTTGATAGAGTTGTGATTAATGAGTGTTGATTTGTGATGAGACTATGAGTCAGTGCTTGTTATAGGTATGGTTTCTACCTGAGAGATTAAAGATGCAACCAAGAAGAACTAAGATTGTTACAGTTTGCTTTGTATTTGATCAATTCTGAATTGTATCTTTATGAGAACAAGCTTTACTTACCCAATTACAACAAAAGTGATATTTTCCGGGTTGTCACATGATTTTTGGTGCCATTGCCGGGGATACAAATCTTGGAGTGGAAGAATACAAAGCCAAAATTTAACTGGGTTTGGACCCAATATGAATGTATGCATTGAGAGACCAACGGGAAGAGAGAGTTTGAAGACAATTTGTGCATCGTGAAGAAGAAGAACACCAAAAGATCCAATCCACTTTTGACAAAAATGAATGGGAGGCGTTGGACTATCAACTTCTTCACAAAGTTCAAGAAGCCTTGCGAGAACTCAAACAAAAGAAACGCAAAGGCGGGTGGCAAGACTACTTCTTGTCTCCATCTTCCTAGAAGAAGAAAGACTCTAGTGGGCAAACATACTCATTGTGACCTAGTACACCAATTTCCCCTAAAGCTATAAAGGAACTTGAGGTTATAAAGAAATTCATTCTCAAAAAGACAACACAAACCTTAACAGAAGAAGAGTGCCAACATCTCTTACAGACAATTCTTGTGTTGGCTTAAGGGAATTTTACAAACACTTTCAAAGTGTTGAATCTCTTACTCCATTTCCAGTTGAAGTCGACACCATCAGAGAAGAAGAATCTATCAACAAAGACCCCGCTTTGAACTTGATTAATTGGAACTCTTGGGCTGTCAACATGATATCAATACCAACTAGTTCCTTGGGTCCATCAAGTTCAACCTTACCACAGCCGCGATTCCACCGAGCTGAACAATGGCTTTGTTACATATCCCCTAACACGCCTATCAGAAGTATTGGAGGACAGAACAAGACAAAGATCCTAATGAATTTATCAAAGAATTCAAAGTCATTTTCTTTGCAAACAAGGAACATGACTTTGGAGATTGTCTGCAAATTATTTAAGTCTGTTCCAAAAGAAAGCCCGGAGCTGGTATACCCATGTAACGCATAGGGGTTCACACGAGCCAACTGGGCAGACTTGCAAAATGGCTTCATGGAACGATTTTGAGAAGTTGATTACGATACAAGTGTCTTTGTGGCACTCAATGATTTGGACCAAGGAAAGAAGGAGAAGTTGAGAGACTACTTTGAGCGGTTCATGGCTCTCTTGAACCGAGTCCCAAAGCAACCCGGTGTGGTGGGTTACTCCGATGCCCAAGCCATTACCAAGTTCCTTGGCGTACTCTCACCAAAGATTTGTATCTTTGCAAGGGAGAAGAATGTAGCTTCCTTGGACAAAGTACTCAAATATGTCACTTGGCATGAGGCGGTTCACTCTCACTTGTCTAGCAACCAAAGAAATTGGGAGAAGAAAGGCAAGAAGCCTGGAAGGAGAGCTTCTTGTAGCACATCCCCTTCTTTGAGGAATCCTCCATGTCTTCCAATTCTTCTTTGGAATCCGAAGAAGATTCAAAGCCAAGGAGAATACAAAGATGTGGAGGAAAGAAACTAGTAACACCTCCAGCAAGGAATGTACATAAGGTGGATCAAAAGCTAGAGACTCTTATTGAAGAGTTTGTGGATTTCAAGATCCAAATGATTGGGGCCAAGGACCAAAGAAAGCCTCCCTGTCATTTGGCAAACCAAATGTATGGTGTATTGCCATGCTGGTAAATGTGGCCATGCTAATATAGAGTGTTTAACTTGCATTGCATTTCAAGTGCAAAAAATTGATTGGGTTCCAATTTGGGACCAAAGTGAAGAAGATTTGGCTATGTACTAGACCCAAGAGGTACAACCTCAGGCAAGCACATTGTATGAAGGTCTGAGGTATGGACCAAGGGAGTATAACAACAATGCTCCCCCACAAAGACCACCAATGGGTGGCCAGATAGGCCTCAAAATGTTGCATTGGGTGCTTGTTATAATTGTGGCTTGACGGGACATTGGTCTCTAAACTGTCCAAAGCCAAGATAGCAAATTGGGTACATCCCATTGTGCGGAAATTGTAAAGGATTGGGTCATACTAGAAATCAGTGCACGCAACCACCAAACCCAAAGCCGCCAGTAAAATATGTTTGTACATATTTTACTCTCTAGCTGAGTGTGTGCTATGCTCCAAGCAAAAGGGGATACAACTATAAATTGTATAACACTTGAGGAGGAGAGACCTCAAGAAGGGAGTCTGGCTTCAGAAGGTGAATGGCTAGACCTCAAAATTTTGAAGGTTGAGACACGCTTGGGTAAGAGGAAGTGTGATCCCAAAAGAGCAAGTACTACTTCTTTGTCTTCATGAAAGGCAAAGAGTTTGCGCCCAATGGCTATTCTTTTTGCCAATGAGGAAAATTTTTTAGCAAAAGCTAAAGCTAAAGCTTTGCAGAAAGAAATCAAGGAAGCAACACTTAGAACTTGGGAGATGAGTTTGGAGGAGGATATGAAGACAAAGCCTCCCATTTTTTTTGGCAAATATCAGATTTGAAGTGACGGAGTTGATCCAAGCTGAGATTGGCCAACCCAAAAAACATCATGTTAAGACTACTAGTACTCCAATTGCCATCTTGAAGCACCTCAAAGTCCACTTTGAATGAGGAGAGACTTTGAACCCAAAGAAAAAGGTGAAGAAGATGAAGTTAGGAGGAGTCCCTCTATACAATATTGTGGGCAATTTGGAATATAGAAGTACTAATGTCACATTTAAGCAATTGTGGGAGGACAACAAGCTGTATAAGAAGTAGCTAAGTTGAGCCCTCAAGAAAGTAAGGGCGATGACCAAGAAAGACTTGCCCGCAATATATTGCATTGAACAAAAAGATTTGGGTTCTCTCAAAGAGGATGCAAAGATCATAGGCTACATGATCACATCCATACCCATTGATTTGGGGTTGGATGTGAATGCATGATAGAAGATATTGCACATCGATTGGGGTATACATCGTTTGAACCAACACCCCAAATTCTGAAATTTGTGGATCAAATCAGGAGACAGCCTTTGGGCATGCTGTCAAATATTACTACAATCATTGGAGGGATGCTCTTCAAGTTGAACAACATTGTGTTGCAACCAGTAACCAAAACTGGTTACCCATTCTTGATCGGAAGACCATGGTTGTGCAACATTCAGGTTATTGTGGATTTGCACCAACAAAAGCTAAGGTTCAAGGACATCTCATTCAAAGATCAGAAGCTAGTGATGGTGAGTTGGACAAAGGTTCTACACCTCAGGAAAACAATTTAGTTAAAAGACAAAGATGAATTCAAAGATTCATCATCTTAGTCTTCAAGAAATTCCTAAGAGGAAGTCCAAGTCAACTACTTGGAATGCTACAAGGTAGAGGTCAAGGACAAAGATCCATACGATATTGCCTTGGGTGAAAATGACTTAGAAGAAGGGAATTTGACTACAATTTGACTTAGATTAAGCCGAGTGAGTCATGTTGAAGGAGTCATCAACCCCAATGAGTGTCAAGATGTTGTCTTGATTGAAGGAAAAATTTTGAAAATTTTGAAGACAGTCACTTTGGAGTTGGTAGGATACACTACCTTTTTTATAGAATTCTAGGATGTATTTGCCTGATCTATTGATCAAATGCCGGGTATTCCACAAGAATTTGGAGAACACCGGATTGATCTTGTTGAAGGTGCAGTTCCGGTTTGGTAAAGACAATAGCGCTTGAACCCAAAGTACTTGCTCTTGGTCAAAGAGGAAATTGACAAGTACCTAAGAGCCTGAATAGTCTTTCCTGTCATAAGCAAGGAGTGGGTTTCACCCATTTTCATTGTACCAAAGAAGAAAACTAGGAAGATTCAAGTGTGCCAAGATTTTTGCATGTTGAATGTAGTCACACAAAAGGATCATCATCCCTTGCCTTTTACCGATACCATTTTGGACCAAGTAGCTGGTCATCCTTGCTATAGTTTTCTCTATGGATTTTTAGGGTATAATCAAGTATCCATCCAAGAAGAAGACAAGGATAAAATTACATTCACTACTGATTGGGGCACTTTTGCTTACAATCAAATGCCCTTTAGGTTCTGTAATGTTCCCACTACTTTCCAGCGGATGATGAATGCAATCTTCAAAGATTTTTTGTGCAAATTTTTGGAAGTCTTCATTGATGATTTTTGTATGTTTGGGTGAAGAGAAGTACATTTAGATTACCTTCACCAAACTTTTGAAAGGTGTCATTTTTCCGAAGGAAGGAATTCTTTTGAGGCATTGGGTGATTCCAATGCTTCTTTGCAATGAAGGAAGGAATTCTTTTGGGGCATTGGGTGTCAAGTCAAGGTATCAAAGTTGATGTTGCAAAGGTAAAAGTTATCTCAGCTTTGGAATCCCCTAAAAACATCCAGGAGCCAAGAGAATTCTTAGGGCATGTTGGATATTGCAGACATTTTGTTTCAAACTATGTTGTGCTTGCTGCACCCCTTACAAAATTTCTAAAGAAGTCCAAAGACTACTTGTGTGCAGCAGAATAAGAAGAAGCTTTCCAAGCATTGAAGAAGAAATTGGTTGAAGCACCAGTTATGAGGGCCTTGAATTGGGATGCCATTTTTCATGTGTATGTGGACACTTTGACCATGGCAATTGGAGTCATCTTAAGTCAAAAGGACAAGAAGAAGAAAGACTACCCAATTTCTTATGTCAGCCAATAGTTATCAGTTTCAGAAAAAAATTTATTCAATGACTGAAAGAGAAGCACTTGGAATGGTATATGCCTACAAGAAGTTTCATCATTGCCTATTAGGATACTAGTTTGTCTTCTATGTTGACCATACATGTTGCAACATTTGGTCAAGAAGACAGATTTGTCCGGGAAAATTGAAAGATGGATCTTGTTGTTACAAGAATTCACATACACTATACAAGTAAGGAAGGGAGCTTTGCATTCAAATGAGGACTTCCTATCCAGGTTAGAAACTCAAGACCAAGACTTGGAAGTTGATGATCAATTTCTTGATGAAGAGCTATATCATTTAATGGCTACGCAAAGTACAAGGTATGTGGCCGAGTATCACTATCTGCATACTTGTCATTGTCCTTAGGGGCTAGACCCAAAGCAGAGGGCAGTCTTCCTCAAGAAGATGGGACCGTACAAACTAAAACACAACATTTTATTTAACTTGGGTGAAGATGAAGTACTTTGGAGATGTTTGGAGGCATACAAAGTTGGAGGAGTCATTGAGTCCTTACACTCTTAAGCATTGGGAGGACACTATGCCCTAAAGAATATTGTAGAGAAAATTCTTTCAGTAGGGTATTGGTAGCCTACAATGTATAAAGACACGCACGCCCATATCCAAAGTTATGATGTGTGTCAAAGAACAAGAAATCCAATGGCTACTTCCCAGTGGCTTTGAGACCAATTTTGCCACTGGCTCTATTTGAGAAATGAGGTATTGATTTTGTAGGTCCAATTCAACCAGTGACCCAAGTTACAAGGAAGAGATACATCTTGGTATGCATTGATTATGCTACCAAGATGGTAGAAGCAGAAGCAACATGGAGAGATGATACGGAAACAATCACAACACTTTTCTTCTAAAACATCATTTCATATTATGGGTATCCTTTGGAATTGGTCAATGATCAGGGAACTCATTTTTTGAACTCCATGGTGGAAGTATTAACGAAGTACTTCCAGATTAAATATTGGAAGACGATTCCCTATAATGTAAAAGCGAATGGACTAACAAAGAAGGCCAATGGATTTTTGTGTAAAATTTTGAACAAGGTGACAGTCAATTATGCCTACAATTAGGACATAAAGTTACTTGCTTGTGGGCATCATAGAATGATTGAAAAGATTACAACCAAACAAAATCTATATTTCTTGACACATGGATTGCATCTCATACTACCAGTTGAATTTGAAGTACAATCATATTGGATTCTTTGTGAAGAAGAATTTTTGGAGGCAGAAAGTGAGTGGGGCAGATAATTCCAAGTTGGAGGATAAACATGCAACCACATTACTTTGTGCCATTTGTAGCTCATTTCTATTTTGGGCTGAATTTACTAACTTTGGAGGAGAGAAACCAAATGTGATCGCTTTTATCCAGAGCTGTGCAAGGAGGTGAATGCGGATGAATGATACTATATGGAGGGAGTGCGAGAAGAGGACAAGAACTACAAGAAGAGTGAGAAGGAGAGAATTGTAGTGATTGACATCTCGAGTGCAAGGAAGAGAACTAAGCCTAAATGTCACCTTGCGGTAGTACAGCCACAAAAGATGCAAAAGCTTAACCCAAAGGCAGTGATGGTGAAAGCAAAGAAATCAATTCTGGAAGAAGAAGAGGAATCCAAGGGAGAAATTGAGTCAAAAGGAAAGCTTTGGGAGGCAAAGAAGAGTTCACACTGCAAAGTGAAGAATTGAGTAGTGGCAGTGAAGGCAAGGCGGAGGTTCAGGGAATGTGGATATAGGGAAGCCGAGTTTAGAGGTCTCCACTATTGAATAGGGGTGTGAGAAGAAGGAGGAAGAAGGCTCCTTGGCATGTCCAAGAACAGCCAGGAGGAAGAGAAGTGTGCACACAACCAAGGTGGGGACCAACAAAGTCACCACAAAAGAGGAGAGCTTAGGGGGAGGAAACCTTGAAGGCACAAAGATCACGACTTTAGGGTAAGCCGCCAATAGGAGAGTTGCCTCTAGAAGAAGACAAATTCCGGGCCGATGACAAGAAGTACAACAGAGTGGATTATCTATCAAAAGGTCATGAGTTTGCTATTGGTGTTTTTGCAGTAGAAGAAAGTAGAGATAGCAAGTGCTAACCTTGACGTGCAAGATGAGTTAGCAGTAGTAGAGAAGTGGAGTGTGGACACCTTGTTGTTGAGAAGCAAGCTAATGAGAGTAGAGATGGAAGCCAAAGAACTTTGGGTGGAGTAGATTCTTTGGAGTAAGCATTCCAAAGTAACGAGAGGAGATTAGGTGAAATGTCTCAAGGAAGCTAAGGAGACCACGGCATTGGTAGAAGTGTTGAAGGGAGAAATTGCTGATTTATAAGTAGAATTAATACATTCAAAGGCAAGTGTAGCAGTAATGGAGCAAGAGTTGGAGAGTCTAAAGAACAAGGCCATTGAGAAAGATCAAGCCTGGCAGCGAGAGTTAGCAAAACAAGGTAGCAAAGAAGATCAATTGCAAGGATTGTTGAGGATGGCAGAAGAACAAATTGTGGAGAATAGGAGAAGGAGGCAATGAAGGCTAAGTTTGTGGATGAATTACAAATGTATCACAATGAATTGGAGGAAGAAAGAAAGAAGGAGAAGCTCAAGACAAGAGGGAAGCTGATGACGTAACAAGAGTGGTAAACAGGATAAAGATGATGCTCAATATGGAGGTCAAAGAGAAATTAGAAGAAGCCAGGTTGCACAAGTTGAAGTTGTTGGTGCAGGAGACACAAAAGAGGAAGGCAAAGGATACTAAGTTGAATAATTTTTTAAGTTGTATGCGAGAACGAGTAGATAGGAAAATGTTAGAAGTAGGAGACAATGTGTGTCTCAGATTAGATCTTGTTAGGATAGAGTTGAATAAACTTTGTAGTGATCATGTAGTAAGGAGACCCGAAGTAAGTGAGGTAGGAGTGAAGGTGTCTTTGAACCCACTACTTGAAATGTTAGAGAAGAATAGGTCAAGAGATAAAGAGTTAGGAAGATTTCCCATGACCTCAATTGTAGTTTGTAGTGAAGAAATTATAGAAATAGAAGAATTGAGTAGACCTGAAGATAGAGAAGTCTGTGAAGGAACATTGGGTTTGGAACCCAAAGATGACATTGACATTGGATCAAATTAGAAATAGATTGAGATTTGAAGAGGCAAATATGAAGAGGTGCATTGTCATTTTGGAGCTATAGGTTGGTAAAGTTTTTGTAGAATGGTATAGTTGTTAGCAACTATCAATTGCTCTACTATTTAAAGGAGGCATTTGAAGTGTGTTGTTGTTCATTATTCATAATTTTTGAAGATAGATAAAGCAAAGTATTGATTTTAGTGCTTGTCGCTTGAGCTTAATTCCTAGTATCGATTTTGTGTTTGTAATTGTGAGTGTTTGGAGAATTCTGAAGTGCAAGTCAGTGTGTGTGTTGGATGTTGGATTCCACAACCTTGATCTTCATTTTGAGTGTTTGATCTTGAGTGAAGTGCAATCGGAGCAATGCCTTGATAGATCTGAAAGGAGTTGTAGTGTTGGTAGTATTTTGCAGTTGTGAGTGCAGCAAAGTGTTGATGTGAAGCAATTTAGATCAAGGAAGTTATGCCTTCAATGGAGGGGTGGGACATAATTTTGAGGTGAAATCATTTTGCAATGAAGTAGCCATCTTTGGGAGAATCTAAATCATAACAATCAAGAATTGTTTGGATAGTATTTGGTGGAGTTGTGATTAGTGAGTGTTGATTTGTGACAAGACTATGAGTCAGTGCTTGTTACTCTCTTCTGGATGTGGTTTCTACTTGAGAGATTAAAGATGCAACCAAGGAGAATTGAGATTTTTATTGTTTGCTTTGTATTTGACTGATTTTGAATTGTATCTTTGTAGGAACAAGCTTTACTTACCCAATTACCGCAAAAGTGATATTTTCTTGGTTTTCACATCATGGCCAAAATTGAGAAAGAAAGGAGAGAATCAGTGCTTTTCTATTTGAAATTGTTGTATGCAAACTTTATAGCTACAAGACATTCATCCCAATTGGTATGGTGAAATGTTGATGAATGCACAAAGCATATCTTCCAAGGTGTGATTTGCACATTCAATTTGTCCATCAGTTTGAGGATGATAGGTTGTGGACAAAGCAAGCTTAGCGCCAAGTATCTAGAAGAGTGTTTGCCAAAACTTTCCAATGAAGCAAGGATCACAGTCAAAGATGAGTATATTCAGCATCCCATGATGCTTGAATACATTGTTGAAGTAGAGTTGCACCAAGGTTTGAGCATCCATAGTATCAACCGTTGATGCCAAGGTGTAAAAGACCAAGATCAAGGATAGAAATAGGAGAATGGAAACTCACATTGGGACACTTGAATGTGGGAAAATTCCCAATGCCTAGCATGAGCTTTGGCTTTGGTATTTATAGGTAGCATACAAGGCCCTTGAGAAGCTTCTCAAGAAGCTTCCTCAAGCAATTTTCTTAGATTGCAAGCCAAGTTAACTAGGAAGCTTCTCAAGAAGCTTCCTTCTAGAAGCCGCCTACTTGGCGTGCAAGCTAAGCTAGTTGGAAGCTTCTAGAAGCTTTCTTCTAAAAGCTACTTGCTTGAAGTGCAAGCTAAGTAGCCAGGAAGCTTCCTAAGAAGCTTCCTAGATACTTCCAAAATATTCTAGGCTAAATTATCTTATGTGCTACTTTGTAAGCATGACTAACTTTGTCGCTAAACTCCATATTGTTACATGTTCCCCCACCGCTAGTTGGTGCGTCCTTGTTGCCAATGAAGCTTTGAATTCTTGGATGGCCATCTATGCATTCTGGGGGTGAGAAAGAGATTCCCATGTGGCATCATGAAGGGGATACCCTTTCCAAAGGACCTTGTATTCTATATGTCGGCGATAGCCTTGTTGAATATAGTGACGCATAAGGATACGATCAATTTTGTACTCCTCATGATCATTAAGAGGGACAAGAAGGGAGGGAGGTTGGACTCGAGAGGAAAAGAAAGAGGGGTTAGGAACAAAGGGTTTCAACTTGGAAACATGAAAGACAAGATGGATACGCATGTGACAGGGCAAGGCAAGTCGATAAGAAACAAGAGAGACAATTTGGGTGATATCAAAGGGTCCTAATCAATTAAGTGCAAGTTTATGAACTTGGGTATCAAGTGGGAGAGGAAAGTTACTAGAGGATAACATGACTTTATCACCAACTTCAAAAGTGAGATCACAACAATGGTGGTCTGCATATTGTTTTTGGCAATTCTGAGCAACAAGGAGGTAAGACTTGGCTTGTTGGAGAGATTGGGATATACTGGTCAAGAATGTGGAAGTATGAGGAACCTGAGATGGAAGGGAAGCAAGAAGAGAATTTAGAACAAGTGGATCTTGGCCAAAATTGAGAAAGAAAGGATAAAATTTGGTGCTTGCCTATTTGGAATTGTTGTAGGCAAATTCTACAACTGCAATACATTCATCCCAATTGGTATGGTGTACATTGACAAAGGCACGCAACATATCCTCCAATGTATGATTTGTACGTTCCGTTTGGCCATCAGTTTGAGGATGATAGGCCGTGGACAAAGCAAGCTTGGTGCCAAGTAACTTGAAGAGTGCTTGCCAAAACTTCCCAGTAAATTGAGGATCACGGTAGGAGATGAGTACGCATGGCATTCCATGATGCTTGAAGATATTCTCAAAGTGGATTTGCACTAAGGTTGGAGCATCCATGGTATCACAGGTTGGTGCTAAGTGGATTTGCTTACTAAGCTTATCCACAAATACCATGATTGCGGTGTGTCCTTGTTTTGTTTTTGGCAAGGATGTGATAAGATCCAAGCTCACATGCTCACAGCAAGCGGATGGAACAATGAGTGGTTGAAGGAGTCCACTTGGCTTTTGGTTGTTGGCCTTGTTACATTGGTAGCTCTCACACGATTGGACAAATTCTCAAACATTTCATGTCATGTTGGGCCACCACCATTGACGTTGGAGGGTACCCAAGGTCTTGTCTACACCCATGTGACCAACAATGGGTAAATCATGGGCTTCTTGAAGATCAAAGATCACCTTTAGCCAGTACATAGATCCAGTCATCATGGAATAAAAGGCCCTCCTTGATGGAGAAGGCGTTGTACTCCTTATCGCATGCTGTAAGGTGACCATGTACCATTTGGAAGAAGGGATCTTAGTGTAGAGCTGACTGAAACTCATTTTGGACCTTGGAGTCAACTGATAGTGTAAAAAGTGCCACTGTGATGAGAGGAAGAGACTTCAAATCAGGTCGTCGTGATAAAGCATCAGGGATGACATGGAACCAACCTGGTTTGTACTCAAGTTTGATGTCATAAATTTGGAGTTGTTCCTCTTGTCGATGATGCTGACTCTTCATGTGTTCCAAGTGTAAGGTCCGCAACAATGGTTTGTGATCAGTTTGCATGATTACTTGTTTCTCCAAGAGGTAATGCTTCCATACCTTGGTGGCATATACCATTGCAAGTTGTTCTTGATCTAAAGCAAAATAGTTTTGTTCAGCCATATTGAGTCAGCGAGACACAAAGGCAATGGGATGGAGTCCATCTGGGAATTCTTGTTGCAGCACGGCTCCAATTGCAAAGTTAGAAGCATCAAAATCAACCACACAAGGTAGTTGAGGATCATATGGTTGAAGAATGGGTCTTGAAGACACCATATGCTTTAACTTCTAGAATGCTTCTTCATGCTTGGTGGTCCATTAGAAGCTCGAGTTCTTTCCCAAGAGGTTAGTCAATGGCGCATCTACATGAGCATAATAATAGATGAACCGTCGGTAAAAACTGGCCAATCCATTGAATGCCCGTACTTTTGTAGCATCCTTTGGAGTAGGCCAATCAATAATGGCCTTGATTTTCTCTTCTTCTATCTTGATCCCCTCTGATGAGATCTTATGACCCAAGAAGGTAACCTCCTTCTGCCAAAAGGCACACTTTGACTTCTTGTAGTAAAATTTCCATTGTCGTAGTCGTCTTAGGACTTCTCTCACATGATTCACATGTTCTACCTCTATCTTACTATAAATTAAAATATCATCCAAGAACACCACCACGTACCAATCCAATAGTCCATCCAACACTTGATGCATCTGATCAATGAAGATTGCTAGAGCATTAGTAAGTCCAAAAGGTAGAACTCTCTACTCAAAATGTCCATACCTTGTACAAAAGGTAATCTTTTGCACATCCTCTCTATCAATAGGAATTTTCCAATAGTCGTTGCAAAGATCCAACTTGGAAAGGTAGCATGCTCCACTTAATTGATCAAGCAAGTCATTGATCCGAGGTAAGGGATATGCATTCTACATGGTTTGCTTATTGAGCCCACGATAATCAATACAAAAACAAAGGCCTCCATCCTTCTTTGCAACAAATAGTACCGGTGCTCCCCAAGGAGAGGTACTATGTTGTATGAAGTCCTTCTCCAACAACATTGTAAGTGTTGTTTGTAACTCCTCTAACTCCTTTGGTGAGAGCCAATAGATTGGTCTACTCACTAGAGTACTACTTGGGAATAATTTGATCTTGAAGAGCATACCTTGATCGGAGGGTAATCCCTTTGGCAGATCATCTGGAAACACGTCTACAAACTCCTGAAATATCTAATCCACCATTGCTTGATGAGGCTCTTGACCCTCCTCCAATTGTTTTGAGGCAATCGGCTTGATCCACACCGTGAATACAAACTTATCTTCCTCCAAAGCTTGCTCTATGGCTGCTTCACTAACCAACTTCCCTTCTAGGGACTCATCTCTCTTCCAAGCTTGCTCTATGGTTGCCTTCTTGGCAAACTTCCTATCTTGGGACTCCACTCCCTTCAAGGTTTGCTCTATGGCTACCTTCTCAAAAAACTTCCCATCTTGGGACTGACTATTCTTAGGTGTCTTACTCAAAGGTGCCAAACAACCTAGTCGGAAATTTACACCTTGGTGTTGTACTTGAATTTGGCATCGGGTCCAATCAAATTGAACCTTATGACGTTCAAGCCAAGGTAGACCCAAAATGATATCATAGTGTAGAGGTGCCACTACAAACCTCATACACTCCAAATACTCCTTCCCAATCTTGAAGGTAACAAGATACAAAGTGCGGAATGCAGAACCCTTTCTACCATCCGCCATCATCAAACTACTTCCAATCATTGGCTTGATAGGAATACCCAATTCTTTTGCTACTTGCATAGACATACAATTCTTTGAACTTCCAAAATCAACCAAAATCCTACAACCCCGATTAGATATCATACCTTGCAAGTGAAGCAAACTTGCATAGGTCAAGCCTTCAATGCCATTGGAACTAATCAAGCTCCCAGTATGCGGCTCAAAATCTCCTACTAGGATTCTTTGTTTCCTTGATCATTTGATTCCACAAACTACATCTGGGCTACTTGTTGAGGTCACCCATTCCTAAGTGGACATTCAACAATGTGATGTCCAACTTGGCAACAATAAAAAAAACCTCCATTTTGTTGCAATCTTTCTCTATCTGCTGCACCAAATGGTCTCCATTGGATAGCATCAATCTCCATTGGTGATGGTTCTTCCACCCGTGCGTATTGTACTATTAAGCTTGGTGTAAGTCAAGGTCAAGAACAAATTGTCACAACCAAGGAATCAAAGCACTCAGCCAATTGCATGGCTTCTTCTATGTCTTGTGGTTCTTGCATGGTCACCTCCAATTTGGTTTGTGACTTCAATCCTTGAACAAATCAATCCAGAACTTCTCCTTCTTCTATATCTAGAATTTGCATGATGATGTTCTGAAATTGTGTGATGTAGCCTCTTACGGAGCCAATTTGCTTCAACTCTGCCAATTTATCTCGTGCGGCTCGAGTGGCATATATAGTTTGAAATCGACCAAGTATTGCATCCTTGAATTCTGCCCATGTCAAGATTGGTGCAACAATCTATCATTTAGCTTGCTCCACTGGGAATCACCACCAAAGTTTTGCCACACCATCCAATTGGCTAAAAGCCAAGAGAATTTGTTTCAGTTCATTTTGAAGATTGGTGGCTTCGAAGTAACGTTTGCAATCAAACAGAGAACTCTCCACTATGCCCAAAAGATTCTTGCCTTTAAACACCTTGGGTTTTGGAAATCAAATACAATCATCTCCATCTTGGATTGGCGCTCTCTCTATATGTTCTCATTGTTGTTGGTCTCGTTCATCCAACATTCAAGTAAGGTGCTCGATTTGTTGCTACATTGCAAGGATAACATCCGCTATTGCTGCCATAATTACTACTCTATCCTACTATTCCCAATTTATCTAATTGATTAACACATAGATACAACATGTCCACCTTTCTCCATAAGTGACAACCAGAAGTATCAAGGGTTCCTCAAACACAATGATAATATGTAGAAAATCCTACCCAAAGCATGAGGTGATGAATTATGTGAAGTGGTGCTTTGGTAATATCTGGACATAAAAATCCCAATGATTTGGTGAAAGTGGATTTGGTGGTCCATAAATTCCATCTATTTCATTCTTGCTTTGATATGAATGTAAAAGACCAAGAACAAGGAGAGAAATAGGAGAATGGAAACTCACATTGGGACACTTGAATGTGGGAAAACTCCAAATGCCTAGCATGAGCTTTAGCTTTGGTATTTATAGGTAGCATACAAGGCCTTCAAGAAACTTCTTAAGAAGCTTCCTCAAGCCGTTTTCTTAGAGTGCAAGCCAAGTTAACTAGGAAACTTCTCAAGAAGCTTCCTTCTAGAAACCGCCTACTTGGCATGCAAGCTAAGCTATTTGGAAGCTTCTAGAAGCTTCTAGAAGTTTCCTTCTAGAAGCTAGTTACTTGAAGTGCAAGCTAAGCTAGCCGGGAACTTCCCAAGAAGCTTCTTAGATACTTCCATAGTATTTTAGGCTAATTTGTTTGATGTGCTACTTTGTAAGCCCGACTAACTTCGTCACTAAACTCCATATTGTTACACAAAGGGATTTGCTTACTAAGCTTATCCACAAACACCAGAATTGTTATGTGACCTTGCTTTGTCTTAGGCAAGGAGGTGATGAGATCTAAGCTCATATGTTCCCAACAAGTAGCTAGAATGTGGAGTGGCTGAAGGAGTCTACTCGGCTTTTGGTTATTGGCCTTGTTGCATTGACAACTCTCACACAATTGGACAAACTCCCAAACATCTCATGCCATGTTGGGCCACCACCATTGGTGTTGGAGGGTATCCAAGGTCTTGTCCATACCCATGTGACCAGCTATTAGTAAATCATGGGCTTCTTGAAGGCACACAAGTTGGAGATCACCTTTGGCTGGAACATAGATCCGGTCCAGATGGAATAGTAGGCTTTCCTTGAAGGAGAAGATGTTGTACTCCTTGTCACATACTATTAGACAACCATGTACCATTTGGAAGAAGAGATCTTGTAGAGATGACCAAAACTCATTATGGACCTTGGAGTCAATTGACATCGTTGTAACTGCCGTCGCAATGAGAGGAAGAGACTTCAAATCAGGTTGTTGTGATAGAGCATCAAGGATGACATGCAACCAACCTAGTTTTTATTTAAGTTTGATGTCAAAAAATTGGAGTTGCTCCTCCCATCTATGATGTCGCTTTGTATGTTCCGAGTGTAAGGTTTGCAACAATGGTTTGTGATCAATTTGCATGATCACTTGTTTCTCCAAGAAATAATGTCTTTGTACCTTGGTGGCATATACCATTGCAAGTTGTTCTTGATCTCAAGCAAAGCAATTTCTTTTAGCTATATTTAGTTGGCAAGACACAAAGGCAATGGGATGTAGTCCATCTAGGAATTCTTGTTATAACATGGCTTCAATTGCAAAGTTAGAAGCATCAAAATCAACCACACAAGGTAGCTAAGGATCATATGGTTGAAGAGTTGGTCTTGAAGACACCATATATTTCAACTTTTGGAATGCTTCTTCATGCTTGGTGGTCCATTGGAAGCTTGAGTTCTTCTCCAAGAGGTCAGTCAATGGTGTAGCCACATGAGCATAATGGTGGATGAACCGTTGGTAAAAACTGACCAATCCATTAAATGCCCGTACTTCTATAGCATCCTTTGGAGTGGGTCAATCAGTAATGTCCTTGATTTTCTTCTCTTCCATCTTGATCCCTTCCAATGAGATCTTATGACCCAAGAAGGTAACCACCTTCTGCCAAAAAGTACACTTTAACATCTTGCGGTACAATTTCGATTATCGTAGTCATTTTAGGGTTTCTCATACATGATTCATGTGTTTTGCGTCAATTTTGCTATAGATTAAGATATTGTCCAAGAACACCATCATGTATTGATCCAATAGTCCATCCAACACTTGATGCACTTGATCCATGAAGACTGCTAGAGCATCAGTGAGTGTGAAAGGTAGAACTCTCCATTCAAAATACCCATACCTTGTGCAAAAGGCAATCTTCTGCACATCCTCCCTATCAATGGGGATTTGCCAATAGCCGCTACAAAGATCCAACTTGGAAAATTATTTTTCTCTACTCAATTGATCAAGCAAGTCATCAATCCAAGGCAAGAGATATGCATTCTTCACTGTTTGCTTATTGAGCTCATGGTAATCGATACAAAAATAAAGTCTTCTATCCTTCTTTAGAACAAATAGTATCGGTGCTCTCCAAGGAGAGGTACTATGTTGTATGAAGTCCCTCTCTAACAACTCTGTAAGTGTTGTTTGCAACTCCTCCAACTCCTTTGGTGAGAGCCAATAGATTGGTCCACTCACTAGAGTACTCCTTGGCAATAACTCAATCTTGAAATGCATACCACAATTGGAGTGTGATCCCTTTGGCAGATCATCCGGAAACACATCCACAAACTCTTGAACTATTTGATCAACCATTTCTTGATGAGGCTCTTGGCTCTCCTCCAATTATTCTAGAGTAATCGGCTTGATCCACATCGTGAATATAGACTTATCTTCCTCCAAAGCTTGCTATGGTTGCTTCACTAACAAACTTCCCATCTAAGGATTCATCTTTCTTCAAAGCTTGCTCCATGGCTGCTCTCTTGGCAAACTTCCCATCTTGGGACTCATCTCCCTTCAAGTTTTGCTATATTGCTACCTTCTTGAAAAATGTCTCATCTTGGGATTGATTATTCTTAGATGTCATACTCATAGGTGCCACACAACCTAATTGGAAATTTATACCTTGGTGTTGTACTTGAATTTTTCATTGGTTCCAATCAAATTGAACCTTATGATGTTCAAGCCAAGGTAGTCCTAGAATGACATCATAGTGTAGAGGTGCTACTACAAACCTCATACACTCCAAACACTCCTTTCCAATCTAGAATGTAACAAGATGCAAGGTATAGAATGCAAAACCCTTTCTACCATCTGCAATCAGCAATCTACTTCCAATTATTGGTTTGATAGGAATACCTAATTCTTTTGCTACTTGCATAAACATGCAATTCTCTGAACTTCCAAAATCAACCAAAATCTTACAACCCCAATTAGATATTTTACCTTGCAAGTGAAGCAAACTTGCATAGATCGAGCCTTCAATCCCATTAGCACTAATCAAGCTCCCAATAGGTGGCTCAAAATCTCCTATTGGGATTCTTTGTTTCCCTTATCATTCCGATCCACAAACTCCATGTGTTCAACTTGTCAAGGTCACACATTCTTAAGTGGACATTCAGCAATGTGATGTCTAACCTGGCAATAATGAAAACAACCACCATTTTATTACAATCTTTCTCTACCTGATGTACAAAGTGGTCTCTCTTGGATTGCATTGATCTCCATTGGTGTTGGTTCCTCCACCTGTGCGTAGTGTATTGGTAGGCTTTGTGTAGGTCGAGGTTGGGACCAAGTTGCTGCAACTAGGAAATCAAAGTGCTTAGCCAATTGCATGGCTTCTTCCATGTTTTGTGGTTCTGGCATGATCACTTCCAATTTGGTATGTGACTTCACAAATTGATTTAAAACTTCACCTTCTTGTATATTTAAAATTTGCATGATGATATTTTGATATTGCATGATGTAGCTCCTTATAGAGCCAATCTGCTTCAACTTTACCAATTTATCTTGTATGACTCGGGTGGCATTTATAGTTTGAAATCAACCAAGTATTGTACCCTTGAATTTCATCCATGTTAACATTGGTGCAACAATCTGTTGTTCAGCTCACTCTACTTAGAATTGCCACCAAAGGTTTTCTACACCATCCGATTGGCTAGAAGTCAAGAGTATCTTTTTCTGTTCATCTTGAAGATTGGTAGCTTCAAAGTAACATTTGCAATCAATCACAAAGTTCTCCACTATGCCCAAAAGATTCTTGCCTTCAAACACCTTGGGTTTTGGAAATTGGATTTGATCTTCCCATCTCAAACTGGTGTTCTCTCTATGTGTTCTTGTCATTGCTGGGCTTGTTCTGTGAACAGGCCTATCTCTCACTCAGGATGAACCTCTGATGGTTATTATGGTAACACACCATGGACTAAGAAGGCAAGGAATCCCAACTCCATCATACTCCTCCAAGGCTAACACTCCAAGACTCAAGACAATGCTCACTACAAAATTCAATGAGAGAAAGAGATAGTTGCAAATGAAAGGATGATGAGTACCTCCTCACCCCTTGTTTATATACTTGTGAAATAGTTACGCACTAAAGTTACTATTTACCATAATAACTCAAGTTACTAGGCTAAAAATCAAGTAAAGTCAAAAATTATAAAGGAATATCCATCCACATAGGCATATTCCACCAAGCATGTGATCTTATCTTGACCCAACCATTAAATCAAAACTTCCTTCACATGGGCTATCCTTGGACTATCCTTGGACTATAGAAGAATCCAAAACAAAAAGACTTACGGGCCCAAGAGTTCTCAATTCTTTCTCCAAAGCCAAACACCTTGGAATAATACCAAGTCAATACACTAGAATCCAAAATAGTGGTGCTCATCTTTTCCACTTTCTCTAAAGTAAGGTCCCCACTATCTTACCTAGACTAACTTTAGCTAATCATGACTAACATAGACCCATCCTTTTTCTCTATATAAATAATATATCTCAAGTATTTGTAATACCAAGCTAAATATCACAATACTATACATATGCACAAATGGGTGTTATAATTCATCCAACAATCAAGTAAGGTGCTCAATTTATTGTTGCATAGAAATGATAACATCTAATATTGCTACTATGATTACTACTCTATCCATTTACTCCCAATTTATTTAATTTATTAACACATAGATGGAGCATATCCACCGTTCTCCATAGGTTATAACCAGAAGTATCAATGGTTCCTCATGCAAGGTGATCATATGTAGAAAATCCTGTCTAAAGTGCAAGATGATGAATTGTGTGAACTGATGCTTGGGTAGTACCTAGACACAAAAATCCCAATGGTTTGGCAAAAGTGGATTTGGTGTTCCATAAGTTCCATCCATCCCATTCTTGCTCTAATACCAATGTAAGAGACTGAAGAGAGAAATAGGAGAATGGAAACTCACATTGGGACACTTGAAGGAGGGAAAACTCCAAATGCCTAGCATGAGCTTTGGCTCTTGTATTTATAGAGAGCATACAAGGTCTTCCTTGACATGCAAGCTAAGCTAGTTGGGAGCTTCTAGAAGCTTCCTTCTAGAAGTTACCTACTTGTGGTGCAAGTTAAGCTAGCTGGGAAGCTTCCCAAGAAGCTTCCTAGATACTTCTGGAATATTCTAGACTAATTTATTTTATTTATTACTTTGTTAGCCCTATTAACTTTGTTGTTAAATTCCATATTGTTATGTATATAACATTCATTTGTGCATGTGTGTGCTATTGTGATATTTATTTTGGTATCTAAGTTCTTGAGAAATATTATTTATATAGAAATAAATGATGGTTCCACATTAGTCATAATTAGCTAAAGTTCATCATAGCTAATATAGAGGGGACCTTATTTAGAGAAAATGGAAAAGATCAACACCAATATTTTGGATTCTAGTGTATTGACTTGGTATTATTCCTAGGTTTTGGCTTTCAAGAAAGAATTAAGAACTCTTAGACCTACAAGCCTTTTTGTTTCAAATTCTTTTATAATCTAAGGAAATCTCATATGAAAGAATCCTTAACTTACTGATTGAGTCAAGATAAGATCACATGCTTGCGAGAATATTCCCATGAGTATAGATATTCCTTTAGACTTAAGACTTTATTTAACTTTTAGCTTAGTAACTTGAGTTACTCTAGTAATAATTAACTTTGGTGCATAACTATTTCACAAGTATATAAACTAGAGATGAAGAGGTACTCATCATCTTTTCATTTGCAACTATGTTTCTCTCATTTAGTTCTCTAATGAATAATGGTTTAAGTCTTGGAGTGTTAGCCTTGGAGTAGTATGATTGACTTTCATTTACTTGGTGCATTACTATAACAACCATGAGAGGTTCATCTTGAATGAAAGACGGGCCGGCTCACATTTTTGGTTCCATTACCAAGACCTCTTTAGAATACAAGGTAATATTTCATGTATAATTCTATATTAGACAGAAGGAGGCTATGAGAGTTCACTTGGAGAGAATATTAGAGGAAGAGATAACTGAACTTGGACTTGAACTTGGACCTTTTTGTATACCATATAGTTCATTATGATGTGTTTGAGGTGGTATTGTATATATTATACATATGAGAGAGTTTGGAGAAATTGTGTGAGCTGGATTGTAGATTTTGGAGATTATGGTGATTTTGGGCAAAACTTTAAGTTTGAGATCTAGACTTGAAATTTTCATAGAAAATAGCTTGGATCACGTGTTAGATGTGACACTCAAAATTATTATAAGGGTTGTTACATGCATTGAGCTAGAATTTCTGGAAGATAGTAGGGTAAACTAATCCCGCAAACTACATGCTCTATGGAATTTTAAATAGAGTTTGCCATTTTTTCCATTTCTCAATAGAATATTTTGAAACTTTCCAAGAAAATTAAGTCTATAGTATTCTACCTTTTGGCCCAAGAATTAAATCCCCAAAGAACTCTACCATGACAAAGTAACCAGAAATTACAAACCGCAATCATACCACCACAAGTACTCCACCAAGAATCACCACCAAGTGCCAACATACCAACCAAACATCACCCACTAATGTAGCTCTAACTACAACAACCACATTAGAAGAAAGTGCAACACATAACCTGCCATCACAAGACACACTCTCATGGTCTGCAAGTCATCATTTCTTGCCTCACCGGAAAGGAACATAAGTAGTCTGCTTGGTCATCATTCTAGCTTCACTACCAAAAGCACACTAGAGCACCAATGCTCTAAAGTCAAGGCACCTCACACAAACATAGTGCACAAATAGGAAGCATAGAATGGACAAGGTCTAGTCACAAGAAATCTAAACAAAAATACTCCATCTCATAAATCACCCCAGACTAGCTCTACCACCATTTGGCATTTGATATAATAGGAGTTATCTACTTCCTAAGCTACTATGATCACCAAGAATGGGATCAAATTATCTCTCCTAACCAAAACTACAAGTGTATAGATAATAGTAGAACACTCACTAAGATACAAGTGAGGGTGGACCAATTGGCTAGGGCACCAATCTAAGAACCAAAGATCTAGGGTTCAAACACTATTGTATATAATCTAATGGGGTGGGTAGGTTTTACCAAACAATGACCAAAAACTACTCTAAACTAGCTAGCCTCATGCCAACAAGCTGCCTTGCTGGCCCTTTTAGGCCTTCATAACCCATAGCCTTATTCCTCAAAGCCTCTAAATGCCAAATTTCAGCCATTCTCCATCTGACATAAATCCTTAGAGTTGGTTGACCACCAAATCCTTTGCTAAATCTCCACTTGAGCCAATTTGAAAAGATACGGATCTTTAAATCTTTAATTCATGGGAATGGGTTCTCAATTTTGCCTTCAATCTTGCACTTTGAGCTCAATTTGCACCAAATTGGTCCTACTTTCACCTCTCTAAGCTCAAAAAGAATACCTATGCTTGAAATTGACTCTATTCTCAATGAAATTTGATGAGCACACACCATCTGCTTCATTGCCAAAGTTGCATCCATTCAAAAGAGCTTCTGCACACAATCACTCTCAAGGAAAATTTGAACCGTGATAGAGCTACCAATGATCAACAAGGCTTGGAGATACCACTAACACCCTCAATCCCACACTAGATTTCCCCTTGAATTCACTTCTTTGATGTAATCAATTTATTCTCAACTTGATCTTCTTAGTACTTGATCTATCATTCAACAATTTGCCAACAATTGGACACTTATTACAATCAAGCCATACCTACTCTAGCTAATAGACTCCAGGTGGCACTCACCGGCCTCTATCCACCATAGCCAAGAACTCCAAGGCTCAACATCAAAGAAGTGAGCTCTCTAGAGTTGCACTTCAAAAGTATACTCCTTGATCTTGACCTAGGTCTCCAACCCTAACGGTCTAGCTAATGATACACTTGACGGTGCAAATGGTGCAAATGACATGGGCTCTACCATATAGTTGATACCTCAAATAACAAAATCTAACCATCAACAAGTAGTCTATGAGTAACTGCCAAAATACTTTTGAAAACCAACACTACTACTCCAGCATCCAAGCAATCTAGGTGCGACACTATAAATGGCATGACATTACTCCAAAATAATTCATAGATAAAGATTTCACCAATATAAGAAAAAATATATCATTCACAAACATTCACATAGAGGTACTCTAAAATAAGAGGTTCCTCCAAAATCAACAACTATAATAGTTATAATTTATATAGAAAAGCTCACTCTTTACTTCTTGAACATAAAGATTTACTCTAAATGGCTTATTCCACTCATTTAATCTTTGCTTAAATTTCACTAAGGAATTGATGTATTTCCTCTCTTATTTCCTCTCATATGTGAAATGAGTTCTAACTCACTTTACATAAATAACCTTAGGTAAAGCATCTTAGGTCAGTATTTAGTCATATGGATTTGTGGTTTCCACTACTTCTTTTGGAAACTTCTAAGCATATTCTTTAAGAATCTAGTACCTTCTTTTAAGTAAAAATTATAATATAATCTAAAGTAAGGTCAAATCTACTTATATTGAACTACATCTATTATTGAAACTCACCAAAGTTTGTCAAGTCAATAAGATTTTGACAACTCTTGTATACTAAGTCAATCAACCATGCAAATTCTAAGATGGAAACCACAATCCAATATAATCCAATATAATTCAACCATGCAAAGTCTAAGATAGAGATCACAATCCAATATAAAAATTTCTAAAAAGTTACACTATAGTATAAAATTCTCCTAAGAGATCCCATTCAATATGTAGTTTAAAATTCAGTATCTAATAACCAAATATTTGGGTGTTTCCACTTATTTGGCTTTACTAGCTTAATTAGAGATATCCATTAATCTTGTTGCACCTTACTAGCTTTTGGTGGTGATTTCTTGGTTCCTAGTACTTTTTACCTAGAACTTGCTTACCTCCTATGTTCACTGAAAAGACAAAGCAACTCTTAGATACAGAAAATTAACTTGATCACTAAAGTGTACAATCATTCTACATGGTGGAAGATATCAACACAAGTAGTAAATAAGGATGCAGCAATTAATGAGGAATTACAATCCAACCAAAGCAACACAATTCACAATCTAGGTTTTAACTATGGAAGAATTTTGATCCAACCAGATCCAAAGCTAGGGACAATAATCTTAGAGAAATATTGTGACTTAACCTTAGTTTGACATATTGTGCATAGGGTTTAATGTACTACAAGGGATGAAATTTTGACCAAAGATACAAGAATGGTGGCCATTTATATGAGGAATTTTTTCATATATCAACAAAATAAAATCAGATATCAAAAGCCTGTAGGCTCTTTTAATCTCTTTATATATCTCAACAACAATAAGAACAATTAACTATAGCCTTAGTGTACAAGTTATCCATATATATAGTAACTTTGATTCCATGATTGTCTTTGTGTAAAAAAATGATAAGATGATTTAGACATATCATCCTTCAATTTCCTTGATTATATATTAATGGTATTATGGAGAGAGGAGAGAGTCCATCAAAGATAGATTAACAATTTATCTTGAGGAAAAAGACAAATGGCATATGTTTAATATTGAATGAAACCACCTTCTTTCAAATAATGTGAAAGCATTGATATTATTACCAAAGTTGTGGCATTGTATAAAATTGGAAAACCAATATATACTAGAGTTTATGCATACTTTCAATTAGTAGCTTAGCCATATAAAATCATGCAAGATGTGAATTTCAAGATGGAGGACTTAATATATTTATCTATTATTTTTTTTTCTTTATTCTGCAAAAAGAAGCATTAGTCTATGGTATATTGTCCCATTCAATCTCATAGCAAAAGTGAGAATTGTTGTATTTTCTCGGAGTTGCCATAAAACATATAAAATATCTTGTGTTCCATATTTCTTTCTTCAACAAGTGTCAACATTGTTTATCACAATCACCAATGTGTATGAATAAAATCCTTGCCTTGGTCTTAGGAAAACCATGAGGATTTTAAGGCCTAGAAAATTGTTGTAAAGTAAACATGTAGTCATCATGATCAAAAGATTCAATTTGAGTATTTAGTCCAATAGAAATGAATATCCATTAAATGAGGTGAGATAGAAACCTTTACTTTATTGAGTTAATATGCCATTGGTAGTGGTAGAGGTTAAATTATTATATAATAAAAATTTCTTGACATAAATGTGAGATATTTGTAATAAATTTTGGTAAATAGAATAAAATTTAGTGCTCTCTTTTAGTCAATGATATTGGTTAATCAAGGATATTTTCTAGTGAAGTAGTTGGTGAAGACTTGTATTTGAAGCTAATAGTAGATATTTAGCTAAGATAAAAGAGTAGTTGATAAAAAAAATTTCAAATTCTAGAGTAGTCAGTAAAAAATTGTGGGCGAAATTAGGAGAAGTCAATCAAGACTTGTGTTTAAAGTATTTGACTAATGTTTTGATTATACATATCTTTGATATTTACTATGTTATTAATCCAAAATCAATCAATAATAATTTATGATTATTATTCTAGCACTTCAAGATGAAAGAAGGAAACATGACCTTTATCAAGGATATTTTATCTTTTGATTTCATTTTGGAGGTATCTTTATATACATCCAAGTTCTATGAAACCAACTATTGGAGTAACATAAACCTTTGTGCAATTACATCATTAACATTCCATTGGTTCAAACTGATCAAGATAATTAAGCTTCATCAAGCAGCTGTACTGAAAACCAATTGCTTAGTCAGAAAAAGGAGTCGGTTGGTTTTATTTGGGCCATTCTTGGATTGCAAGGGATACATGCAAAGTTGGACTAGTGGAGTTTTTTTTTGAGTAGAAGGTAATTCCCTTGCTCTATTAGAGGAGAGAAAGTGCCATTTCTTGTCAAGCGTGGGGAGTGGGTGTGGAATGTACAATAGGTGCGGACACGTTTGAGAATGGGAAGAGTTGAGCAAGAGATGGCTTGGTAAATATCAGTAGTTCTTCTGTTCAGAATAAAATAGCCTGGTAGGTTTGTTAGGAGGAAATTTTTTGGAGTGGCTCTGTTGTGTTTAGACCTAAATTTGTCTACTTCCCTTAGAGGAGGTTGAAAATTTAACCTGGAGTAGTAATCTATTGGGCGAGCAATGCAACTAACTGAAGAAGACTCTTGATAGTTGGAGGTGTTTCCTACTCAAGAGATTTTGGGTTGAGAGCAAGGGTAATAGAGTCATGGAGCTCAATTGGTACTCTAGAGCCATTGTCAATATGGGCTGTTGCCACCAAATGATGTGCAGGAGTAGAGAAGGAGAAATTATGAAAGATTTTGATCAAATCACTAGTGTTGGAAGTTCATGGTTGCTCTCAAATCTTAGATAGTCAGCTATATACAAGCTAATCATAGGAAGTTTGGACCATCTATTTCTAGAATTTCAACAGTTGGTTTTTTGGTTGTTGAGTTCTAGTTGGAATAGAATGAGAGTCTATCTGAATTTTTGAAGCAGATCAGTCATCATTGTCATCATCATCTTTGAAGATTTGTAGGAGGAGCAGAGAAGAAAAGCTACCAAGGATAAGGAGGGGAGGGAACCTTGTAATGTTAGCTATAGTTGTTGGTAGCTGGTAGACTCATCGATCAAACAATACGAGATGATCTTTGGTATTTGTAGTAGCTGATGTGTCAACTATGTCTATCAACCTGCTTTTAGTCACTCAGTCATTACTACTGCCACTACCAAATTGTATATTACGTTCAAATTAAAACAAACACCAAAGTTAATGCTCAATTAGTTGATATTGATCATCCATTTTGTCTTTGATTTGGACCAAAGAGTTATCTAGCCGTATCTAGAGAGTCCACAAACTATTTGCAACTACTGAAGTAATCAACACCTTACTCTCAGCTGGTAGTATTTTTATAGTGTTTAGTAGGTGCCATCTTAGGTAGATGTGTCTTGGAGCTAGCTCAATTAGGCTAGCTCCAGCTAATATAGGATGATTTTGTTCACCAAAAGTTTCCACGGGTTGCATAGATCTGGAGTTTCTTGATTTGTTCAAATCCTTGAAAACATTTTTCTAGAGTAGTGAGTAGACTCTGGAGATGCCTCAATAAGCCCTAGTGCAGCCCTATTTTCTTAATTAATAGTTCCTCCAAGTATTTGAGAAGCAAGAGGCTAAGTGAAGTGCGGGGAAACCTAAATTGTCTATCGTGAAGTATGCACTCCAAAGTCTGGTTCAAGGTGGTATCATTGTAGAAGACCAGATCAGCTAGCTAGTTGATCCTTTCATCTCCAAAAGCCATAACTTTTTTTTTTGTAACTTTTTTTTGTATCCTTTTTGTATAACTATCCAAAAAAACAAACCAAAAAAAAGCCAAGTTGTATATCCTAGCTTTTGCTTTTGGTCTCATTTGAGACTTTCATTACTGTTTATCCTTCTAGACCTTCCACTCATTCTAGTTTACTAAAATCACCATCCCTTCCAAGCTGAAAGGCTGAAGTAGAACCACAAGCATGCAAATTCACCTTCCAAAGTGCATGTTAGGACATGTCCTCATCCTAGTGCCACCTGAGTGATATTTTTTTTGCTAGTGTTTGGACCGCTCTTTGGGAGATAAGAACAAGATGGCAGTCATCAGGGTTGGAGATGCCAAATTTGACATTGTCAAGTACAATGGACGCTTTGATTATCTCCTATGGGAGCATTAGGTGAAAGGTATGCTCAAGGCCAATGGTTTTGGGAAATTGCTGAGACCAAAGATCAATTTGGTGTCAAAGGATGATTGGAACTACATGCAAGAGTTAGCTATACACACAGTGGTTTCACATCTACAGCCACATGTCATAAAGCAGTTGGGTGAGTACAAGGAATGGATTACTCATTTTTTATGAGCTACAATAGCATTACCATCAAAAAGAGTTATCGAATCATCTTTACACATCTTGAAGCTGATGAGCTTCAAGATGAAGGACAATGGTATCAAGATACAAGATCATATTGACACCTTCAATGATTTTGTTGTGGACTTGCAAAATCTTGGAGAGGACCTAAGTGATGAGAGAAAGGCTCTCCACATATTGAGTTCTCTCCCTACGTCCTACTAGTCCTTGTCACGAGAGCTACTACATCATGATAGGAAGACCATCACCTCCAATGAGGTATGAGTGTTTTGTTAATAGATGATCTTCAACAGAAGATGATGTTACCTTCTCAACCCTCAATTCCTTCATGAACAATGTTGAATGTGAATTGTAGAAAGACTCAAAAGCGGACAGATGGTGGGAGCAGAGATTGAGGACTAGATCTTGGTCTAGGAGGAGATCCCAAGACCATAAGACCATGCTCTATTGGAAGTGTGGCAAATCTGGCCACCTCAAGAGAGATTGCATGGCAAAGCAATCAAGCCTTCTTCAACAAATGTGGCAAAAGACAACAAGGAAGAAGAAGAGGACGACCTGCTTGATGACAACTATGCTCTATGATGCTAATGGTATGCTCTTTGCACTTTATTTCAAGAAAGAAGAGATGAATGGATTCTAGATTGTACTTGTTCATACCATATGTGTTACAAAAGAGTGTTCTTTAGTTCTTACTTCATATCATATGGTTCAGTTTTGATGGGGAATGATCACCCCTATCAAATTGTAGGCATTGGATTTGTTAAGATCCAAATGTTTGATGGTCTAGTACTCACATTGACTACTGTTAGGCATATCCTTTGCATGAGGAAGAACTTGATAGCTCTTGACGTGTTAAAAACAAATGGTCATCAATGGGAAGTAGTTGATGGTGTAATTTGAGTCATGGCTAAGGGAAAAGTCGTCTTGAAGGGATATAGGCACAAGAATCTATATGTGTTAGAGTGCAACACTATTTGCATAGAAGCTCATGCTACTAGATCTCATGATATGATTGACTACTTGTAGCATTCAAGGCTAGGTCACATTAGTGAGAAGAGCATATATATACTTTGCAAGAAAGGCATTATTTCTACACTTTGATCTAGTAATTTAGAATTCTGTGAGCATTGTGTACTAGGGAAGCAACATTAGACTGCTTTTGGTGTTGGAACTCATAGTTCCAAAGAAATTCTTGATTATATGCATAGTGACATGTGGGGCCCATCTCCTGCTCCCTCAAATTCTGGAAAGCTATACTATATCTTTCATTGATGATTATTTGAGGTTTCTATGGATGTATTTCATACATCAGAAGTTTGAGGTCTTTGACGCTTTCAAGAAGCGGAAAGCCCAAGTTGAGACCCATACTGGTAAGAAAGTGAGATTTCCATGATCAGATAACGGCAAGGAATACACTTATGAAGAATTTGAGGTGCATTGTCAATAAGAGGGGATAACTCACCATCTCACTACAATATACACTCCATCCAAAATGGTGTTGCTGAGCAGCTCAATCAAACACTATTGGAGTGGATGAGGAGAGTATGTTTAGCCAATCAGGTTTATCACATGCATGTTGGACTGAAGCTGTCAACACTACAAATTATTTAATAAATCTTTCTCCTTCCAGTGCTATTAATTACATGACACCATTTGAGCTGCGGCACGGACTGCTTGCAGATTACAATCATTAGTAGTCTTTGGATGTCATGCATACCCTCTCATACCCAAGGAAAGTATATCTAAGCTGGATAGCACTTCTAAGAAATGTGTTTTTCTTGGCTATTAGAGTGGTGTAAAGGGTTACAGGTTGTGGGATACCCTCACATGTAAATTGATTGTCAACAGAGATATTTAGTTCAATGGGTCTAGATCATTGACTGAGGGGGCTCCTCATATTGACAAGTGAAAATCCCCTCTAAATATTGTGGAGGGAGAGAATAATTATGATGGTTTTCATGATAAGGCACATGGAGGGTAAGTTCCCTAAATTGACGAATTATAAAAGTGCGAGGAGATTGGTCACTCTCAACACATGTCAGCACAAGAAGATCAAGTGGAATCATCAACAAGGAGGATGTTTGGATGCTCTATTTGTGCCCCTACAAAATTTGGAAAATGGGCCAATTCAACTTAGTTAGGAGATGAGGATATCTTTCTTGATGCTGATGATGGTATGGCTTTGATCTTGGAATAAGGGGAACCTTCTTCATATGATGAGGCTCTAGCTTTGATGGACAAGCTTGAGTGGAATACAACAATGCATAGAGAGATGCAATCATTGATTGAAAACAAGACTTGAGAGTTAATGAAGCTTCCAAAGCATCAACAACTGGTGGACAGTAAGTGGGTCTACAAATTGAAAGATAGCCCCACTAATGGAGAAAAGAAGATCTACAAGGCCAGGTTGGTGGCCAAGAGATTCACACAAGAAAAAGGTGTGGATTACAATGAAGTATACTCTCTAGTTGCTAAATATACCTTTATTTGCTTATTGTGTGTACTTGTGACTTTCTTTGGTCTTATCTTAGATCAAATGGATGTTGTCACTGCTTTCCTCTATGGCACTTTAGATGCGGTGATCTTGATGAGTTAGCCTCTGGGCTTTGTGAAGAAAAGCCAAGAGGATATGATTTGCAGGTTGCTAAATCCTTGTATGGATTGAAGCAAACCCCAAGACAGTGGAACACATGGTTTGATGATTTCATGAGGTCATAAGGATTTAAATGGAGTGTGTTTGATCCTTGTCTATACATGAAAAAGGTGAGTAATAAAGTCTTTGGCTTCATTATTCTCATACTCTATGTGGATGACATGCTTATTGCAGCCAGGAGCATATCTGATATTGATAAGCTCAAAGCTCTCTTGAGTTCTGAGTTTAGAATGAAAGATCTTGATACAACAAGGATGATTTTGGGGATGGAGATCCAAAGAAACTTGGAGGATGGGAACTGTGGTTAACGCAAGGGGAGTATGCTAGAAAGGTACTTGCAAGATTTAACATGGAGAATTGCAAGGCTGCGAGTACTCCTTTAGTTTCTCACTTTAAGCTTTCATCAGCTCTTTGCCCACCAGATGTCATGGAGAAAGGTTTGATGTCCAAGATCCCCTATGACAAGGCAATGGGAAGTATCATGCTTTAGATGATTTGCACTAGGCCTGACATTTCTCTAGCTATGGGCAAGACTAGCAGATACATGTCAATTCTAGGGAGGATACATTGGGAAGCTGTGAAGTGGATCCTCAGATATCTCAAGGTATATTGGGTTTTGGCCTTGTGTTTGATGCTAAATCCTACAATGCCAAATCACTTATTGGCTATGTAGATGTTGACTATGGACAAGATCTAGATGGGAGGAAATCTACAACTGGGTATGTGTTCACACTTGGAAATGGATGTATAAGTTGGAGATCTACATTATAGAAGTGTGTAGCTAAGTCTACTGCAGAAGCTGAGTATGTAGTGGCAGCAGAAGCATTAAAGGAAGGAATCTGGTTGGACAGGCTTATCATAGAGATGGGATTGATACATGAAATTGTGAATCTTCATTGTGATAGCCATGGTGCTTTACATCTAGCTATGAATCAAGTAGAGTAGTAGTGTTGGACATCTAGTAGTGATGGACAATAGAGTGAAGCACATAGACATCAGGTATCATTTTCTCAGACAGGTTATGTCTAACAAAATGATTGAGCTCATCAAGATTGATGGTAAACTCAACCCTGCTGATGCTTTTATCAAAGTGATTTCTTTGGAGAGTTTTTGAGACATCATTTGAAATTGCAGGTGTTCCATATGGGCACAAGTAGAGTAGACTTGAAGTTTTTTTCTCTCTATATATGATTTTACTCTATCAAGTTTAGAATATGGCTTAGTTCTAGTTAACTCTAGTATACAGAGGGACCTATGTTAGGTTTCCTTCTAGGACTTCTTGTTGAGTAATCATATAGGTTATAGAGGTTAAGGACCCCAAGACATGAGTCAAGGGGGAGATTGTTAGGTGTTAACTCAAGTTAGTTAGACTAGGGCTGGACTGCTATATAAGAGAGCTTGTAGAAGCTCTATGTGACACATTAGTCTGATTATCAGTAATGTTACTTGTGTGTTCTTGTGGATGTAGCGTCAATAAGTTGAACCACATTTTTCTGTTGTGCAGACCATGGTGCATGTATATCCTATGTATTACTGAATGGGACTGACATTGTCAAAAATATCATCATTTCTATATGTGAGAGTTTCTCTCCTTTTGTACGTTTCCACAATTATTTTTAGACACCATGCTTATCTTAGAGATCAAGTTGTTGAATATCAATCTTAAAATCTGTTTCATGAAAATTGTGCTTACAGCTTTCAACTTGACGTGTCCATTAGCCTTGTTGAACCATGCAAGCTGACTAGTGGATGAAATAGCAGAACCATAATTAGGATAATATAATGATCTAGCTTTGGAGTGCAAAGACATATTATTCATTTTTTCTTCCTCATAGTCTTGATTTTTTAAGCACTTGACCTGCATCTTCAGTTCATGGGATTTGGTTCTCAAGGTGTGCACTGCTCCTTCTTCTTCCAGCATCCACATCAATAGAGCCTAGGTCTCCTCTAGTTGGTGTAGTACCTTCAGCTGATCCTCTTGACTTTGCTTTGAATGTCTCCTCCATTTGGCCTTGTGATCCTCCAACACTTGGAGGATTTCTGCATGCTTAACTCTCTCTTCTTCTGACTCCCTGGTGAGACATTCCAATTGCGTTGATACTTCCTTCTGGTACTCTTGCATCTGCAACTCCAATGTTACTGCTCAGTCATGGTTCTCCTTCAGAGCACTCATAGTGCTATCCACCTCCTGGCACTTGCTACAAAGTTAGTCTTTGGCTTCCTTCTTATACTGGCCTAACTCAAGGTAGAGTGCCTTCCAATCCCCTTCAACCTCCAAGTCTTTAATGCTTTATAATATGATTTGTTTTATGCTATGGCACTTCTTCTCTTGAGCTCTTGTTTCTCATGCAGCAAGTCACTTTTTTTCAAAGCCTATGCCTTGTACAGGTCTCTAGCCTTTGATGCCTCTTCCTTCACCAGACCTTCTCTTGCCTCTCTCCTCTTGAGTGTAGACTTGCTTGTGCATGGCTTTGATATTAGTGTGGTGTAGTCCACCACATCAGGGCACTTGGCTTGGTATTGGAGAAGTAACACCTCCAACAATTTCAATGCAATGCACACCAAATGGATGATGAAGCTTGAGCCTTCCTGCACCTGCACCAACTTGGAACGTATGGGTGCCTCTTGCACTTGATCTGGATTTCAGGTTCAGCCTCAAGAAGATCAGTTACAACGTAGATCTCCTCTTCATTCAGAGTGCTGAAAGTGGGCTGACCTGCAAGTACTCGGGATTATCCCATGTCACTCAGAGTGCTTCTCGTATCCTAGCTTGCCAGGGTCATTCTTTTGAGTACCTCTCCATTGGAGAAGGTAATTCTCTAATGAGGACATTCGGTTGGGGCAACTGGATACTTGAGCTACGAAATTCAGCTGTCGGAGGTGGCGATCAATCAATGTACATCTTTAGGAGGCCTGTGTTTCAAATCCGTGAAAATATGTTCTATTTTGGATTCTCAGGATTATTTAGTTGAAACAATACGGATTATAATCATCTGCTAACATCGAGTCTCGGATCGGCCATTATATTGCAATTATCAATGCTATTCTTGTTGGAAGTCGAGGGTGTTTCGATAATATCAGGTGTTGAAACACGTGTTGTGTCTCGCTGGTCCCATAAACGTATGCATGGCGGAATCCTATCCTGCCGCACGAGGTTCCCAAGCAGTAATAGCAGTTCAGGCGGTATCCGTGTCGTATCCATGTCATATAGAGGGGGTCCGGAGCAGATACAGTAGGGCTGAGTAAAGCTGGTTTCACATTGCTGCATTTCCGTAGGTACCAGAAGTCAGCTTTCTGTCACCGGAATGCGTTAGATCGTATCCGGGAATTCCAAAATGATAAGTGGCTGACGGGCAGTGTTACGTTTTGGATTCTGAGGCAGTCGCGGTAACCTTCCGGCCGGGTTTCATGTAGTCTTTCGATGGCGGAAGAATTTGAACAGCCGCCATCGGGAGTGTTCTTTGTTATAGTAATTTATGCTCAGATGTGACGGAACTTCTATAGATCAGTTTACTTCTAGCAAGTCGTTGGGAGGTTACCGGCCTTCTATATCTCCAAGCAATCCGGGTAACATTAATTCGTGAGGTGGACGGCATTCGAACGCTAAACGCGATCCATGTGGAACTTGCTTAGGCAGCAATATCCGGAAGTATATACAGCTAGGGCAGCTAAGTGATAGATGAGAGTGGGTTATAGACCGTTTGCCGCTCTTGGGAACTGGCGAGAATTTGAATGAAACGTATTTGAATCGCTCGTTCTATGGTTGTTGCGAAACTAGAGTAAGGGAGTATAGATTTGCCGTTCTTGGGATCTCAAAATCAATTGCAGTTATGGATATTAATATACATCTTCCTCCCCTGGGAAGTTGGCAACTCTTCCACCTTGCTTTCCGTCGTACGGGTATCTGTACAGTAGTTACTGGTTGAAAGCTTCACCTCACACAAGGAAGCAGGGACTGTGCAAGTTCACGTCGCTGCTATCCTCCGTCCTTTTAAGCTGGTTTAAGCGTTTTCAGTTCATCCATACGTGTTAAACTAATGGCACACCCTGAGAGCTCCACTCCGCACAAGAAAGTAGGAACTGGCAAGGTAAGCGCTCTGAGCAGTTGCAATTCATGCGTGATAAACACTCGTTGACATCCGTGCGTGAAAAGCAGTTTTTGAAAGCTTCATCTCATACAAGGGAGTAAGAACCGTGCAATCTATCGTTGCTGGAGCTCGCTCTCCTTGATACTGCCCATCCCAATCATAGGTGATAAACAACACTGTCAAGCCTTTTCCGCGCCTTTGTACTCCATGGTAAGGTAATAGCCAAGCGTTCTATTCTGCCTGCTTGAGCTGTCCAAATTAGTGATAAACAAGCTCATTGACAGTTTGTTTAGCTTGGCTATTTCACTTGGTTTGGGAAACTATGTATGAGACAACGTAGGTATGTATTAGGGCGAACATTTATCTCTAGGCAGGTGATGTTGTTACCGTCCATCTTGCCCCTGATAGGCGTTGTATCTAAATTATATCCAGAGGCTTTATGTCTTTTATATCCGCGACACGCACTTCTTCATTCTATAGGAAGTTAACGCAGAACTTCGCAGAAAGCATGAAATCGCGGGCAATAACCCAGCTATTAGATGCTTGACTGGAAACCTAAACCATCTTCAAATTTTCTAATGTTTAACTGGAATTGGCTTTGGTGGATCTTTTAAACGCCTGTACTTACCTATTGAAAGCTAAGCTTTTGACGCGAGTTACAACTCATTCTCCGGACGATGTTATGGAATGGTATGCAGCCGAATGCTTGGAAGGATTCCATCCTGTGGGCCATGGAGTTTTATCTGTGATATAAGCGAGCTCTCGGGCTGGTGTGTTCACATACCTGTTTGGCAAATGGCACCCTACTCGAACAATTTCTCAATAAAATCCTTAATATAGGGACCAAGACGGTTTCTTGGTCCATACAGCAGACTTTCAGAGACACATTTCTGATCAGTCTATGATATATGCAATTCCATTCGGTGAATTTGGGCCTGGTATTTTGCGAATGACGGTCCACTCAGTCGACCTCCGATGGCTGTAACATATCATGTGTATCACAGGGTACATAATATATATACAGAAAGAGAAAAACACCTTAAGTTAGACAAAATCACGCAAGCTCTTGCGGAATGAACACCGCACGCAATATCAAACAAGCACTGTGTAAACAATCGCACATTCGTTTCATACTGTGGTGGCCACAGGCATCGTATACTCGAAAGCACCATGATTTCTTCGTAAACATGAATCATGGCGAGAGCCTTTGCATATTCCAGCAAACAACATCAGAACTGAAGCATCCATCGAAAAAACAAATGATGTACCCATATCTAAATTGGCTTTGTCGACAGATGAAACACCAGTTTTCGTAAATAGCAGAAAACTTACCTTCAGACAGTCTAAGTATACAGCTGAGAACTGTAGATGAATGTCTCTGAGATTCTGGATTAGTGTCTCTCAGAAACGTCTATCTCCACAGCAAGATAGAGCTGGAATTTGAAGCAACTGCAGCCGGCATGTTGATTTGAACGGAAACAAAATGGAAGTGGACGGTGGAACACCGTTAAGAATCTAAGGAACAGCTACCAGCTAACCACCGCTTGAGACCGAAATCCCCGTAGATACTGCTCTAGATGTAGTGTTTACATTGGATAGTGTTTAGGATCCAGGACGGTGTATGGCATCCAGGAACCAACTCTTCCACCATAAACAAGGAAACAAGCTTTGCATGCTTACTAAGAAACACCGGTACCATGCAGGCAACATATACAATCTATATGTACCACATGAAACTTCTAGCTAAATATTTGCGGATCACATAGGCTCCACTGATTTACCCACGGGCTCTGGATACAGGGAACATGCATAGTTGGCTTCAGCTAGATAGCTTCTATGCACACGAGCATAGCAGTTGTGACCTCACAAATGGATTTAATCGCTTATCCGTCTTTCCTACTGTTGATATATATAGAGCTACATTATCATATTGAGATTGTCAAAGGTAGAATTTCAACTTATTCATATGTAAGATCTTCTATACGGCATAGCATGCGCATCCCAGGTATCCGAAGTCGCCATGTGGCGTGATGAAATTTGTCTAGAACGACCGACTCATATAATCACAGAATATAATCATATAGTAACAGAATCTGATATACGCATGGCCCTGTTGATGCAGTTTGAGTCATTGGGGATTAGATACAGTTTGAGTCATCGGGTATTAGATGCCGAATGTACAATAAGAGTACGTACTGGCGTTTATTCCGTTGGGGAGTCGTCGATTGTCGCCACGTGAGAATTCGAAGGATGAGCAGGTATTTACGTTGGCACGTGAGAGAAGCGTCATACATTTTGGAAACTGGGATACGTACGCAATCAGTCACGTAAAACCGCGAACCATTGCGCTGCGTAGTGTTGTGTAGCCGTACAGAGTAAGTAATTCTTCTTGAACATAATGTATCTAAAAGTAAATAAGATTTTCTGTGTTGATTATGGTACAAGGATTGGAGGATCAGAGTCTAGGACCTTGTATGGGACTATCAAGTTCATCGTTTAGATCTGCTTGTTCGAGTGGTTGTCCGGTCAGTGCTCCAGCACCTTGTCATTTAAGAGAGTCACTTCACTGGGAGGAACGTCAGAGGTAGATTATCTACACTACAAGTCTTGAAGTTGTCGTTGGAGCTTTGAACCAGAGCAACTCCTGAGCGGGATCGCGATCGGTTGGATTAGTTCTCGGTATGCTTACTCCGCAACGATTCGTGAGCAAGGTCCATCAAATTGAATGCATATACCTTTTCCAATCAAGTTATGCTCAGTAACTCCTGTCAGTGAATAATGTCGATCTCATCTATGATAGTGGTATTCATAGTGCCAGACCTTGATAGACACTAACGACTTCGGATGTTAAGAGGGATTCGCTAACGGCACCCATACTATTCCGGCTCCTCGCTTGTATGGGAATAAGGACTTGCTTTGTGGAGCTTCTGCAAATGAAGGATGGAGTCGTGTGCACGTCAAAATAGCTGAAGTTTGTTTATGACTAAGGGACGCTCTTACTAGTTGGCCGTGTTTACAATTGCAGTTACTCGGAGGGGAATAAATACCAGAAACTCCTTGATCTTGGAGTTTGAAGTCGAACACCTTTTGGCCCCACCAAATCAATACAGTCCGACGATCAAGAACAGTTCCACAATTTCAAGCGAGGAATCTTCGTATTCTCTTCTAGTTCGGGCTTCATATCACTCCTGGAGTCCCTTGGTTGTTGTCTACGTTTAGGACCTTCCGACCTGAGTTTCAAGCAGTTTTTGTACATTATATCAGAATGTCATCCTCACTTGACCTAGACAATTCAGATCTCTCAGTTGTGGATCATCAAGAAGCCTCGCGTCCAGACTTTATGCTGGTCGAGGAGCCAGTTATAATGCTTCACAACCCTCTAGCTGCCTATACTGAGGATGCCGTCCCCTTTACCAAGCCCACGCCACACGTCAGTGTGGAGGACAGTAAAATCACTTCGGAATCTGCAACTGTACTTCCATCTCGATCTCATGTACTAGTATGGAAGCCAACCATTTCTACAGTTCCCACTCCAGCAGCTTGTCCCTCTCCTGTACTAGTATGGAAGCCAACAAGTCCTTCAGTTTCCACTCCAGCTGCTATTTCGCCTCCGTGTAGTAAGGACAATCACGTCAAGCCAATCCCACAGAATCTGAGTCCAGTTGATAGTCTCACTACATACGCACCTAGCACCTGGTGTGTTTCTCGTACTTCTCATTTTCGCCAAAAGGATATGAAAGATGTAAGTAACAACATCAGGATGCAGCAAGGTAATTCTCCTAAGCATACAAGTACACATAAAATGCACAAGGGGAGCACAAGCTCCACCATTGCACGCACCAAGACAGGTACCGGGGGTCAGTTCCTGGAAAGCGATTCTCATCCAGGGAAAGACTGCAAGGAGGTCTTGAGTGCTGCAGTAGCGGTCAGTCCGAATGAAGAACAACCGAAGGTTCTTTTATGCATAGAAAATAGAAAAGGAGACTTTGATTTGGCCATGGTACCTGTGGAGGGTACAAAGAGCAACCCACAAGTCCAAGACCCGAAGGATGGTGTTCCTTGGTTGGAGAAAGCTCTCTCAGAGTTCCACGGCGAGAAATCCACTTGCAAAGCTGACTATAGCATTGCATTGACCAATTCGAACAACTGCAACATGTCTGAGAAGAGACGACGTCGTCGGAGAAGTTCTGCGAGTGTATCTCGGAATCCTGCTTCTGCATCTAACGTTGGGATTCTACCTCTCCAGGATGTACAAGGAGAAGATTTGAGGAATAACCTGAATGAGGATGCATTGAAGGTCATTGCAAAAACTGACCCGCAGAGAGCCAAAAGGTTAACTGACGCAATTGCTTATCCTGATCTTGATGTAGTTATCTTTTCCCTAAACTATATCGTTATTTGGAAACGTCATGGTTAACGGTCCATGACATCTGAACCCATTTGCGTTTTGTCTATCTTTACTTCAGGATACTATGCAGCAGAGCATACGCAGCTCAGCGCCTTGCAGCGGACCGGAAACAGATGTCCGAGCTTCAGCACGCCAACGGAAGTCTTCTGCAGCAGATAAGCTTACTCCAGGTAGCTTGATTGCTTTCTCACGATATGACCTACTGTTTATGTCCACTATTCCTTCCACAACATAAGTAAAAGAAAACTATTTAGTAAGTTGAAGAGAAAAGAGCTGACACACATCGATACATATTTTCTCCATTTAAAGGAGATCACATCTCTAGAAGTGTTACAGGAGTTATCGTAACATGCGATTGCAGGAACATCACGTATCTGTCCATATGGAGAACTGCGAACTCAAACAGCAACTTGAAACGATGGAGCAGAAAGAAAAACTTCGTGATGGTAATGTTAACTGAATCTCCATCTGTTATTTGCAACCTGCCGAATAGCTCTTGTGATTGTATGAACTTGATGCTCATTCGTTCACATTCTTACAAACACCATGGAGTACGTATAATGTTAAGTTTATTTGATTGATGGATGGAAGTCCACCTATTTATTCTCATTGCTTCTTTTGGATATGCAGAACTGAACGACAGATTGAAGTACGAACTTGCTTTTTTGACTCATTTACTAGCTACGAGCCTCCCTCATATGGTATGGCCTGGCAGTGGAGCTGCTTCGATCCTAAGTTCCTGTAACATTGGAGCTGGTGACCACTGTAACAACATTTCTTCCATTCAGAACTCCGTTACGAATTTTTCTGCGCACTAAGTCGTTCTAGCAGTATTTGAACGAGCGAAACTAGGCATAGAGATTCCTGTGTACTCCTTTTCTTGTATATATGCAACTTGAATCAGATAAACTTATCGGGAACATCCGTAAGAAAAATTCAATCGTTGTTCCACAACTGACACACCTTGTAATTTTACTTTTGTTTTGTATATGGGGGTGATCATGAGAGAACTCCCCAATTCTGGAGTGTCTTTAAATAAAATTGGAAAAGAGAACTCAGTGTTCTATCTGCAATTTCAAATCGAATCTTCTTATGCGTTAATGATATGTCCTGTTTAAAATATACATAGAATGAGAGATCTCCAATAAATAAAGGATATGAGTAATTGTAGCATTGATTGTATTGATTGAGTGGAACTTTGTATTGATGAATCTACCTTAGCGGTTCGTAAACTAAGCAGATTCTAGTCCGATTTATGGTGTGTGTATACTAGTTTAAATTAGACACTTTCATACTGTAAGTAAGTCTATTCTAGTGATCCAAGTTTAAGTTGGCGAAGTGAATGTGTTTTCTCCTTCTTGATCTCAATATCCTCCACTTCCCTCTAAACATCAAGATGTCTTGATGTATCACCGCTGAATTATACGAACGTATGATTCAGAATCAGAGTTTGTCTATCAAATGAGGCAGAGGTCCGGGCCATAGTTGAAGCATTCACTGACAGTATAATCTCTACCCGACCTTCTAAACTAGGTTGTTGCCTAAGTGTCCTGTGTGAGCAACCTTATAGGCAATCTTGATCTGCTAGAGCAGCTGTACTCATTACTTGTTCAGAGTTTTAGATCGGATTCTCATCCAAAGACTCGGATACAACCTCCTCATTGCTAAGAGAAGCATGTGTGGATACACTTTTGGACAGGTCTGTCTATTCAGTGCAAGAATGGTGTCGTATTTTGTTCGAGGTATGCCAGCGCGAAACATTCGTTGTTAGGTACGGATGAGCCCCTCAATGGAACGAATCCTGATGGGTGCGCGATACTAGAACAGAGGGGAACACATGCTTGATTGTCGCCGTTCATGATCAGCTGACATCGTGGAATCCTGTTAATTTGGGCAATCACGATATAGAAGTGTGCCACCATCTCCAAGGCTCTCAATGTCAGTGACAGGGATAATTACAATTTGCTATCGATACTGGGAAGTGTAAGAGCGAATGCAATCTGGGTGTGATTTTCCTTTGACGGAGTGAGCCATGAAGACAATCATCATCACCAAAGTTATAGTCAGCCATTCTCGAAAAGGTACTCAAAAGGAGTTGCTTATATTTGCGAAGTGAAAATACAACTCGTAAGATTTGCGTTTGGATTTCTCTGAGAATGATAAGCAAGTGATAGATGCGTAATATGAATTGTTGAGATCAAATTCTAGGAGGCTTGTGAAATCCAGGATATATGTAGTTTACTTGAAAGCTTACGTAAAGCGTATATACACTATGCCTTTAGAAAGAAGGACAAAGGCTATTAGAATGCCTTGAGATTCACACCTTGATGTTGATTATCCTTAGCTCAGCTTAACAGGTCAATGTAATACTGACATCATCCATATATGCAGCCGGTTCTTGATTAAAGTATAAAAAAGATTAACGATTAAAATGAGAAAATGTAAGGAGAATATAGTGCACATATCTTTCTTTTGAGACCATGAATACCTGTATCAAGAACCGATACAGGTAGAGAATACTAGGTTCTAGAATCGCGGGAAGAATTTGGCAAACTCACATTTGGCATGGGGTCTGGAACTTACCTAACTCACTGGTCGGGAGGACTTTGACTCTCGACATATGTAGAGAATAATAGGTTCTAGAGGCGCGGGAAGGATTGACAAACTCACATGTCGGAATGAGGTCTGGTATTTAGCAAACTCACTGGTCGGGAGGAATGTGGCAACCTCACGGTTTGGAACGGGTCGGACTCTCGTGTTTCTAGGACCTCGTATTGGTGCATTCTCGTGCTTCTAGGACCTGGCATTGGCAAAATCACTTGTGGAATCAATTGAAAATGATTGATTTTATTGATTCAGGTGTGTTTTTAAATTTTTTTCATGGAATGTTGAATTAATTAATTTAAAATATTAATTACATAGAAAATAATTACATTATTTGTAATAAAATAATATTCAGAATAAAAAATTTATTATTTATAAATTATAAATTATTTATATATAAAAGAGAAACTTTTCGTTACATATCGAAATGAATAATTAACTAATCGATTGCTAAACATGTCCAAATCTCCGAGTTGATAGCCATTTAGAAGGAAAACAATCGGTAAAAGTGGTGCGGTACGAAGAGCCGAGGGGAGTAGAAGACCATAAATGATATACTATCTTCACTGAAGGAACACGGTCATTATATAGGAATCTTCAAAAATAGCTATAATTATTTAGCTAAAGATAATGTATATGACGCGAGTGCAAACACTTCAATCACATAAATTGTGTCTCAGGAACCAAGAAAGAACAGATGCTTTACATTATGTCGTTTGAAATTGTACAGAACTTTAACAATAAATCAATACATGAATAAATAAATTTAGCTATTTGGTAGTTTAAATCAAAATATGTTCCGAAGTTGGAGTGTATCACATAAGCTAGTATCGAGCTTCTTTTGCCTGCGAGGTATTCTAAGCTAAAACTCCATATTCCTTGAACAAAGTGTTTATAAAAGTGCTGTCCGTTGCTCCCTAAGTTTGCATCCTATAAAGATAGATGCTTGTCTAAAAAATTTGGTAATATGATTTATTAGTTAATAAATGAATGATATCCATGAGTTGTACTTGTATGTTAATTAATACAACACAAATATGTAGTACGCAAAAAGCATTTAATACTAGCTATTGAATTTTTCTATACCCACATATACGTTAATGTATAAATCTCTTCATGATGTGTGTCGTCGATATTTAATGTCCCAAAATAAGTCTTGTCTTTGAATGGAAAGATAGATCAATCCAAAATAAAATAATCGAGGTAGTTAATCAATTGACTTACAACCTGCACTGGTATCTATACAAAATTACAAGTAGAAAAGTTTAGAAAGCAAACCCACAGTGAGGGATTGTTCTTCCATAGAGGATTGCTATAATAAATCTCCGTTTGCATCCTGTTATACGTGTGTATATATTAAAAAAAAATTATATATATATACATTCCTAGATGCAACATAACCCATGGATATAGCATAGTATGGTTATGAGCAGTTGAAACTCACTACAGTAGAGAATCTAAATCCTAACTGCTCCAATGGTCATACATGGTTCCAACATTGTCATTACAATCTTTCTATCTATCGTGTGTGTAGTATAGTCTTCTCATCGTCTGCGTCATCCTCTTCGTCAGCCAGGAAGAGGTTGGCCTCATTAGGAATCGATAGAAACTATACGGACATTTGAGCCTGCTAGCAACAACATTCATCATGCATGGTCTATCGAGGAATGACAAGCTGCGAATCTTGCTTGTTGCACTTGTGCTTAACTTGCATGAAGGAATTGTTCGAAGTTGAGGGAAGTACAATTCGACCGGATTTGTCAGCTGTCGTTGACGGGAATGTTTCCTGTAGATGTAGCTCCAAGACAGCATGAGGACTCGGATACCTCGTTGAGAGTGCTCATGATATCGTCGGCATGATTGTCTGTGTTCGCATATAGCGCAGCATGAGGGTGGTGTTGTTCGTGACGTTCGTCCATTCATTTCATGAATCGCAGAATAAATCCATCAATGAAAGAGCAGAACCGAGGATCCTGATGGATTACTTCCGTAGAAGCACTCTCGATCTTAGCGTTTGCTAGGATACTTCAGTCATCTGAATTGAGGTTCAATTTGGTACATCGTCTGACATCCTGTACGTCTCTATTGAACATGTCAATAGAGTCAAATTCCAGCTGCAAGTACCTTCATGCCGATGGAGATAGGTGCACATTCTCCAGTAACAATTGTCGATTCCGTGAATACTGTAGGGTACCAACGTTTCTCTTGAACGCCATTTTCTGTGAAGCCGTAAGCCATGGGGGACAATCATCGTCGCCGAAGAAATCGTTGTAGTCAGCCATTGTCGATTTAAATAGACCGAAATCCTTACCAATAATGGGCTCGCTGAAGCAATGTGTAGCGTACGAAGTTCCACTTCAGACAGTTTCCGTTCCCATTCGATACTCCCCTGAGAAATTAGTTGTCTATCTTCGTTGTGAGATTGGAAGGTTTGGAAGATCCAATGCCCTGAAAGTGTGATGAGGATATGAGAGCTGGTATGGAATTTATTTACACTAGAATCCTTGCGAATATTCTCAGGTGCATTTTTGATGTTGTGGAAGTGGATCCACTCAGCACCAGTGGCCAGGATGGTCCGCTCCAGAAATTTGACTCGAGATGAAAGATTTGTCTTGAAGCATCCTCCAACAAGTACCTTTGGGGACACGCTGAAGCAACATTGTTTTGGCGAACAGAAGTTGAACTTGTGATATTTTTTAATTTTTTTATATTAATAATGTTTATTTTATTTTTAAAATAATTTCAATTCAGAAAACTAATTAAAAGAACTCGAAAAATTCAAAACAAATTCAATTATTAATTCAAGATTAAATATTTTAATATTAATAAATATTATCTAAGTAAATTAAATAATTTACTAATAAAAATACCTATTTTAAATAATTTTTTCTATAAATCAATTATTTAAATTTCAGAGACGTTTCGGGAGATTTTCAATTAACCACCATTAACTAAAATTGATTGAGTGAAAATTTGAAGACGTTTTAATTGGAAACCGAAGGGCAAAGCCAGTTCGATAGACATCCTCACGCACTCATTAAGGTACTGACTGCACAGCCCTGCGGCTAAGTTCAGAAGAGTAATGCATGTCACTGAAGTCATAGAGTATATTGTGCAGCTGCACGGGCCTTTGTGATCCCCTCATCTCTGACTCTTGAGGATAGGTTCATTTAGTTCTTGAACGTATGATGTTTTGTCGGATAGGTTTTGTCGGTCTTTCAAAGTCAAGCACGGGATCCAGAAAACTTCCACAAGCTCTGTGGGTTTTGGATCTGATTTGCGCCTAACCCGATTAACCGGAGACCTGTCTGCTATTTTTAAGAGATGTTCTTCTGCCATTTTTGGGCGTTAAATATCGTAAGTATTTACCCAGAAGCACGGAGAAATGAGAGTTAGAGATGCCATGCGAAATGTCAAGTAGACAAGGCTGTACCTGGAAGGTAAAGTTTGCTTCATCCTTTCCGTCAGAGAGGCTCATTGCCACCAAGCAACCCAAAGCAAAGTATAACATTTTCATCTTTGACTTGCTTTGCTTAGTTTGTAGCTCAAGTACATCGAAATTATAACAGGTTTTGAGTTACATCTACATCTCTTCCGATGTTAGATAGCTTGTCACTACCACTGCTGTAATGGGACTCTCAAGCCGTGAGAGTGGTTACCCAGTTGATGCTCACGTGGGCGTTCAGTATACACAGACAACTCAAGTCAGCTTTTTATCATGTGCGTAAGCGTCAGATTCGCAGATCAGGATCTCAACTTGCAGTTTAAAGAAGGATCTCAACTTCCCTTAACGATACTTGGACACCAAGATTTCATAGCTGTGGTTGTTTGACTAGTTATTCCATTGTCGACTGCAGGATTACGTCAAGATTCAACCAGTACTCGATAGATCTTCCTCACCTGGAGTGATTATCTGACTGACCAAGATTTCACAGCTGTGATTGTTTGACTAGTTATTCCATAATCAACTGCTGGACTACGTCAAGATTCAACCAGTACTCGATGGATCTTCCTCACCTGGAGTGATTATCTTGCATCGCACTAAGTCAAGGTCGAGATTTATACCAAGGATCCGAAGCAGATAGGAACAGGTCGATAATGTAAGACGGCCCATCTGCCATGAAAGATGATTGCCGCAGTGTGTCCGCATCTCTATCAGATTCTACACTTCTATGTAGATTTAGACATTTGTACTGAATGAGTTGATAGCGCTTTTGATTTGAAATTAAGAATTTCATCGTACTGAAGCAGGAAAACAGATCCCGAGGATTAGAACTGGGCCTGGTTTCGTACAATCCGACTCCTTGTTGTAGTTGTGAGCATGGTTACGTGCTCAATGGTCCAGGGAATAGGAGCCACAGCATTTGTTCAGCCAAAGCTTGCAAATTTCATGTTACTACCAGTAATCTCTTGAAGTTCGTGTATCCCGGAAAATCTTGCTTGTTGTGAAGTTTTTCATGACATGGAGACGCGTTGAAAGGAGGTACCGATGCTATTGCCTGATCAGCTTATGCTAAATACGAATTTGGTTGCAACCCGTTAGCTCTCTCACAGTATTGAAATGAATCAGATTTGATGCGCAGAGATTTAGAGTGCCGTAGATATCTTGAGAGTCGGGCGGTTGCAGAATTCACGCTCGTTCATAAGATGTATAATCTGTCATCTCTGTTGTGAGTAGTCTACGAAATCAAAAAGCTCGATATGGTTGTGATGTCAGGGGATGGCGCGAGCTTTCGAGCTCTTGTAGCTGATGAACTATCATCTACCAAGGTAACAGTAACCGTGAATTTGTGCAGCAAAATACTTGTTGTTTCTGATGGTCACAATGCGGTGGACAATACCTCTATTTACGGATTGAAGTGGAGCTTCAAGCGTGTTTGAGCCTATGTGTTGCATTTAAGTTCCGAGAAACTGAACCTCTTTGTCTCAGATAAGTTTGATGATTTCCATTTCGGAGAAGCAGTTAGGCTCCCCTCCAATGTATCTATTTACAAGAGAGCATACCATTCCGACAACTGTTGGACATGTGGTGATGTAACAGGGATATCCTCAGCGCTCTTGGTACGCATCCTAAAACTTTAGAGATATATTTGATCTTCAATCGAAGAAACTTCAAGGATGTCCGCCCCTAAGCGCCTATAAGCATAAACGAATATCCAGAGAGGACTGCCAACGGACCGGAACCTCCAGAGGAAGAGATTGTAAACCCGATTGAAGACCCTCAAGTCCACCGTAGTATGGAATCCGTGACCCAAGGAAGGCTAAGGTGGCCGGTTCGCACTTCCCCCTTTTCTGTATGTCCGGTGCAGAAGAGATTGCAGGGGAGTGCAATGGTTTTTATACAGAAGACATTCATCAATTGTTTTTAATTGAATTTAGAATCTACTTACCACGATTACATCACAGCTAATCTCCGAATCTCTGGTGAATATTGAACACATGTGTTTGATATCTCTGTTGTTAGTATTAACTGCAACATTCACTAGAACCTCCTAGACGATCAGATCTCATCGCAACGTGTTAGGAGAGTTAACTGGTTTGTATACTAAGCGGTATGTTACCTCATTGCCCACATGTTTTGCCGGTGGATTACATATATTATCTGGTGCGATCGGAGTAGGTTGGTGGCTCTGATCTCTGGTAGGTGACCCTAAGTAGAGAGACGGCCAAGAGTTTGATAGAAAAGCTTGGTCTAAAATTACTTGCTGAAAGTGTTAGTCATAGTCACTTGTGCCAAGCTTAATACAAGTAGCAAAGTGCTCCGGGGTTCTGAGTGTATTTAAGTAAGAGGTTTGAATATAGATTCGTACTGATGTGACATGTGTGTCTAATCATTTGCGCGCTGCAGGATTCAGTGAAGGTTTTTTTAGTTTTTTAAGTTATGGCCCACACAGTAGTCTAGTAATAGTTTTATAGTTATAGAGGTAATCTTGATATGTGATTTATATGTTTTCTCTGAGCGATAACCCAATGAGGAGGTAATACACCTGAAATCAAGGATGTGTCTCAAATTTTTTGGTATGAAAATTTTATATACGACTACTTCTTGATGCCAAGGATTTGATGGGAGTGGTCGATGGCACCGATACACAGCCAATCACGGCCACTATTCTTGTGGAAAAGGGGAGTAACAAGGATAAGTCAACAACGACGTACAGTTGCATTGTGCTCGGTAAGAAAATTATTGAGAAATAAGTGAACTGTACCATTTCCAATCCGTTGTCAGAAGTCTGAGTACAATCCATACACATAAGAAAACAAACATTTGTTGCAACAGAAATTCTTTCAGCACAAGCATGCATCCGAAGTGAGATTGCCACACATAGTAGCAAGGCAGTTGAATGATTTGGGAGAGACCATAAACGACTCTACAATTATCACCCAGATAATTTGTAATTTCCCGTCATCATACTATCATCTATTGTCAGATTGAAAAATCTACCTCCAGATCAATAAACTATTGACAAACTAACTACTTGACTTTTGAGGGAAAATTTTGTCCAAAAGAGATTATGGCCATCAAGACGATGCACAAACTTTCTTTGTCAAAAATAAGAAAACTTATTCATAAACAGAGCGGTCTTCAAGGAAGGAAGCAATTGCTGATCAGAAGAAGACCAATCTTAACAAATGTGGAACTCAGAGTACCTTAAAATTGATGAAGAATCCAAATTTCCGTGGACACACTAAGCATATTGATGTCCAATATCACTTTGGGCGGGATAGATTTCAAGCAGCAGAAATCTGTTTATAGTATGTATATACTGATGAGCAATTGACAGATATATTTACAAATGCCATTTCTTTTGGAAAGTTCAATAAAATATGAGTTTTGATAGGAATAGTTTATTGTGAATAGTACATAGTTTAGATGAGGTGTCGTTAGTATTAAGTAGAACACTCACCAGAATCTACTAGAATAAGATCAGATCTCGTAGCAGCCTGTTAAGAGTCTTAACTTAAGTTAGTAGTAATTTGGTTGGTATACTATTCGGTATACCAACTGATTGCTCACATGCTTTTGTGATGGATTAAATATTATCTGGTGTAATCAGAGTCTGTTGGGGACTCTGATTTCTGGTAGGTGAGATAGCGAAGTTTAAAAGAAAGGCACTCGGCATAAAATTATTCTTTGGTTAGCATGTGTTAGCTATAGTCACTTGCGCTAAGTTTAGTATACTTTACTATAGTAAAGTAGTTTGGATTCTTAGTCTACTTAAGCAAGAGTTGAGTGTATGGTCTTAAAGATGTGTGTCTAAGCTTGTAATGGAATTCAGTAGTCTACCAACTCAGCCGCAAATTGGCACCAAGGGCAGTCACATTCAAGATAACGGTTTAGTGTTTGGCAGGCATTCAATCAAATCATGCTTATTTGCAAAGATGAGGCAGCACGGTTTATATTTAACAAGGGAAACCTCTTTGTTAAGGGTAGGACTCTTAGTTATATTACTAAGAGGGTCAGAGTACCTAGGCAAGAGTGCAAAGTACAAGGAACTTTGAATGGAGACAAATGAAACAAAGTGTAAACAAGCTAGCGTGCTTACAACACCAACTACCTTTGCAAACAAAGTTCCTTGAATGCACCGCCAACCAGAGATTTGGCTCTAAGGGCCATTCCACTCAAGATGACCATTAGCACTCTATGAGTAGTTTTGCAAGTAGGAGAGTGATTGGTGGAGGATCTTTTGCATGCGGGAGGGTGATTGTGATGACCCAATGTTGACATACTAATAGTAATCAGTAAGAAAAGGTGGTTTCCACAAGGATATAGGCTGAAATGAGAATAAAGTGTCACAATGTCATAGGTGGTCTATTCTTGTGTGTTTAACACTCTCACAAAAGATCTACTCTAACAAGCACTTAGTGATGATTCACTTCATTGCGATGGCCTCTTCTTCCTGAACAGCCTCTCCTACCCCAGCATCTACTCCCTTCCTGTAGGTTTATTTCACCCCAAAGATCAATTTTCAAGCCAAAGGCTCTTTCACTTTGATGTCATCTTTGACTACATGCATCTCTTCCCAAAAAATGCAATACCAACAAATCCAAAATATTTTTCTACTTGGCTTTTCTATTCTTTGGTACTCTCAATGCTCCTCAATGCTCCATTATTCCCAAAACCCTTCCTCACTTTGACTCACTTGTTTTGAATGTCAAGGATATCTTCCTCCATAATGTGCAAATTTCTTGAATAGATACTAAAGCACTCATTCTTGCTGAATGTCAAGGGTAACTTCCTCAATTAAGTTTGAATTTCCTAAGTAGTTACTCAAACACACACTACTACTGCAATATTTTAATATTGCAATGGTAGGGGTGATATCCGTATCAAATGCTAAGTTTGCAGTGTAGAGGTTTGATGGAAAAAAACAATTTTGGACTTTGGCAACTGAAGATGAAGGACCTTCTTGTCCAACAAGGACTGCATAGAGCATTAAGAAAAAGACATGAGGACAAAAGTGATAAGGATGGAAAAGATGAAAATGCAAATCTCAGAGCTATTAGCACTATTTGGTTGAACCTTGCTGATGAAGTTCTATATAATGTTATGAATGAGGAATCTGCACCAAAACTATGGGCCAAACTGGAGAATTTTTATATGACCAAGTCATTGACAATGGGAAGGATGATATAAACCGTGAGGAGTTCACTTCAGCATTCTTGTCCAATGAGATGCAAAAATGACCCAACCAAGAAAAGAAAAATCCAAAGGCTCTGTCTATCAGAGGAAGTGAGAGAGAGAGAGAGAGAGAGAGAGAGAGAGAGAGAGAGAGAGAGAGAGAGAGAGAGAGAGAGAGAGAGAGAGAGATAGATCAAAAATAAATCAAGATCCAAGTCTTGAACTGAAGGTTTCAAAGGCAAGCTATGGGTTTGTGGGAAGGTTGGACATTTCAAGAAGGATTGTAACAACAAGAGGCTTGAGTCCACCAAGATAAAGGTCAACTTTCAGATCAAGCAAGTATTGCTGAGTCATCTGGTTTGTGTATAATGTTCTATGTTTTACCCAAGACAAGACTTAATTTGAGCAGTCATGGATATTGGACTCAGGTTGCTCTTACCATATGTGTCCAAATAAGGAGTGGTTTCATGAGTAAAAACCATTCAATGGAGGATCTGTAATAATGGGGAACAACATGGCTTGTTAAGCTATTGGCATTGGTAAAATACCCATTAAGATGTTTGGTGGTGTTGTGAGGAGTCTTGCTGATGTTAGGCATGTTCTTGAGTTAAGGAAGAATTTGATATCACTAAGCACTATGGACTCAAATGGTTGGAGGTGGGGAGCAAAAAATGGAGCACTCAAGGTATCAGAAGGAGCATTGGTTGTAATGAAGAGCAAGAAGATAGGAAATGTTTATGAGCTTGTTGGAGATACCATTATAGGATGAATGGTAAGTACTATTTCTGAAAATTAAGATCCCAAAGATCTTACTCACTTATGGCACCTATGTTTGAGTCATATGAGTGAAAGAGGTCTAAGTGAATTGTCCAAGCAACAAATTCTGAAGGGCCAAAAAAGTTGTAAGTTAAAATTCTATGAGCATAATGTACTAGGAAAGCAACGGAGTGTAAGCTTTTCCACAAGAGATCAGTATTTAAGAAACTACCCAAGTCTATATTATGAACTTTCTTTATCAAGAGCAAGCTAGAACAGCTTTAATTTCATCTAACTCCACAACATTTTCATCACTTATGTTATTTATTTATTTCCAAATTAAAATGATTATGGAATTTTGCTTGCTTGAATCAAACATGGAATTCTTGGCCTAATATCTATTATACTGTACCATTTATATTTATTAGGTTCTTGAGCAGATCTAAAATTGCTAGTTCTAGGTAAAAGTCTAACCTTTTAACAGGTCTCCCATTACACCCTTAAATCAAAGTGCTAAAGTGTCAATGTCATCTCCTTGCTCTTGACTTCTATATTTTCAAGTTGAATTTTTTTCAATATTATTCTGTCAGAGCTAGTAGAACTTTATCTACATTACAAATTTATTGAAGTTAATTTGATTTCATCACTTGGAGATTCATCATGCTCACCCAATTGATTCAGAAAGTTCTTGACTTCACTCATGAAGATTGCAACACTAGTATAGGATTCAGTTCCCGTCTTCTATTTTCAACCTCAAGAAGCATTATTTAATAGATGTATAGGTAGCACCCGTCGTAAACAGATAAGAGAGCACCACTGTTTTTATACTTGTGAATATACTCCGGAGTGCTTCAGATAGAGTACTTATGGACCACATCAATCATTAGTTGCAGATAGCTTGACTACAGAACGGGATCCCATTATCCCTTTTCTAGTGAAATTTACAACCAGACCGTGATCCTCGACTATTGAGATACTATTCCAAATGTCCAGTCCAAGTTTTCACTCGTCTATTTCGATGGTGCATAGTCCGATGTTAGGGTCAATTTGGTATTTTCCAGCAGATTAGTTGATATGTTTCTTAACACGTATAAAAATTTAACTTGCAAATGAAAACTTTAAGACTGTTCTTGACCAAAACCTAAATTAATATTCACCATCTAGAAAAGTATCCATGCCTCCTCTTGAGTTGGGAAAGGGTATGTTACTTTATTTATGAAAACGATATCCTCACACTAAGCTGGTTTCAAATGTTCACGGTGACGAAACACCAACATTCTTGCACTGAAGAAGTCCTGATAATTAAGTGCAAGAAAGGACTATCAGGACTTCTGTATGTGTAACCAATTTTTCTACTTGATCACACAGTGTCAAACGGAGGTATTAATAGATTATGTAACCTAGAAATTTGAACAAAGTAGCGCCAATTAGCAGGTCCAGAGCCAAAGGTCGCCCATACATGACACCTTCGAATTTGAGTTCATCCGTAGTGGTTCTCAAATTCTGCACAAGCCTCTGGAACGAGGCTAGTGCAGAAGATTCTAGATAGATAATGAGAATAGGCGATGAAACACAATCACAGGGAACTATTTAAATGTCTTATCGTTAGTAACGTTGAAGTACTATCTCACATTTTATTCTTATTAAGACCTAGTAAATATCGAATTAGGGTTTAGGGTTTAAGAATTAGTTTAATACTTAACTATACCCTAACATTAGTGGCTATGGATGTTTCTCTTTTGTGCTCAAACTGAGTTCACCTTTTGCAATATTGTCAATTAGATTAGATTGATCATACTATCAGAGCTTATTAGCTTTTCATGTAAAGTCCGCTCTAAGGTGAGCACCTCAAAGTAACATTACCTTTCTAAACTAATATTTCTTGCACTGGATTATCAGGACTCCTTCAGTGCAAGAATGTTGGTTTCGTCGTTGAGTTGGAAGATGCAGGTACTATGATTGATTCGACCTATCATGAACCAGCCTTTCTCGGATTAAGTGTACAATACAAAGAAACACTTTTTTATCTCAGTGCCTTGCTTAAGTTGCTACCAAAGCAAAATAGCATATCACAGTAGAAGACTTTTGGAACGTTACTCTAGTGGAATCTGCAGAATTAGCGAGTGTGCTCGTAGGCCTAAAGTAGAAAGATAACCTAGATGAAATGACTATGTTGAAATTGAATCAAACACGTTCAGCTGTAATGATTAATGATCAAATTAGTCACTGATATGAAAGCTGTTAACCTACTCAGCGCAACCAAATTTCGTTGCAAGTTGGTTTGATTTCCAAATTAAGATTACTCATACATTTCTTGACAGAAGAAAATAAACCATGATGAGATCGTGGCATCTTTCAGTATGTTAGCAGCACGTCGACATCAGTTCAATATAGAGATTGAAATCAGATACATAAGTCGTCCAGTCTCCAGTTGATATTCGCTATACAAGCAGTTTTGAGATTACTTGGAATAAAATGAAACTTCCACATAGAAATTTAGAAGATTATCTCGACTGCAATGTGCAAAGTTCATGAAACTTTAAATTGTTATAAATTGATGGAAAGTACAAACATACCCGATACTCGGAGAGCTCTGATGACAACGGCCCGACGGTTGAAGGCCCAACGGTTGGTATAGGTGTCTAGATCTCGGAATGCACTGTCACATAACCACTTGTAGGCTCTGCACGAACAGCAATTTCTGAGATTAGGTGAAAGTCAGCGCTTGCTCCATAGAGTTTAGATTTACGTTCCAGTTCCACCTTGTTGAACCTCTATATCTCTGATTGAACGACTTGCTCAAGCACCTTTTAATTCAATCTCTTCTGTGGAAAGCAAGATGCACAAGCATATACATCTCAAGCATTCATTGCATGACTTGAACTACTGGTAGATATTTACACCATCAAAGAAGCGGAGTTCTGAGGCAGCGAATGACTCTTTTCAAGCACACGAGCGTAAAATTTTGATCAGAGAAAATGACATCGTTAATCTACTCAACTAGTCCGATTCATGGAACACCAGAATAATATGGCCTCTAGGACCATTGGCTGTCTCGATCTAACCGCGCAAACCTTACATCTCGGCTGTATCTAAATGGTAATAGAATCTGCAAGGCAACGTCAGGATTGCCTAGATCAATTACGCCATATTACTACTGCGTCCCTGGACTACTACTATCCGTTTGGTTCCCGCGTCCATATTACGCGGGAATCAAACGGATCTTCTCCTTTTTGATCGTAATATGCCGTCGCTATATCTACGGGGTCTGCACTACATCTGTTACACCGATGTGGCCATGCATCACACCTCTGGCTTAGAAATCAGCGCACAGCCGTTCTTCTGTTTTCATAGCGTCGAGACTAGCTATAGATGGCTTGTCTGTTGTCTCTCGGTACAGTTGGGTCATTCAACACTTCAGACCTTGCAGAGAATGTCGGTTATGTCGAAAGAATATTTTATCCCGGGTTTAGGCATCGCACTTTCTACAGCCTCAGCATTATCCAAACTGTCCAGGCATGTGCAGGTCGACATTGGGAGGCGGAGAAATATTGTGCCTTCGCTCAAGCATCGGACACTTTAATTTAGACCTTCGTGCTCAGTTTGTCTTCGCAAATCGGGAGTAGATCGGGGGATATGAAATTCTCATACTCAGCTATCAATTCAGAGCTCTAGCTTGAAACAACACATTATCAAGGACCCTGATATCTTACATGTATAGTAGCCGCCGATGGATCTGCATAAGACTCGTTTGCAGATGAGGTCGAGGGCTCCAGATTACTCACAAGTTACACCGAAAACAAGGAACAGTTACTGCTTATTTGTGAGTAGAGTAGCTTCAGATTGTGGCTCTCTGGTTCTACCTCCCAAAGGTAACAAACGATACATGCATAAAGAGAAAAGAGCTGGTCGAATCCTCAATCTGTCCTTGGAACTCGTGAGTTCATGCTCGATTCTTAAGCAGACAGTTCGATTTGCGAGCACCGGATCGGTCCAGGAAACATATGCAAGCCAAGGAACAGTACTCCTCACTTCAACCATCTTGAATAAGCTAATAATTCCGTCGCAAGGTGCTACCGTGTTTCGAATCCATTGGTTTGTGGGTGGACTGCCAAGTCTAAGTCAGCAATAAGTCTCGAGCTCCACTATTTATATGCATATTTCATGATAAGGACAGAGCGTAGGAACTCACCGACACTTTCACGAATATACTTTCACTGTGCGCTTCCAGTTTCTTCTTCTCCCGCAGACCACTGGCACATGGAAAATTTCGGATTGTCTTCAGCAGTCAAAATTATAAGTAGTCAAAATTTTAGGACTGTCTTAAACTACCAGAACTAATCTACGTACCACTTATCACGTCATCGTCATTTTTGCTGTGTTTTCCTTACTGTGCGCATTAATTGAATAATTTCCGAAGAGGAGGATCACGATGGCTTGTTATTCTTCACAAATCAAACTGAGCGGTTCTTGTTATTGTAGTGCCTCGCTAGATATTTTGGATGTCGCTACCATGACTTCAAATAATAAAATTTGAGATGGTGTTACCAATGGATCTTGCAATTTTTCGCATAAAATTGATATAAGCGGCATATTAAAAGAAAATTTTGTGTCTATCATTTATAATATATTAACGTTTCATTCATTTCAGTGACAAGTATTATTTTATAGATATAGTAGATATATTAAAATTGCCAAAAACTAGAGAATATGATCCTAAGCCCTACGTTAATTGAAGTGCTTAAGTGGACTTAAATTATAATTGATCAAAGCAGAAAATACTAAATTCCCGCTTATCATCCACATTATTGTTGAGTTTTCTAACGTTAACATACATCACAAGCTCGATATCATAACAAATTGAAAAATTCAAACTGTTATGATAATTTTATATCGAAGTTATCAAGCTGGCGGCTTAATACAGTTAACAGTAACAGTTAACAGTAAAAAAGAGCATGCATAAGCCTATGTCCGTAAGAAATAGTGGCGCTAAATGAACTCTCCCACTGATCACTCTTCATTGTTCGGATGTGCCATACAAATTGGCTCTTTAAGGTATGTGAGAATCGTCAAAAAGAGCTCATATACCCCAGGCCACATCGAACGAACGCATCGATCAACGCGAAGAAAAGCTTGAGACACTCCAGATATACTCTGAGATCAATTTGTCGAGCTCTTTATTCGACCATGAATAGTTTAAAGGAAAATATGAAGCTACGCATACTGGAGAGGATATTAACTGAGTCCTATGATTAATTAGCGTGTTGAATTTCCGACTGAAATGAATAAACTTGCATATGCTTGGAATTGTGCTTCTAAACAACCGTAACGACATTTCCAAATTTACAATCATAAATTTTAGTGTTGTTTTGGTAAGTTTATTTCCAGCTCTAGTACTAGTACTTACGTAGTCTAGATGAGATAATAAGTGGTCATAACTTGGAACATGACTTTGACTGGATTTGATTTAGACTCGTCGACAGACTTACTCTGTTACTAACGCACAATCAAAGTTCATACATTGACGCGAGTCACCTACACTTGTTTCAGCTTTGACTCGAGTCGCACGTCATGAAAGCAGCTGGTGTACTTCGCAGGATTGTTGATCATGATCTCTACATGTCTTGGACTTGAACTCTAATTTATATGTTCTTTAGTCATCATTAAGGAGATCTTTGACTAAAGTTACTCCAAAGCTCTGTGACATCCTCTGAACAGCCCAAATGCAAGTGACTAAATGTCCTCACTCAATTACTGTTCTTGCTTCAACCGTAATTATAATACGTAGCACAATTGCAACTCCAACGCAATGAGGCTAGCTGTACCTGCAAACCACCAGAATGCACCGTAATGCTTATCTCTTTGCCATTGTTTTATGCAGGTATACAAATCTCTATATACTGTATTGTCCTTCAGGAACCTCAAGAGATAATAACACAATGGCATTCAATTCGAGCTCAACTATAAAGATAGGATTGAGTTTCGAAGTTCAAACTGTAGTGGAATGTGAAAAGGTGAACATTTTGCTGGACTTGCGAAAGTCCGAAGATGCAGAAACTAGCTATTAGAGGTGAATCATCAAGCTGGCAATTTAGGTCTTGGTTGGGTTGTGCACGCTTCTTGTGGGGAAGGCAAGGTTCTTGTGTAAGATTATATGGATAGCTATCCATGAACCCCTGAAATCAAATGTTATAGGACCAAATTAGTGCAATGAGCAGTTATTTATGTGCTTTTATTCTCGACTTTAACTTAGAGCTGTCGGCCTTTAGCACTTGAAACATAGTTACTAAATTAGTCTACTTATTAAATAGCTTTTGACCCACAAGTGAAAAACGACTTCCACCTCGAGTCAAGTTTCAGGCCTGAGACTTATGAACGAGCCCAGAACTAATTTAGTAAGATCTACCATATAGACCAACTTTGAGCTTTGAGATGTAAATGAAACCAGATATTACCAGTATATTGCTTAAAGATATGATTAGCGATGATTCAAGATAAATCTGCAAACCAGGTCCTTAAACACTGCGTTTCAAATTTGATATGAGGTAGATAATGTCTATTCTTTTACACTGCGACCGCACATCGTAGAAGAATTATGTTTTCCTATCACGTATACCTATATATGTACTAGTTGACAGAACTTAGCCCGTAAAGGATGTTGGTGGACAACTGTACGTTAAGACTTTTTACGTCAACAATTAACTGTCTCCACGCAGACGAACGACCGGTATATCGTCTTGCTCAACATCAGAGGAATGGATTTGGACACCGGAATGCGGGCTTAATTATAATGTAATATAATAGTAGATAAACTCGTTGATTAAACTTCAAACTTAAACTTAAGTTGAACCTTAGAATGACTGAAATACGTGATGCAGTGTAGCTATATATAGCTACACTACAATATTTGAAGTAGCTAATATAGCTACACGCCATCAAATTTGATATAGAAGTGAATTTAGCCAGCAGAATGCCAGCTTAATTCTAATGTATTAATAGTAGATAAAGTCGTCGACTAAAATTCAAACTTAACCTTAAGATGAAGATTAGAATGCTTGAGGTGAGTAATTTAGTATCCAGACACGCTGTCAAACTTAAGAATGCCATAAAAGACCAATTTTCAGCCTAATAGTCGACTGGTTACATTCAGCTGTAACAGGATTAGTCGAGTTAGTTATTTAGTCTTCTAGCATAAACCTGGTGGAAAACATAAAACGTATAATGAATAATAACGTTGATCTCACGTCGAGTAACTAGCCACATATAGTTATAAAAATCGGGCGTTTGGGGAGTATCTTAGTTTTTTAAAGACTTTTCATTTAGCGATTCTGGCTCCCGAAGAGGACTACATAATGAATAAGAAAGTCAAGGGACGTGATCTGGACAACTTTATCCTTGGCGGAAAATGGTCATGGATTCCTGTTGCATGAAGGATGGCAGGGTAACAACAGAAAAGAAAAAGTGAAGGGTCATCTTTAGCTGCACGCAACTGAGGGTTGAGATTTTAAAACATGGACTTATGCTAAATAATGCAGCATGCGTCTAAAGGCGAAAACTCGAAATATAGCGTGTCTGTAGATGTTCTGTGATCGCGAGTTATAGAGATAACTTCCTGAAGAGTGAGACCTTGAAGAGTACCAGTCCAGTCAACCTGTCGAGGAGAAGCCTCTTTCTATTTCTATAGCTATGTCGTGGAAGCTTGCACCTGCTAGAACCGAACTTGCCGTCTCCACATGTCCTCTAGCGAATCCTGGACTAACTGCCAGACGCGATCATTCTGTAACACTTCCAAGATGTCTGCAAACTCCTTGTATCTTTCTTCTAGTCTAACTTTCTGCAGCCTGCCTGCTTCGAGTTCTAATCGACCTGTTAGATCTTCACAACTTCACTGACAAGTTGCTCGTCTCAGGCACGTCCTCATTCCTCATCCCACACGGTCTGGTATACTGTCTTGCATCACCCGCCATCCTGGAAACTGTGGCAGGTTTCGGTTTTGTCAATAACGCTTAGCCGACTTTCTTCATGTTTTTCATACTTCAAGACTACTTCTCCATCCCTTCAGCATCAACAAATATACAGCACCAACTCATATTTTTGCGGATTGTCCCTTGCACAAGAACAGATTACCATGCAGGTCACCAGACAATTTCTGGAGGTTCCAGCTTCCGCGCTGTCAGATCAGGTAGGTTCTGAAGCCGCAAGGGATGCACACTGTCAGGTGGAGTCTGTACCAACTGCATGCCCAGCACGAAGGGCATCGACCAGCGGAGGCTCCTCTCCAAAATACAAGATCATCAACACGACGATCAATGGACCACCCTATGTACCCACAACGGCACAGATACTTGCTGCCGAGATGGCAGAAGAGTTTTATGGAACACAAGTAACTTTCGTACATGCAGATTGCACAACTTTTAAGGATATTGTACAGAAACTGACTGGAAACAGTACCGGTGATTCCAACAACGAGCGTGCTCAAGCAGCTGCAGTTCCTGGCACTCGTACCGTTAATCCCAAAATTGACTGTGCTCAAGCAGCTCCAGTTCGCCTCACTCTCAGTCTAGGTAGCGGTCGGGGCTCGATCAAAAAGCAAGGAGCGTGTCTTTCACCCACGAGCTACGTTCACAAAACAAAGCCAAAACTAAACTCAGGACTGCCGAGAAGGGGCCCGTTCAAGTTACAGGTGGAACGGAGTAACATTAACGCTAAAGCTGTGGCCATGGAACTTCATCTGTTGCACGGACCGTTACAGTTCGAAGGTGGAAAGAATTCAACTTCGTCTGCTATGATACTTAGTCCAGTATCTCCTCTTAGAACTTGTACTGAGTTTGAGCATAGTTCTTCAGGAGATGGAGGCCAGGGTTCCGCGGACTCTCAAAGTTATGAACGACGGGATTCTCATGCTCGATACTCGGATGGAGAAGAAAATCAGGGAGATGCGAACTCACATGATAGCTTTACTTTTCCTTTTCTATATAAGGATACAGTGGTTTCCAACCATCCGCTACTCTTACCTCTGTTTCCAGAGGCTCCTGTCTAAGATGGGGAAATTGTGATATAGGGGCTTCACTACCGAGCTCGAGCTCTTTGTATATTCTGTAATCTTTTAGTTCATAGTAATCGAAATTTTCCGTTTTAAGGTTTACTTGATTGACCATAGCATGAAAACTGATGGAACCTTACGCTTTCTTGTCAGTGTAAAGAGTCTTGTCAACGATCTTGATTGAGAATTAGAGTGAGAGTCTGTAGGTGTTAGAAGAATCCTTTCCTGGTCTTCACTGTACAAGAATCAACGGGAAATAGGAATGACGAGCTGTTTCAGGGATTGAGATTCATCAACCATGTATATTTTGTGTCACATGTACATGTATCGGCTCGATGACCTAAAGTTGTAAGTTCAGTCGAGCGCTGTACATGTCTAGCTCTTTCTACCTGCTATCTTATGATCATGAGAATGCAATAAGCTAGAATTTGGATGATGCTGTAAGACCTTCTACATAAAGTGAGAATTTCATTCAAATTCTCCACAAGACTCAAGTTCTCAGCTGTACTGGTATTGCTAAGTGTTCCGGTCCATAGATAGGTCATTCACTGAGCTGGAACCAATTGTTACAGTAGTTGTTGAAGTTTTATCGCTTAGATTTCTATTTCAAATAAACTCAGGAGCGTACGAGTCAGAGCAGTGTAAGCAGCGTAAGACTTTGCAATTGAGGCCAGAATCCGCTGCAGCCGGCTAGAGTCCGCTCCAGCTAGCAGCGCTAACGTCTATTCAAATATTGTTCAACATACTTGCTGCCCACCTATCATGATCATAATGATTACCGGGGTCGTAGCAATACCTTGTTCTGTGTGAACATAAGAATAATCATATCAAACTTTCGGATCACGAAAGACAACATCATGAAGATTGATCTCACAGTCATCAAAATCTTTCCTAGTGTTCACGAATATCTTTTGGACAGTGGAATTCGAGAGAGGCATCTATCATGGCAGTACTCGCGTTTTCAATCTGAAGCTTGATATCGACCAAATCAAATTTATCCTTGTTCTTAGCTATCTTGCTCGTACCTTTCTCCGTGAATGGTAGTAACAGGAATAGGTATCCCCGACTCCTTTTTGACACATGTAGAGGCAAGAAAGTTGAAATACTATAATCCTAAAGACCCTCGTAAGATCACAACCGGTACTAACAACAAGACACCAGGCCATCCAATACCTTCACAAAATTCTGAATTAAATGGCTTGGATGTTGGTTGGTTGTTCAAAGCCGTTGATTATGAAAGCCTTGGTTTTAGTTTGACTCCAGGAAACCTGCACGGCAATTGTAGGCCTTGACGTTCACAGTTGTTATATAGACTTGCCGACTGGAGAACAAGCTGGCTAATAGAATGACAAAATCAAAGGCCGATGAACTTTGATAATTCTATCTTATCATGAGAAAACATCAGTGAGAACTATTCTAAATAATACCCTCGCTGTTTTGAGCACGTTTAATGTATAAAGTTGGTTTATGTCAAACTAGAATGTGTGCTGCAATCGTACACCTTTAGTGCCCACGGTACAGCAAGTTACATTACTGTGACCTTGAGAACTTACGAGTTTTCCTCTATGTGGATAACACTAATAAGAGGAGCGTGAATACTGTTGACACAACAGTACCAAATGTCATCGAAGGGATAAAACACGATCTGCGTCTAGATGTGGTTCCATGGGATTTTCCGTCGACAAGTCAAATGGAGGATTAACGATCTTTTCTCCTATTCTTTCTGAGCGACCATAATCAGCTTGAAGTGAGAAATGTCGAGCGGATATAGAAAGCAAGGTGTGACGTCCAAAACAATAACAGTACATGAGTAACTGTTACATAAGACTTTTTAAGTACTCGTGTTGAGGAGGAATACTCCGGAGAATTGTTCAACAGTCCGGATTGATTCTATTCTGAGAAGTCTTCGTGGTCTGAATCTTAATATTGTTGAATCAGATCTTCTCCTTTAAACCGTTCTCAGGTTCAAAACCGAAAGAATGATAGAAACCTTCCCTTCGTAAACGTAATGTTATCATTGACGACACGTTATATGCCCATTGAACTCAATGCATCTCTCTTGTTTCCTTGAAAGCTTGACTTTGAGCAAAACAGTTATTTTCTATCTTACATACTTTGATGATGTGTATGCATCAATTAGTGTATTGTAGAATATCGTAAAGGAAGTGGCAAAGATGTATTAGCAGAAGCCGTTTCCTTTCCAAATTTTAATTTAGCGATGCTATCACAAGCTCAGGACTTCGTAGAGTATGAAAATTTCAGAGACTTTAAATTCACTATTGATATTGAAGGTGAATCACGGGGCAAATCATGATCATCAGATAAACGACATGTAAATCTGAGTGCTGACACTCAGATTCCACCCGATAATCTGGTCAAGGTAGACAATTGCATATAACTTATTAGATTTCGATCCAGTGATGATGATCTGTATGTCCTTGCCCCAAGATCATCGTAACCGTTGCCAACTTCTCATCATATAGCCCACGTAACTCTTGGTTAATGGCTAGTAATCATGGTCTCGTCCCGTCGTTTGTTGCGAGTATCACCTGATAAACTGATCGAAACAGGAGTTGCACAGGCGGTTGTGGAATTTATACTAATGAAATAAAACATATTTATAACACGGTCTCGTCAATATGGATCACCTGCAAATGATCCAAAATGGATGCCAAAGCATCGGTTTGTAGGTCCACAATTCTCTTTTGTATCGTGTTGTTAATGACCGAGCATGAGAAGAGTCAAAGTTTGAGCGTGTGTATGACAGATTAACGAGGTCAAACTTTCTCTGTGTGAGGCAGTGATGCTTCAAAATCCCTAGTCTCTTATTAACTAGAACCTTGATTCATATCCCAGTTGAGATATAGAAAATTATGTCTCATGTCATACCAATGATTTGGAAATTCAAGAGAATCAAGGGACCAAAACTCTGGATCCCAAATCCATATCAGCAATATCGTGGACTCTTTTCTAACCAGGCAATGACTCCCCAATATGCATCACCCGACCGGTAGCACGGCTTTTTCATCTGATAATGTCCAGGTACAATACATGCTCCAGTTAGCTAAATTCAGGATGACTGATATTTTGACAGCTAGAACTTGTTAGTGGTGGACACTGTAGAAGTCAATTTCCTCCCAACTGCATTATCAGTATTCCATTTTCTCGCGTGGAGATGACATATCTTCAAAATCGAGTGCTGTCATGTGGAAATCGCTCCTTGTCAAGATTACTGAATCTCTTACACGATCAAACTTTACTGCGCAAGGGACAAATTAGCTGTCTTGCATGACATCGTAAATTTGCAGAGTGACCATCGAATTAAGAAAATCAAATAAGTCAAGATATTTTCCACGCTGGTGGAGAATACAAAGCAGAATTATGATTACGATCGGTCTTACTTGTTATCTACTAGTTCTTCGTCTCCAGGAGCTCGAGCAGGAACAAAACTTAGTCCGGGACTCTCTGTTGAGGTACACGTATGGACCCGTAATATTGGCCAAGACTCTAAATTGTAACTTTTGTAATTAGACAAAAAAAGTCTACGTTTTGTCAAAGGAACCGTCAAAGTTTTAGTCAAGTACATGCGCATTATTGCAAGAAGACACAGCCGAACACTTTACGTTCAGAAGGATGACATATTAATTCATCGAAGAATTACTTCTTTGATTCAGTTTGTGCACCGCGTGTGCGTAGATAATATAGTATGTAGAATCATCTAATGATGGCGTTCAGTTCCATCGCTGGAACACCATATTAAGCTGTCAATGGCGTTATTGGGTCCGTCTCCTTTTTGTGTCACGTTCGCACTGTAGATGCTGTAGGATAACACTGAACGAAAAAAGTCGTCACTTCTTGTCAATCTGGCCAATGGAGATTCGAAATCTATAAGTGTATAAGATTTGTCGTGCTTGCGCTGAGAAATGTTTGATTATTGCTTGGCGTCTCCGTCATCCTTGTGGTCTTCAGGTCAAAGACTTTCCTATCCAGATATTATACGCTGGAAAGTCTATTTAGATACTCGTCAAATGTAACTCAGGCTGAATGTACGTTCTTGCAATGCCCACATCTTGCAATCACTAGCGGATGTTGACATAGCAGTTAAGAAAACAGAAGCACAGTTGCACTTCTACAGACCCTGACATACAGCAGCCTCCAGCCAATAATCGAATGAATCATCTGCACCGCCGACCAGGATTTAGCATGAGAAACAGACCTCAATCTTTGCGCCAGCAGCCGGCTTGGTAGTCTTGGCAGTTTGTAAGAACGATCACATTGAAACGAGTCCGCGCGGCTTTGTGTTTATGTTATGTTACTCTGACTTCTTGCACAATCGAGAAAAATGATTATACTGATAAAGAAAATTCCTGATGCAATCGTGCAATCTGTTTGTCTTGTACGTACTGTGCCAACGTCTAATTTGCACTCTGCCTCATCAAAATCCATTAGTCCATCATGGAGTCAACCACAAACCAAGCTACATAGGTGACGCTCAGTTTCAATAAGATACTGGGTACTTAACTTTACAACAAGGTTAGCTCAAGCCGGATTCACCTCATTTCTTCCGGGAAGTAAGACAAGCCTTAGGATACACATCGATATACATACTTGCTTGGAGCTGACAATACTCATTGAGTGACAGTTATCTTACATATTTACTTCTGATACTTTCACATGCGTGTTGTTCTAGGATCTAGTGCAAGGTAGGAAGTCTCCCAATCTACTATGTTCACCGTTTACAGAGATTATGGGTGAAATAATCGCTTCTATATACATGCATTCTGTAGAAGTGGTGCGACTACCAAGAAGAGAGTGCGGATTATGACTAATTACGATTCTAATCAAGCAGTCTGAACATTTCTCAAATGGCAAGTCTTGCTAGATGCTGTGCTTGGCGATAAATTTCCCAATTATATGTTATATGTTAGCGAAGTGAGGACAGAAGACGATGAACTACAGTATTCTCATGCAACTTTTAGCAGGTGTGTTCTCACACTCGAAACAAATGTTGACGTCAAAGATGATATCCACGATGGTCATAACCGAGTCCCATACTTAGAGACTCCCTTTCCATAACCACATTGCGAGATATACAAATAACTTTTGACGAGAATAACAGAAACGAGTACTTTTATTGATCGAATCCTAGTTGCATATCATAGCATACGATGCTAATATTATATCCCTGTCCCATATTTAGAGACCTCCATTCCAAAACCACATTGCGAGATATACAAATAACTTTTGACGAGAATAACAGAAACGAGTACTTTTATTTGTCGAATCCTAGTTTCATATCATAGCATACGATGCTAATATTATATCCCAGTCCCATATTTAGAGACCTCCATTCCATAACCACATCGCGAGATATAGAAATAGTTTTTGATGAGAATAACAGAAACGAGTACTTCTATTGGTTGAATCCCAGTTTCATATCAGAGTATATGATGCTAATATTACACCATTTTGAGACAAACTACTTTGTCTAAGTTTCTCACTTGAAGTTTGAATGGAAGCTCAAGTGCTCGGATGCATCCATTGGACCCTAGCCAGATCTATTTACGGAAAAAAGCTCATGTTTAACCACAGATCCTTATTTTTAGTCGCATCTCTATCAAAGACAGATGAAGACAAAGTAACTGGATCATTACTGTAATTTGACCAAATGATGATTTGCTTGAAATTCAAAAACTGGCGCGATGGGCATATTTTGGGTATTAGTAAGAAAAGTAAAGCATAAGAAGTCTCATTTTGACTGGTCGGTGTATGCTATGCGCCCCTGAATAGAAACAGTTCGTTTCAGTACCATACTTGAGTCAAAACGGCCTAATTTGAAAGCTTTGCAACACGCTCGTCGTGAATGCGGAATCCATTTTGTAGCACCATCTCGATTCACTTTCAAGTCTTGAAAGTGACGATATCATTCACAAATCTAAATAGTGTATAAGATAAGTACTGAACAACTTCTGACTTTTATGGCGAAGAGTGATAGTACACCGTCTCGAGTTTTGTTCCTTTAATTGGACAAAAAATTCTGGAAGTTCGTTCGAAGGCTTTCCAGTGACATCAGTTTTTCTAAACGGGAGTTACCCAGAGATATTGACGATTTTATACTTTGAATTATCATGGATGTTTTCTTTTTCTCCATCCAACGTGATGTCAATTCTGACCGGAAATTTAATTCTCATGATGTTACGTTTTAGGATTTCATAGAATGCCTTTGATCGCAAGACTTCCAAAAATTTATATCCAATACCGAACTCAAAGACACGTGCGAAGTACTAGACAACATTTGGAAGGTGAAATCAAGATAAATGCTTGATCTTCATCGTTGATTTTCTTACTCTCAACTTACTTTTCTAGATGATGACGCACTCACAGCAATTGAAACAAAATTTGAGATGGTGTGAATGTTGAATACTGCTCCCAAAAATATAAACCAGAGCTTCGCATTAACCTCCAGAACAATGAAATTTGGCAAGCCTCGGTACCCTTGACACATAAGAACTAAAGAAACAAAGTTCGAGACTGTGTATTATTATCTTCGCCATAAAAATCAATAATTCTTAGTTAATTATGTTATTTGCTATTTAGTTTGTGAATAATGACGCGACTTACAAGACCTGAAAAAATAATCGAGATGGTGTTACAAAATGGTTCTCGTAGCATTCGATATTGCATCAAATTTACAAATTATTTGACATTGCATCGTATCCCCGCATTAACTCTTCATGCTCTCTTTCAAGCCTAAAACTATTTCATGATTCCCATTCCCATTGTAGCTCGTGTGTGTCCGTTGCAGTTATGCAAACCATAAACTATAGGAGAGTTATCACACTAGACACTAGGTGATGTTTCTTCGGGAAGTTCCAATTGTTTGTAAATCATATATTTTGCATAGTTCAGATATTTTAGGTGCAATAAGGCAGATGTCTCATATAGACTCTATTGGAGCTTAGCAGTATTCTACCTTTTCTGTCTCTCCCTTGTAAGGCTCGATGGGGTCTTCCCATCCTTTGTGTTTTTTACGCGATCGCCCTTTTCTTTCATTCCCATGAAAAAGAACATAATCAAGTATAATGGTTATTCAATTTAGCTATATGCAGTGAAAATAACTGCAATGGTCGTGACTTGATACGATAGTAGACTTCATCTTATGAGAGGCGTGGAGAGGAGAACCTTTAATCCACTCCTCAGATTCTAATCGGACAATTACACGAGAGCCATTCCACTAACTTTAATTGGACTGGTATTCGTGAAGTATCATGAGTAACGGAGAATTAACATTCAAACTTATCCAACTTTTTCATTCTGGTTTTCCTTCAATAAGCAGATGTTTTGATGTTGTCAAAAGTTGATTCAACTATGTTGCAACAACTGTTTGATATTCCAATTTTCTATGCCAATATAACCTCTGCGTTTGTAATTTTCCTTTCTACGATTAACGATAAGCTCTCATTCTTGAAAATTTCTAATATACAAGTAATTTCCTGTGACTATTGTTTGATAACCTTTCTCAATGGGAATTACAATCAGGACTTGGATATCAAGACTCTTTCCTTATCATATCTTACTTTATAATCCAGCGGGGAATAGTCGGAATCTAAAGAATTAAGATCATTTAAATAAGAAAGTTGGAAGGGAAATATTCGATCACCATATAGTCAATAAGGGATTAAAGGGAGTTAAGGGTTAAAAGTGGCACTTCGTGTTAAAATTTCAGCGTACGATTTAACATTTTTATTCTCAGTATGCTGGTTTACACTTGGGTACATCTTCATAATACTAAGTTCATATACCAATAAGAACATGGAACCAATTTCACAGTCCCAATAAGCAGGATAAGGATGTGCCGATTGATTGGATTGAAGAGGAATCTCCATTCTTCTTTGAACGTAGAAATGTTTGTCATACTGAGTTTCACAAGGCAAAGAGACTTCAAAACGTCAATTGACTCGCTCCAATGAGCAAGATCATGGTACAATTCATTTGGAAGAGATTGTTGTGTTTCATCTCTACGACGGACGTGGAGAGGACTTAGTGCAAGTGTGAGTTATAAATTTAGAAGACATTATTGACATGATTGGGACAATGCCAATCGCACAAGTTTATTGCAGCTATGAGGAGTCCAGTGAAAGGAAAACAGGAGATATGTCCCTGGAGATGTATCAAGTATCTGGCACCACCAGACGGCTTTATGGATGGTCCGCGTGTCTGAGCTACCTGCAATTCAGAATGGGAGGATATAATCTGAGCTTTCAGCTGTCCAGGTGAACAAGATATCGATACCACCCGTCATCGAGCAGAGAGAAACTGCTTTACTGACGGAAACAGATATTCAGTTTTCCCGTTAATATCATTACTAACACTAGTGTGTTACTGGTTCTCGCGTCCACAATGATAGAACTTTTTTGTATGGATGATGATTGTCATTATATGAAGAACCAATTACTCGTGGAATTTTCTGTGATCTCGGATCTCTTTAAGCGCTGATGAACGTAAGACTATGGGCATAAGTACACAATCACGAATAGCATCAAGAGATACTGAACACACTCCCCTTAAAAGTACTTCCATACGCCAAATTCCTTCTCCTCTCAAACCTGGGGACATGACAATTCATATGCCTGAGAGAGCAGCTACGCCCGAGATTCCAGTGAAACGGCGTTCTGACTTACGTTGTGAAGGACTAGGTGAAGGGGGGATGTTTGCGAGAGTATATACAACGAAAGAGACATACAACCTTCAATCTGTTTATGTTTCCTGCACAAAAAGTTTTCTACTCGGTAAATGAGCAGTCCGGACATAGCTCATCGAATATACCAGCATATGTATTCGTCACAATAGCAATTTGATGATACATACGCATACGGGGCCGTCCTACTCTAACTGCCAAGACTCTGTCCGACACACATGTCTCAACGCCATTGAGATAATAGACACGCGTGTTTGAGCAGGGAATTGATAAAGTGTGCGAGACATTTGCACTCTATGGACTAACTTAAACTAGCTTCTATAATCCATTTCCACAGTAGAATCAGCACCTTGAACTGCTAAGCCAAGATACATATTCCTATATTGACTGAACAGTAGCATCCCCAAGTAGTACTGGCATTACCTCAAAGCAAATGTTGAAAGACATCATAAGCTGCAGTGCACGTTTCACAGGGATTATCGTCAAATACATACAAGTTCGGCAGGAGCACCTCCGGCACTGGAGTTCAGATTATCCCACACCTTCCTCTGAAGACTACAATCAGTGTCTGTTGTCTATGTCCACTGCGGACACCTCACTGGGCGCTGGACTTCAGATTAGCACACACCTTCCTCTGAAGACTGCATTCAGTGTCTGCCATGTCTTGGTCCCAGTTACATACACAGGTTCTTCTGTCCATACGTACTTGCTCCCTTGCCCACAACTACCTGCCCTCCACAACGTAGCTGCTTTCTCCACCTCCTGGAATCTTCTGTGCCATTGCTTGCTTCTGTATCCATCTGCGAGAAGCAGAGTCCTCACCCTGGCTTGTTTCAAGGAGAGAAGGACAGCCACCCTGTGACTCCATCAGGACCTCGGCTTACCAGTGGTAGTAAAGAATCAATCTAGACCATTTCGCAAGCGTTTTCTCCAAGTCCTAGAAGGATCGCACCTTTCCACTCCCTTCTATGGTCCATAAGTGAAGAGAAAATTTCAGTGGAAACCCCTCGATGATCATGACTACGAACTCATATCACCATGATTACAAATACAGTCCTTCAGACAGCATTTAGGAATACCACAGGCTTCAGCAAAATAAATGAGATTTTCCATGTCCCTGAAGAACATCACCCCAACAGTCGACTACAGATACATTTGCATATACAGCAGTACCCATTCAGTTTACTTACATCAAGAAATCAATCAAACCAATCTGACACTTCTCCTGAAGGGCTTTGAATCAAACTCACTACATCCCTCCTGTAAATACAGCGACTTGCCCACATGTCACATGTACGTCGTAACTGTAGAAATGCAAGCGTGGACCTCTAAATCCATGCAGTGGATCGCTCTATCCAAATCGCATCTTACTGTCGGAATCCAATCCATGAGGAGAGAGCTGTATGAGACCGGGGGTGGGAATGCCAGAAAGATTCCTTTGAAGGTCCATACTGAACCACCTGTCCAGGGCAGAACCTCCTCCTCCTCCGACGACAGCAGCTCCACTTCCGTTCACAAAGTTCGGCGAGTCGTGCCCTTTGCTTCCTGTTCTCATGAATTCTGATCCATACGGGGGTACCCATGGTGCCTGTACTGGCAGAAGTTGGTTGTGTTGACCCCGCAGATTATGCCCCAGAGGCTGATGATACATAGGACCTTGTCCAGAATGCAATGCATGCCCACCAAGAGGGAAGAGGGCAGGGCCCTGTTGCGGACCTGGTTTAGTACCCAAGCCATGTGGATCATGCAATGACTGTTCCTGCATGAAAACATGGGCTTCAGTCATAGGGGACATCACAGGTCCACGTTGGGGCATCTGAGGAGGTGGCATGAAGTGATTGGGGGCGGGGCCCATATGTCCCATGGGATGGTATGCTCCTGGAGGAGATAAATGCCCATGTGGTGATGGGGGGAAATGGAGATGCCCAGCAGGCATAGGCCTGCTCGGTGCGGAAGTAGGTCCATGTCCAAATGGCATATGTGGATACTCCATCGCGCTGCCGTTGCTGCCGAACGAGGTTGGCAAAAGCTGCTGCTGCTGCTGTTGAGGTAGCCCTGGTTGAGGACGAAACGGTTGAGGAAACATTGATATTGAATTCGAACTTGGACTCTGCTGTAAGTGATGGTGTCCGGGCATCGAAGACGACTGTCGTGGTTGGAGCGATAATGCTGGTGGAGGATCCGATCTGTACACTGGCTGGTGTTGCAGAGGAGGAGCACTTGGTTGAAAAGATGCGAACCCTGACACTGGTTGCATACCTTGATTTACAGCATTGCCCTTGAATCGTGAGTTTGAGAAACTACTGTTTCGTGAAAGAGACCCTCCATTGCCCTGCTCCGGTAATCCTGCTGTTGAAGCCCTAGGGTTCCCATCTTTCACCTTGCTACTCAGGCCCAGAGCTTCCGACAAAGCGTCAGTCATCTTTCTATCATTTCCGGAATTTACCTCATCAGCTACACCTATTTTTTCACCGTTACTTATATTCTCTGAAAGCTCCATCCTATCTAACTTATGAGGAGCCAAAAGAAAGCTATCTAAGCCCTGGCTACCAATTGCAGTATTCTCTTCTCTTGAGGTAGCTCCAAGTTCAGTCAGTGCAAACTTTCCAGCAATACTTTCACCCACCATTCTCTTGGCTAGATTTTCATCCTTGAAAACTTTCGAGAGGCCAGATGATTCGGAGGACGGGGTTGGACCCACTAAGACTTCATTGGGAGCTTTGAGCTGCAAAGGAACTTTGCTTGGAGTCGAAGTAGGGATGGTATCGTCTGAAACTCTCATTTGAGCGGATGTCAAACTTCCTGATACCAGATTTTCCCCTTCGCCATTGACTTTGGAACTGGTGCGCATCTCTAAATCGGAACTAGGTACACTAACCATATGTCCTTTACCTTGTGGAGGGGAATCCACAACGTCACCGAGTGAAAATGAGTTACTCTCCAAGCTACTAACAAAACTGCCCTTGGCTCCACCACTATTACTAACGGGAGGACTCCCATTGGTCATATGTGTATTAACACCATTGCCCCAGAAGCCATGGCCGGGAGAAGAACCGGGACGACTTTCCTCATGATCCTGAACCATGTAGTGGTTGACTTTCTGGCGTGGACCGGGCATGTCTGCAACCAGTCCATGCCTGTTCTGTTCCATCATCTTACTGTCGGCCCAACCCATTTTGGACATCGGTCCTATGGTTCCAAGCCATGGTTTAGAAGCATTAGAGCTGGAAGCAGAGTTGTTCATTCTCCCTGAGGATTGCCTGCTTATCGGGTAAGCACTGGAAACAGCCTGTGTTCCATCTCCATTACCATAGAAATCACTTGCAAAGGTCTTGGATGAAACTGGCGCCTCCACAGAACGCAGCTCACTCATGAAAGCTTTCCCAAACAAAGCCTCCAAAGTAGAGTTTTCACCCGGTAAAGGCTTGCTAGATCCACCAGCCTCCTGGCTATTAGAGCTCAAAGTCCAGTCAGCACCGTGATTGTGATCATCTACTGCTGCAACTTCAGATTCTCCAAAGGACTCCGTGCGCAACAATCCACCCCGCATAGAGTGCTTCCGTTCAAGAGGCCCTTTTTGCAGGAGAGACATTAAATGGCGCGCCGCATGACTGTCGCCGCCTGGACCTCCTTGTTCACCTCTCCTGTTTGCGTCAGAAGCACCTCGCGATGTTCGAGCATTTATCGGTAAAGGTTTCTCAGGATTAGTGCCTGCTTCCGCAAGCATTGACTGCTCAATATCTTCACAAGTAAGAAAAACAACAGATGATTTGGATGATGCTCGAGGGGGTGGGATAGGTTGAAACTTGAATTTGCCAACAGGAGAATGCTCTCCAAATATGCCAGTTAATTGATCACCTTTATGTTCAACTTCTAGGTTCTTCAGCGAAAGAGCACTCAACAGAATAGACTCTTTGGTGACACTTTGCTCATGATCAGCAGCAGCGTTTGCATTTGCTGTAAGCCCCTTCTCTATATCTTCCAATGAGGGCCCAGTCGGCATTGGCAACACTCGGCCATGATTTCTAGAATGATTTACAGAATTACTTCTTCTTGGAGCTTCTGCAACAACCTGTTCTTTGGTCAAACTTGGAGTAGCCTTTGAAGAACCACCCTTAGGGAACAGCGACATGATGTCAGAAGGAGCTGCAGCGCCATCTCTACCCTGCTGCTTCTCTGAAACAAGATTATAAGAAGCAAAAAGAACAATATTAGTTTTTGCCAGCTGCATCACAATGAGTAGCTTAAGCTGCAAGTCTATTAACTGTCAGGTCAACAGCAGGGTTTAGAATAACCATTTGAGTGAAAGTTCCACCGTTAGTACTTCCATGTACTAAGACTACTCACCAAGTTCATCTAGATCTCCTGATTAAGACTACAAGCCAAACTCTTTCTTATCAAGATACAGCACTCTTCTGAACTTGACAAACGGTTAAACACTGGATGTAGTCAGCACAAGCCACAACTTAAGCTTTGTGAAAGCAAGACTTCTGAATAATCTTACTCGTACCTTCTTGATGAAACCATTGGGCAAACTTTGACATCTTTGAATCACCTTCCATCCACGTTTCCCCTCTGCGAAGTCTATTGTGTGATTGCTGTACACATATACAGATTTTCAAAACACTTGCATGAGGTTACACAGACTGGATAACGGGATCATTCATCTACTCAAGTAAATTGACTACTAACGGTTCATGGTTACATCCAGTACTCGACTATTGTTGCACAAAACTCATATGAAACTACTGCTACTACGTGTCAGGCTGTGAAAATTGAAAACATGGGCATTGCGAAAGAAGTCAAAGGTGGAATAGTACCTCGTCCGCTAAAGGGTGACCTGGAGGAAGCCCGTCGTTTGCAGAAACTTGCCCGGATTTAGTTCTGCCAAACCACTTCTCTAGCAATGAATCTTTATTGTATTCGTCAACACCTACAAAACCTTTCTCCTTCACATCATCACTTGGTGCTTCTTGCTTGTTATCAGCAATGCCTTCAAGTTTGAAGCCCCAGGCATCACCCCGTTCCTCGTTTGTTTCTGAAACAGCTGATCGAGGTGTGTCCGTCTCCTTTACTTCAGTTGTTAAACTGGCTATCTTGATCGATTCCGCTCGTGTCATGGGCACGGGAAGAGAAGTGTGAGCTCCACCTTGTCTAGCAATAGAATCATGTAAGGCTGACCCCAACTTGTCATCTGACTTAACAGTGTCATCCGCCACGACAGTGTCATTTGAAATGGCTGCAGAATCGTTTGGCAACGTTGTCTGCTTCAAACTGTCTTTCGGTACTTCACTGTCTCCCTGCATATAAGAAAACAAACGCAAAAGCTCGAGTGGTGAGCTAGGGAGACATCACAAGACACAAAGGGTTAAGCAGATAACAGAATTAGAAATGGCGAATAAGCCTACCTTCACTCTTTTTCCATATAATACTTACCGCTATGAGTTGGCTCCATCACATGTTTAAGAAGTAATTCAGAGAACAAAGTAGAGATCACGCGAGAATGACACTAAGAACGTCGGATCCTGTAGGTCCTCCATCTGTGTGCACAATCACTTACCTCCATAGGAGTCTCTTTTGCGGCGGGTGCTTTTGTTGTGCTCTGCATTTGTTGCAAAACCTTAGCAAAGCCCGGGGGTATGGCAGGTCGAGGTGCAGAGGATGCCACTGCAGACACAGATACTCCTCCGGCTGGTGTAGGCTCCTTTAAATCAGACGTAGAGTGTTTTTCTGGTGACCTAGGAGAAGTAGCTGAATGCACTTCGCCGGTAATGCTGTCATCCCAAAGAGTGTTCTCATCATGTTTCCTGATGGCAATTGCCTCAGGGTTTGCTAGTCGTTCTTCTTGTTTCTGAGTAAGCATTTTCTGCTGCTCCTGGAGACGTCGCTGATGTTCCTTCCTCATCAACTCAAAAGACTCTGCAAGAAAGAGGTAGCCAACAATTTTGAAGATGCAAAACCATGAAGAATGCAGTAGCTGGTCAAGAAGCCATACACAAAATATGATTGGATAGACGTTACATCGCAGTCTAAAATGTGGAATTTATTCGAGAAATGAAATGCAGCGACACCTATTTAAAACAGCAGATGACTATACCTCTGCGCTTTCGCTCTTGTTCCGCTCTCTCTTCATTGGAGATTTCTTCGGAGCCACCAAAAGTTTCGTCATTGACAAAATCTGTGTCTTCCCGTCGTGTAAATGTGGGGACCTAGACCAACAAAGACACCCATTCAGTTTCAGTGAGCAGTTCCCAGAACTGACAGATTTGCAATCTTGTGGTTGTGGCACATTTTACTTGCACCGTACTCTGACAGTGTTCGTCACAGAATCACAAATTACTCAATATATCTCTTAAACATCAAATAGTCACGTATACAAGGTAGGATGCCTCTGCGATGCATAGTCTAACAACCATAATTTTGAGAAGCACAATACGTCTACTTTTCAAGAAACTAATGCTGAACCTTGTGTTTCATGCACAGCCAACCAAATTGAAGGGCCAACTTAAAGTTACCGAACTACCATGGAAACCAAGTAATCGAATCTGTTCTACTATCTTCAACTGATGTTTACCCACTCAGGCGTTCAGAAGTAAGTTCAATCTCAGTACCATGAACAAACACATGAGAAATACAGAAATCATAAAAGTACAAGTTTCTTACCACTTTCATCGACCGCGATGCCTGGTAAGGCTCATTCGTTCTGCTGTTGATGCGCCCCATGCTATTGTGGCGCTCTGGCCCACTTCGCAATGCACTGGGTGTGCTGAAGTTTCCTGTGTAAGTTCTGTGAAGACTCCCACCGTGAAGACTTCCCCCACTGCCCAGAAGACCATCACGCTCGGCAGGCATCCATCCAGGACGAACCACAGGGCTACCGGGACCGAAAGATCGTGGACCATCTGGAGCCACAATGGGTACTGCAACTGATGTACAAAATCAAGCCATCAATATACTGACATCTGTTAGGTGCTTGCGGTAGGCACACCAGCTCTCTATCTCTATCCTCATCATTGGACCTCTAGACTCCTTTCATAAACCAAAACATAACGGTTAGAACTGTTGAAAGTTCATCTCCGGGCCGTGTTTCACGACGTATTTTCCATTGCGACTATTGGGAGCCTCATAGAATTCGTGAACTGAACATCCTGATCGGAGGCTGCAGTGCAGTGCTTTAATTTACATGAGATGCTTTCCAGAGGAGAGGAAGTAAGGACACAACTAATGAAACTCGAGTGCAACAACGCGGTAACGACGGAAGACTCGAGAAATGCCGAAATCGAACCATGTTTTAATTGAACTTACACGCTCAAATCCACAGACTATTAGGGGGCAAATATAATGACGGAAATACCTGGTTCATCGCCATCCCAGTTTGGAATTGGACGACCCTTTTCTCTCTCACGATCTCCCAGCCCTAGACGGTGCTCCCATCTACCAGATCCTTGACCCTGTAGCGTAGGCCCAGGCCTATCGTAAGAATTGCGTAGATGGACATTATCTCCCCAGTTTGCAGCCGGTCTTGGTGGGTAGCTAGTCGAAAAAGCATTTCCAGGAGGTTCTTCATCAAATGGCTTGCGCCTAGGGCCTGGTTGTGATGCAACGCTACTCCCTGACCTCCGCCACTCTGGAAGATCTTGTGGTGACTTGCTGTACAGCTCACTGAAAGAGGAAGAAGGACGTGTTAAAATTCGAAAGACTTGCTCTACACAGTAATGAATGGTGTCAAGTATCTAAACGATAATGCGATAATATTAAGTTTAGGCTTTTCCATTTCCCGATGACGAAGATCTGTTGATCAGATTCAGAACTTTCTGTCCTAGTACCTCGAAACTCAAAATTACCGCACTTGTGAATCAGTTAGTTTCTGACTTTCGTCTTCGTTTAGGGCATGATTTCGTGACCAGGAACCGTTATCTCTCTATGTGACTCCAAATTTGGTCTCAGAACTGTACATTTGCATTAAGGCTCAGCTTATAGAAGATCAATTTGCGTGTTAATCCCCAAAATCGTTATCAATGTAGAACACATGGACTGAACGTCTGTAATAAGCCAGCAGTATCTTAATCAATTTCTTGTGAAGTTGTTCCAGAACCACAACTTGACCTTTATATCAAGCAAACAAACAGGCATGCTATACCTAACTAGACATAAGTAGTACTTTCTGTTAAGGACTGTTCTCTATTCTCCATTAAAATAATATGGACATGTAAACAACAGAATATTGGTGGATGAGAGCAGAAGCCGTTCTAGGACCAGGTGATCAAGAACTCATTAAGTACATATGAATGGTAACCAATATATGCTCAATGCTCAATGCTCAATGCTCAATGCTCAATGCTCAATGCTGATAAATCCTTAGAGTAGAATGCATCGAATGTAACCTGAAGCAAAGGCATCATTGCAACGTATCGAGAACCACATATATAGGTGTATGAGAACCACATATATCTAAAGAACTAGTAAACAACGCGTATTCAATAACGCCTATGCAACAGAGTTTGAGAAATATAAGACAGGGTGCAATTGACCACCAACAAGCAATCGCCAGAACGAAGAAAATAAACTGTAGTCTGGAGTCGGGTAAGGATACTGGAGATCCAAAGTCAGGTATGAACCATGAAGCAGTCAAAGAGCGAGTGAACAATAAGTGGGAGGGAAATAGCTGAGGAAGGGAGGAGTGGAGCAATGCGGGAGCGAAGTAGATGGTGTTTTCTCAGAGACATATCGAAGTGTAACGGTGAAACGAGAGCGAAGCAAAAGAGGACTGGATATAAAGAAATGAGGACAGAAGCCGTTCGACGAACGGGGGATCCAGAACTCATTAAATGCAAATGAGATGCAAGACATGTAAAGTACGCAATATGGCAGACCTCTGATCAAACGATAGCAGAAATAAACCTAACCTGGAAAACATGTAAAGAGTAAAACTTATATACCAATAACCTGCATTTGCACAGCGGAAACAGAACAAATCGTGCAAGTAGAGAAATAAAATCAACTTGATGAGCCAGAAGAGAAAGATTCATATAGACCCAAGTCGAAAAACCATGTAGAAGCTAGGAAAACGCAAGTCGAGGAAGAACCTAGAGTCAGCCCAAAACGAATGAAAATTTTCGTTCTAGAAGATAAGCGAGCAATCAAACCTCCCGGTTTCAGCACTATGCTTACAAGCTTTGTTGAAGGGTGAGCCTCATGCAGCAGAAAGGAGCTCATTACTGGCATAGGGCAATCAAGAGGTTGAGATTTAAACAAACAGGATGACTCTTCGACAGATGATATTTGAAGCTGAGCCCTAATCTGTTCCTATGTAACTCTCGAGGATTGCTCAATTACCACAGATGAAATACGACCGTAGATCCGGGAAACTGTCATGACTTCAGAAACAACTTTTACAAGGTCCATCTCTCTGGTTCTTGAAACACTGTCTCCAACGCTTTGGAGTTAATGGAACCTAAATAAGATCCTATCTCAACTAGACAAACGAAGATCATACTGGAAAGCACCCACCTTTCCCTCTCCCTGCGCACCAGACCACGAGCAGCAGATGCAGCTGGAATGGCTATGCCTCCCTCCACACTGTCAGCAGTAGGACCCCCTCTGCACCAGATTCACGCCAGAGAACAAATTCAATGCATGCTTCACAGATGAATTGCCTTTGGTAGTGAAGGGTGAAGATGAAGACTTCAGGATGCGCAAAATACCCGACATAGATACCCGTTTAGTTGGACAGATTGTTGCACGAAAACAGGCTAGCGATCCATTCAGATTTCTTGAAGACATCGAAGAATTCACAGCTCAAAGGCGGCGAAGCAGCCATGAAGATCATCAGAACCTAACAAGAATTGCATTTCGTATGTCAGGACTTTGCATGCACACGTACCTTAGGACCTGCGGATCGAGGTTCTCTGGCGGCTTCTTGCACGTCTCCAGATCGGCATAGGACAGGAGGATCTCCCTGCTGTAAGTATGCTCCAAGATTCTATGAACAGTTAAGGAACACATTGAGCGACCTAATGGAGGTACGTATACAATTCCACATTAAAGAATCAGCCCCAATGCTTAATACAAAGATATTCACGTGAGATCCGTTTATCAGCAGATCTCTCCAACAAAGGAAATTGCTTGTCCCTCAATGAGTTCTTACGATCTAAATAGCATTTTTTATTTTTTTGAGAAGGATACTTGCGGTATGCTGGAGGCTCGGGATCCGGCAATACTTCCGCGACTGCGTCAGAATTCGCTACCTCTTGTCCCATCGCTTAAATGAGGTTAAGTGGCCACCTGAGCGTGGCAAATCCTCTGTAGAAACTTGAAAAGTCGAATGCCAGAATCGCGAGGATGAATTAATCGAACATTTTGGTTTAAGGTAACCCGATGAGGTTCGGGAACAGGAAACTCTGCTACTCCGAAAGCAAACTTCTCTACTTAAAACGTAGAATAGGATGGCAGTATCTCACAGGGAAGGAAAGAAACAAGATGGCAAGGTTAAGGGTAAAAGATGCCCAAATTCCTTGAAGAGGCGAGGGTATTGGAGAACCATAATCTACTGTTCACTTTTGGATATGAAGGCCCAGTTCCAGGACAATAAAAGAAAGTAAACAAAGGCTAAAACAAAAGCACAAGTTGGAAGGCTAAAAACGGGTGTGCGCTTCCACATCCATTCCTCTTCGAAAGATGTGGATGGAGAAGAATCGACTGTAGTACTTGTGGTGCACCAGGAAAAATATGTGGGCGACCAAACCACAAAAAGAACAAAGTTCTTCACTCCCTATCTATCTAGAAGCCAAACTACTAGTCTCGATTCTACAGGGATAACTGCTACAGATGAGGGGCAGAATTCGGCTAGAAGGAGGATCATCTACATCGATAACAAACCAGCAGTGAACGGGGCACCAAGGCCAGGTCAGAAAAAGTGCAACTACAGTTACTCTGATGCAATTCCTCTGGACGGCGCCGAACGGGCATAGTACTCAATCACGCAAAAGGCAAGGCGACATAGGCCCTAGGGCACCCGACGATGGGAGGAACAACATCCTACAACTCTAGGCTAAAGCCATCGCATCACCCTTGGCTTTACTCCTTTCCATGCTCGTCCGCTCAAGGTTCTCCACTTCTTGCTTCTCTCCCTCTTCTTCTATAAAAGTAATACTACAAAGTCCACCACCACCTCGGCATGGCCAATCCTCATCTTGACTTCCACTCCATCTCCTCCTCCTTTCCTCCTTTCATCATCATCATAATCACACAACAGCTTGCTCGCTCGCTCGCTCGCTTCCACCTCGCCTCCACTCTATATCTCAACTATCTCTCTCTCTTCTTCTACAACCCCTCGCATCTATCTTCTGTTCTATCTCCTCCTTCCTACCTCTCTTCTACCACTCCTCCCAAAAAATGGCATCATAAGATTGCTCAACATAACCTGCAAGTGAATGAAGTCGCGCACCGGTAACTGAAATCAATCCGCACCAGCGAACAATCGATCTGGATCCCACATGTATGTAAAATGAATGTCTCAGTTCGATGAGGGAGATCTGCTGCTGCCTGGAATGCTCTGCCTGCCTGCGTGAGTGTGTACTACTGCTTGTGCTGCTGTTGTCTGCTTTGCTTTGCTAGGGGGAGAGCCCGAGGGAAGGAGCAGAATGGAAGGGACAACGAGGGATGATGAGAGAAGAACGTGTGAGTGAAGAAGAGTGGAGATCGAGTGGAGTCTGCCCTTCTTTCGGTTTCTGCTGGGACCAACCCTTCCTTAATTTAATCAATTTCTTCGCATTTTTACCCTCCGCTGAATCTTTTTCTTGCTACTGTTCTCCTCGAAGCTTTACTGTTTCCCTTCTCTTTAACTCCTCCTTGCCCATCTGCCCTTTTACCCACACCGGACGGAAGAAAACTTCTAGCCAAGCCCTCTTTCTTTCCTTTGCTTGTCTTTACTGCATATCACCGCGCCATGCCCTCCCATGAGCCCCAGCGCCTCCTTCCATCCCCACCTCATGCCATTTTAATTGTGCAGGTCTGGCCCTGCTTTTTCTTATTTCTTTTGATAGATAAGTATTTCATTTTAAATAAAGAGATTTTACGAATTTAAAACTTTTTAAAATAATTATATTCTTGAACTACTTTATATGATATAAATTTTATGCGTTTTGAAATTTAATATTATACCTAGAGAGTTCTACTAGTTCTTCCAAGAATTTGTTGTTAATATGTTATAAATTTTAGAAATTCAAGGTAATTACTGTCATATATATTAAGAAATCTAGCTTTCTAGATGAGGAAGACTTAATATCAGTGTACAGCCAATATCTGGGCCGTCCATCTCTCATCTCTTATTTACTACGGTTCTTGATTCTTAGCTGATGAGCTTTGACTTGGAGTTTACTTAAAAGTTTACATGATCTCGCACATGGGAAACATGATCTCTTATTTCTATTGCAAATCTAAGCAAGTGTATGAATATGATTTAAATTTTAGACTTAGATATAATATATGGTACTTCTCTTACGACTATATTATATTCAAGATATATAGCAGAAATATTAAATAGATATTTTCTAGATTAAAATACTATTTCATGATGTTTGATATTCCTATTAATATTTATTTATTTATCAACACAAAATTTTGCTTTTGTTCTTTGAATTTACTTTGAACTTAGTATATAGCTATTTTCCTAAATATGGGTAACGCAAATAAATATAAGTAAAGTACTTAGGGGAAATACTTAAATAGTAGGTACTTCCTTTCATAATAGTAAAAAATATTTGTAATAGTTATGATTACATTTAAATATTTAAAGATAAAAAAATCAAATGAATTTGTATTTAAAACCTTATTAAATTAAAAATTTATTAAAATTTTCATTTAGACATCTTTCTGGAAATTTAATTCTTAATATACTAAGTAATGAGTCAAATTTTATTTATATTTATAAAAATAATTCCAGAAAGTGGAATGCATATAAGTTTTTGATTTTAAATCATTCATAAAACCAAGTAAAAAATTGAAATGTTATGTAAAGTATCCTTTATAAATTTTAGTTTTCAATTTTTTCTCCTTAATATTTAATATTTTAAGATGGAACGTGGAATGAGATTTCATGAGCTTTGGAAATTAGATTATTAGAAATAAATCATATAACTATACATCCATCCATTCATTCTTAGTTTACCACATAATATAGATCTTCATTTAGACAAACAAAATTTAATATAATAACACTAATTCCATAATATATAATAGATAACAACTTAGTTGTAGTTTTATTCATCTTACCTATATGCATAGCTTATATTTAAGTTATTATCCTTAGTTTTGAACGACAAAGATTATCCTTACAAATTGATAGCGTGCCCTTACTTGATCCGACTTGGTTTAAGGGTCAAGTAAACTAAAACTTTAAATACTATGCATGTCGCAGCTAAGCAACACTAGTAGGCCCGACGTTAAAGGTAGCCTTGACTTGTGGAGAGCAAGCAAAGCACACAGGTAAAGGCAAGCACTGCCTGTCACTAAAGACAAAGTCATGATCTTTTATTACCTTAGACTCACCTTCCAGGGTAAAGACGCCCAAGCGTATACCACGGTTCAAACCCTGCCTTGTGATCGAAAAGGTAAATAGTTGAGTTGACCCTCTGTAGCCGTTTCACTCCAATGTTTTCCACCGTTATTACCATACTTTAAAAACCATTCAAATTATAAAATAAGAGTCTATGTGGTATGTATTAATGTTTTCTTACCAAATTAATTTATATTATTAGTTTTAATTAAAATAAATAAATATTATTTCATATATTTTCATAAGAATCAAAAACCAAATCAAGATTAAACGGTGATTTGGCTCCATGAGAAGAATTACTTTATCCATATAATGAGTCGAGTTTAAAAAATTATTTTTGAGATAATCAAACTTAATTAATTTTACAAAGCATTAAGGAATGGAATTCTATACTTAAACTGACGTTTTCCAATATTGCTAATCTAGCGATAAATCAAAATATGTTCCATAGAATGCTTATGAGGAGGATAAACAGTTTTATTTTCATGATCCTTGTGATATCTGCTTTTATTTGAAGCTATTCAACTACTTTAAATAAAATAGGTTGACTATACTTCTCTTGATTCCAATAGTCAAGTCTAATAGAAGACTACCAATAAAGAATAGACAATGCCACTCCATAGTGTTACCATTATTTGTAGTGAATGGTCTAAATCGACATGAATTTATAAGAATAAATTTGCCTTGGGAAAAACAGAAAGGAAATCTCTTTTAACCTAGCATACTGGTTATTCTAGAAGAGCGAATCTACACTCTTATTGCTGTGCAATGGTATTCCTGTGCTTCCTTCTAATAATAACTAAAACTTATGAAGATAAACTCTAAACCTAATATTTTAACTTTCCTCCATCACTTACTGCAACATAACTTTTGTGATTTTATGGTAAACTAAGTTTCTTATTTCGATTTGCTCAAAAAAAATCTATACAAGAATTAAAACACATATCTCAAACCATTCGAATACCCATTTCGATGTCTTACTTCCCTACAACACTAACTTCAGATTATAAGGGAGAGAATAACATCGTTCCCATGACAACGCATGTGCGTGACTTGCGTGATTCTTTAACCCTACTCTGGGACCATAATATAGGGCCGTATACGCTAAAGTAAAAGTATTTCTATCGTGAGCATTGTTGACTCTACATCCGGCCTCTATCTCGGCCAAAGTTAGTGCCATAGTCATACCTGGCAAAGCTATAGAGGCATAGACGAGGAATTACTTTATCTGAATTTGAGGGCTTGAGAAATGTGATTAACTCATCAACCAAATTGGAATGAAGTAGAGATTTTCTTTGGAAAATAAAGTAGATTTGTTCTAAATATCAATCTCGTTTGTTATTTAGATCGGATTCTGGTATAGATGGGCGGCTAAGTAAGTGTGTTGTATGTTATATTACTATAGCCCACGAGTTTATAAGCAAGGTATTTTTTGTTGGTTAGTTTAATTCGTGTGATGTATGTAACAATCAAAAGTAGTTATTCAATTAGTTATTCAACTAGTGTAATACGAATAGTATTAGAAACTAGTGTAATACGAATAGTATGATGTAGTAATCAAAAGTAGGTATTCAATTAGGAAAAAAAGTAGTGTATAATATTGATTTTGAACAATATAATTTTTTGTTTGTAGTTATAAAAGTTCTTACTCCTTCTGATTTCTAATAGGATAAGGATTATCTGATTGTGTATTTTAAGAATTTAAGTCAATCAAAAGTACTTTTATGTGTAATTTAATTTACTGAATGTAATTTTTGCTCCTTTAGAACTAGTTTTGGAACAGCAAAAGTTCAATTTATCTAAAATAAGTATACGTTTTCTTATCTTAATGTAAGAAATTGATAAAAAAAAATTTATGGTTTATAAGAAGCATTTGCAGAAATAGATTTCTAAACGGTTGATATGCTTCGCTAATTCAATCCTTGGAAAATAGCGGTAAGAAGTAGATATTAGCAATTTAAAGCTATTGCAATAATTTGGGATATATTTATCATAGTTTTAGTAATTTACTGATGAAATTTTTTTTAATTTTTTATAAAGAAAATCTATCTATTACTATCTATTACTGATGTATAATATAATTATAAAATATTATATGAATAATAGACTGTAAAGATTAACTATTGCTATGAGAAATAATTTAGTCCAAACTTCTCTAAAGAAGTAAAAATTTTAATATTAAAAATTTATTTTAATAAAATTACATACAAATAATAATTTTAAATATATAATTTCATGGATGATATTAATAAATGGTAAAAAAAATTTATATTTAGATTTATAAAAAAACTAAAGAAATTTAATCAGTGAAGTAGTATCCTAAAAGCTCATGATATGTTATATTATCAAACAGTAAAAATATGCTTGCAAATATTTTCTATATATATTATCTATTATATAGATGAATCTTGGAAACATCATAAATAAAGGTTACATTTCAAGAAGAAGTGAACTCTTTCAAACAAATATTTGTAGATTACAGAAAATATGAATGAAGGTAAATATTAAATATAATCATATTACTATCTAAAACAAAATTTGGAACAAAATTTCCACAAATATAATTTTTAATTATACTTGATAATAACAAATGATTGAAAAATTGATATCTATAGATACTGAAATTTATTTTATATCTTAAATAATATCTTTTTCCTATTTATGGTAATAAATTTATTTAATATAGATAATGACAGGAATTAATAAAAAAAATTAGTTGAAAATTTAATTGGACTTTTATCTCTACACAATTATATTGGTTTTTAGAATATAAGTTATGATAATATGATTTGAGTTCATACATCATACTTCAATTTCATATCTTTAGTGTTTAAGACGCAATCAATTTCATATATTTTGCGTTTAAGAAGCAATCTTGGATTTTAGATCACTTTCCAAATCTAGCTTTATATGAAAAGAATCTTGAGATCTTTAATTTTACTTAATAAATAGCAAGGAATAGTTATATAATGAAGACTTAAATATCAGTATATTATTCCAAAACGTTATGTATATCTTTTTAGCAAGATTTCAAATATTAGAAAACTATAAAAATTCTGGTAAAACTAATTAGTATGCTTTCAAAAATATGTTTCAAAATATGATATTATTTGAGTTAAGCTATATTTTTTAAATTTTATTTAAATTTTAGGTAATATATCTTTTTTATAAGTAATCAAAAAAGCTCATCACTTTAGATATATGAATTTTTCAATATATAATGTATATAAGATGAAAATTTACTTTTTGAATTCATAAAAAATAATTTTTTTAGTCAATATTACTACTTATCTCTAGCATTATATATATAGTGCATTTTATTATTAAATTATATAAAAATATTTAATAATTATTTCATATATAAACTTTGGTTTTGGAAGCTATCGTGCGTATATATTGTTATATAACATACATCGTTGTTGACATTATACACTATAGAAATAAAACTCACACATAAGTCATACATGAACTCTAAACTACCACAATAATCAATTTGTTCTTCCACTTGAATCACACTCAAATTAAGTATGTGCTTGATCTTTCACTAAACAATTTGCAAACAATTGTGTATTGATTACAATCAAGCTACACTCACTCGAGCTAAGAGACTCTTGGTCACGCTCATTGACCTTCTCCATTGTAGCCAGGAACTCAAAGACTCAACATTGAGAAGTGAGCTCTTTGGAGCTACACTTTGTAGGTTTGTACACCTCTGCTCGACCTAGATCTTGAGCCCTAAGAGTGCCATTGACGACACATCCGATGGTGCAAGTGATAATGGATCACACCATGTGATCAATAGCCCTAACATAAAATCACACTGCCCACAAGTAACACATGAGTAAATACCAAAATACCTATGACTACCAACACTCCCACTTTTATGTCCAACCAACCTAACTTCAACACTACAATTGGCCTGACAACTATTGTGCGTATATATATTGTTACACAACATACATCTCTATCAACAACATACACTATAGAAACACAACTCACATATAAGTTATACATGAATTCTAAAGTGTCACAATTGTCCCCTATCTAGCAATTAGGTCTCTCTAACTCCATATAGCTATCTATTCCAAGTATGTGGTATACTCTATGGTGGGCAAAGATCAAGAGGTTGGGTGCTATCGAGCCTCTTTGTTAGTGGCCTATATGCAATCTATGCCACATAAAGGATGAACTAGCTATATGTCAAGTACATCTAGGACATAACCATTGTCCTTGAGGAACCACAATGACGGGAGGAGTCAAACATGCCATCTTCTTGAACAACTATCACACACCAACATAGTAGCAACTCCACCAGAATTGCCACATAACATACATCACAAGCTTCCACATAAAAGTGCCAAGCTTGGATCCATAGTGCAATTAATGTTTGGGAGGTGGCATGGAGCACAATTGCACACATGATCCAACCAAAAAATGCCATCTCATCCTTCCAACATGAGGACTCTAGAAGGTAAAACCTCATACACTCTCAAGATAGTGTGGCTTGTAATAACATCAAGTGTTGTCAATGCAATCTGCTATAGATATACATAGTCACTTGGATAAAATTGATAGATCAAGGGTCTATAACTTCCTCCTCCAATAGTATCATAGCATAAGGTATCCCTATGTTGAGCAATTGCCAAGTTCTCAAAGGCCATTAATATCACTCTTCTGAAGTTCTCTACACATTGAGAACATGCACTTACTCGTATGTCTGGATAATCCAAGTCCAAAACTAGAATAACATCTCAAAAAATTGTTGTAAGTAAATTTGGATCTCATCCATAGAGTAGAAAGTAAGGAGAGAAGGATGCTAAGAAGGCTTGTCGACTAAACCGATAGCCCATGGCCAACCAAGGTAATTAGAGATCCTAATCTCCCAAGTAGCTTCTCTGCAAACCACACTTACGCAATCCTCTTTTCACTATTTGAACCACTTTCTTTGTTGAGCCATTTGCCTTAGGGTGATCTCAAGAGGGAGTATGATGATCAATCAAGGCCTTGTCACACAAGACCTAAAACTCCTCCAAGAATTCTATACCTTGATCAGTGAAAACCTCAATTGCTGCACCAAAATGACTAAGAACCCAATCCACAAATAAATAAGCCATACCTTCATTGGACTTGTCAAGAAGTGCCACCAACTCAATCCACTTGGAGAGGTGCTCCACCACAACCAAAACATATTGATGATGTTTCACAGCCAATGGTAAAGGTCCAACAAAATCCAAACTCCAATGGTAATCCAATCCTATGATTGGCAATGGGTGTAGTTGTGGCATAGGAGCATTAAATGATGCTTTAACTTGGTCACAAACTACAAACTTGGCAACAAACTATTGCACATTGGTTTGCATACTGTGCCACCAATAATGGCTTTGCAATAAGCTATATGTATTCTTTACTCTAAAATGTCCTAGCTCTTCATGAGCATGATAGGCCAATTGTGATCTCTAAGATGGAAGTGATACTACTCACATTCTACCATCCTCTCATACATGAAGAAGGTGTCTACCCTCCAATCTAAACTACTTAGCTTGCTAAAGAACATGATCTCTCTCTTTGGCACCAATTGTGCCACCCACAACACCATTGCAAAAATAATCCATCACTAAGATATCATCATGAATGTCTCATTGAATTATACCTATATCTCCACCCTTTGGATCTATGACTGCAATAACTCCTCTTGTATGCATTGAAAGAGATACCACTAAAGTTCTCATAAAATATACATAAAAGGTAGATGCATGCCAACTTGGCACCATCTCCTCACTTGTCTCACCATGCCAACGTGCTCCGGTTTGATCCTTCTAATTGGGACATGTGTTTTCTACTCAATCCATCTGTATCATGGTTCACCACTCCAGGTCTATGAATAACCATGAAATCATACTCCTATAAAATCATAGCCCATCATGCAAGCTTCCTTAAAAGCTTGTCGGACTCCATCAACCACTTTAGTATTTGATGATCAATGATGAGATTCAAGAGGTTATTAAATAAGTAACATATGAAATGTGTTAGTGCCCATACTACTACCAAGCACTCTCTCTCATATAAACTATACTTTGCCTCCATTGAATTGTTGGAGAGACTAGCATAGGCCACCACAAACTCCTTCTCCTCATCATCATGTTGAGAAAGCACTAATACAAGCTCCAATGTACTCCAAATCAATGTGACCTGGAATGGTCATCCTCTGATCAATCTCTTAAGAATAAGTGCAAATGTCAACCTCTCCTTGAGCTCTATAAAAACTCTTTCTTGCTCATATCTTATAATTACAATAGCTAGATAGATGATCTAGAGATGAAATTTGGGTTGATAACATCTTGAAGGATGTTATACATGATAGATTAAGTAGATCAGATAGATGTATCACCAAAAGAGTACTTCTACTAATAGGGTAGAAACCAAAATATGCTTGGAAACTTTAGAATCAATATCTAGGTATATGATCTAGAGGTGAAACTTGGGATGTTGACATCTAGAAGGATGTTACACATGATGAAGAATGTAGATTGGATAGAGGTATCACCAAAAGAGCACTTTTACTAATAAGGCAAAAGCCAAAATAGGCATGAAAACTTTGGAGGCAATTTCCGAGGCCTAAACGGATGAATTAGGCCTAAAAAATGTACAAATTCCCCCCCTCCCCCATGAAGGACAAGTTGGACTTCTCTCCCCGTGGTTTGTCTCACCGAGAGCTTTCCAATGGTACCTCACCCACATGATTTTGAGATTCCTTAAAAGATTCCCTTTGATCAAAGCCTATTTGACCAACCAGATGGGATCAGGACTGACATGTCACCTATCCAAGCACATAATCTGAGGGTGGAGCTTGCTGACAAGTCACTTATCCATGTACCTAATCCTATGGCGGAGCTTCCTTGGAGAGATCCTCTTTGGCTACCCAATAAAGAGAATATGCTCCTTTGGGGCATTGGAGGATTGAGTGTGAAATTTGTGTTTTTTCTCTTGTATCTCTCTTGAAGAGTTCTCTTGTCATCAGAGTATTACATCTCCCCAATACCACTCTTGTGTAAGCTTGGTTAGCTTTGTCAAGGCCTTGGCAATGGCATTGAATCCTCTAATATAATAGTGCTAGAAGTTTTCTAAACCAAGGAATGCTTGCACTTTGCTCACATCTATAGGCTGAGGAATACATACAATAGCCTCCACCTTGGTCTACTAAACACCAAGTCCTCTAAGGTAATAGTGTGACCCAAATACTCAACTTACTTGTAGAAGAATCTACACTTCCTAGGATGTAACTTGAGTCCATGAGATCTCAATCTCTCAAACACCTCTAAAAAATGTCTCTCATGCTCCTCCATAATAGTGCTATAGACCAAAATATCATCAATATAGCACCAAGCAAAGTAGAATCCTACTAGGATCCTATCTGTGATCCGTTGGAACTCAACAAGAGAATTCCTTAACCCAAATAGTAAGAACCTCCACTAATATAATACATCCTTGCTGTGAGGATCAATAGCCCAAAATGTTGCCCTTGGACTTATCCTCCTCCTTTATTGGAAACTAATGATATCTTGCTCAAAGATCCAAAGTATTGAAGACCTTTGCATGCACAATTGAATCAAAGATCTCCTCCCGTGTAGTATGGCATGCTAATCAGCCCTAGTCTTTTGGCTTATAGGACAATAATCTCTACACATCTGCTTATCTGTGTAGTTTCCATGCATATCCTTCTTGGCTTGCATCATTGTAGTTGAAGTATACTTTCCATGTGAGATCTCACTAAACTAGCCTCAAAAAGTATCTTCTTTGGCTCTAAATCAATGCTCTCTCCATGTCATTATATATGTAGGGATGTTGAAAAAATGGTGTATCATTAGTCAACTCAATCTGAATACCATGTCCATTTAGAGCACCCAAATCCTTCATATTGAGGACAAAACAACTTATGTAGCTCCTCAAGAACCGCTAAACTTTTTGTCTTTTTCCTCTTAAAAGCTTGGGTCCAATATCTAGCTCTCAAGTATCCTATATAATTGATGTAAGAGTGGAAGATGAACTGACTGGCTACTTCACTGGCCGTTGGGAGCAATAATTTCCATGCCCTTCAACCATTAGAGTGCCCAACCTCAATGTGAAAAAGTCCTTCCAAGAATAGCCTAGAGCTCATACTGCAAGCTCCATACGTCCTCTAGTTGCATCCCAAGTAGACCAAGAATGTAACCCAAGTAGACCATGCTCACCTAGGTGGACCCCAGGTAGACGACTCTCACTAGTAGCCACTAGTTGTGTCCCAAGAATACCTTGTCCACCTGGTCTATTGCCCTTGACATATTCCTAAAATTGTCTTGATAGGCTCAGAGCTCACAAGTGTCCAAGTGATGATGCATATCAAGTGCATCCATGCTACTCTACCAAGCCAAGACTCACAATTAGGTCAAACAATTCAAGTTCATAGCCTGACCTAACACTTGATGCTTGGATGCCTCTAACACTATTGTAACAACAATAATACCAATACAAAACTCATCACTTGCTCTGTCTCATCTGCATTGAGCTCTGCCAACTAATGTAATTGTGAGTCACAAACAAGTCTAGGTCCTCCCTCTCAAAAAGCATGGGAGTTGGGAAACTCATAAGTTTGGGTAAAGTGACTCTAGGCTATCCAACAAGGTTCACCACTACCATAGGTGACCCTATCAGCCACTACCACCATGTGAGGCTAGCACCCAACATCCAAAATGTCCTCAAGAGTAAGGTGGTTTAGTCATTGAATCCCATCATAAGCATGCTATAGAACCTCTCTAGGTAAGAGGTTTGTCCACCAAAGGCAAAGATAATACACACATGATCCCATTATGGTCTCATACAACAACACAACAAGCCCCATCCAAGAATAGACTTGATGTATAATCATTACCACCCAGGTACAATTATCACCCATCAAAGGACATTCTCCAAAATGTAGGCTAGAGAAATAGACAGATGAACTTGGAGATATCATAGTATATATAACATCTTCCAAAACACACCAAAATGTGTATCTTGGAGACCATGACCTCAACCAACATGAGTATGTCCCTAACATGGTCATCTAGAAATCACCAAATGAATAGGACTATATATCTCCAAAACTTGTACCCTCAGCAAGGAAATGTCTACTTGTAGAGTCTTTTTGTAACTCCTAATTATTGACATCAAGAATAACTCAAGATATCAATAGACAAAGTGTATCACATGATGTAGAGAGACTTGCCTAGTAGTCTCATCTCTCTCCACATACAAGTACCATTGTACTTGTATACCTACCTATAATACTATAGTTAGTCTAGTGTTAATCCCACCAAACAACTACAATAGACACACTTCCAAGCAATGAGTGTGGTATCCAAAGGTGACAACTTGATAGAATCCAAAGGCTCATCCTCACATTGGTCTCTTGGGGGTACAAAGGCTCCACTCAAAGCTTATTGCACCAACTAATCTGCATGTTGTTGCAATGTATCCTCAAAACTCCACAATGAAACATCCAACATGGATAGAACAATCTCACTTATACTCCAAATCCGAGTGATCTCCTTTGGTATTGGAGTATCCTCTACATGGGTGTTCTCCTCCAATAAATCACCAACCCAAGTAACAAAACCATGGAAAGCTAAAATTGATGCCATGGTCCTTGATTGTAGTGAACCAAGACTACCATTACTAAAGCATACTGGTATGCAACATACCCATCCCTCACTTGACTACCAACCTAGTCTATAGGTGGCTATCTCCTCCCAATAGTCAATTTTAAAACACATGGGGTATAACATTGCTCCACTAACTAGCACATCATATGACTTTGCTCCAATCACAATGGCTTGAGCTCTCACCACAGGGCTGTCAATCGGATGACTAGGCTAAATCTTGACAATGAGCTCTCCACATATGATATACTATGTAGAACCACCCCTAGAGATGTTTGGATCTGAAATGGACACCTCTCCCCATCAGTCTATTGTAGCTCCAAATCTACAACTTTAGCCTTCCCTAACATAAAGGACTATGCACTAATGTCTTATAAGACCCTATATGTATAGACCTTCCCTAAAAGTCACACCAAATGGAAAATCCCCTTTTGGTTATCCAATAGGACAACTCTTAGTGTGAATTGCGCTTGCTTAAGGGCAGGTCTTGCTAGTAACTTTGCTAATCTAACTGCTATTGCTTGCTATAAACCATTGGTCATTGAGCGGTGTCATCGGGAAAAAAGCCCACGTGTACCCTTGAGGCTTTTGGTGTGATAGATTTTCTTTTTCTCTTTCAATTGTTGTAAGGAACATGGATATATGTCAATATGTCTCAGGTGTAGTTTATGCTACCTTGTTGCGGGAGATATTTCCTATATTATTGTGAAGTTGGAAAAAGTTATGGGGTTATTAGCCCAAGGAGTCGTTTAATGTGGCTTGAGCCAAGAAATAATGTTGGGTTACACTAGCTCAGGTTCTGTTTTACGTTATTGGAATTAAAGAGTATTTGCCTTAGAGGAGGAGCAAAAAGGAGTCTTTGAGTTGGAAATACTTGGGAGGCTTTAGTAGGGGGTTTGGCAGGAGGAGAAATTCTTGAGAAGCTAGACGGTTTGGACAAAGGAACACACACAAGAGAGAAATTTTTGAGTTGGACAAGAGGGGGTATGGCAAGAGGAGAAATTCTCAAGAAGCTAGAGGGTTTGGACAAAGGAACACACATAGGAGAGAAATTTTCGAGTTGGACAGGAGGGGTTTGAGAGTGTAGGGGAGAGAAAAGTTTCTTCTTGAAGGGATGAACAAATGTGCAGGAGAGGAAGTGCTTGGACAGAAGGGCAATTTTCGCAGGTACTGTTAGGGCTTGAATGTAGAAGGGAGAGAAAGGTTTCTTCTTGAAGGAATGAACAAATGTGTAGGAGAGGAAGTGCTTGGACAGAAAGGCAATTTTTGTAGGTACTGCTAGGGCTTGAGAGTGCAGGGGAGAGAAAGGTTTCTTCTTGAAGGAATGAACAAATGTGCAGGAGAGGAAGTGCTTGGACAAAAAGGCAATTTTTGCAGGTACTATTAGGGCTTGAGAGTGCAGGGGAGAGAAAGGTTTCTTCTTGAAGGAATGAACAAATGTGCAGGAGAGGAAGTGCTTGGACAAAAAGGCAATTTTTGCAGGTACTATTAGGGCTTGAGAGTGCAGGGGAGAGAAAGGTTTCTTCTTGAAGGAATGAACAAATGTACAGGAGAGGAAGTGCTTGGACAGAAGGGCAATTTTCGCAGGTACTGTTATGGCTTGAAAGTGCAGGGGAGAAAAAGGGTTTTCTCTCAAAGGAATGAACAAAGTGCAGGAGGGGAAGTGCTTGGACAGAAGAGAAATTTTCGCAGGTCTGAAAGGGTTTGGGCAGAAGTTGAAGAGAACAAAATTTTGCAGGAAAGCAGGAGCACAGGAGATTCAGACAGTAGAGAATTTTTGCAGGTCTGAAGGAGATTTGCTGCAGAAGTTGCCGAAGGATATCTCCCAAAGTCAGGAAGAAGAGGAGGAGAATTTTGAAGTGGATCAGCTCATCTGGAGCAAGGGCAAGGAAATATTTGAAGTTGGTTGGCCTGTCTGAATGGAGTGAAACTGATCTGCAAAACAAGGCATAGGAGAATGAAGAGGTTCGGAGGGTGAGTTGCCTTGTCTGCTGTCGGACAGAGTATATGAAGTGCCGGGCTGAGTTGATGAGCAGTTGCAACCTTAGGGCAGGCATTGCCTTGACTAGAACTATTTGACTTATCCAACCTTGTGAACTTTGTTGTTGAAATTCTTGTGAATGATGAGTCTTGGAAGCGGATTTGTGTTATGAATTGTAACTAGAGTTGAGGAAAACTCCATTCTAGGAGCTCTCAGTCCGGTCCAGGTGAATAACATAATTAAATGATCTGGGTGCTCGGGTTTATGTTTGGTTAGATCACTCAGTTGTTTTTTATCTTACTTATTTTATTTTATCAAAGGACCACCTGACCTGGGTCTATGAACTGCCAGATCCCGAACCGTAGCTTGAACCTGACGTGAAAATAGAAAATGAGACGAGGCAGAGGTAGAAACCATAACACCAGACTCGCATGACAAGATTAGTTTTGCAAAAGTCAAGGATAAAACAAAACCTTTAGGGAGAGCCAACCTCAGGGAAACTGAAACAACAAGTTCATATAGAGACAAATTCCCAACAATCCAAGAGTAGGGAAGGAATGTCAGTCTACGGGCAAATCCAAAAGAAAGACAGTAAGGAAAACTAAGCACAAGCAGCCATGTGCTCTGTGCACTCTCGAGACCAAACGTTCCCCATGACAACGGATCCCATGCTCCTCAACCAAGTCAACTCCACTATCAACCACCTTTCCTCTAGTAGCGAGAACCACATCACTCTTACTCTTATAAAATGTGACAATCAACTAGAATATTGGAGTTGAGTCAACTACCAATGAAAACATATCATTGGTTGAGAATAAAGGGAAGCACATAAGTGATTGGGCCACCCCCAACATTGTGCTAGACTCAATTTGTGTTGTAGTTGGTGGTTGACTTGCACCTAGTCTATCATGCACTCTATAACCACCTACCACACCTACACTAGGATGTCTAGGAGCTATGGATGTTGTCTATAATGCCTCTATAGTGTTGCATTGTCTATAGTGTGAAAGATTGAGGAAGTCTACTCTATTTACCATCCTCTCTTCTGTGTAGATCCAACTCCATTAATTCTCCTCTAAGCTTTGGAGCATATACTAAACTTCTAAGACTACAATAGATGCATCTACTTGTATTGCTCCACACATGAATTCTAAGATATCTTTATCATCAACATAAGAGGTAGAAGCCTCAACACCCAAATTTGATCTCCTTTGAGCTATGGCCATGCTAGCCAATCTTTGCTCCAACTACTCAATCCAAGTAGCCATGGCTATATAAGAAGCAATGGCAGATATTGCAACCCTACCAGGTGTGGATCCTCTACCACCACCTCTACTACCTTGTCCTCCATGATCTAGGGCTCCTCTACCACCTACCATAGTAGCCCTACCACTTTGTAACTCTAGGTGAAGGTCAAAGCATTGGTCACTAGTGTGACCAAATTTATGGCAATGGTCACATTGTCTTTGTGTTGGTTGTAATGAACCAAAGGTATCATGTTCATTGCCTTGAGTGCACTCTCTCTTGTGGTAAGGTCCACCACAAGTTTAACAAGCAATAAAACCACCACTCACATGCTATTGTTGATCTAAAAATGAAGGTAAGGATCTAGCTACACTAGGCCCTCCACTCACTCCAGAGGATCTGGGCTACCCACTCTATCCTTAGAAGCCAACATGGCATGATGCACTCTATTGCACTCTAGAAGAAGTAATAGTTGTGGATGAGGTCTCTCTACCAAATCTAGATGTGACCACTCTCTTCTCCACCATGTTGAGGTCAATGCGCTCAGCCAAAAAAGACCATTGCCAAATTAGGCAAGGTAGCCTATAACAATGTAACATCATGTACTCTATGTCGCAACTCCTTATCTTGGATCCCATACCAAAATTGGACTGCATGGACCTTAGAAACTCCCTGAGTGAAATCAATCCACCATCTCTTGCAAGTGTATGCTTCATGTCGGCTCTCTTTAGCCTTTTGTTGGAACTCTTGCAAGCTCCTCAACTTGTTAATCCATATTCCTTGGTAGTTTTGCCTCAAGCATGGGAAGAAATCTACCATGGGGTTAAACCCCAATATTACACCACCTCTTGTAGTGAGTGGTATGCTCACTTGTAATAGCACAATCTCCAACTAATGTATCTCCACTAGATCGACCAATGTTACTAGAGCTAGAACTCGTGGGTCTATAGATCTACCCCTAGCAACCAAACCTAAAGTGATGGAGATGTAGTTTGGAGATGTATATTGACTCCATAGTTTGATCTCCTCCAAGTGAGCTTTCCTAAACTCATGATAGTCATCCATCAGTGGACCATCCAAGTGCTAAAACAACCCCTTTTATGCCATGAAGAGTGTGAACAAAGTTAGGTTTTGCATTTGCTACATATCACATCAATTATTGAACTCTTGGATGATGTCATCCAACTCAATGGTACCCATTGTATTAGAGTAGCACTTGGGACCTTTGGGGGTTCCATAAATCTTGTCTAGGTCCCACAAAAATGGCACGGACATACCAAGTGCACTCTCAATTGAATCAACTTTTGTATCAAAATCCAAATTAGAGTCAATCTCCTCCCACATTGAGACATAAGAAACAAGTTGATATCAAGTGCCAATTTGGGTAAACCTGTGTATTACAGTGCTATCTACTCTAGAATCCTCAAAGAAGTCTATCTTGATAATGTAACTCAAATTGCAATTGTAACCACCGCAAGTATCCCACCAAGGATCACCATCAAGTGCTAACATCAACTAAACACCACCCACTAATGTAACTCTAACTATGAAAACTACACTAAGGGAAAGGGCGACCTGTAAACTATCACAACACGTACTTTCAAAGTTTGTAGGGCATCACTTCTTGTCTCACCAAAGAGAAACACAGGTAGTCTGATTAGTCATCACTCTAGCCTCACTATTGAGAGCACACCATAGTACCAACACTCTAAAGTCAAGGCACCTCACACAAATATGGTGCACAAACAAGAAGCATAGAATAGAGGAGGTCCAATCACAAGAAATCTCAAACAAAACACTCCATCTCATAAATCAACATTGGATTGACTTTTCCACCATTTGGCATTTGATATAATATGTGTGTCTACCTACTTCTTAAGCTACTAGGATCACCAAGAATGGGATCAAACTACCTCTCCTAGCTAAGTGTAAAAGACCAAAACCGAGGAGAGAAATAGGAGAATGGAAACTCACATTGGGACACTTGAATGAGGGAAAACTCCAAATGCCTAGCATGAGCTTTGGCTTTGGTATTTATAGGTAGCATACAAGGCCCTTGAGAAGCTTCTCAAGAAGCTTTCTCAAGCCGCTTTCTTAGAGTGCAAGCCAAGTTAACTAGGAAGCTTCTTGAGAAGCTTCCTTCTAGAAGCCGCCTACTTGGCGTGCAAGCTAAGCTAGTTAGAAGCTTCTAGAAGCTTCCTTCTAGAAGCTACTTGCTTAAGGTGCAAGCTAAGCTAACCGGGAAGCTTCCCAAGAAGCTTCTTAGATACTTCCGGAATATTCTAGGCTAATTTGTCTTATGTGCTACTTCGTGAGCCTGACTAACTTTGTCGCTAAACTCCATATTGTTACATATTCCCCCGCCGCTAGTTGGTGATATCCTCGTCGCCAGTGAAGCTTCAAATTCCTGGATGGCCATCTATGCATTGTGGAGGTGAGAAAGAGGTTCCCAAGTGGCATCATGAAGGGGATACCCTTCCCAAAGGACCTTGTACTCTGTATGTTGGCGACGGCCTTGTTGAATGTGGCGACACGCAAGGATACGATCAACTTTGTACTCCTCATGATCATTGATAGGGATAGGAAGAGGGGGAGGTTGGACTCAAGGAAAAGGAAGAGGGGTTAGGAACAAAGGGTTTCAACTTGGAAACATGAAAGACAGGATGGATACGCATGTGACAAGGCAAGGCAAGATGATAAGCAATAGGAGAGACAATTTGGGTGATATCAAAGGGTCCTATCCAATTAGGGGCAAGTTTACTAACTTGGGTATCAAGTGGGAGAGGGAGGTTACTAGAGGATAGCATGACTTTATCACTGACTTCAAAGGTGAGATCTTGACGATGGTGGTCCGCATATTGTTTTTGACAATTCTGAGCAACAAGGAGGTGAGACTTGGCTTGTTGGAGAGATTGGGATATAGTGGTCAAGAATGTGGAAGTATGAGGAAGCTGAGATGGAGAGGGAGCAAGAAGAGAATCTAGAACAAGCGGATCTTGGCCAAAATTGAGAAAGAAAGGAGAGAATCTGGTGCTTGCCTATTTGGAATTGTTGTAGGCAAATTTGGCAACAGCAAGACATTCATCCCAATTGGTATGGTGGACATTGACAAATGCACACAACATATCTTCCAATGTACGATTTGCACATTCAGTTTGTCCATCAGTTTGAGGATGATAGGCCGTGGACAAAGCAAGCTTGGTGCTGAGTATCTAAAAGAGTGCTTGCCAAAACTTCCCAGTAAAGCGAGGATCACGATCAAAGATGAGTACGCATGGCATTCCATGATGCTTGAAGACATTGTCAAAGTAGATTTGCGCTAAGGTTGGAGCATCCATGGTATCACAGGTTGGTGCCAAGTGGATTTGCTTACTAAGCTTATCCACAAACACCATGATGGTGGTGTGTCTTTGTTTTGTCTTTGGCAAGGATGTGATGAGATCCAAGCTCGCATGCTCCCAACGAGCTGATGGAATAGCAAGCGGTTGAAGGAGTCCACCCGGCTTCTGGTTGCTGGCCTTGTTACGTTGGCAGCTCTCACACGATCGGATAAATTCTCGAACATCCCATGTCATGTTGGGCCACCACCATTGATGTTGGAGGGTACCCAAGGTCTTGTCTACACCCATGTGACTAGCGATGGGTAAATCATGGGCTTCTTGAGGCACACAATTTGTAGATCACCTTTGGTTGGAACATAGATCCGGTCTACATGGAATAGAAGGCCTTCCTTGAAGGAGAAGGTATTGTACTCCTTCGCACCTATTGTTAGTCGACCATGTACCATTTGGAAGAAGGGATCTTGCTGTAGAGCTAACCAAAACTTGTTATGAATCTTGAGATCAATTGACACCGTTGTAATTGCTACCGCAATGAGAGAAAGAGACTTCAAATCAGGTCAACGTTATAGAGCATCAGGGATGACATGGAACCAACCTGGTTTGTACTCAAGTTTGATATCAAACAATTGGAGTTACTCTTCCCATCGATGATGTTGACTCTTCATGTGCTCTAGGTGTAAGGTCTGCAACAATGGCTTGTGATCAGTTTGCATGATCACTTGTTTCTCCAAGAGATAATGCCTCCATACCTTGGTGGCATATACCATTGCAAGTTGTTCCCGATCTCAAACAGAGTAATTTCTTTAAGCTATATTTAGTCGGCAAGACACAAAGGCAATAGGATGTAGTCCATTTGGAAATTCTTGTTGCAACACAGCTCCAATTGCAAAGTTAGAAGCATCAAAATCAACCACACAAGGTAGTTGAGGGTCATATGGTTGAAGAATGGGTCTTGAAGACACCATATGCTTTAACTTCTAGAATGCTTCTTCATGCTTGGTGGTCCATTGGAAGCTTGAGTTCTTTCCCAAGAGGTCAATCAATGGTGCAGCCACATGAGCATAATAGTGGATGAACCGTCAGTAAAAATTGGCCAATCCATTGAATGCTCGTACTTTGGTAGCATCCTTCTGGGTAGGCCAATCAGTAATGGCCTTGATCTTCTCTTCTTTCATCTTGATCCCCTCGGATGAGATCTTATGACCCAAGAAGTTAACCTCCTTCTGCCAAAAAGCACACTTTGACTTCTTGCAGTAAAATTTCCACTGTGGTAGTTGTCTTAGGACTTCTCGCACATGATTCCTATGTTCTGCCTCTGTCCTACTATAGATTAAGATATCATCTAAGAACACTACCACGGACTGATCCAATAGTCCCTCCAACACCCAATGCATCTAATCCATGAAGACTGTTGGAGCATTAGTGAGTCCAAAAGGTAGAACTCTCCACTCAAAATGTCCATACCTTGTGCGAAAGGCAGTCTTTTGCACGTCCTCTCCTTCAATAGGAATTTGCCAATAGCCGCTATGAAGATCTAGCTTGGAAAAGTAGCGTGCTCCACTTAATTGATCAAGTAGGTCATCGATCTGAGGCAAGGGATATGCATTCTTCACGGTTTGCTTATTGAGCCCACGGTAATCAATATAGAAACGAAGTCCTCCATCCTTTTTTGGAACAAATAGTACTGGTGCTCCCCACAGAGAGGTACTATGTTGTATGAAATCCTTCTCCAACAACTCTGTAAGTGTTGTTCGCAACTCCTCCAACTCCTTTGGTGAGAGCTGATAGATTGGTCTACTCATTGGAGTACTCCCTGGCAATAACTCAATCTTGAAGGGCATACCTTGATTAGAGGGTAATCCCTTTGGCAGATCATCCGGAAACACATCTACAAACTCTTGAACTATCCGATCAACCGTTGCTTGATGCGGCACCTGGCCTTCCTCAGATTGTTCTTGTGCAATCGGCTTGATCCACACCACGAATACAGACTTATTCCTCCAAAGCTTGCTTTATGGCTGCTTCATTAACAAACTTCCCTTCCAGGGACTCATCTCTCTTCCAAGCTTGCTCCATGGTTGCCTTCTTGGCAAACTTCCCATCTTGGGACTCATCTCCCTTCCAGATTTGCTCTATGGCTACCTTCTCAACAAACTTCCCATCTTGGGGCTGACTTTTCTTAGGTGTCTTACTCAGAGGTGCCAAACAACCTAATCGGAAATTCCTACCTTGGTGTTGTACTTGAATTTGATGTCGGGTCCAATCGAATTGAACCTTATGACGTTCAAGCCAAGGTAGACCCAGAATGATATCATAGTGTAGAGGTGCCACTACAAACCTCATACACTCCAAATACTCCTTCCCAATCTGAAGGTTACAAGATGCGAGGTGCGGAATGCAGAACCTTTTCTACTATCCGCCATCATCAAACTACTTCCAATCATTGGCTTGATAGGAATACCCAATTCCTTTGCTACTTGCATAAATATGCAATTCTCTGAACTTCCAGAATCAACCAAAATCCTACAACCTCGATTAGATATCGTACCTTGCAAGTGAAGCAAACTTGCATAGGTCGAGCCTTCAATCCCATTGGAACTAATCAAGCTCCCAATAGGTGGCTCAAAATCTCCTATTGGGATTCTTCGTTTCACTGATCATTCTATTCCACAAACTCCATCTGGGCAACTTGTCAAGGTCACCCATTCCTAAGTGGACATTCAGCAATGCAATGTCCAACTTGGCAACAATAAAAGCAACCTCCATTTTGTCATAATCTTTCTCTATCTATGGTGCCAAGTGGTCTTTGTTGGATAGCATCAATCTCCATTGGTACCGGTTCTTCCACTTGTGGTACTGGTAGGTTTTGTGTAGGTCAAGGTCAAGACCAAGTTGTTGTAACTAAGGAATCAAAACGCTCAACCAATTGCATGGCTTCTTCTACATTTTGTGGCTCTTGCATGGTCATCTCTAATTTGGTTTGTGACTTCAATCCTCGCACAAATCGATCCACAACTTCACCTTCTTGGATATCTGGAATTTGCATGATGATATTCTGAAATTGTGTGATGTAGCTTCTTACCAAGCCAATCTGCCTCAACTCCGCCAATTTATCTCCTGCAGCTCGGGTGGCATTTATAGTCTGAAATTGACCAAGTATTGCATCCTTGAATTTTGCCCATGTCAAAATCGGTGTAACAATTTGTCGTTCAACTCTTTATACTCAAAATCGCCACCAAAGTTTTGCCACGCCATCCAACTGGCTAGAAGCCAAGAGAATTTGTTTCCGCTCGTCTTGAAGATTGGTGGCTTCAAAGTAACGTTCACAGTCAAACACAAAATTCTCCACTGTGCTTGTAAGATTCTTGCCTTCAAATACCTTGGGTTTTGGAAATCGAATGCAAACTTCTCCATCTCGAACTAGCGCTCTGTCTATTTGTTCTTGTCGTTGCTGGTCTTGTTCATCCAACAATCAAGTAAGATGCTCGATTTGTTGTTGCATTGCAAGGATAACATCCGGTATTGCCGCCATCGCTACTACTCTATTCCACTACCCTCAGTTTATCTAGTTGATTAACACATAGATACAACACGTCCACCATTCTCCATAAGTTACAACTGGAAGTATCAAGGGTTCTTCTGACATGGCGATCATATGTAGAAAATCCTGCCCAAAGTGTGAGGTGATGAATTGTGTGAAATGATGCTTTGGTAATATCTGGACATGAAAGTCCCAATGGTTTGGCGGAAGTGGATTTGGTGGTCCATAAATTCCATCCATCCTATTCTTGCTCTGATACCAATGTAAAAGACCAAAACCGAGGAGAGAAATAGGATAATGGAAACTCACATTGGGACACTTGAATGAGGGAAAACTCCGAATGCCTATCATGAGCTTTGGCTTTGGTATTTATAGGTAGCATACAAGGCCCTTGAGAAGCTTCTCAAGAAGCTTCCTCAAGCCGCTTTCTAAGAGTGCAAGCCAAGTTAACTAGAAAGCTTCTCAAGAAGCTTCCTTCTAGAAGTCGCCTATTTGGCGTGCAAGCTAAGCTAGTTGGAAGCTTCTAGAAGCTTCCTTCTAGAAGCTACTTACTTAAGGTGCAAGCTAAGCTAACCGGGAAGCTTCACAAGAAGCTTCCTAGATACTTCCGGAATATTCTAGGCTAATTTGTCTTATGTGCTACTTCGTGAGCCTGACTGACTTCGTCGCTAAACTCCATATTGTTACACTAAAGGTACATGTGTATAGATTTGAGTAGAAAAATCACTAGGGCATCAAGTAAAGATGGACCAATTAGTTAGGGCACCAGTCAAGGAACCAAAGATTTGGGGTTCAAACCTTAATGTGCACAATCTAGAAGGGTGGACAGATTTTGACAAACAATGCCCAAAAAATCTCATCTAATCTAGCTATCTTGCTGGCCCTTTTGAGCCTCACTTAGCCCATAATCCTATGCCTAAAAGCCTCTAAATGCCCAAATTCATCCAAATGAGGCCTTTCTTCTTGCCAATTCAAATCCTCTCCAAATTTGGCAAACCCTCTCCAAAAATGACTGAGTCCCAAATCTGGCAAACTTGAGCACTAGGTAGGGCAATTTGTGCAACCTCCCAACAATATGACACACCTCCTCTATACCTAACTAACTATCAAATCCTTTGCTAAATTTAGCAAACCTTTTCTAAATCTGGCCAACTCAAGCACTAGGTAGGGCAATTTGGGTAACCTCTACCAACCTGATGGACCTCCTATAAAGTGGATTGACCGCCAAATCCTCCACTAAACCTCAACTTGAGCCAAATTGGAAGGATCGGGATCTCCAAATCCCTAATTTGAAGAGATATGATCCCAATTCCACCTTCAATTTTGTACTTTGACTTGAATTTGCGCCAAATCAACCTTGATTTCACCTCTATGGCTCAAATCAAACACACACTATCTCAAATTGACTCCATTCTCAAAAAATTGGCCAATGTTTTTGCACATCATATGCCTCACTACCAAATTTACATCAAATTGCATAAAGCTTTTGTACATGATCATTCTTAGTGAAATCTAAACCACGATCAAAGTATTGATGATCAACCAAGCTTGGAGATACCACCAACACCCTCAATTTGTGAAAGTATTTGCACCCAATTTCTCCTTGACTCTCACTTCTATAATGTAATGAATTCATTCTTCCATCCAAATCACACTCAAATCAAGTATGTACTTGATCATTCACTCAACAATTTGCTAAAAGTTGGGCATTGATTGTAGTCAAGCTACACACACTCTAGCTAAGAGACTCCAAATGACGCTCCTCGGCTCTTGTCCACCATAGCCAAGAATTCAAAGGCTCAACATCAAAGAATTGAGCTCTCTAGAGATGCACTTCAAAGGTATACCCCTCTACTTGACCTAGGTCTCCAACCCAAATTGTGCAACTAACGGTACAAATGGTGCAAGTGATGGTGGGTCCCACTCTGTGCTCAATAGCCCTAACATAAAATCAGACCGCCAACAAGTAGCCCATGAGTAACAACCAAATACCTATGATTACCAACACTACCATGAGCAACCTAGCTTCAACACTATAAATGTCATAACAAAACTTTGGGACAAATATATTCCAAAATTAACTCTATACATCACTAAATCTATTTTTTAATTAAAATAAAATAAAATATATCAAGGTATATATTTATATCCATTTCTCTAACAAGGTCATTCTTGAATGCATTAACTTATCATTTATAGATTTGAAAAACTAATTCTTTTATATTAAGATATTGCTCTTCAATTGGAGTATTTATTGCAAAATTTTTAATTTTACATATATAAAATAATATTAAAAATTAAAATGTTTTCCTTAAATTTTAATTTTGATATTGATGTGTGAATTTTATTATACATTCAAGAGTTGTATTATCTACTTAGATTATAAATAGATGCATATGATGGATAGTATGATTATATCCATAACCAATTCAATATAATAATTTTTTGAATATAGTCTATATCATTTCTAAAGAACCCATATTGTTCAATAATATGATATTTTAAATAAATCAATGTTCCTTCTAGACTTTGATAATCTTTTCTTTTAAGATACATAATTTAAATAATAAACCTAACTAGAATTACATTAAGTTACAAGATTTCTTTTTGGAAGCACTTATATATTAAAGTCTCATAATGAATTGGTAGATGTCATTAGTACCATTATAGATCTGATCATATATTAAGGTATAAGTTAAGTCAGTCTTCAAAGATTATAAACAATTTATCTATATTATATGATATTTTACCTCTATCCTAAAAATCAGTTTTTTTAAAAAGTAAAATGAACTTTTACTCCTGTAAAGTAGTGATATGCTGCTTTGTTATATTTTTAAATGCTCCTTTTGTCTTATTTGAGAAAAAGACACATCATAATTTTAATATGAATAAGGATGTTGTTAGATATAAGATATAGTAAGCTTCATTTTCTTATTTTAGCAAGAGGGACATAAAAAATTCAATTAATAATCAGGTTATGATTAAATCAATGAAATATATGTAATAATTATTGATATTTAAATAGAAAGTTAGAGATATATAAGTAGTATAATATATAACAAACTAGAGTGCTGATGATCCAAATTAGTAAATGAATCTAACCTAAGAAAAACCTGAAATCACAAATCCCTTACAATGATAAGAAAGAAGAGAAATTACAACTCGGTTGTAAGAAAGGTAAGAGGTAGAATCTCGATTCTTATTCTACATTCAAGTGAACATGGAAGGATATACTAGAAACACATTCAAAATTGGCGGCATAACAAGAGTTGACTGGAAACACTACCATAAAAAGAAAGAGAAAGTAAACTATTAAAAAAGAACTGCAAATGCCCTTAAGGACATATCTGCTCACTCTGCGCTACATTCCATAACCGAAATGGAACAAAAGTGGCCACCACCCTACTAACCAATTGACTTACTTTTATTCTAGTGCAGGTACCAAGAGCTATAATAATCAAAAGAATATGATAAGGTCACGCTTTAAGCTCAAACACCTGTAGAGATTCTCACGTATGTGTATAACTTATGGAATATAAGAGATGAGATTTTGGGTCCCAGGCATAGAGTAGTTGGATTGAGGCACTTTGAGCTGCTTGCAGTAAGTTCTTCTCTTTTAGACCTCTTGTCCTTAAAATCTAAACCTAGCCTTTTCCAGACATCGTGACAAGGTTTATTACTACTTCATCTCGACAAGGTTTATTACTACTTCCGTCCAGTAGTGAGTGTCAATTGGTTCGTACAACAACATTCTCATAGAATACGTGTTTGAGGATGAACTATATCCAAAAGTTTAAGAAATTGATAGACATAGTCCAAAAGTTTCGCGTTCGATTAATAGTCTGCATGCATCACAATCCAAAAACGACAAACATCAGAAACAATGAAAAGAGAAAAAGAATCTTGTTGGGAATCAGACTGACCCGACGGAGTAGCATATAAGAATGTGACTCTCAAAACATGGCTTGAGAATATTTGCTTTATTTTGGCGAGTTCTGACACGAATTGCACATGGACTATATTTCCTCATCATATGGTCTTCACTTTTTTATTCGTGATACTTTAAGCAGCCCGATGACTTTTGGAGGAAGTGAAAAGGTTTTAAATTTTGCGTGATTCTCCTCGCCATGTTTCGAATTATATCCTTTCCCTGTCTTTGATGCTGTATCTTAACATATCAACCAACTATTTCCTTCTTCTATACGACTATAGTTATTAGTTGTTATAGCACTATAGTATATATATTTATAAAAATAATAATTTAGTAGTTATAGCACTATAATCTTCTTCTCTTACTTTCTCATACCAAGCCAGCCGACACTTACTACGACTTTGAATCTTTTAAAGCTAAAGTGTATATGACAAGCTTCAGAATCAGCTAAGGCTCTTGAAGTCACTCCATAGTTATACAACTCACATGAGTCTTCTTGCACTAGACACTTCCATCTCAGAATCTACCTTTATGCTTTTAGATTAGCCAATTTTGAGGACCCGCTCTCCTATAATATCGAAGAATCAACTTTTATGCTTTGGATGAGTCAATTCCAAGGACCTGCTCCTATACCCCTCTTTCACAACATCGTTTTCCTTCATATGCCTGACTCCATGTGACAGCTGAGTCTCAAAGCTCAGAGACAGCCTTTTCTTGATCCTCCTCCTCATCACATCACATCACACTAGTTATTAAGATCCCCAAAGTTTTTGAAGAAAACGTGGGAAGCTGTATCGAAAACAGGTAAGACATGCCCGTAGCAAAAGGAAGGTTGGCACTTGTGCACCCTCCTATTTCGAACAACTCTTTCTATGGTATATTGGAGTAGCGTCCAAAGATTGATGACTGACTGACTGACTATCGATGTCAAGAGAATCTGCAGAAGTTTCTTTAGCATCTGAAGCTGTCGCCATGGACGACGGAAATACTTCGGCGAGTATAAGGTGGGAGATAACCAAGTCTTTCCTTTCGTCAAGAAACATGATTTCCATAGACCTTGAGATAGAAGAGGAGGTCATGGTCAAAAGCACGCGATGAGTATAAGTCTACGAGGAAGCACACCCTTTGACGGAAGCACACCGTTATAGAAGTTTGTGCCCCTTCTTGTTCTTGTTCTCCAGTCGAAGAGAGCAATAGACATTCATCAAGTCTTTTTTCCCACATAAGTTCATGACCTTTTCACTTGACCTGACTTATTTGCAGAGAGTAAGAATCTATGTAAGTGAGTGGTTCGAGTTTGTGACGTGGTTCTTTCTATCTATCTCTATGGTATGGCCAAGGCCGATGTTGTTGTTTATCTTGTACCGCAACTTGTTGTTGTACTGACAAATCAAATAAGATGAAGTGTGCACATCAACTTGAAGAAACTTTTTCTTACAACGCGAATACAACAGGTGTACAAAGATGATGTCTCTTTGTCGTAAGAAGCGCTTTGGAAAGATCCACCTTCTACTATGCAGCCTTATGATCTATTGAAAGAACAACGGAAACGAGTAATTGGAGCTTCAGAAAACACTCGTGTGTACACTTGATCTGTTAATGATCTCTTTTACTAAAGTTTGCTGGTCTTGTCTTTCTTATCATACTGAGCTGTGTTGTCTTAGACATAGGGGGTTCTAATTCAATAGGGGATTTCACTTCTGGAATTTACGGGAGGTGGGTTGACCCCGTAAGTTTCCATATAAGTTCTTGAACAGGTCCCGTAAACCAAATCAGGACTATTTATAAATGGACCTATAAAATTTCAAGGTTTGGATTTGTTTTTCCTCTGGATTCGATTTCAACCTGAGTTTTTGGCAGTTGTGGTCCATGTGATTCTCTTTTTCTTTTTACCGGAGTACCTCATCTAAAATTCAGGTTTTCCACTTCACACCCCAGAATAATCTACAAAGACCTCCCGTAAATCTCTTTTACGGACGCCAAAATCGCCAAAGTGAAACCCGTCATTTTTTTCCCAGCAAAGGAGAGCACAACTTTCCAAATTGAGTATTTACAATTGCTTCATACTACAAATTGTGGATTTTTGAAATCTCCAGTCAGTGTAATTACTCGTTGCATCTACTTCTTCACGTTTAGAGAGTACACATCGTGCCACACATCTTCATCTGCAATATCAATTAAATCCTCAACTTCTGAGAACGTTAGCTGTGGGCTTTGAAACCCATCTCTTTTTCTCCCTGTCTATTTTAGAGTTCTTCTCATTAGTCTTACAAGATGAACACAAGTACCAAGTATTAGAAGGAAATAATCGTGACACTAAATTAGGGAGCAATACACTGTTTGTTTGAATGTTATGAAAATACACTCAACCTTCCTTAAATTAACCTTTGGTTAAAGTATGGTTACTGCAAGAACACATCGAACAAACAAAACGGAAAGATACGGTGGTGACAATGGAAGGGGTAATGTATGTCCTGCATGATGTATGCAAACATATGCACATGCGTACATACATCATAGATAGTTGTGGTGTAGAATGGTACATCCGTTTTGCTGCCGCTCAAAGCTGGTGATCGTATGCGAGGTTATCTTTTAAATCTGCCTCTAACTCGGATATCGAGAAGTAGACTTATGTAGCATGCAGTCCCATGTCATCGATATGCATATGGTCGTCGGGCATGAAATGGCCGCCATGCATCCATTTGGGCTACTCACATCATCATCAGAAGACTATGACCTTGACCTACTGTGTATCCAGGCAATGGAGTGTATCTACTCTTTCTTTAGCAATCAAGAGATACTCCACTACTTGGATTGTTTTATGTGTGAAGTTTGTTTTGTTTTGTTCTTTTAATTTGTGGATGTTACAATAAATTCTATCCTTCATGTTGCTTAAGTTTTTTAACCGAGGAATCTGGTCATCTTTAACCAGTGTTTAACCTGTCTGGCCTTTAATCCCTGCAGATAAGAGATGAGGTCCAATCTTCACATGTTGAGCGTTCATACCTTTAGTTCGAACCAGATTGCGACGTTTAATCTTGAGTTTTTTTATCCAACTCAAAGCCTCGCCAATTTGGCGAGGCTTTGGGTTGGGTTTGAAGTTTATTGAGTTGAATATTATGCTACCTACTTTACTACAAATGTTTAAGATTTTATTTTTATTTTAATCAAGGAGAGATCAAGGGGACAGAATTGAAAAGAAACTTCAATCAGAATTATATAGAGATTATAGAGCAGCCTAAACTCAAAGAGTTTAGTTACAAGTTTAGAGTACAAGTTCAGGTGGGGTAACAAAAAGCAACACAAGGCCTTCTGGCTGAGAATAAAATCAGATGGTCAATCATAGATCTAGGATTAACAGGACATGCAATGATGGTATCAAACACATCTTAGCCTGTCAACAATAACTATGAAGTAATGAAAATTCCATTTCTGGATATTGGATTTTCTTTAAAACTTTCTGCTATGAGTGGGATTACAACTGTCTTAATATATAACAAGAGTTCTCCTTGGGTAGGTAGATCATTCTTAGATAGGTTGGCTAAACAATATTAAATCTTTGTTCTATGACGTACAGATCATTCTTGGGTGACTCACAAATAATCCACACCCATATCTTTCATTGAGAATGATGTATTGATTGTGGCTACAAGACTACGTTCTCCGTTGTCTTGATAGTAGTGTAGATTCCCTCAATCTCGTGTATTCACCTAACTCAGACAATCAGCAAAAGAGGATCAACTTGAAGATATTTGTCTCGAAGATGACATCTTTAAGCAACACTGATTAGGTCAAGGTAATCAACAACCTAAGTAACGTAATTAGACAATAGACACTTTATGCTTACTCTTGAATATTAAGCATACCACTCACCAAGGGTATGAATTGCTAGTGAAGCTGGAACTAAAGTTTTAAAAGCATGATGAGTCGTTTAAAATCGAATGATTTCATACTTCAATGTATAAGACATAAAAAAAGTAAGACCTTGGGAATGTATGAGTTTCTCATTCGTACTTCTATAAGACATAATACTTTATATATAAGTATTCGCAGTATCTTGATGTGAATCACAGCTAAAGACGTATCATAGATTCAAGGGTAATGAGTGATAATTCTCTAAAACTGGGGCTTTCTCCTCATAAGATAGAATATCCTAAACCCTAAACCCTAAACCCTTTTACTATCTTGATGGAAAAGAAACACGCTATAAAGCAAATGTGCAATCTTCGTCTATAAATTGGAGGTGGTATCTAGAACCATTCTTACTCATCACAAACGATTTCAAGCAGCGTACAATGGAACTCTCGTTGTTATCATTTCGGAAAATTAGTTCCAAGGGCTACTTCTCTTCTCAAATTTCTCATCTTTAGTCATCCTTTGGAATCACATCAACCATTCACCTCCACGTCATTAATCATCTTGGCCGTTTCGCTGACCTTTGACGATCGGGTTTCAGGATCAATTCAACGTACAGGGAGAAAAACTGAGGGTTTGGGGAAATAGAAGACTTATGATAAGTTTTTGGGCTAGGAGATTTGAGTCAGGAGCCATAAGATAATAGAATGCCCTTTGACTAAGTTTGCATACAGGTTTGGTTCGCTTGATGAAAGATGTAACAATCTGATCTGAGAGGATGTTCAGGCTTATCTTCTGCCACGAAGCCAAGCAGTGGATAATTCCACTGAGATTTAAATGTTGGACATGTGTAAGGACCCTTCTGCAACAACAATTTGGAAATTTCTCTTGCTCTACTAGATAAGGAGAAAGTGGGCTTTCCCGGTTTGTTTCGAAATGAGATCAGAACTGAGCTTCACCGGTGAAGTCAGAGTGTTCCCCCGTCTCACCTTGCCTTTGCAATCCTGAAGCAAGCCATGAAAGCCCTATCGCTTTCATAGTCCACGCGTAGTGAGTGGGTTAGTCTCATCCACACTAGGATAAAATCTTATCGGTCCCGATTGATCCTCAAAACTCCCAGACCCCATACATTTAGAGAACAAACGAGGAGCCGGTCTTACCATCCAGTTTTTCTCGTCCTCTGTGCTGCTCTAGCTCTTACCTGCAAAGTCCAAACTTTTGCATGCCTTGGGAGATTGTGGCCTTCAATGCACAATTCCATAGTCCACGTGGAAGATATGTCCGGTCAGTCTCTCCAAATTCTTGGGTCTAGTCTGTTTATTCTGCATTACTTGTGTCTGTAAAACGTATAAGTAAAACAAGTGTTCACGTAAAAAGGCATGCAGACAGGACAAAACCCTATACCGCTTCATGCTCTTCTGCTGCACACGCCATGCGTCGAGGGATGGTGCATCCTCCTCTAAGCAACCACAACCACGCTTGCTGCCCACACAGAATCAACATCATCTGCCCGTTGTCCATGATCGGTACTCTCTGCTCGTGCTCTTGGGAATCGCTTGTTGGGAATGGTCGGGTTTGACAAGGATTTAAAATTCCTTCACAGAGAAAGGGAGGACGTTAGTTGAGTAAGCCAGCAACTTTAGTGTCTGATTTCCGCTGTCACTGTCCGAGGTTTCTCTCCCACGTCGATTGAGTGTAGTCAAGCCTTGGCTATGCTTCTCGGAACACAAACACGATTACAGTACTATGTACTCCTGTACAGACGGACTTGGTCGTGGGTGCACGGAGAAGTCCGAATATTTTAGAAGTTGTCACCGTCGATACTACGAAAGCCTCGTATGCAAGCGTTCGAGTGTCGAAAGCGACGTTGAGTCTAGGGAGGTACATTCTCAAAGGTGGAGTTTCCAGTACACTTCTTTGTAAGTCTATTGACCTGGACTGTTAGACAGACGTTCTATGACTGCATTGGGATCCGGGGAACAGGGAGGGACTTATACTCTGGACGTCCTGGCTCAGCAGCCATGTTGACCAGCTTACAGCTTCAGGTCCACGATTCCAAGGCAACATCCGTACACAAGATAAATCTACACTAACACCTTCTCTTGGGGATTTTCAAAGCGACTAGGTTACGCGTTCCCTATACTCAGAAACTTTTTGCGTCAAATGGTTGCGTACAGGGTTTCGAAACGCTCAGTTTGACACACCTCAATGGATTCCCTCAATAAAACATGCAGTCGTGCAAGAAACCACAATCTTATATCTGCAAATACGAAGAAGGCAAAAAATGTCATCAAATAATTTGCTTCCTGTGCTACTCTTACTCAACAATGTGTTGGGCTTCTCTTACTTGTTGCAAGGGACCCGGGCATATCAGCAAGCAAAAGGCCCACAAAGAACTAGGCACTTCTGAAATTGAAATCATGTGTTCATCTCTTCCCAAAAGAATTGCCTTCACCTTTGCAATTAGTGTAATTGTACTGAATCCCTGAAGCTGATTATTACGAAGTAAAAAAAAACTTTCCAATCAAAAGTAACCTACAAATATTTATACAGGAAGACTGCATTAAACACCCCGCCGAAAGTTCCTTCGCAGGTGAAAGAGAGTATGACTACCGGACGAGATGTGCCTACGCATATCACAACAGCAAATAAAAAAACCCCAACCAGGTACCTAAGCTACCAGGAGGTTTAAGCTTCACAGGTCACCATTTGAACATTGTAAGTACCTTCTCACAGAGGGGTAGAACCTCCGGTGCAGGCATGCAATAATAAAGCTGAAAAGACAAAAGCTTCGAAGTCATGTAGATTCATCTGTTTTTAACCAGGCAGCCTACGTATGGCCTAAGTAACTGCAAGTACAAAAGAAATACTTCTGTAATGCACATTAGCACCAATCTAAATTCCCTGCTCTTAATCAGCTTATTAACCGACCAGAAGTAGGAAGGTGAACTTCATGTACGATATTCGTAATTCAAGTCGACGTACCAAGGACGGAAATCATCTCCTAGAGATTCGACACAGTACCTGTTATTAATGCAAGGCTACTGTCAAATGGACGCGAAGGTATGCACACACGGTGAAGGACACAATAATTGGAAGTTTGGCATTGGAGGCATACCTGGCAACGAAGGTCATGTATGAATGTCCTCGTTTACGATCATCGAGATTACCATACAATGATAGCAGGTATGGAGCCATGGCATCCTATAAAGGACCTCTAATACACAGCCGCGAGGATTGTCATCACGTGGACACATCAAGTTAAGTCAGTTGACAACACTACTAGAAGCCTAATACTGTGAGCTTCAACTATGGCACGGGTATGATGAAATTACGAAGACATAATTTGCAGTAAATCGGTCCCATGACACCTTACGGGTACATGACATTGGGTTCTGAAGAGTGAAAGGTGTGCAACCAGGTACATGCACTTACCTGTTTTATTTGTTCAAGTACTAAAAAATTCTCCAGCAGGCTTGTTTATATTGAACCCACACAGAATGGTACAACCTATTCTACAACATCCATGACACATTTGTGTCTGTCAATCGCGACTCAGCCCGTTACTCTTACATATCATCCATGAGCAAACTATCCATATTCACAACTGTCTTTCTATCCTCTAAGTGTCTTACTGCAATGAATCTTCTTCAGCCTTCCTCCAATACCTCAGGAAGAAAATGGATGGACAGCAATATCTCCAACCATCTACCAGCTTTAGTGGAACTAGCTGTATTCTATCTACCAGTATATCTGATCTTTTAAAAGTATCAGGGCCACATCTATAATGGATGACATATTTACCTACACAAAATAGTTGCATTCTACCAATGCTTTCAGTTACACGACTAGAATACTAAGAGCGCTTTTTAGCCACACCAATCAGTTGACATTGATAGGGCATGACTGATGTCAAAATAGGCCCATCCAATGTCAGCAGCTCACCGTCTATACCACATCTAAGGTGCCCTTTCTTGCTGGGTTCTAGAGACACTGACTTGACCTGTTATGGCAGGACAAAAGTTTTGATTAGTAGTTAAAAAAGAAATACAAAGACGAAGGACCTCCTCGTCTCTGATGCGAAGAGCACTATTTTCATATCTCTTAGCACTAGACGCCAAAACCTCGGGACTTCAATTCTCTGGGTGATTCGCACACTCCCTTGCGCTTCCATGGAAAGCAGGAATGTGCAACTTGCTGGTTTCTAGATAAAATCACACACAAAAGTTGAAGGAAGTGCGACTGTCGGGTGGGTAAGCAGTGATGGATATCCTTACCTTCATGTACTCCACAAACGGTAAAGAGAGATGACGGTTGAATTGCATTGCTATGATGAAGCGGAGGAGCTTAAATCGGCCCACACTCCGTACCATCAAAAGGTCCATGGTGCCATCGTCGTGTTCCGCTAAAGGAGCCATCGCCTGTGTTTCCAGACATTGCACTGTTTTACATTGGTGATTACAGATCATAACTCCAAGAAAAGGGCCTTGTCTCACCACCCAGTCTTCAGCAGTGGGTTCCCGAAGTTTGTTTGAAGTTTGCATCGTGGCAGACATTCCAGCTTTTGAATCAAATGCACCTTCCAAGGGTCCCCATCTCCTTCCCAGACTGTTGCCAATGTTTTCGCCCAAGCAACTTCCACCCACCCCTGCTTCTGCATTTACAATTCTCTGTGAAGACTTAGACTTTCGCAAAGGTTTAGGTGCCATAGCACTCAGTACTGATAATCCACGGTCGGAGCGGGACTTGCTTCGAGAACGAGATCGGGGAGATGGGCTAGCTCCTCCGGACATAGAGTGGACTGAAATGGCTTCCTCAAGTGACGCTGGTGATGACAGCCTACTTGCAGAGGGTGATCGCTTAGTCTTACCATCTAATCCTCTCACGTAATCTGACGGCTCATTTGTCGCATCCAGAGGTCCAAATAAATCGACATCAACAGTTAATTTGGCAGGAGATCCCATCTTGCCATCATGATTGCTGAGACCCGAAATGCTACTGAGTCTTTGTTCCATCACGATCTCCGATTCAGAGTCAAAAATAGGACCCTTATCATCCACAGCGTCCAGCTGATTCTCTATGGGATCACCTAGTTTGTCAATGCGAACCTCCACCGGGGGAACTTCTGCTGGTAGGAACTGAACCTCGCACTTGTACTTTGGCAGGTTGAGAAGTCGAATAGCACCAGCTACAAAATATCGCAAGGGTCCGAATCTACCTTGATACTTGGCGGACAATTCAAGAACTGGGAATATTACAGAACCAAGGAACGTACATAAGAATCAAGACAAAAATACCGGAACAATGAAAGTCTGCAAGCTCGCCTAAGTCTCTTCAGTTTCCCTTCTATTACTTCCTAGTGACAAAGCACGTTTCCCCTACACGGACTGGTCCAACAACTGGCTAGAAAGAGAAGATACGTGATCGCCTGGCACATGCATGAGTACCTTACGGGCTTATAAAGTGTTTAGAGGATGCTTTATGTTTTGAAGTTAAAGTCACCAGAATCAACTACCACCTTCTACCCAGCATATAGGAGGACAAAGGACCCAATGCCGAGTTATTAGGGTCATACCATCACTCATAAAACCGTAGTAGGCAACTGTATGACCCATATACGTTGCACCTGTCTTTGTCCATTCAACTGAAAAGACATCTGTTGCTACAGTTCCGCCCTGCACAGATGATCGTATCAAACTTATATTCAGATGAAGTCACCTTCGATTCATCACGGAACTATTTTGCAGCACATAACAAAATGAGGCGAAATACTGGGGACCTAACACATTCAGCCAACAAGTTTGCATAAAGAGGTCATGCAGCGACTTGCCCGCCCTCTGACGTTCTCTTGATGAACCATCAAGAGTTGCTCATGCCACTCCTAGAGGTGAATAATCCACCGGACGAAACCTAGGACTACCTGATCCTACTATCTACTACTATCTACAAGTAAGCAGTGGGTAGTCTGAGGATTTCTCTTATCACCTGAGGTACATGAGCTAGTGCAAAAGAATCCTGCCAATAATACTTTTACCATCTCTTCCTCAGTATATGGGATGGGACCAAAGATGTCTACAAAGCATGCTTATGGAGCCAGGATATATACTGGAGACAATCAGATCAGTCTTGCGGTCTGTTGACAACTGCAACGATCACTGGCAAAAGAGTACTTCTGCCAGAAGCCAAGAGTGTCAAGAGATCTCTGCAAACTTGGTCCATGGTGCATGCTAAGAGTCGGTAACTTCTCAAAAGGAAAATCGATATTTAAGTGGTTAGTCCTGTCCTACGTTGTCAGAACTTTCGACCTATTTAATCTCTTAAGAGCATAACAAAGAAGGGAAGCCCAACTACACCCAACGTTGTCTGTGACCTCCAAGACCTTCATTCGTGAGCAATCGCGAGAAAACCTCTGGTCCTGAGAAGCAGCTACATACCTTCACAATAGCAAGTGCCGCTTGGGTAGGATCTTTTACGCCTAGAACTGTCCACACTAGGGAGTTGTCAGAACCCGCTGGAATTATTCCAATAGGAGTTGCACAAGCCCGATCGGCGTCATCTCTGCTTAGCAAACCGTTTAACACCTACAATACAATCAAGCCGATGTCAGAGCAAAGATGGTGAAACAGATATTTACCCATAAACTCAGCGCGCAGAACCAATAACATGCCTCGCTAAGTTCGTACAATTTGAATCTACACATGGCACAGTAATGATGTACGAGTAAACACTATGTTACACCGCTATGTCGTTCAGAGTAGAAGGTGAAAGACAACTGGGAAAGGATGTACTGGGGAATCATGATGTGCATACACAATGAAGATATTACAGCTAGATGGCACAACTATCCTCTCGCCATCTTTCCAGGTCTATCTTCTTATACCTCATTGATGATGCCATCACCTCCAACGCATATAATACCTGCAATATATACAAGTCTTACCTGTGAGTGTCTTCTAGCTGGGCTACAAGTACGCTGTTAATAATGTTGTTAGCAAAGGACCAAGCTCTCCATGCCTCTAACCTCGTCAAGGTGGTTCTCTACATAAGGTCAAATCTCTAAGTTACAAGAGGCTAATGAATCCAATTTGTAATGGCAACATGTTCAATACTGGCACATTCTTCTTCTGGGTGTAGAAATGCGTACCGTCAGGACATGACGCCAGGTCCAGTTGCATAGCCATCGTTTGGGCGTGTCTAGCTCCAGTTGTCTCTACGACATTTAGCTTGAACCCTGCCAGCTGTGGAAATACAAACATATAAGACGTATTGAAGCTGTCAGGTTGATTTAGACCCTCCTGATACGAATAAAAAAGGTTGAAGAGGCACAAATAGGTCCAGCAACTACCGATCTGAATAGATGCCCCATGTAGTAACTAACGAGACAAGGATCTAAGGATGATTAGACGACAGTGAATCAGAAAATAACCTTTGAAAGTGCGCTGAGCACCTCACTCGACTTGTCAGACAAACGAGAAGTAAGGCATAATCATAGATTCCACGTCCTTGTTTTTCTTAAATAATGAATAATACAGATAATGAATGTACAGAGCATACATTCCACTAGTCTATGGACTATACTCAAGTATGCATGCATATTATCTTGGGACGTACAGATCACAAAAGGAGGTTTAATAACTTTTAATCATAGTTGCGCTCCTTGGGAAGTTGTTAAATGAAATAAGCAGTTACGATGTCTTAAGTACCTCAAGAATTGGCTGGACGGTATTACGAAAGACTTTGCGAGCTCGTCCCCGCCCAGATTTTGGATTTAAAACAACCAGCATCTGTGGAGATGCTCGACACTTCACTGATTCCTTTGCTGACGGCGTGCTAGTCTCAGTTACTGCAGAACCTTTTTTAGACGAGTTGGGATGGGGAAGAAAGTTGATATAGCACCCTTGTTGCGCAAAGGCAGTTACCCATCCCAATGCGTCTTCTGCACTGGATGCCGTGAAATGCAAGTCTGTTCTGCGTCTGCGGGCTCTTCCGAAAGATCTAGGTACCCACCTTGTCCTCACAAAAGCATATGAGTGAAGCGTGATACGTTGGCTAGAGTCATAGCATGAAACCTGTAATAGCAGGTGACAACAATCCATCGAGGTTTAGAAGAAGTTCCCAACAAAACTCCACATATATTGCTAGAGAGGCATATTCCGGGGGGAGGTTAGACATGAGAAAAAAGCAGCGGTGTAAAACCGCCCAACTACAACTCTAGATTCGGAATAAAAAGTAAATTTGTCAAATCCTAGTTTAACCTCAGTATCACGCATAAATATTAAGTAAAGGAATGCAAAGCTCGTTACGAGAACACAGTTTCGTGCACGGTTCATCCCATGAATGAATACAGAATTGCTGAATAATTACCCGGACCATATTCTAGGAATGGAGATATAGAATGCACTCAATGAACAAAATGACACATGGAAACTTGTACGCCTGGAAACAACGAAGCGATCACTCTATCAATCACACAGCTAACCCCATAGGCTACTAACATGAGACTGAAGCTTGCTGGTAACATTGAGGTGCAAATTGATTTATACTATTCAGTAATTCCATAACTCTATTTATCTACTGCAAGAGGTCTCTGAAGCATACCGCAACAATATCCTCCAACCGGATGCAGTGCAGAGACCACAAAAACGCTTTAGTTGTCAATTTTGCTATTACTTCCTTACTTGAATGAATGAGCTTTCCAGGCAGAGCCAGGACACCTGTCATTACGATCTCTCCCAGCAATTCAGAATTCTCTTCCTCCACTATGTCAACTTTTACGTTGTCCCCATTTTCTTGCTCTAGCCCAGCTTTGCCTGCAGAGTTGGATCGCTTCATCCGGCTTACAGATCTCAAGTTCCACCTGCTCTTAGGAGCCCCTGGAGTTGGAGCAGTCTGAGTGTTATTGGTGGCAGGGTTACCGTTTCTGGAGGCGTCCGCTGTCCCATGTTGATGGTGACTTTGTGACAATGCCCCCAGTGGATTTATTTTATGAGAGAGTGCTCCCAGCTTACCCCAAGGTACCCGCATCTCTGTTGTCCGCCACTTTTCCCACGCCCTCTATATGTCCTGTTCGAGAATATTGAAGCAACACGCCAGGCACGAATTCCGTCAGTCACGAGACATTTAGAGGCAACTAGCACAAAATAGCTCACATCTTTCCACAATCTGAGTACAAGAATAATCAGTCATGGGGTAACGAACAGACATGTATTGAAGAAATCGATTGAGGACATGACCAGTCATACAGATTGCAAATAGGGTCGAATGGACAAATTCACGACCGGCATCTGAAAAGGCGCTGGAGGAAGCGCATGAACACAAAAACTGCAGGTAAACCTGACTAGACTTACAAGACAACGTATGAATGCATTAATGCAATGAATTCAGACTTACTCTTGACTCAAACTAGACAGTATGCGCAAGAAAAGACAACTTCGAGCGAACCAGATGCTTCAATGGCCTTAAACCTGATGTACTTTTATTCGGAGAATAGATTGCCAGAATTAAGTACCAAAGTTGCACAACTCTAGAGCGTGAAATAATATTGAATCCATAGGAATGAGGTTAGATCCATCCAACACAAACACATTCAGATCATCATGAAATATCGTTGCTATTCGCAAGCTCCAGTACCTGTAAATCGCTCGGACCTGTCAATCAAGACAAGTGTCTCCTTCTTGAAAGTCGGAAGACAAAGACAGATCGTGATTCTTGATCTCCGACAGATCCTCTTTGATTGCGACCACGCATTATAAACGTAAAGATAACATTCCTGCAGTGATCATATAACCTCGTCCATAAGAACACGACCGTGAACATGCTACAAGAAGTAGCAAACTTTATCAGTCTGGATCTTCATAACTATCTTCAGTCTAAATAAGTCTCCAACCTCACGTTTAGTAAAGCAAGCACAAACGAAATCTGGGCAGGGGGATGACAACACACAGTTAAAGCTTGACTAAAATTATACACGCGAAGTCCATGTAAGCAGAACCTAGTTTCAAGCGGAGTGTGCAATAGGCACTAGTCGCGCCCATACGCGTCTTTGCTTATAATAATTGCATAGGGTATAATAATATACAAGGGTCGTTATCCACAACTCCAAGTTGAGGTTTGTATCAACATTGATGCTTTGGTGACCCTTCTGCGGAGTACTAGACTGCTCTGTCAGTCCTATGCAAATTATACTACAAGCAAGCAAGCAAGTATGAGTAAACACTTTGAATTAAATTTTTAGTCCTTATTTAAGGTTGTAGTCAATCTGGAGGACTTGAATACTTCATCTAGTCTCCTCTATCATCCCCTCCCTTCATCTCCAAACATATTTTTCTTTGGCGATTGAACTAACGAGACGCAATCAGGTAAAATCCTGGAAATTCACCTGCTCAACTGTCGGATGGACGTCAGTGAGTACAACTCACTACCCTGGAACTCGCATTTTTCGACTACTCTGTACTTCAATATCACCTATAGGTAAGCGACTCGATGAACCTTGCGGAAATTCAGTCACTACCTTGATCTTAGTCCTCAATCATCGCCTTAGGTGAAGGCTTGCTAAGGAGCGAAAACTCTCCGGAACACCCTACACAGTTATTATCTCAGTCTACAGAATTTTGGTAGACTTTCTTCCCAATTTACAACCACTGACCGAAGATAATCATTCAGGTATAACAATGTAAGCCCACAGCAAAGCATTACAAGGAGACATCAATGTCCTTCCAAACGAGGAAGTGACGCCGAAGGGATAAGACAACTATGTTGTTCCATCCTTGTGTAGTCTTTCCGCGTGCAGTTGTCTTGATCGTAACAAGGTGGCACCTACAAGAATGTGTAAAGAATTCCACTCCACACTTCTCTCCACGAATGCAAGCTCCACCAGATCATCATCTGGCACTCGCCAACCCAATTAGCACTCTGGAGTCTGCCGCCAATGTGTAGAATCGGAAATTCACAACTCCACACAGGCAAATTTCACCGTTTAGCCAATGTAGGACTAAAAGGAGAGAAGTTTTCGCTCAAAGGATGGCAGCAACCAGGAGCAGAAACCTCTCGTTGGACCTGTGCCAGAATGAGACCTGATAGCAGGTGTGGAGAAGTGCGTGATGTACTCTGAGGGATACTAAGGACAAAAGCTAGAGGCAGTTCCAAAATCGGAACAATATGCACTTCAGGAATGTAGTGAGTTGTACTCACTGACTTCCATCCGACATGTAACGCAACTGCGGGACACTGATGCTGTAAGATGATAATAGAGACCTAAGTGATAGGCGGATGATTAGTTCGCGGCGATGATAGCGACAGATTTCCAGAATTTGAATTGCAACTCAGCTCTTTCACACCCTTTTTCTCTCTCACCTTTCCAGCACTTCTGCTCGGGTGCCAATCTCACGTCCAAAACTCAATTAACCCCGTAGAGCTCCTGTAAGTTCTCAATTGACCACTACGCGATCGATTCACAACAGATCCATTAATAAGCCGCCAACAACCACCACCTACCATATCCTCCCGCATTTAAAGACTTCATAAGGGCAACAAAACCAGAATCATAGAAAACAGTCAAGGCTGGAAGAAGAAAGTGCGAGAGTAATGAACTCAGCAGCGACTCACATCGACAGAAATCACAGCAATAAATCCACCGTCCTCAAAAGACTCTGGATCGCTCCGCTTCCCACTACAGCAATGTCCTCGCTCAGACGATAACCTAAATTTCACAGCATTGACTTCGAGCGATCAAATAAAATAGAGGAGGATTTCTCAACGCCGAGTCGAGCCCGGAGGAAGAGAGTACCGTAAGAGTGAGCGTGAGAGGAGTGAGTTGAAGACCCCCGTTCTCAAGCTCCCGAGACACTCGCGCCGGGAACGCTCTTAGTAAGTATAAATGCCCGGCCGGAGATACCGATTACATTCGCACCGACGGCCAGATCCCACCAGCGTCTATTTCTGACGGTCTTACACATTTGTCATCAACTAACCCACCGGTGGAATGACCGGCGTCCCGGACGCCGGTCATTCCACCACCGGGTATTTGACGGCGGGCGCAGTCAGCCAGTCGTGAACCAGGCGAGGAAGGTTGCAACGTAGGAAGGCTTCACACACTCCTACGCAAGCACATGTTGCCGAGCTAGCAGCAGGTACCGGGACCATGATTGCTTGTTTTGCCAAAAGAAAATGAAAGCGTAGTCGTGCTTCTCCTCTTTGGCGACCCCGCCCGCTGCTGACATGCAACGTTTCGATTGGATTCCCTTCGGAGGACCGTGGATCCCCCGTTGATACTCGCATTGCCGTCGCGGCGAAAGAGCATTGGCCCGTTCCATTCCACCAGGATATTCTGTTTCGCTGCAGACTTGACGACAAAGTGCCACCCTGCTGACATGGACCCGCAAATTATGGGCAAGCTGCTCAAAAAGTGGCCGAATGCCAAAACTGCACAAAGTAATGTCCGACTCGGCAGCTCTAACCGAGGAGAAGAAGATAACTGCAGTCGGGTGTCCTGCTCCAAGGAAAGGCCACATCTGCATCGGCATCTGCTCCTGACGTGGCGAGCTTCACGGAGACGGTCGTGAGCTGGAGTGCCGGCCAACATCTGCCTCGTTGAATGTTGGGTGTGGATTATGTTTCGGCATTATTCAGAGAGGATGGGGGAGTTCATGCGAGTCGTGAAAGCGGCATGTTGAAGCTTGAGCTACCATGTTTGTTGGTAGGGCCGTGGGTACATGTGGGAAAGGTGATACCGGGAAGAGGGGCCAAGGAACCTCTAAATTTGGATGCGTTGATACTATTACAGATAATTACAGTGTCCCTCTCCAAATTAGAGGCGGGAGGAAGACAGGGATGGACATGCGCCATTAGATGGATGATGATAGAGCCGTTTATCAATCACTAGTAACAGGTTCCTCTGTTCCACTATTCCAAGCTCTTCCTGTCGGCTAAGATAATCTTACCTACAATTTAGAATACATTTATCAAATGCAGTGACATGCACATCTGATTCACAGGCGTATTTTTATGTACTTAGCTGAGTTATAATGCAATCGTGGTTCATTATTGGTGGGGAAAATGAAAGGTTGGAAGCTCGGAAAGGCAAGAGTAAGAAGCCAAGGGAGAACTATAAAGTTATAGGCTGTTTACGGTACCTCTCTAATGATTCATCGTAAATGCAGTTAATTTTGGACTAGTCATCTCCATATATGAAAACTGAGGTAAATCTGAAGTTTAATCAGGTTAGGTCTCTACTCCTCTACCTGATTGTTATCTTTCAGTCTTTTCCTTCATATTGGATATATGTCGTGATCTAATTTTTTTAATCCAACTTGATTTTCACACCGTGTAAACAAGCATTGTCACCCACTTGCCGATTGCGTAATGCAAATACTAGAGAATTTGCCGGCAATCACTAGAGTATACAGGTTCTGTACGTGTGATGCAGAATTGTGAAGCGTTAACACAGCAGAGATTAATGGAGATTATCAGATTCCGGGATCACGTTTGAGTGCTGCCTTGTTGAAATTGAGATCATGCGAGGACCTCAAACTCTTCTTAGAGACAGCCGGAGTTACACACATCAAGATCACCTCTAGTTCGAATCTTTGGTTTGAGAGATTCACGTAGAAAACCTCTATAGGTTCTACTGACAGGCCCTTGTCCAAGTGCTGCATGTGATAACAAGAAGGATTGGTAGGCCCATCAAGCCGCACAAGAAAAAGACATGGTTAAAATGGTATCAGTCAAAATAATCTGCCCTACACCACCTAAAATATGTCCAAGTCCTATTATATCAAGATATGTTTGGTATCAGCGATCCAACATCTTAGCATAGGAGGTGCAAAGACGAGGAGGGGGGTTTCACTTCTGGAATTTTAGGAGACAGGTTGATCCGGGAAGCCTCCCACGCATCTTTTGATGGGTCCTGTAAAGTGACTCAAGAATAAATAGGAATACAACAGGGGAAATGCTTCAAGCAGTAGTGAAGGCAACATCATTCAATTCTATGATACAATGAAGTAACATGATAGTGCATTCAAAGCTGAAAACTTGGCTTCCTATGTAGCCCCCTATGTTTGTTGTTGTGAACTTTTCCAGAGATAAAAAGCTACAAACTTTGCTTCTTCCTTGGCCATCCAATGTTTGCCGGGGTGAACTAATTAGGCCGCCCTACACATTTAGTGTAGAGTGGCCCAATCCAATTGCCAACCCTCACCAAGATTCAAACAACTAAAATCCTACTATGAGATTCATACCTCTACTCTTGCAAGTGCATTCAAAGCCGGACATTAGGTGAATACAAATTGATAAGATTGGATTTTGAATTGTATACAAAGTTGCATGGAAAAGTGGACTTTGAGATTATTGGGCCAAAGCCTTATGTACAATTTACTATCACTACTCTACTTCACCCAACTTGAAGGGTCTCCAATGGCTAAGCATGTTCCTTGCCAAACCTAACTATTATGTTGCTACTATTTATGGTCTTCATTTCTATCTTATCCTACTATAATTGCCAAATTATACTTTTGACAAGTGTAAGAGGAAGGTATCAATTCTTCCCCAAAGTATGCTTCTGAATCATGAATTCTCCCCTGAAGTTACCACACCAAAGTGGTACTTGGCAGAGAAGGTGTTACAAATCCAAAGGCATTTCCTCTAGAAACTACTTACATGGTCCAAGTCATTTGGCTTCATTCCTATTTTACAAGTTGATAAGGAACTTCTTCATATACAACTTCCTACTTTTCCCTAAAGGACTTAATGGCTAAGTGGATTTCCATATAACCATCTATCTAATCCTATGAATTCATGTAGGATCCCAGTCCTACATTAATTTACATGTGTCATGGAAGGTGTCAAGTTTTCCCTCAAAGTCTTCTTTGACTTTATTGTCCTTGGACTTACTACGACAAAGTGCACTTGGCAAAAGGATATTTTATGCGACCAACATCCTTCTTTTGAGAAACTATACACAAGGCCAAAGGCATTCTTCCTAAAGTTGAGGTGCAAGGCTAAAGTCCTTCTTCTTGAAAGTTATACCCAAGGCCAAAGGCAATTTTCCTAAAGTTGACATGCAAGGCCAAAGTCTTTTGGCTTACTTCTTATTTGATAATCTACAAGGAATTTCCTTAATAGCAAAGTTTTGCACAAAAACAAAGTCATTCTTCTGGAAATACTTACAACTATGAAGATCGTCATCCTTAAGTAGTTATAACACCAAAAGCACTCTACCTTGAGATTTGCATAATTTTGAGGCACTCCTCTTGAAGTTTTTCACAATGCCAAAGGCACTTCTCCTTAAGTATTTACAATGTTGAAGGCTTTCCTCTTGAAGTTTTGCACAATGCCACAGGTCTTCCTCATAAATTTCTGCACAATGCCAAAGGGCTTCCTCTTAAAAGGTATTCACAATCCCAAAGGCCTTCCTTCCCAAAAGTATGTACAAAGTTTAAGGTCTTCCTCTTGGAAGGTATGAATAATGCCAATGTAACAATATGGAGTTTATTGATGAGATAGTCAAGACTAATGAAGCAGCAAATATGCCAAATTAGCCAAGAGTTACAAGAATATTCTAAAAGCATATAGGAAGCTACTTGGTACCTTCCAAGTATTGGGTAGTGTGCATACCAAGTGGTGACTTCTACAAGGAAGCTTCTTGGCTAGCTTACCTTGCATACTAAGCAAGTGGCTTCTAAAACAAAGTTTAATTGGAAGCTTCTAAACTAGCTTAGCTTGCATGCTAAGTAAAAAACTTCTAGAAGAAAGCCTCTTGAGAAGCTTGCAGATTAGCTTGGCTTGCACCATAAGAAAGTAACTTTAAGAGAAAGTAGCTTCTCAAGAAGCTTCTTAAGAGCCTTGTATGCTTCCCTATAAATACCAAAGTCCAAGCTCATGCTAGGCATTTGGAGTTTATCTCATTCAAGAGTCCCATTGTGATCCTTCACTTTGATTTTCCATTCTCATATTTCTCTCCTTGTTCTTTACATTGGTATTAGAGTATGAATGGAATTGATGGACTTTATAGACCATCAAATCCATTTACACCAAACCATTAGGAATTTTGTATCCATGTGCTACCCAAACATCATTTCACGCAATTCATCATCTCATGCTTTGGACAGATTTTTTTGAATGTACCTTGTCTTATGAACTCTTGGTACTTCTGATTGTAACTTATAGAAGATGGTGGATGTGTTGCATCTACATGTTTACTAAGATAAATTGTAGGTAGTTTGATAGAGTAGTAGCCATGGTGGCAATGCTTGAAGTTATCATTGCCATGTAATAGCAAATCAAGCACCTTACTTGATTGTAGGAAGAACAAGATTGTCAATGACAAGAGCATGTAGAGAGAGCACCATTTTGAGAAGGAGAAGAGAAAATCTGATTCTTGAAGCCCAAGGTACTTGAAGGCAAGAACCTCATGAGCACAATGGAGAATTTTGTGTTTGATTGTAAATGATATTTTGAAACTAAAATTCTTCAAGATGAACGGAAGTAGATTCTCTTGGCTTAAAGCCAATTGGATGGATTGGGAAAACTATGGTGGCAATTTTGAGTGGAACAAGTTGAATGGTAGTTTTTTGTGCTAATCTTGACATGAGAGGAATTCAAAAGAGCTATATTGGGTGCTTTCAAGGTCTAAATGCCACATGAGTTGCATGAGATAGATTGGCATAATTGAAGTTGATTGGTTCTATAAGAAGCTACATCACTCAATTCCAAAAAACCATAATGCAAATTCCAAATATATTAGAAGATGAAGCTCTGGATTGATTCATGAGGGGCTTGAAGTCATGCACCAAATTGGATGTGACCATGTAGGAGTCCAAACACTTGGAGGAAGCCCATATAGTTAGCTAAGTGCTTTGATTCCTTGGTTGCAACTACTTGATCTTTCCCTCAACCTTCATAGAACCTGCCCACCCACTACACATGGGTGGAGAAGCTAGCACTAATGGAAATCAATGCCATCCAACAAAGACCACTTCACCCTATAGATATGAAAAGATTGTGACAAAATGGTGGTTACTTTTATTATTGCCAAATTGGGCATTGTATTGCTAAATATCCACTCAAGAATGGATGCTTCAACAAATTGCCCAAATGGAGTTTGTGTAGCATGATGATCAAGGAAATGAGGAATCATAATAGGAGAACTTGAGCCACCTATTGGGAATGTGATTAGTTCCAATCGGATTGAAGGCTTAACCTAAGCTTTCCTATTACATTCAAGATTAGGAAGGAGTATTTGGACTGTATGAGGTTTTTAGTGGCATTTCTACACTATGATATGTCATGTAATTTGTGGTGTCATAGCTAGATTGCTCAAATGCTAGAGTAGTAGTGTTGATAGTCAAAGGTATGTTGGCAATTACTCATGGACTACTTGTTGAAGGTTAGGTTTCATGTTTGGGGTACTAATTACATGGTGGGGCTCACCATCACTTTCACCATTTGCACCATCAAGTGTGCTATCAATGGGACCATTAAGGTTGGAGATCTAGGTCAAAATCAGAGGTATACCTTAGAAGTGTAGCTCTAGAGAGCTTATTTCTCTAATGTCAAGCCTTCAAGTTCTTGGTTATGGTGGATAGAAAGCCATCAATTATTACCTAGAGTCTCTTAGCTAGAGTGGGTATGGCTTGATTGTAATCAATATCCAATTATTGGCAGATTTTTGAGTGAATAATCAAGTATTGATCTTATTTGAGTTGATTGTGAACTAATTATATCAAGAAGTGAAGAGTCAAGAGGAAATTGGGTGCAAGAATTGAGAGTGTTGGTGGTATCTCCAAGCTTGGTTGATTTTTGGTACCTTGATCATGGTTTGGATTTCCTTGACTTTAAAGCCACATTAGTGGGTGTTGTTTGGTTGGTGTTGGCACTTGGTGGTGATTCTTGGTGAGGTACTTGTAGTGGTTATGGTTGCAGTTTGCAATTTATGGTTACTTTAACATGATAGAGTTCTTTGGGGATTTACAAGAAGATATGTAGTGGGTTTACCCAATGTGGAGCTCAATATCAGTCTCTATCATAAGTCTTAGTGAGGGAGGAGATTGACTCTGAATTGAAGTGTGACACAAGAACTAATTCAATTGAGAGCGTACTTGGTATGTCCACACTATTTTTGTGGAACATAGTCAAGATTTATGGGGCCTCCAAAGGTCCTAGGCATTACTTTGGTACATTGGGTACTATTGAGTTAGATGACTTCATCCAAGAGTTTGATAGTTGGTGTGATTTGCAGCAAATGTTGAACCCAACTTTGTTAACATCGTTCATGGCATGGAAGGGCTTGTTTTAGCACTTGGAGGGTCCATAGATGGATGACTATCATGAATTCAAGAGAGCTTACTTGGAGTAGATTGAGCTATGGAGATAGTATTAGTCTCCAAACTATATCTCCATCACTTAAGGTTTGGTTTTTTGGAGTAGATCTATAGTACTCACAAATTCTAGCTCTAGAAGCATCGGCAGATCTTTTGGAGTTGGTGCTACTACAAGCAAAGGTACCATTATAGGAGGTGGTGTAGTATTGGGAGTTAACCCCATGGTGGAGTTCTTCAATGTTTGAGGTAGAACTACCAAGGAGTGTGTAATGACAAGCTGAAGGAGCTTACAAGAGTTCCGATAGAAGGCTAGAGAGAGCCTATGCAAGGCATACACTTGCATGAGATTGTTGATTAATTTTACTCAAGGAGTAATTGACATCCAAGTCGTCCAATTTTGGCATGGGATTCTATATAGTGAGTTGTGATGTAGAGTACAAGATGCTATGTTGTTATAACCTACTTCACCTACTTTGGCAGTGATCTTTGGTTTGATTGCATGCATTGAGCTCAACATGGTGGAGGAGAGAGTGGTGACATATGGATTTGGTAGGGAGACCTCATCCACAATTGTTACTTATTCTAAAGTGCAGAAAAGTGCTCAATGCCATGTTGTCTTCCAAAGGTAGAGTGGACAACCCAAATCCTATGGAGCTAGTGGAGAGCCTTGTGTAACTAGACCATTACTTTCATTTTTAGGTCAGCAATAGCCATTGAGTGGTGGTGTTGCTTGTTGGACTTGTGGTGAACCTCACCACAAGAAGGACTGCACTTAGGGCAGTGGACATTATACCTTTGGTGCATCATAGCCAACACAACAATAGTGTGACTATTGCCATAGATTTGGTCACACTAGTGACCAATGTTTGACCTTCACCTAAAATTATGGAGTGGTAGGTTGTTATAGCAGGTGGTAGAGGAGCTTTGGGTCATGGAAGACATGGTGGTAGAGGTTCCACACCTGGTAGAGGTGCAATACATGCCCTTATACAACCATGGCTACTCAGATCAAGTAGTTGGAGCAGAGATACGCTAGCATGGCCATCAATAAGAGGAGATCAGATTTGGGTGCTAAGGCTTCCACTGCTTATATTGGTGATAGAGACATCTTGGACTTCATGTGCAGAGCATCATAGGTAGATGCATCTGGCATAGTGACTAGGAGTGCAATATGTGCCCTAGAGCTTAGAGGAGCATTAGTGGAGTTGGACCCACAAAGAGAAGAAGTTAGTAGACATGTCCAACTTCCCAATCTTTTACACTCTTTGAGGCACTATAGACAACATCCATAGCTCCTAGATGTCCTAGTGTAGGTATGGTGGGTGGTGATGGGATGCATGATTAACTACCTACTAGTAAACTACCTATTACTACAAAAATTGAGTCTAACTTCATGTTGGAGGCAACTTAGTTGATTGTGGGCTTCCATTTTTTCTTAGCCAATGATATGTTTATATTAAAAGTTGATCTAATTCTAGTGTTCTAGTTGGCTGCCACATTTTGTGAGAGTAAAGACTATGTGGTTCTTGATTCAAGAACAAAGGTGATTGATAGTGGAGTTGACTTGGTTGAGGAGCATGGGATCCACTCAATGACCAATGGGTTATGGCAAACAACAATAACTAGATTGGAGGAGTTACTATTTAGACTGCCTTTGAGTGAGCACATTTCACACCTGGAGTTGTCCTAGTTGGATAACCAAAGGGGGAGTTTTTGTTTGGTGGGACCTTTAAGAAAGGTCTATACACCACATAAGGTCTTATTAGACTCTAGTGTGCAGCCCCTTACGTTGGGAGAGGTTGTAGTTGTTGGTTTGGAGTTACAAAAGATTGATGTGGAGAGGCGTCCATTTTAGATCCAGACATCTCTAGGAGGTGGTTCTACATAATACATCACATGTGGAGAGCTCATTGACTAGATTCAGCCCAATAGTCAGATTGATAGCTTGATGGTGAGAGCTTTGGAAATTTTGACTCTAGTTGAGTCATATGATGTGCTAGTTGGTAGAGCAATATTATATCCCATGGGTTTAGTATTGAATATTGGGAGGAGATAGTCTCTTATAGACCAGGTTTGCAGTCAGGTGAGGGATGGGTATGTTGCCTACCAATATGCTTTAGTAGTGGTAGTCTTGGCTCACTACCCTCTAAGACCATTGTGGCATTAATTTCAGCTTTTAGTGGTTTTATTACTTGGCATGGTGACTTATTGGAAGGGAACACCCATGTAGAGGATACTCCAATACAAGAGGAGATCACTTGGAGTACAAGTGGGATTGTTTTATCCACCTTGGATGTTCCATTGTGAAGTTCAGAGGAAGCATTGTTGCAACATGCGGATGAATTGGTGCAACAAGCTTGGAATGAAGCCTTTATACCACTAGGAGACCAATGTGAGGATGAGCCTCCGGAATCTATCCCATTTTCACCTTTGGATACCACACTCATTGCTTGGTAGTATCCAATAGAGAGAGTATATCTATTGGAGTTGTTTGGTAAGATTAACACTAGGCTATAGTACTATAAGCATGTATATAAATATAGAGGTACTTGTATGTGAAGAGAGATAAGACTAATAGGTGAGTCTCTCTATATCATGTGGCATACTTGGCTTATTGGTATTGGTAACCAATGTTAATAGTCAAAGGCTTCTTGGTAACTAACGTTAATAGTCAAAGGCTTATTGGTAACCAATGTTAATAGTCAAAGTTTACCATAAGACCCTACCAACAGACATTTCCTTGTTGAGGACGCATGATTTAGAGAGACATGGTCCCGTTCATTTGGTGAATTTTGGATGTCCATGTAAGGAACATACACATGCTGGTTGCCATTAAGGTCTTCAAGATTTCCATTTTGGTATGTTTTGGGAGATGTTGTGTATCCTATGACATGTCCAAGTTCATCAAATCCATTTCTCCAGCCTACATTTTGGAGAACTTCCCTTTGATGGGTGATTCTTGCACCTACATAGTGGTGAGTATACATCAAGTCCATTCTTGGATAGGACATGTCATGTTGTTAGATGCAGTTAGATTGGGATCATGGGCTCATTGTCTTCATCTTTGGTGGACAAACCTCTTACCCAAAGAGGTTCTACAATGGGCTTATGGTAGGAATCAACAATTAGATCACCTCACTATTGATGATATCTTGGATGTTGGGCATCAGTCTCAAATAGTGGTAGTGGTTGATAGGTCACTTATGGCAATGTTGAACCTTGTTGGATAGCCTAGAGCTGCTTTACCCACACTTATGAGTTTTCTAGGCTCTCATGCTTTTTAAGAGGGAGGCCTTGGACTTGTTTGGGACTCACAATTATAGTAGTTGGTGGAGCCCAACGTTGATGAGAGAAAGTAGGCAATGGGTTTTTGTGCTAGTATTACTATTGTTACAAGTGTCAAAGGCATCCAAGTGTCAAGTGTTAGGTCAAGTTATAGACTTGAACTATTTGACATGGATTACGAGCCTTGGCTTGGCAAAGCAACATGGATGTGATTGATAGTCATCACCATTCAAAAATTTATGAGCTCTCTGCTTATCAAGTCAATTCAAGCATATGCTAGGGGCAATGGATTGATTTGGCAAGGTAGTCTTGGGACACAACTAGTGGGTACTTGTGAGAAGAGTCTACTTGGGGTCCGTCTTGGTGAGTGTGGTCTACTTGGGTCATACTTTTGGTCTACTTGGGATGTAGCTAGAGGACGTATAGAGCTTATAGCCAGATCAAAGGGAGTTTTACACACTAAGATTGGGACCTCTAGTGGTTAGAGGTATGACACTATTACTCCTAAGAGCTTGGTGTAACAACCAATCAGTATGTCTTCCACTCCTATGATAGTTATCGAGGATTCTTTGGAGCTAGATCTTGGACCCAAGCCTACAAGAGGGAAAATATGGCAAGTTTGGAGGTGCTTGAAGAGCTACATGAATTTTTTTGCCTTTAGTATGATGGATTTGGGTGCTTTGAAAAGACTTGGTATTTGGATTGAGCTGACTAGGGATACACCAGTTTTTTGATATCCATACAAATATAGTGATATGGAGAGAGCATTGATTCAAAGCTAAAGTAAAGACCTTTTTGAGGTTGTTTTGGTGGAGATTTCACATGGAGAGTATGCATCAACTATAATGGTGCTAGCCAAGAAAGATATGCATGTCAACTACACAAATAGGCAGATTTGTGGAGATTATTGTCCTATCAACCAATAGACTAGGGCTGATTGGTATGCCATGCCTACACTTAAGGAGATCTTTGATGCAATTGGGCATATAAAGGTCTTCAATACTTTGGATCTTTGAGCAAGGTATCATCAATTGCCAATCAAGGAAAAGGATAAGTCCAAGATAACGTTTTGAGCTATTGATCCTCACAACAAGTATGTATTATACCAATGGAAGTTCTTACCATTTGGGTTAAAGAACATTCTTGCCAAGTTTAAGAGGATCATGGATAGGATCCTAGTAGGATTGGATTTTACTTGGTGTTATATTGATGACATTTTGGTCTATAGCACTACTATGGAGGAGCATGAGAGACATTTGTTGGAGGTGTTTGAGAGATTGAGATCTCATGGACTCAAATTACATCTTAGGAAGTGTAGATTCTTTCACAAGTAGATTGAGTATTTGGGTCACACTATCTACCTTGGAGGATTTGGTGTCCAATAGATCAAGGTGGAGGCTATTGCACATATTCCTTGGCCTATAGATGTGGGCATTCCTTGGGTTAGTAAACTTCTATTGCCATTATATTAGAGGATTTAGTGCCATTGCCAAGGCCTTGACAAAGCTGACCAAGCTTACATTCCGATGGTGTTGGAGAGATGAGCAAGAGAGAACTTTTATATAGGTCAAAGGAGAGGTTGATATCTGCTCCTATTCTTAGGAGTCCAATCAGAGGATGACCATTCCAAGTTCATACTGATTGGAGTATGTTGGGGCTTGGAGCAATACTCATCCAACATAATGATGAGAGGAAGGAGTTTGTGGTGGTCTATGCTAGTCACTCCAAAAATTCAACAAAGGTGAAGTATAGTTCATATGAAAGAGAGTGTTTGGCTATAATATGAACAATAACACATTTTTTATGTTACCTATTTGGTAATCCCTTCACTCTCATCATTGATCATCAACCACTAAAACGGTTGATGGAGTCCAACAAGCTTTCAAGGTATCTTGAACAATAGCCTCTAATTCTATAAGAGTATGATTTCATGGTTATTCACAAACCTAGAGTGGTGAATGGTGATGCAAATGGATTGAGTAGAAATCCTTGTCACAGCCAATAGGATTAAATTGTAGCACTTTGGCATGGTAAGATAGGTGAGGAGATTGTGCCAAGTTGGCATGCATCTACCTTTCTTTGTATATTCTTTGAGGCTTTGGTGGTATCTCTCTTAGCACATACAAGAGGAGTTATTGAGGTCATAGATCTAAAGAGTGGAGATAATGGTATAATTCAGTGAGACATTCATGATGATGTCTTAGTGATGGGTTATCTTTGCATTGGTATTGTGGTTCCATAGTTGGGGCCAAGGAGAGAGATCATGTTCTTCAATGAGCTAGATGGTTCAGATTGGAAGGTAAACATCTTCTTCATGTATGGGAGGATATTAGACTGCGAGTAGTACCATTTCCATCCCAAAGACCACAATTGGTTTGTCATGCTCATAAGGAACTAGGAAATTTTTGGAGTAAAATATATATATAGTTTACTCTAGTGTAATGTTCCAAGGATAGTAAAAATACAAAGAAGAGAAAATACAAGTTTCACACTCAAACTCCGATGCACTAAAGGAGCACCTTAGCTTTATTATATATCAAAGTAGAGACACTCAACAAAAGAATAACCCTTGGATCAGATACATGGATTTTTGACATGTCATTAATCTCCACCCTCATATAAGATGTATGCATGGGTGACGTCTTAGATCTGGTCCTACCTAGTTGGTCAAACTAGTGTTGACTAGAGGGAATATTTAGGGAATCTTCTTGTAGGAAACTCCAAAATGCATGGGTGAGGTACCATTAGAAAGCTCTTGATGAGACAAATAGAAGGGAGGGAAGTCCAGCCCACTCTTCCTTGGGGTAGAATGTGCACATTTTGGAGGCCTAATTCATCTGTTAGGCTCTCTAAATTGTCTCTAAAGATCAAGCATATTTTGGTTTCTACCCTATTAGTAGAAGTATCCTTTTGTTGATACCTCTTGTTGAGATATTTAGTCCATCATGTACAATATCCTTCTAGATGTTCTCAAACCAAATTTCACCTTTAGATCATATGTATAGTTATTGGTTCTAAGGTTTTCATGTATATTTTGGTTTTTGCCCTATTAGTAGAAGTACTCTTTTGGTGATACCTCTTTTGATCTATTTAGTCTATCATGTATAAAATCCCTCTAGATAACACCAAACCAAATTTCACCTCTGGATCATATGTCTAGATATTGGTATTACATCCAAAGTCATTATTGGTGGTGTAGTATGCAAACCAATGTATAGCAGTTTGTTGCCAGATGTGTGGTTTGTGATCAAGTTAGAGCATTTTTTAATGCTCATATGCCACAACTATACCCATTACCTATCATGAGATTGGGCTACTGTTGAAGTTTGGACTTTGCTTGAACTTTACCATTGATTGTGAGACATAATTTGTATGTTTTGGTTATGGTGGAGCACTTCTTGAAGTGGATTGAGTTGGTGGCACTTCCTAACAAGTCTAGTGAAGGGACAATTTACTCATTCTTGGATCATGTTTTTAGTCATTTTGGTGCACAAACTAAGCTTTTGATTGATCAAGGTACATAGTTCTTGGTGGAGTTTCATGTCATGCGTGATAAGGCTTTGATTGATCATCATATTATCTCCTGAGATCACCCTAAGATAGATGGCTTAGCAAAGAGAGTAGTTCAGATGGTGGAGAGAGGATTGTGGAAGTATGGTTTGCAAAGAAGCCACTTGGGAGATTAGGATTTATAGTTACCTTGGTTAGCCATGGGCTATCCATTTAGTTGCTAAGCCTCCTTAGCCTCCTTTTCTCCTTACTTTTTAATCCATAGACAAGATCTAGATTTACCTACAACCATTCATCAAGAACTTTTTAATCCATGGACAAGATCTAGATTTACCTACAACCATTCATCAAGATGGTACTATGGTTTTGGACTTGGATGATCTAGACGTATGGGTGAATGCATGTTCTCAACGGGTAGAGATCTTTTAGAGAATGATGCCAATGACCTTTAAGAACTTGATGATTGTTCAACATAGGGATACCTTATATTATGCTACCATTCAAGGAGGAGGTCATAGACCTTTGATCCATCAATTTCATCTAGGTGACTATGTATATCTATAGTAGACAACACCAACAACACTTGATGTTACTACAGGCCACACTATCTTGAGAGTGTGTGAGGATTTGCCTTCTAGAGTCCTTGTGTTGGAAGGATGTGATGGTGTTGTTTGGAAGGATCATGTGTGTAATTGCACGCCATGCCACCTCCCAAACATTGATAGTATTATGGACCCAAGCTTAGCACTTGTACATGCAAGCTTACGGTGTATGTTATGTGGCTCTTTTAGTGGAGCTACTACTAACATGTTGGTATGTTGGCTATTTGAGAGGATGACATATGGTATATTTGACTCCTCTCTTTGTGGTGGTTCATCAAGGATAGTGATAATGTCCTAGATGTACTTGACCTATAACTGGTTCACCCTTTATATAGTATAGATTGTAGACATGCAACTAATAGCAGGGCTTGATAGCACCTAGCCTCTTGATCTTTGCCCACCATAAGGTATACCATAAACTTGGAGTATATGGCTATATGGAGTTAGAGAGACCTAATTGCTAGCTAGAGGAGCAATTGTTGCACTTTAGAGTTCATGTATAACTTATGTGTGAGTTGTGCTTCTATAGTGTATGATGTTGGATATCAATTTATTTTGTTGACATCAATGTATGTTGTATAGCAATGTATATATGCATGATAATTGTCATGCTATTTGTAATATCATACTTAGATTGCTTGGACATTGGAGTAGTAGTGTTGGTAGTCAAAGATATTTTGGCAATTACTCATATACTACTTATTGAAGGTCAAATTTCATGTTTGGGATATTGAGTACATGGTGGGACCCACCATCACTTGCACCATTTGCATCATCAACGAGACCGTTAAGGTTGGAGATCTAGGTCAAAATCAAAGGTATAATTTGGAAGTGCAGCCCTAGAGAGCTCACTTCTTTGATGTTGAACCTTTGAGTTCCTAGTTATGGTGGATAGAAAGCCAATGAATGTCTTTTAGAGTCTCTTGGCTAGTGTGGGTATGGCTTAATTGTAATCAATGCCTAGTTGTTGGTAGATTATCTAATGAATGATCAATTACTGATCTAATTTGAGTTGATTCAAGTTGATGGTGAACTAATTATTGTTGCACTTTAGAGTTCATCTATGACTTATGTGTGAGTTGTGCTTCTATAGTGTATGATATTGATAACAATGTATGTTATGTAGCAATGTATACTATATGATAGATATCATTCTAGGTTTACCTTGGTTTCAATGTCATAAGGTTCAATTTGATTGAACCCGATGACAAACTCAAGTACAACACCAAGGTAAGAATCACCAATTAGATTGTATGGCACCTTCAAGTAAGACATCTAAGAATAATTAGCCCGAAGATGAGAAGTTTGTTAGTAAAGCAGCCATAGAGAAAGCTTTGGAGGAAGATAAGCCTATTTTTTCAAGATGGATCGAGCCATTTGTGCATGGATAATCAAATAGTTCAAGAGTTTGCAAATGTGTTTCTGGATGATTTGTCAAAGGAATTACTCTCCAATTGTGGTATGCCCTTTCCAGATTGAGTTATTATCAAGAATTAATCCAATGAGTAGACCAATCTATTGGCTCTCACCAAAAGAGTTGGATAAACTTTGAACAACATTGACGGAGTTGTTGGAGAAGGATTTATGAAATAGTACATCTTCTTGGGAAGCACTAGTACTATTTTTCTCAAAGAAAGATAGAGGACTTCATTTTTGTATTGATAACCATGGTTTTAATAAGCAAACAACAAAGAATACATATACATTGCCTCAAATTGATGACTTGCTAGATCAATTGAGTAGAGCATGGTATTTCTCCAAGTTGGTATCTCGAAAATGGTTATTGGCAAATTCCTATTGATAAAGAGGATGTGCAAAAGACTTCCACACAAACTATGGGCACTTTGAATGGAAAGTTCATCCTTTCAGGCTCACTAATGCTCTAGTAGTCTTCATGGATCAAATGCATTGAATGTTGGATAGGTTATTCGATCAATACATGGTGGTGTTCTTGGATGATATTTTAATCTATAGCAAGACATTGGTAGAAACACACAAATCATATTCAATAAATCATAAGATGATCATGTCAATGGAAGTTTTACTACAAGAAGTCAAAGTGTGGCTTTGGGCAAAAGGAAATTACTTTCTTGGGCCATAAAATCTTATCATAGAGGATCAAGATAGAATAAGAGAAAATCATTATTCCAAATGAATTATTATTAGGCCATTATTGATTGGCCTACTTTGAAGGATGCCATAGAAGTGTAGGCATTTGGCAAGTTTTTACCAATAATTCATCCACTATTATGCTCATGTCGCTACACCATTGACCAACCTCTTGGGGAAGACCTCAAACTTCCTATGGACCATCAAGCACAAAGAAGCATTCTAGAAGTTGAAACATGTAGTGTCTTCAAGACCCATTCTTCAACCATATGATCCTTAATTACCTTGTGTGGTTGACTTTTATGCTTCTAACTTTACTATTAGAGTTGTGTTGCAGCAAGAATTTCTATATGTGTTGCATCTCATTACCTTTGTGTCTCACCAACTAAATACTATAGAAAGGAATTACTTTGCTCAAGATTAAAAACAACTAACAATGTTATATGTCCCTATGTGGATGCAATATCTTTTGGAGATACAAGTGATCATGCAAACCAATCATAAATGCTTGTTGTAGACATTACATCAAGAGAACATGAAGAGTTGATATCATTGATAAGAGGAAAAACTATAGTTTTTTGATATCAAACTTGAGTACAAAGCCAATAAGTTCCATATCATCCTTGATGCACTATCATGACAACTTGATTTGAAGTCTCTTCCTCTCATCACGATGGCAATTACAATATTTTCAATCAACTTGATAGTCCAAATCGAGTTTAGGATCACCTTACAACAAGATCCTTTCATTCAAATGGTACAAGGTCATCTTGCAGCATGTGATAAGGAAAACAACACCTTCTCTTTCAAGGAAGGCTTTCTATTTTGTGAAGACCGGATCAATGTTCTAGCCAATAGTGATCTACAACTTGTGTACCTTCAAGAAGTCCATGACTTACCAATTGCTGGTCACATGGGTGTGGATGAGACCTACGGTACCCTACAACACCAATGGTGGTAGCCCAACATGGCACGAGATGTTCAAGAGTTTGTCCAATCTTGTGAGAGTTGCCAATGCAACAAGGCTAGCAACCAAAAATCAAGTAGCCTCCTTCAACCACTTTCCACCCCATTTGCTTGATGGAAAATGTGAGCTTAGATCTCATCACCTCCTTGCCCAAGACAAAGCAAGGTCATATCGTGGTGTTTGTGGATAAGCTTAGTAAGCAAATCCATTTGGTACCAACGTTTGATATAGTGGATACTCCAACATTAGCCCAAATCTACTTTGATAATGTCTTTAAGCATCATGGGATGCCTTGTGTCCCATTTTCAACCCCGATCCTTGATTCACCAATAAAATTTGGCAAGCACTCTTCTAGATACTTAGCACCAAGTTTGCTTTGTCCATGGTCTATCATCCTCAAACTAATGGACAAAACAAATGTGCAACTTGCACATTGGAGGATATGTTTTGTGCCTTTGTCAACATTCACCATACTTGTTGGGATTTGCAACTATTGAGTTTGCCTTTCATAATTCCAAACATGCAAGCATCAAAATCTCTCCCTTCTTCCTTGATTTTTGCCAAGACTCACTTGTTCCATATTCCCTTCTTGCTCCTCCTCCATCTCATGTCCCTCATACTTCCATCTTCTTGACTAAAATATCCCATTCCTTACAACAAGTTAAATCTCATCTCCTTGTTGCTCAAAATTGTCAAAAACAATACACGAACCAACATTGTCATGATCTTGCTTTTCAACTTGGTGGTAAGGTCATGCTTTCTTCTAGTAACCTACACTTCCCACTTGATATCCAAGTTTGTAAACTTGCTCATAATTGGATAGGTCTCTTTGATATCACTCAAATCATTTCTCTAGTTTCTTATTGACTTATCTTGCCTTGTCATATTGAAATCCACCTTATCTTTTATGTTTCTAACTTGAAACCTTTTGTTTCTAATCCATCTTCCTTTTCCTCTTGTGTCCAACCTCCTCTTTCTCCCATCCCTATCAATGATAATGAGGAATATGAAGTTGATTATATTTTTGTATTTAGTTGCATTCAACATTGCCGCCAACAACATATTAAGTACAAAGTCTTTTGGAAAAGATATCCTCTTCATGATGTCACGTGGAAACCTCTTTCTCATCTCCAAAATGCACAAATGGCTATCAAGGAATTTGAAGCTTCCATGGTGCCAAGAACATCACCAACTTGTAGTGGGGTAATATGTAACAATATGGAGTTTATTGATGAGTAGTCAAGATTAATGAAGTAGCAAATAGGCTAAATTAGCCAAGAATCATTTCCAACTTTACCAAGGAGAAAAACACATCACACCTAGAATGAAGGAACCTAAGCAACGTACGCATACCAATCCAAGCCATTTGGGCTTACAAACAAGCATGAAAACATAGAGAGGATCCAATCACAAGAATTTGACAATAACTCTTTATACTTTTTTGTCAAAAAAGAGCTTTAGAGCCTTCTTGCTCTATCATCAAGCTAATTTCAAATTGTACTCCAAGCCTCTTCCAATACATTCTTTAGATTTCAACCAACTTCTAATCCAAGTGAGGAACCTCTATATCTTTTTGATGGGGAAAAGTTTGCACAACTCATATGGACATAATCATTTTTTGTATGATTTGGATTTGATTTTTTAGGTTTCATTAGAAAGCTTGCAACATCAGCTTTCCAATGACATGAAATGAACATAAATTTGATCACTATGGCTCCCAAATCTGGCCAGTTTTTGTAGCTTTCACCCTAATTTTGGAATCACTAATTTTAGACCCTACTCTTGATTCTTGACAAATTTTTCCAGATTTTTGGATCAAAGATACAAAAAATCCTCACAATCATTATTTCCACCTAAAATCTCCAATAATAGTCATAAAGATGAGATAATTAACACTCAATCATAATTGAACACAAAATGCTCTATTGAGCTTATGATAATTTTTTTAGTAGAACTTGTTGCATCAAATCTCATTCTCCATGAATCCAAAGCAAACTAAATTTAACACAATAGTTTTTTGTGTGTTTTTGTGAATCTTTATAGAGTTTGATGGCCTAATCCAACCCTTATCTCTAGATGTGGATCAATTCCTAAGCTAGGCTAACTTGTGAGCTGTACATACCTAAGTATACTTGTTACAAGACCCAAGTATACTTGCTCCCATACCCTAAATTTTCCTTTTGAGGAATTCACATGATATCTTTGCACAAAGGTGAGAAACCTAATCACCACTAACATTAGAAATTTTCATAAGGTGACTCAAACCACAACTTGGAGAGTGATCAAAACTCCAAAATTGATCATCAACTCTTCTACAACACCTTACATCTCAAAAGCATCAACTTCAATCAATTAGATCTAATTTGAGATTGATCCAAAACTAGAATTTCTTGTGTTCAATACTAAAAGAACTTTGTTTTCTCTTCAATCCCACTAATAGATCATGAAAAGGTCTAGTGAAGCTCTTCAAATGGCCTAATTTTTCCTCTTGGGTATGAATTCTACCCCCCTTGATTCAATCAATGATGTCCCTCTTAGAATCTACTCAAAATGTTTGATTTCTTCCTTCAAATTGTAGCCTATCAGCTCTTATCTCCAATCATGGTCTTCACTCCAAAAATTCCCTCCCCAAACTCCTTCAATGGTTGAAACACTCTAGACTTCACCTCATGAGACCCAATCTCTTGGAATTTATCATTTAGTCTTTTCACTTTTTGACAAATCCACCCACAACTCCACCTTGAAGCTTGTGAGAAAAAATTAAGGCATTCTTCAACTATAGGAGCACATAGATTGTCAAATCCTAGACTTACTCATAAGAAATCACCAAAAGGATGATAGGATCCAAGTTTCATATCATTGACTTCATGAATGCCACTTTGAAACATACCACCATCCAATCTTGTAAGCCGTCACAATGTAAAATCTGAAGTCTGATGAGAAAAGAATTCAAGAATGGCAATTCGGGAGCATGAGATATCTCATGCTTAAATATTGCTTCTAATGTCCTACCACTCATGCCCTGCTATAACTCTCATTCCCAATGTCCTCTTCCCTCTCGAGACTCGTCAACTAAAAACACACCTATCTCTCCACTCTCCCTCACCTATATACATTAGATCCCTTGAACACAATAAGATCATAACTCACGTGGCCAATTGCATACATGTACATAGATTACTCACATGGCAACATCTCATCTATGGGATCTATCATACAACCTATTCCACTGATGTAGAAATAACCATGATAATTTATTTTTTTATGGCTACACAAACCACAACATGACAATGCCTTTATATATTGCCAACCAACAACCTATAAAATGTCTAGATGTGCAACCTAAGCATTAGCTCCATCTCAGCCAACATCCTTCTCTTTAGACACTCTTCATCTAGTAGTTGAGGAGGAGCTCCTCGTTTTCTCCATGACTATCAACTAGATGAGGAGCTTGAACTTCTAGAGTCCATCTTTGCCTATGCTTTACTTCATTCTCCATGTTTCTCAATAAGTGGGACATCAAGACTAGTCTTTGAGTGATTATAATTTAATTAAAAATTTCTAGACTCTAGTTTTCCTCTTCTCTTTGCTTTTTATTAGCATATTGCTTTTGGTATAGTGCAATGTGGAGTAGCATATTTATTTGGTGCATCTTGTCTCCTTGCTTTATCAAAAGAGATACATGGTGTTTGCACCCATTGCTATTGGAGATGCCTTTCTTGGTTTAGTTTCCCATTCCATATGCTTATAGTTACATCACTCTTTTTCCTCTTTTTTGTCTCCACATTATTATTTTGTGGCCACTCCAAGTGGTTGTGAGACAATTATTACTCCTTGGACCTCCATCCTAATTGGGTGGTTGTCCAAGTAGATATTGCTAATGCCTTCAATATCATTTCTTATCCAACCTTATTTTGTGCTCTTCACTTAGCAAGGAATTAAATCCCATCCTTGATTCTATTTGACTACACAATCAATGACATAAAGATCACTTTGTGTATATTCACCATATTATCACATGAGACTTTACACAACTTGCATCTACTAAGGATACATGATTAGAGACCTACTTGGAGGACCTCTTTTTGCTAGAATTCACTATATGGCTTTATGGGAGGTTGTAGTTGCATTTCCATCTTGTTCCTTTCCATCCCTCTCCAATGATACCCACATTTTATGTAACAATATGGAGTATAACAATGAAGTTAGTAGTGCTAATGAAGTAGCAAATAAGACAAATTAGCCTAGAATATTCTAGAAGTTTCTAGGAAGCTTCTAGAAGGAAGCTTTTAGAAGCTTTTAACTAGCTTAGCTTGCACACAAAGTAAGCGGTTTCTTGAAAAAAACTTTTTGAGAAGCTTCCCAATTAACTTGGCTTGCACTCTAAGAAAGTGGCTCAAAGAAGCTTCTTGAGAAGCTTCTCAAGAGACTTGTATGATCCCTATAAATACAAGAGCTGAAGCTCATATTAAGCATTTGGAGTTTACCCACATTCAAGTGTCTCAATGTGATCTTCCATTCTCCTATTTCTCTCCTTGGCCTTGGACTTTACATTGGTATTAGAGCAAGAATGGGATGGATAGAATTTATGGATCACCAAATCCACTTCTACCAAACCATTGAGAGTTTTGTGTCATAGTATTACCCAAGGATTGTTTCATAGAATTCATCACCTTGCACTTTGGGTAAGATTTTCTGCATATGATCACCTTGTTTGAGGAACCCTTGATACTTTCTATTGTAACCTATGGAGAACGGTGGACGTGCTATATCTATGTGTAAATAAATTAGATAAATTGAGATTAGTAGGATAGAGTGGTAGTCATGGTGGCAATATCAGACGTTATCATTGTTATACAATAACAAATCAAGCACTTTATTCAATTGTTGAATGACAAGACTAGTAGCAACAAGAACACATAGAGAGAGCATTAGTTTGAGATGGAGAAAATTGGATGTGATTTCCAAAGCTTAAGATGTTTGAAAGCAAGAATCTTTTGGGCACAATGGAGAATTTTTTGTTCGACTATGAATGTTACTTTGAAGCTACCAATCTTCAAGATGAACAGAAATAGATTCTCTTGGCTTCTAGCCAATTGGATAGTGTGGCAAAACTTTGGTGGCAATTTTGAGCGAAGTAAGCTAAATGACAGATTGTTGCACCAATCTTGACATGGACAAAATTCAAGGATGCAATACTTAGTCAATTTCAAATTATAAATACCACTCAAGTCGCACAAGATAAATTGGTGGATTTGAAGTAGATTAGCTCTATAGAGAATTGCATCATGCAATTTTATAATATCATTATGTAGATTTTATATATATAGGAAGGTGAAGTTTTGGATTGATTTGTGAGGAGATTGAAGTCACAAACCAAATTGGAGATGACCATGCATGAACCATAAAATGTGGAAGAAGCCATGCAATTGGTTGAGCACTTTGATTCCTTGGTTACAACAACTTGGTCTCAACCTTGACCTACACAAAGCCTACCAATACACTACACACGGGTGGAGGAACCAATGGAGATTGATGCTATCCAATAGAGACCACTTGATACAATAGATAAAGAAAGATTATGATGAAATGGTGGTTGTTTTTATTGTCACAAAGTTGGACATCACATTACTGAATGTCCATTTAGGAATAGGTGACCTCAACAAGTTGAATGCCCATTTAGGAATAGGTGACCTCAACAAGTCGTCCAGATGGAGTTTGTAGAGCAGAATTATTAGGGAAACAAGGAATCCCAATAAGAGAGTTTGAGCCATCTATTAGGAGCTTGATTAATTCCAATGGGATTGGAGGCTCAACCTATGCAAGTTTGTTTCACTTGCAAGGTATGATATCTAATCGGGGTTGTGGGATTTGGTTGATTTTGGAAGTTCAAAGAATTGCATGTCTATGCAAGTAGTAAAGGAATTGGGTATTTCTATCAAGCCAATAACTAGAAGTAGATTGATAATGGCAGATGGTAGAAAATGTTTTGCATTCCGTACCTCACATCTTATTACCTTCAAGATTGGGAAGGAGTATTTGGAGTGTATGAGGTATGTAGTGGCACCTCTACATTATGATATCATTCTAGGACTACCTTGCCTTGCATGTCATAAGGTTCAATTGATTGGACCTGATAACAAATTCAAGTACAACAACAAGGTAGGAATTTTTGATTAGATTATCTCGCACCTTTGAGTACGACACCTAAGAATAGTCATTCCCAAGATGAGAAGTTTGTTGAGAAGGAAGCCATAAAGCAAGCTTTGAAGGGAGGATGAGTCCCAAGGTGGGAAGTTTGCCAAGAAAGCAACCATGGAGTAAGCTTTGAAGAGTGATAAGTCCATAGATGAGAAGTTTGTTAGTGAAGCAGCTATAGAGCAAGCTTTGGAGGAAGATAAGTATATTTTTGTGGTGTAGATCAAACCTATTGCACAAGGACAATTTGAGGAGGGCCAAGAGCCTCATCAAGCAATGGTTAATCAGAGAGTTCAAGAGTTTGCAAACTTGTTTCTGGATGATCTACCAAAGGGATTACCTTCCGATCGTGGTATGCCCTTCAAGATTGAGTTATTGCTAGTGTAAAAGACCAAGACCGAGGAGAGAAATAAGAGAATGGAAACTCACATTGGGACACTTGAATGAGGGAAAAATCCAAATGCCTAGCATGAGCTTCGGCTTTGGTATTTAAAGGTAGTATACAAGGCCCTTGAGAAGCTTCTCAAGAAGCTTCCTTGAGCCGCTTTCTTAGAGTGCAAGCCAAGTTAACTAAGAAGCTTCTCAAGAAGCTTCCTTTTAGAAGCCGCCTACTTGTCGTGCAAGCTAAGCTAGTTAGAAGCTTCTAGAAGCTACTTGCTTGGAGTGCAAGTTAACTAGTCGGGAAGCTTCCCAAGAAGCTTCCTAGATGCTTTTGGAATATTCTAGGCTAATTTGGCTTATTCTCTACTTTGTTAGCCTTACTAACTACATTGCTAAACTCCATATTGTTACATATTCTTCCACCGCTAGTTGGTGATGTCCTCGTCGCCATTGAAGCTTCAAACTCTTGGATGGCCGTCTGTGCATTCTGGAGGTGAGAAAGAGGTTCCCATGTGGCATCATGAAGGGGATACACTTTCCAAAGGACCTTGTACTCTGTATGTTGGTGGTGTCCTTGTTGGATGTGGCAACGTGCAAGGATACAATCAAATTTGTACTCCTCATGATCATTGATAGGGACAGGGGGAGGAGGAGGTTGGACTTGAGAGGAGGAAGAAGAGGGGTTAGGAACAAAGGGTTTCAACTTGGAAACATGAAAGACAGGATGGATGTGCATATGAAAAGGTAGGGCAAGTCGATAAGCAACAAGAGAGACAATTTGGGTGACATCAAAAGGTCCTATCCAATTAGGGTCAAGTTTACAAACTTGGGTATCAAGTGGGAAGGGTAGATTACTAGAGGATAACATAACTTTATCACCGACTTCAAAGGTGAGATCACAATGATGGTGGTCCGCATATTGTTTGAGCAACAAGGAGGTGAGATTTGGCTTGTTGGAAAGATTCAGATATGGTGGTCAAGAAAGTTGAAGTATGATGGACTTGAGATAGAGGAGGAGCAAGAAGAGAATCTAGGACAAGCGGATCTTGGCCAAAATTAAGAAAGAAAGGAGAGAATCCGGTGCTTGCTTGTTAAGAATTGTTGTATGCAAACTCCACAACTACAAGACATTCATCCTGGTAGGGTGAATGTTGTCAAAGGCACAAAGCATATCTTCCAAGATACAATTTGCATGTTTAGGTTGTCCATCAGTTTGAGGATGATAGGCTGTAGACAAAGCAAGCTTGGTGCCAAGTATTTGGAAGAAGGCTTGCCAAAACTTTTTGGTGAAGCAAGGATCACTGTCAGAGATGAGTACATGTGGCATCCCATGATGTTTGAATACATTATTGAAGTAAAGTTGCGCCAAGGTTGGAGCATCCATAATATCAACCTTTGGTGCCAAATGGATTTGCTTACTAAGCTTATTCACAAACAACACAATTGCTTTGTGACCTTGTTGTGTCTTGGGCAAGGAGGTGATGAGATCTAAGCTCACATGTTCCCAATGAGTAGTTGGAATGGGAAGTGGCTGAAGGAGTCCACTTGGCTTCTGGTTACTGGCCTTGTTGCGTTGATAACTCTCACATGATCAAACAAACTCCCAAACATCTCACGTCATGTTGGGCCACCACCATTGGCATTGGAGGGTACCCAAGGTCTTGTCTACCCCCATGTGACCAACTATTGGTAAATCATGGGCTTCTTGGAGGCGCACAAGTTGGAGATCACCTTTGGCTGGAACATAGATCTGGTCCACATGGAATAGAAGGCCTTCCTTGAAGGAGAAGGTGTTGTACTCCTTATCCCTTGTTGTCAGATGACCATGTACCATTTAGAAGAAGGGAGCTTGTTGTAGTGCTTGTTGTAGAGCTGATCAAATCTTGTTATGGACCTTGGGGTCAATTGACACCATTGTAATTGCTGCCGTGATGAGAAGAAGAGACTTCAAATCAGGTTGTTGTGATAGAGCATCAAGGATGACATGGAACCAACCTGGTTTGTACTCAAGTTTGATGACAAACACTTGGAGTTGCTCTTCCCATCGATGATGTTGACTCTTCATGTGTTCCAAGTGTAAGGTCTGCAACAATGGCTTGTGATCCATTTGCATGACCACTTGCTTCCCTAAGAGGTAATGCCTCCATACCTTGGTGGCATATATCATTGCAAGTTGTTCCCAATCTTGAGTAGAGTAATTTCTTTCAATTGTATTTAGTTAGCAAGACACAAAGGCAATGAAATGTAGTCCATCTAGGAATTCTTGTTGCAACACAACTCCAATTGCAAAGTTAGAAGCATCAAAATCAACCACACAAGGTAGTTGAGGATCACATGGTTGAAGAAAGGGTCTTGAAGACACCATATGCTTTAACTTCTAGAATGCTTCTTCATGCTTGGCGGTCTATTGGAAACTTGAGTTCTTTCCCAAGAGGTCAGTCAATGGTGCAGCCACATGAGTATAATAGTGGATGAACCGTCATTAAAAATTGGCCAATCCATTGAATGCCCATACTTCTATAGCATCCTTTGGGATAGATCAATCAGTAATGGCCTTGATCTTCTCTTCTTCCATCTTGATCCCCTTTGATGAGATCTTATGATCCAAGAAGGTAACCTCCTTCTGCCAAAATGCACACTTTGGCTTCTTGCATTAAAATTTCCATTGTCATAGTCATCTTAGGATTTCTTGTATGTGATTCACGTGTTCTACTTCTATCTTGCTATAGATTAAGATATCATCCAAGAACACCATTACGGACCGATCCAATAGTTCCTCCAATACCCAATGAATCTGATCCATGAAGACTGCTAGAGCATTAGTCTGAAAGGTAGAACTCTCCACTTGAAATACCCATACCTTGTGCAAAAGGTAATCTTTTGCACATCCTCTCTTTCAATAGGAATTTGCTAAAAGCCGCTATGAAGATCCAGCTTGGAAAAGTAGCTTGCTCCACTTAGTTGATCAAGCAAGTCATCAATCCAAAGCAAGGGATATGCATTCTTCAAGGTTTGCTTATTGAGCCCACGGTAATCAATACATAAACAAAGTCCTCCATCCTTCTTTGGAACAAATAGTACCACTGCTCCCCAAGAAGAGGTACTATGTCATATGAAATCCTTCTCCAACACCTGTGTAAGTGTTGTTTGCAACTCCTTTGGTGAGATCCAATAGATTGGTCTACTCATTGGAGTACTCCTTGGCAATAACTTGATCTTGAAGGGCATACCTTGATCAGAGGGTAATCCCTTTGGCAGATCATTTGGAAACACGTCCGCAAACTCTTGAATTATCCGATCAACCATTGCTTGATGAGACTCTTGGCCCTCTTTGGATTGTTCTTGTGCAATCGGCTTGATCCACACCGCAAATACATACTTATCTCCCTCCAAAGCTTGCTCTATGGCTGCTTTACTAACAAACTTCCCTTCTAGGAACTCATCTCTCTTCCAAGCTTGCTCCATGGTTGCCTTCTTGGCAAACTTCCCATCTTGGGATTGACTTTTCTTAAATGTCTTAATCATAGGTACCAAACAACCTAATCAAAAATTCCTACCTTGGTGTTGTACTTGAATTTGTAGTTGGGTCCAATCAAATTGAACCTTATGACGTTCAAGCCAAGGTAGACCCAAAATGATATCATAGTGTAGAGGTGCCACTACAAAACTCATACACTCCAAATACTCCTTCCCAATCTTGAAGGTAACAGGATGTGAGGTGCGGAATGCAGAACCCTTTCTACTATCCACCATCATCAAACTACTTCCAAACACTACCTTGATAGGAATACCCAATTCCTTTGCTACTTGCATACACATGCAATTCTCTAAACTTCCTGAATCAACCAAAATCCTACAACCCCAATTAGATATCGTACCTTGCAAGTGAAACAAACTTGCTTAAGTTGAGGCTTCAATCCCATTGGAACTAATCAAGCTCCTAGTGGACGGCTCAAAATCTCCTACTGGGATTCCTCATTTCCGTGATCATTCTATTCCACAATCTCCATCTGGGCAACTTGTCAAGGTCACCCATTCCCAAGCGGGCATTCAACAATGCGATGTCCCACTTGGTGACAATAAAAACAACTTCCATTTTGTTGCAATCTTTCTCTATCCGCTATACCAAGTGGTCTCTGTTGGATAGCATCAATCTCTATTGGTGTTGGTTCTTCCACCCGTGCATAGTGTATTGGTAGGCCTTGTGTAGGTCGAGTGCAAGACCAAGTTGTTGCAACCAAGGAATCAAAGCGCTCAACCAATTGCATGGCTTCTTCTATGTTTTATGGTTCCCACGTGGTGACCTCCAATTTGGTTAATGACTTCAATCCCCGCACAAATTGATCTAAAACTTCAACTTCTTGTATATTTGGAATCTGCATGATGATGTTCTTAAATTGTGTGATGTAGCTCCTTATTGAGCCAACTTGCTTAAACTATGCCAATTTATCTCGTGCAACGCGGGTGACATTTATAGTTTGAAAGCGACCCAATATTGCATCCTTGAACTCTGCCCATGTCAAAATTGGTGCAACAATATGTTGTTCAGCTCGCTCCACTTGAAATCGTCACCAAAGTTTTGCCACACCATCTAATTGGCTAGAGGCCAAGAGAATTTGTTTCCGCTCATCTTGAAGATTGGTGGCTTCAAAGTAACATTTGTAGTCAAACACAAAATTCTCCACTATGCCCAAAAGATTCTTGCCTTCAAACACCTTGGGTTTTGGAAATCAAATGCAATCTTCTCCATCTTGAATTGGCGCTCTCTCTATATGTTCTCGTCATTGCTGATCTCATTCATCCAACAATCAAGTCAGGTGCTCAATTTGTTGCTACATCGCAAGGATGACGTCCGATATTGCTGCCATAGCTTCTACTCTATCCCACTACTCCCACTTTATCTAATTGATTAACATATAGATGCAACACGTCCACCGTTCTCCATAAGTTACAACCGAAAGTATCAAGGGTTCCTCAAACACGGTGATCATATGTAGAAAATCCTACCCAAAGCACGAGGTGATGAATTGCGTGAAATGAGTTTGGGTAATATATGGACATGAAAATCCTAATGGTTTGGCAAAAGTGGATTTGGTGGTCTATAAATTCCATCCATTCTATTCCTACTCTAATACCAATGTAAAAGACCAAGACCAGGGAGAGAAATAAGAGAAAGGAAACTCACATTGGGACACTTGAATGAGGGAAAACTCCAAATGCCTAGCATAAGCTTTGGCTTTGGTATTTATAGGTAGTATACAAGGCACTTAAGAAACTTCTCAAAAAGTTTCCTTGAGCCGCTTTCTTAGAGTGCAAGCCAAGTTAACTAGGAAGCTTCTCAAAAAGAGTCCTTCTAGAAGTTGCCTACTTGGTGTGCAAGCTAAGCTAATTAGAAGCTTCTAGAAGCTTCCTTCTAGAAACTACCTACTTGGAGCACAAATTAACAAGTTAGCAAGCTTTCCAAAAAGCTTCCTAGATGCTTTTGGAATATTCTAGGCTAATTTGGTTTATTCTCTACTTTGTTAGCCTTACTAACTATGTTGCTAAACTCCATACTATTACAACCAAGGTGTATTCGAGTGAGTAGACCAATCTATCAGCTCTTACCAATCTATAAGCTTGTTGGAGAAGGACTTCATATGACATAGTACTCTTCTCTGGGACCATTGGTACTATTTCTTCCAAAGAAGGATGAAGTACTTCATTTTTGTATTGATTATCGTGGGCTCATGTAAAAGACCGAAACCAAGGAGAGAAATAGGAGAATGGAAATTCACATTGGGACACTTGAATGAGGGAAAACTCTGAATGCCTAGCATGAGCTTTGGCCTTGGTATTTATAGGTAGCATACAAGATCCTTGAAGCTTCTCAAGAGGTTTCCTTGAGCCACTTTCTTGGAGTGCAAGCCAAGTTAACTAGGAAGCTTCTCAAGAAGCTTCTTTCTAGAAGTCGCCTATTTGGCATGCAAGCTAAGCTAGTTAGAAGCTTCTAGAAGCTTCCTTCTAGAAGCTACCTGCTTAAGGTGCAAGTTAACTAGTTGGGAAGCTTCCCAAGAAGCTTCTTAGATGCTTCTAGAATATTCTAGGCTATTTTGTCTTATTCTCTACTTCGTAAGCCCGACTAACTTTGTCACTAAACTCCATATTGTTACATATTCCCCCGCTAGTTGGTGACGTCCTTGTCGCTAGTGAAGCTTCGAATTCCTTGATGGCCATCTATGCATTCTGGAGGTGAGAAAGAGGTTCCCATGTGGCATCATGAAGGGGATACCCTTTCCAAAGGACCTTGTACTCCATATGTTGGCGACGGCCTCGTTGAATATGGCGACGCACAAGGATACGATCAACTTCGTACTCCTCATGATCATTGATAGGGAAATGAAGAGGGGGAGGTTGGACTTGAGAGGAAAAGGAAGAAGGGTTAGGAACAAAGGGTTTCAACTTGGAAACATGAAAGACACGATGGATACACATGTGACAAGGTAAGGCAAGTCGATAAACAACAAGAGAGATAATGTGGGTGATATCAAAGGGTCCTATCCAATTTGGAGCAAGTTTACGAACTTGGGTATCAAGTGGGAGAGGGAGGTTACTAGAGGATAGCATGACTCTATCACCAACTTCAAAGGTGAGATCACGACGATGATGGTCCGCATATTTTTTTTGGCGATTCTGAGCAATAAGGAGGTGAGATTTGGCTTGTTGGAGAGATTGGGATATAGTGGTCAAGAATGTAGAAGTATGAGGAACCTAAGAGGGAGGGGGAGCAAGAAGAGAATCTGGAACAAGCGAATCTTGGCCAAAATTGAGAAAGAAGGGAGAAAATCCAGTGCTTGCCTGTTTGGGATTATTGTAGGTAAATTCTACAGCTGCAAGACATTCATCCTAGTTGGTATGGTGGACATTGACAAAGGCCCGCAACATATCCTCCAATGTTCGATTGGCGCATTCGGTTTGTCCATTAGTTTGAGGATGATAGGCCATGGACAAAGCAAGCTTGGTGCCGAGTATCTGGAAGAGTTCTTGCCACAACTTCCCAGTAAATCAAGGATCACGGTCGGAGATGAGTACACGTGGCATCCCATGATGCTTGAAGACATTGTTGAAGTAGATTTGCACTAAGGTTGGAGCATCCATGGTATCACAAGTTGGTGCCAAGTGGATTTGCTTACTAAGCTTATCCACAAACACCACAATTGCGGTGTATCCTTGTTTTGTCTTTGGCAAGGATATGATGAGATCCAAGCTCACATGCTCCCAACGAGCGGATGGAATGGCGAGTGGTTGAAGGAGTCCACTCGGCTTCTGGTTGCTGGCCTTGTTCCATTGGCAATTCTCACATGATTGGACAAAGTCTTGAACATCTCGTGTCATGTTGGGCCACCACCATTGGCGTTGGAGGGTGCCCAAGGTCTTGTCTACTCCCATGTGACCAGCTATTGGTAAATCATGGGCTTCTTGAAAGCATACAAGTTGAAGATCACCTTTGGCTGGAACATAGATCTGGTCTTCATGGAATAAAAGGCCTTTCTTGAAGGAGAAAGTGTTGTACTCCTTGTCACATGCTGTCAGACAACCGTGTACCATTTGGAAGAAGGGATCTTGTTGTAGAGCTGATTGAAACTCATTATGGACCTTAGGGTCAATGGATACCATTGCAATTGCTGCCATGATGAGAGGAAGATCCTTCAAATCAGGTCGTCGTGATAGAGCATTGGAGATGACATGGAACCAACCTGGTTTGTACTCATGTTTGATGTCAAAAAATTGGAGTTGCTCTTCCCATCGATGATGCCGACTCTTCATGTGCTCCAAGTGTAAGGTCTGCAACAATGGTTTGTGATCAGTTTGCATGATCACTTGTTTCCCCAAGAGATAATGCCTCCATACCTTGGTGGCATATACCATTGCAAGTTGTTCCCGATCTCAAGCAGAGTAATTTCTTTCAGTTGTATTTAGTCGGCGAGACACAAAGGCAATAGGATGTAGTCCATCTAGAAATTCTTGTTGCAACATAGCTCCAATTGCAAAGTTAGAAGCATCAAAATCAACCACACAAGGTAGTTGAGGATCATATGGTTGAAGAATGGGTCTTGAAGACACCATATGCTTTAACTTCTGGAATGCTTCTTCATGCTTGGTGGTCCACTGGAAGCTCGAGTTCTTTCCCAAGAGGTCAATCAATGGTGCAACCATGTGAGCATAATAGTGGATGAACCGTCGGTAAAAACTGGCCAATCCATTGAATGCTTGTACTTTTGTAGCTTCCTTTGGGGTAGGCCAATAAGTAATATTCTCTTCTTCCATCTTGATCCCCTCTGATGAGATCTTATGACCCAAGAAGGTAACCTCCTTCTGCCAAAAAGCACACTTTGACTTCTTGCAGTAGAAATTCCATTGTCTTAGTCATTTTAGGACTTCTTGCACATGATTCACGTGTTCTACCTCTATCCTGCTATAGATTAGAATATCATCTAAGAACACCACCATGGACCGATCCAATAGTCCCTCCAACACCCGATGCATATGATCCATGAAGACTGCTTGAGCATTAGTGAGTCCAAACGGTAGAACTCTCCACTCGAAATGTCCATACCTTGTGCAAAAGGCAGTCTTTTGCATGTCCTCTCCTTCAATAGGAATTTGCCAATAGCCGCTACAAAGATCCAACTTGGAAAAGTAGCGTGCTCCACTAAGTTGATCAAGCAAGTCATCGATCCGAGGCTAGGGATATGCATTCTTCACGGTTCTCTTATTGAGTCCACGGTAATCAATACAGAAACAAAGTCCTCCATCCTTCTTTGGAACAAATAGTACCAGTGCTCCCCAAGGAGATGTACTATGTTGTATGAAATTCTTCTCCAACAACTCTCTAAGTGTTGTTTGCAACTCCTCCAACTCCTTTGGTGAGAGCCGATAGATTGGTCTACTCATTGGAGTACTCCTTGGCAATAACTCGATCTTGAAGTGCATACCTCGATCGGAGGGTAATCCCTTTGGCAGATCATCCGGAAACACATCTGCAAACTCTTGAACTATCCAATCAACCATTGCTTGATGAGGCTCTTGGCCCTCCTCAGATTGTTCTTGTGCAATCAGCTTGACCCACACCGCAAATATAGACTTATCTTCCTCCAAAGCTTGCTCTATGGCCACTTCATTAACAAACTTCCCTTCCAAGGACTCATCTCTCTTCCAAGCTTGCTCTATGGTTGCCTTCTTGGCAAATTCCCCATCTTGGGACTCATCTCCCTTCCAGATTTGCTCTATGGCTTCCTTCTCGACAAACTTCCCATCTTGGGACTGACTATTCTTAGGCTTCTTACTCAAAAGTGCCAGACAACCTAATCGGAAATTTCTACCTTGGTGTTGTACTTGAATTTATCGTCGGGTCCAATCAAATTGAACCTTATGATGTTCAAGCCAAGGTAGACCCAGAATGATATCATAGTGTAGAGGTGCCACTACAAACCTCATACACTCCAAATACTCCTTCCCAATCTTGAAGGTAACAGGATGTGAGGTGCGGAATGCAGAACCCTTTCTACCATCCACCATCATCAAACTACTTCCAAACACTGGCTTGATAGGAATACCCAATTCCTTTGCTACTTGCATAGACATGCAATTTTCTGAACTTCCAGAATCAACCAAAATCCTACAACCTCGATTAGATATCATACCTTGCAAGTGAAGCAAACTTGCATAGGTTGAGCCTTCAATCCCATTGGAACTAATCAAGCTCTCAATAGGCAGGTCAAAATCTCCTACTGGGATTCTTTGTTTCCCTGAACATTCTGTTCCACAAATTCCATATGGGCAACTTGTCAAGGTTGCCCATTCCTAAGTGGACATTCAGCAATGCAATGTCCAACTTGGTGACAATAAAAGCAACCTCCATTTTGGCGTAATCTTTCTTTATCTGCTGTGCCAAGTGGTCTTTGTTGGATAGCATCAATCTCCATTGGTATTGGTTCTTCCACTCGTGGTACGGGTAGGCTTTGTGTAGGTCGAGGTCGAGACCAAGTTGTCGCAACCAAGGAATCAAAATGCTCAGCCAATTGCATGGCTTCTTCTACGTTTTGTGGCTACCGCATGGTCACCTCCAATTTGGTTTGTGACTTCAATCCTTGCACAAATCGATCTAGAACTTCACCTTCTTGGATATATGGAATTTGCATGATGATGTTCTAAAATTGTGTGATGTAGCTTCTCACTGAGCCAATCTGCCTCAACTCCGCCAATTTATCTCGTGCGGCTTGGGTGGCATTGATAGTTTGAAATTGACCAAGTATTGTATCCTTGAATTCTGCCCATGTCAAAATTGGTGTAACAATTTGTCGTTCAGCTCTTTCTACTCGGAATAACAACCAAAGTTTTGCCATGCCATCCAATTGGCTAGAAGCCAAGAGAATTTGTTTCCGCTCATCTTGAAGATTGGTGGCTTCAAAGTAACGTTCACAGTCAAACACAAAATTCTCCACTGTGCCTGGGAGATTCTCACCTTCAAAAACCTTGGGTTTCGGAAATTGAATGCGATCTTTTTCATCTCAAACTGGCGCTTTGTCTATCTGTTCTCGTTGCTGCTGGTCTCGTTCATCCAACAATCGAGTAAGATGCTCGATTTGTTGTTGCATTGCAAGGATAACATCCGGTATTGCTGCCATCTCTACTACTCTATTCTACTACACTTAATTTATCTAGTTGATTAAAACATAAATACAACACGTCCACCGTTCTCCATAAGTTACAACTAGAAGTATCAAGGGTTCCTCTGACACGGTGATCATGTGTAGAAAATCCTGCCCAAAGTGCAAGGTGATGAATTGTGTGAAACGATGCTTTGGTAATATCTGGACATGAAAGTCCCAATGGTTTGGTGGAAGTGGATTTGGTGGTCCATAAATTCCATCCATCCCATTCTTGCTCTAATACCAATGTAAAAGACCAAAATTGAGGAGAGAAATAGGAGAATGGAAATTCACATTGGGACACTTGAATGAGGGAAAACTTTGAATGCCTAGCATGAGCTTTGGCCTTGGTATTTATAGGTAGCATACAAGATCCTTGAAGCTTCTCAAGAGGTTTCCTTGAGCCGCTTTCTTGGAGTGCAAGCCAAGTTAACTAGGAAGCTTCTCAAGAAGCTTCCTTCTAGAAGCCGTCTATTTGGCGTGCAAGCTAAGCTAGTTAGAAGCTTCTAGAAGCTTCCTTCTAGAAGCTACCTACTTAAGGCGCAAGTTAACTAGTTAGGAAGCTTCTCAAGAAGCTTCTTAGATGCTTCTAGAATATTGTAGGCTATTTTGTCTTATTCTTTACTTCGTAAGCCCGACTAACTTTGTCACTGAACTCCATATTGTTATAGCTCAACTAGCAAACAATGAAGAATGCATATTCCTTGCCTCAGATTGATGACTTGCTTGATCAATTAAGTGGAGCATGATACTTTTCCTAGTTGGATCTTCATAGTGTCTATTGGCGAATCCCCATTGATAGGGAGGACGTGCAAAAGATTACATTTTGCACAAGGCATGTACATTATGAGTAAAGAGTTCTACTTTTTGGGCTCACTAATGCTCCAACAATCTTCATGGGTCAGATGCATCGGGTTTGGATAGACTATTGGATTGGTACATGGTAGTCTTCTTGGATGATATTTTAATCTATAGCAAGATAGAGGTATAACACGTGAATCACATGCACTAAGTCCTAAGATGACTATGACAATGGAAATTTTACTGCAAGAAGTCAAAGTGTGCCTTTTGGTTGAAGGAAGTTACCTTCTTGGGTCACAAGATATCATTGGAGAGGATCAAGATGGAAGAGGAGAAAATCAAGGCCATTACTGATTGGCCTTCTCTGAAAGATGCTATAGAAGTACAAGAATTTAATGGATTGGCTAGTTTTTACCAATGGTGGCTCCACTATTATGCTCATGTGGCTCCACCATTGACTGACCTCTTGGGGAATAACTCAAGTTTCCAATGGACCACCAAGTACAAAGAAGCATTCCAGAAGTTGAAACATATAGTTTCTTCAAGACACATTCTTCAACCATGTGATCCTCAACTATCTTGTGTGGTTGATTTTGATGCTTCTAACTTTGCAATTGGAGCCATGTTGCAACAAGAATTTCCAAATGGACTACATCCCATTGCCTTTGTGTCTCACCAACTAAATATGACTGAAAGAAATTACTATGCTTGAGATCAAGAACAACTTGCAATGGTATATGCCACCAAGGTATAGAGGCATTATCTCTTGGTGAAACAAGTGATCATGCAAACTAATCACAAACCATTGTTTTTGATCTTACACTTGGATCACATGAAGAGGATGAGCAACTTCAATTATTGACATCAAACTTGAGTACAAACTAAGTTGGTTCCATGTCATCCTTGATGCTCTATCATGATGACCAGATTTGAAGTCTCTTCCTCTCATCACGGTGGCAATTATGATGGTGTCAATTGATTCCAAGGTCCAAAACAAGTTTCGGTTAGCTCTACAACAAGATCCCTTCTTCCAAATGGTACATGGTTGTCTTACATATGCAACAAGGAGTACAACACCTTCTTCTTCAAGGAAGACATTCTATTCCATGAGGACCAGATCTATGTTCTAGTCAAAGGTGATCTCCGACTTGTGCACCTTTAAGAAGCCTATGATTTACCAATTGCTGATCACATAGGTGAAGACAAGACCTTGAGTACCCTCCAACTCCAATGGTGGTGGCCCAACATGGCACAAGATGTTTGGGAGCTTGTCCAATTGTGTGATATTTGCCAATGCAACAAGGCCAGTAACCAAAAACCGAGTAGACTCTTTCAACCACTCCCTATTCCATCTACTCATTGTGAACATGTGAACTTAGATCTCAACACCTCCTAGCCCAAGACAAAGCAAGGTCACACAACAATTGTAGTGTTTGTGGATAAGCTTAGTAAGCAAATCCATTTGGCACCAATGGTTGATATTGTGGATGCTCCAACCTTGGCACAAATCTACTTTGACAATGTATTCAAGCATCATGGTGATCCAACCGTGATCCGTGCTTCATTGGAAAGTTTTGGTAAACACTCTTCCAAATACTCAACACCAAGCTTGCTTTGTCCATGGCCTATCATCCTCAAATTGATGGACAAACTGAACATGAAAATTGCACCTTGGAAAGTATGCTTTATGCCTTTACCAACATTCACCATACCAATTGGGATGAATGTCTTGCAGTCTCGGAGTTTGCATACAATAATTCTAAACAGGCAAGCATTGGATTCTCTCCTTTCTTCCTCAATTTTGGCTAAGACCACTTGTTCCAGATTCCCTTCTTGCTCCTCCTTCGTCTCATGTCTCTCATACTTCCACCTTCTTGACCATTATCTCCCAATCGCTCCAACAAGCCAAAACTCATCTCCTTGTTGCTCAAAATTGATAGAAACAATATGTGGATCACCATCACTATGATCTTGACTTTTGAGTTGGTGATAAGATCATGCTCTCATCCAATAACCTCCCTCTCCCACTTGATACCCAAGTCTTTAAGCTTGCACCTAATTGGATAGGACCCTTTGATGTCACCCAAATTGTCTCTCATGTTGCTTATTGACTTACCTTGCCTTGTCATATGCGCATCCATCCTATCTTTCATGTTTCCAAGTTGAAATCCTTTGTTCCTAATCCCTCTTCTTTTTTCCTCTCAAGTCCAACCTCCCCCTCTTCTTGTCCTTATCAATGATCATGAGGAGTACAAAGTTGATTGTATCTTTACGCATTGCCACATTCAACGAGGCTGTTGACAACATATGGAGTACAAGGTCCTTTGGAAAGGGTATCTCCTTCATGATGCCACATGGGAACCTCTTTCTCATCTCCAGAATGCAAAATTGGCCATTCAAGAGTTTGAAGCTTCACTAGCGAGGAGGATGTCACCAACTAGCGGTGGGGGAATATGTAACAATTTGGAGTTTAACGACAAAGTTAGTAGGGCTAACAAAGTAGCAAATAAGACAAATTAGCCTGGAATATTCTAGAAGTATCTAGGAAGGTTCTTGGGAAGCTTCCCGGCTAGCTTAGCTTGCACCCCAAGTAAGTAGCTTCTAGAAGGAAGTTTTGAGAAGCTTCCAACTAGCTTAGCTTGCAGGCCAAGTAAACGGCTTCTAGCAAGAAGCTTCTTGAGAATCTTCCCAATTAACTTGGCTTGCACTCCAAGAAAATGGCTCAAGGAAGTTTCTTAAGAAGTTTCTCAAGAGCCTTGTATGATCACTATAAATATAAGAGCCGAAGCTCATGCTAGGCATTCTGAGTTTACCCGCATCCAAGTGTCTCAATATGATCTTCCATTCTCCTATTTCTCTCCATGGTCTTGGACTTTTACATTTAGGCCCTTTGGAGGATGTGTGTCATGTTGTTGTGGCTTTCACCGTAGCTTTCACCGCAGCTTAGAGACCTTGGGTTTATGAGTCTAGACTCATAAATGCAAGGTATAGAGCCCATGTAAAATTCTCACTCTTATAGATTTTCCACTAGAATTCCAATTTCCAATAACAAGCTTGAGAGTGATAGGATCTCCACTAGAGATAGAAGATATTTATAACATGTTCATCTCTTACACATTGGTTCAAGCCAAAACTTATATTCACTTACTACCTAGGCTGGAGGATGCATAAATAGCCTACTCCATCTTAGCACATAGAAATTTCTCTCGAGCCTCCTATCTAGCTTGCACACACTTTCTTGTAGATGCACTTTTGCCATACTTACACACATTTGATAGCACCATACATCATACCTTCTCCACTTTGCTAGGGTGATGTACACTCTAACAACTTTTAGAGGAGTGGTGTAGGTAGACTCCAAATAGCCTTACTCATAGCCATGGGAAGATATGGTCTCATCCTATAGAAAACCATCACACTAGTAGCTTTTATAGGTGCACATGCCCTAATGCTTAGCAATAGGTTCTTACACCATGGTCATCCCTGTCTATAAACGCCTATTGAAATAGTAGATTTAGGTACCCATGACTTTCAGATTTATCTATGGTTGGCTCATGATGTTTTACTAGGCCTTGCACACACAACACTCAAAATGTTTGCCAACTTTGTTTCACTAGACTCCAAGAAAATTCAGGCAAACATTAATGAGCATATGCATACCCACACACTCACCAACATCCTCACTAATGCACCATTATTTGATAGAGCTAAGATTCTTTCTTGTGGAGAGAAAGGCTCCAGAGTTTGGCTCCATGCCTTTCTTTTGATAGAGGATTTTGTTTCATTTTTGAGGAGTTCTCTACTATAGCTTGCCTACATTTAGGTCTCCCTCATCTAGCCTTGCTCAAGCTTCCACATCTATGCACTTGTGGTTCATATGCACTTGTGCTTCCACATCTAACACATAGGGTCTATATCTATTATGGTGGGCTATAGGAGGAGAGCACGCCATAGTTCAAGGTATCATTTGAGATACAATGGCCAAGCTCTTCTAGTCTACACAATCCCAAGTATAGATCAAGCGATGGTTGGACTTACTAGGACCCTCTCCACGTTGGGTGAGAGCAAATATCATTGGTTTTATAAACAATTAGCATAGTCTATGATGTGGTGGTTGCAAACTTCTATCAGCGGAGATATTAGCATGAATGTGCATTCAAGCAAGAGCAATGGCCACCATTGCAACTCATGGAAAGGAGGATCATTATAAACCATAGCTCCGCTCCGATACCTTTGTTCCTTTAGTTTGTGGAGATTTTTGTGCATCTTCATCACCATTTCGATGGACCACTTAGTGAAGCAACAAATTCATCATTCTTCCCCGAGGAGAGAGGCTATGGCTATCTTCCAAGCCATGCTCATCTCTTACTTTTGACAAAGAGTATCAATCATAGGCATAGATGTGCAATAGCAATAGTAGTGCACATCATTGTTAGAGCATTTTCCCTTGACTTATCAGGTATACCTTGAGAGGACCTCTACGACTCGCCCGTCCAATGGAATTTTCTAGTTGCTTGCTTTCTTGCCTCTCCCTTTGGCTTGGAGATCTAGCTTTTGCTTATTTTTCTTGTCCCATAGGTTTCATTGGGTAATATGTACGGTTTCCTCGCTAGTCTTGGTGCTTTGTCCTCTTTTTTTTTTTCTTTTTTCTTTCCATTTTGGCGTGTGGTTTTTTTTTTTTTCTGTCAAGAAGTTACTGGAGACTTACGGGATCCTCTATCTCCCGTAAAATTTAGCAAATTTCAAAACTGAAAGCCCTAATAGATTCCAAAAAGCCCATCTTCGTGTTTTCTACGCGGTCGCCCTTTCAATGGGCGACCTTTTGCACAGAATCTACTTTCATCCAATTTCCAAGATCTACGTCGCTATTTTGTTCGAACGCTTCTAAAGCAATACTCCACAACGTGACTTCATAAAACATGACCTGCGGAGCGTGCAGCAAACGGCTTCATTTGGAGAGTTCTTTCAATCTAAACACGTCTCAAACAGTACAATGTAATGTCTTAATGTCTATTTGCAGTGGTGACCTTTCCAAATCTAAGAATGCGTCCAGTTTTCTTATAAGGTCCTAACTCTACTCTCTAGATGTCCAAAATAGACGACGGAATTCAAACATGTTGAAGTACATTCGAGTTGAAGATAATTACTCAAGGTAGAAAGTACATTCATTGCATTCTGATATAAGCAAATCAGGGTAAGGAAAATCTATAATTATGTCCAAAAGTGATCTACACATTTTGAGACCATGTCCAAACTCCGAAATGATAGTGTTATGATGGGCCCTCAATCTCGGAACACCTTTGAGCAAACAAATTCAATCTGGGAATCGATTCCACCAAAATGATTTTCGTTTAAACAACTTATACGACTTAGATTTGGATAAACAAGGTTACTATCTTTTCTGCAGTTTCTGGGTGGAATTAAGCCTAATCAAGTCGAAACTCGTCATGTTCATTATGACAAAGCTCAAAAGCAAAAAGAACTGGACCGCAGACGGATTTACCACGTTAGATGGTCGAATCGGTTGTAAAGTCGAGTCAGATTACCACGTCACTGACCGCAGTACCTCGAGTTCTCCTCCAGCAGAACGAGCCAACTGAAGAACGGACAACGATAATTAGCTATTGCAGTCCCCGCTGCTGCAATGATAATGCTCGGTCTGTTTGCACTCTCCATCTTTCGAATGCGCTTTGCTGTTTCGATTCGCTACTGACCAAGTGTGGTGAGATGACTAACCTTCGTTCAAAGATCGAAACTGTACAATGGAGTTCGTTGCCGAAGACGTGAGCGTTTGGACCCTAGTTATCCAATGTGCGATCTACATGTAGTGCGTTCTTAGTTTTAGGGTCGGGGATTTCTGATTAGGATCCTGGAGGAAGGGAACATTCAACTACGACTTCTTGCATGTGCAATGGATTTTAACTACATGTATCTGCTGTTCCTCTTCTTTGAACTGAATCGGCTGAACTGCGGGGGTTAACATGTGAGCGTGGACGGCGTTGCGGGAGACGTAAGCCTGATGGAGTTTATTCAACGTGTGATTAATCTGTGTTTGGATTTTAGTTCTGACATCTCCTCGAGATTCTCGAAGCTTTTAGTGGCTGTCTGAAAAATATCGAGGAGAAGCAGAAACCTCTTCAAAGAGTTCTTGCATTTGCAATCTGACTCTTTGTACAAGTCTCTGCTGCTTCTTTTGGCCCTGAACTGCTTCGGCTGAAGTGCGGCGGATTGTGAAGGTATCTTTCCGGGCCGTCCTTTTCAGGCACATTGCCAAAGGTGCCACTTCATAAAGTTCTGTGTCTCTTTCTTTTTGAACTTCCGTGTCTTACGTCGGTTTAGCTGTTTTGGCGGAATTCGGAATTTGTTGGAGTCTTAGTGCATATGTCCTGTTATGTACTCGTGTTGGTTCGACCAAGTTCATCGACGAACAATGTGCCGCACCGCAGTTTGGGAAGGCTAGCACTTCAATACTTTCGTGGTGATTTGGGCCGCCTTCCATTAAGAGTTTGTCATCGTGACAACATTCTCAATTTGAAAGAGTTTAAATGTTAGGCAGAATCCGTGGTTATTACATGCTAGAAGTTTATAAGCTTCGCTTTCTATTTGCAGAATTTACTTCGGAAGTATGCCTTTTCCCCCCGTCCCCCCGTCCACCCGTCAAGTACATCCAGCTTCCAAGTGGAAGATTTAGTGTGAACATTTGATGTGCACATGAGTGACTAGGATGCGCACGTAATGGGCAATTCTCGTTAATTCCCCGTTGCCAGTACTTTTGCAACACGATTCTATTCTCAGTGGGCTGTTCCAGCCCTTGTCTTCGAGGAAGAATCATGACATGTTGAATCAGACGCAAGTGCATCCCTTGCAAGTGTATTCGCTACTCGATTTGGAAGTGCTCTTGGCTCGTCTTCTCATCAACAGTTGGTACCGGCGGTGGTTGTCTGCAATCTACATATGGCCAGCTGTGAATGTACTCGAAACTTGGACGTGCAGAGTGCGTTATTGAATTGCGTTTGGAATTGCGAGTAGCAGAGCATGTAGAGGAGGATTTCAAGGGATCAAGTTGTCGACATTGGTATAGCGAGGCATCATGTCATCTTTTGCGGATAAAATTAAGAATGCTACGTCTCAAAAATCGAAGGACTTGGAGCCTGCATCTCCGACACGGAAGTACTCTGCTGCAAGTAGCTCAAGTCCTACAAAGGGGCCCAGTTCTAGTGCTTCGTCCAAGTATTCGTCACCTGCAAAACGCGTCCCTCACACGGATGTATCAGCAACTAATTCTAGAAGTACTCTACCTCCCGTGGTTTCGCCGACGAGAAGAATACCGCCGGATGCTTCCTCTTCCTCAAAGAGTGTCCCTGATGAGTCACGTGCTTCCAGTAAACCTAGATTGTCTGAATCCAAAGATCGTCGAAGTTTGAGCAGAAAGCATGGCCTAACGGGAATAATATCTAGTGGCGGTGGCCGGAGGAAATCGGCAGGTGAGGTGGCATTTGTGACCCGCCCTCCTTATGCCATACTGGCAGACACGAGATTAGAGGGGAGTCCCTATGGGAAGGCGCTCGCGTACGAAAAGACGCCCAAAAGATCGTCCTTTTCCGCTTCTCTACTGAATCTTTCAAATTCTCTCAGGACTCCTGAAAATAGTCCTTCACCTCAGGTTTCTACGATAGGATCGTCACCAAATTTCGACTTCGGGGATGTTCCAGGATCAAGTTCTTCCTTGCTTGTGGACTCGGACTTGGATGAAATCTCAGGAGTGCATCCCTCGCCTCCTAGATTACGCTCAGATGCAGGTAAGCCAGTAGATGATGGCCTGTCAAGGTCCGGAAGGCCGCAAGAGGAGGAACAGCAACAGTCGGGAGGAATCGGTAGACATAAATCTGTCGCAGAACATCCTCCAGTATCTAATATACCAGATACGAGCGTAAATGTTGGTGGAGCGTTCACAGGTGTACTGCCATCAGGGGTAGCGCTGATGACAAATCCTCTGTATCCGACTATCTCATCTCCGGATGCGTCCCCGTCTCCTCCTCCATCTGCTCCACACATTGATGGGTTCAATATACCTGCTGTTGGAATTAATCTTCCGAACGCCGCTAGTGATATTTCCCCACTCAGCTGGTTGGAGAGGAGTAGCTCCCCGGAAACCGCGGCAGAATTTTTACAAAAAAGAAAAGCTGCAGCAGCAACTCAACGTCAGAAGGTGCCTAGCTCGGGCGATCCTAATTCTGCCGCAAGTCAAGCTATTCTGAAGAGACGGACGCAGGTCGGTACTTAAATTGAACACCTTCTGCAGCAACTACTGAATGCGCCAACATCACATGGCATTTGTTTTTCTACTTCCAGGCCAGTCGATTTATGTCCAAGGGGCAAGCTTTCATGAGGATGAACTAAAATTCGCTTCGAGTTTCAGAGAAGGAATTTGACTATCTATTATCTATTTGACTATCACAAAGCTGTATATAAGGTAATTTTGGGGGCTAGTTGGTTGTCCTAGTGCTGGAAGCCGAGGAGTAAGGCAAGTTGGTATATGGATTGTTGAAAATAGGTGTCACCGTGAACTTTCTATCGATTTCATTGTGATGGAAAGGGTGGGTTACTGGTTACCAGGTGCTCAGCACTGTGCAGAAGGCGAAAACTCGTCTGTCGTTGCTTACATACGAAGTCACAAGAAAAAGGAGGAGTTTCAGAAACAACTGGTTCGGCCGTTTCCGACGCTGGATTTATGAGAGAGAGCGCAAGCGAATAATGGGGAAGGTATTCATTTTTTTAGCTGGTCATATTATCCTTTCGTTGTTTTGCTTTTCCCAGCTGAGTCAGTAAGAGCAGTTGTTTGTTTATATCAAAGTGGGAGTAGCGATGAATTCCAGTCAGCAGTTTCAGTCGAAGAGAAAAGACTGAGTGGTCAGACCAAACATTCATGGGCTTCTTTGAAACAAGGAATGATAACTTTAGATTAGAAGGACCAGGACTTTGCAGGACGGTAAGACCCGTGAAATATCATTCGCTATAGCTTATGGAGACAGTTCTGCCCGCAGGAATTAAAGAAGGAATTACATTGGTTAAGCCTGGTTTCTGAGCACAGGCCTCCATAATCTTGAAAGCTCATTATCAAAATGATGATGTCTGTTTTCATTGCCGTTAGCCTCTTACCCGGCAACGATTGGCATCAGAGAAAGCCCTGTCGTTTCCATGATATACAGAAATTATTATGCTGTGCGTTGATAGATTTTCTTCAGTAGGATCAGATGACCTCAGCCCGTGTTCTGTGCGCAGGGCACTGTCTATCTTAGACTATGGGTGGAGTCTCTGAAAGCTATGGAAGTCAGCTATGGCTCAACGCTGATGCTTGCTTTCTCCTTTATACGCTGGGTTTTCTTGCTAAATGCAATCCTTGCCGTTATGTGGGTGTGTGTGATCATTATCCCTTTCATGGCACACCCTCCAGCGACCTTCAGCTGGAAATTGTTCTGGCATAATCTTGGTGACAAAAAGGCTTTGAAGGACACCATTCAGGTCAATAATCAATGTACTCTATAACCCCTTTCTGGTCTTGACTTGGATATGCTGCCAATCAGGCAGATCCTATTTGGAGAGGCTTTAGTCCGCAGATTGATTAGAATGGCACCCGCCGAGAGCAACTTTTAGACTGCTACAAAATATAGTGAAGCCAATAGTTCCGGCTCCAAGAGAAGACTCAAAATGCTAGCTACAGGATGGATTCAATTCAAGAATCGTCGACTTCCTTGATTTTCTAATGCAAAATGGTGTGATGGAATCAACATTAAGCAGGACTAGTCAACGACTTGACGCCTGTGACCATCTCCATGGGTCTGAAAATACAGGGCAGTAACTTGGAGAAGACTTTCGTTTACTATGGTGGTTATACTTATACTCGGGCCGAACAACCGGGAAAGTACAGAGTAGATTATATGTATGGCGTTATGATTGGTGCAACTTTTCTTATCAGTTTTATCGGTGTTCTTGGAAGGTATTTCCTGAATACCCATATGAGTGGCCTATTTGAGGTATTTTTGGGATGCCTCCGTTCACATCCCGTGAGCTAGAGATTGTTCCGTATAGTTATCAAATTAGTGTCTGCAACATGATGCCTGGGAGCAATTTAGTGCGGGCAAGGCAAGTCCTCTGTATAGATTGAAATCAGGAAGCTGTACATCTTTCACGCAGAAGTTCTATTAAATTACTATTAAGTAATCGATTAGGATGCGTTAAGCAACCTTTGTCGGTCCATCAACATTTTCCAGTCTCGAAGATTAGTTTTTGAAGGTCGTACCTACGTAACTGATGTAGCTGTCTGATTGTTCCTTGCCTTTGCAACGCGAGGGCCCTGAAATGTACAACACTGTTTTGTGTTACCTAATGTATGCAGGATCGCCGGGAGAATTATGAGCAGTGGGGATATTGCCATGGCTGCTCGCCTGTACCCCTTTTCTTCCCTGGTGTTTGCATCTTGGGATTTCCACCTAACCAGCTTAGAAGTAAGATATCAAACATGTGTTACGTGATCTTAATCATGGTTGAATCCTTGAACTGGTACTCACCACTACATATTAATGTTGTCAAACATCCTTTGATTGAGATTTGGTTGAATCTCAGTATATTTCATAAGTTGGGAGCAACTGATTAAGGTTTTTACAATTGGGAAGATTGGCGCTGAGATACTCTGCGTCCTACATGACGCACAGGTTAGGTATCGTAAACCTCCTCAAGAGATATGTCTCACGTTGTCCAGGGTTTCCACCTGTATTTAAGAGATATTTAGGCGGAGGAACGTCATCTCATATTGCGTGCTTCTCATCCTTAATTCCGTTGTTGCAACAGGCAGCATCGAAACTACGGAGGGGCATTCGAATGCAGTTGAAGGAGATGCTGGCTGATGCTGGAGTGAAGGAGAAGACAAACAGTCTGAGAGATCGCCTGATGTCAGCGAAGGTTGTTTCTCACAGCAAACTAATGACTTGACGAGAGTTTCATTAGCCCACACTTGAGTTGCAAGGACTGCCTCAGGCTGTGCTTCACCATGTGGTCAGTTGCAGGCCTTGTCATGTTTATTTTTATGTTTGACGCGAATTATCGTATCGAAGCTTCCTGGTTTCCATGAAAGGCATCTGGAAGTTCAAACGTCAAGTGTAGTTATGAAGCAGAGCAATGTCCGAGCCTAGTGCAGAAAGATGGGCAAATTGTCAATTGAAACGCGAAAGGACAGTAGAACGTCTCCCCCCTTGTCAAGTACAAGGAGAGCATGACCTATTATGATGAGAACTTTTGTTTCTGCTCTTTGAAGTAGAAGGTTTGTCAGTCATTCTAACCTCTGATGGATCAGACATCACTAGCACTCAGCTTCTTCTAGTCTTACCAGAGTAGACACCCTTGATTGCACTCAACAATACTAGACCTCTCCACTCTACGGTTCTCAAAGAGAGTAAACAGAAGTTTACTCACGCAGCATGAATAACATCCAACATTGAAGTAGCATGTAACACATCTGAGATGTTAAGCAGTGCAGGACTTTGAGACATGTAATGTGTTGGTGTTGGGAATAACCCTCGAGGAAAAACTAGCTATTCCAAGGCCAGAAAACACAGATACATACACAGAAGCAAAAGCTAAAAGGCTACTTTGCAAAACCCTAAATATGGTTTCGCCCCCCTTTATACTAATCTACTTAACCCTAACCCTAACCCTAATCAATTATCTCTATATAAGGTGGAATGTACCTAGACAACAAGACAAAAACAGGGGATTGTGCTAAACTAGAGATTAATCAAAACTAACATTCCCACTTAATGAGAGTTTAGAACCTTTCCCATATCTACGACACATTTTATGTGTTTATCTTTAGGTAGTGCTTTTGTAAACACATCTTCTGTCATTTCCTGTGTGGGACAGTAAACTAACTTCAAAACATTCTCCTTTTCTTTCTCCTCTACGAATCTTCTTCTAATCTCAATGTACTTAGTCCTAGGGTGATGTACAAGATTTTTGCGAAGTGCTATACTTCCTGTATTGTCACAGTACAATGTAGTAAGACTTTTCTGTTCAAAACCCAGCTCCTTAAGAAGTATCCTGTTCCAGATGACTTCTTGAGTAGCATTTGAGGCGACCATAAATTCTGCCTCAGTAGTAGACAATGCAACAGATGTTTGCTGTTTACTATGCCAGCTGATTGCTCCACCACTGAGCATGATTACATATATCCAGTAGATTTGCTGTTATCTGTGTCATCTCCCCAACTAGCATCTGTATATAGTTAAAGAGTAGGAGCAAGTATGTTCCCTTGCTTTCTGTACTCCAAGAATGCATCTTGAGTACCTTTAAGTACCTGAATACACTCTTTATACCTTTCCAATGTGCTTGTGCAGGGTTGTTAGTATATTTAGCTAGTGCTCCCACTGCTTAGCATATATCTGGTCTTGTACAGACGATAATAAGCATTAGAGAACCAAAAGCACTCTGATGCAATGTTTTGTCACAGAGGTTCACCTCCCCATCTATGTTTCTGCTGTGCTTCCACCCGGCATGAAACTTCTGGGCACAGAGCAAAGAAGATCAGAGAGGCATAGAAAACCTATTGACAGACTTGGCTTTCTATCAGAAGAGATGTTAGATGAATCTTACATCTGTCATGAAGATTGTGATCCAGACATTTTACAGAAAGCTATGCTCAGACCAGATTCGAGTCAGTGTGAGTTGGCTGTAGCAGAAGAGAAGAAGTCTCTTCAGACTAATGGTACATGGGTACTAGCTGATTTACCACCAGGTAGGAAAGCAATTGGCTGTAAATGGGTTTTCAGGGTCAAACGTGGAGCTGAGAATGAGATCCTGAAGTACAAAGCAAGACGTGTTGCAAAGGGCTTCAATCAGAGAGCATCAATAGATTATTCAGAAACTTTTGCATCTGTTGCCAGGAATGGATCTATTCGCATGCTTCTAGCTCTTGCAGCAGAGAGAGATTGGGAAGTGGAGCAGTTAGATGTGAAAGCAACCTTTCTCAATGGCGATTTGAAAGAGTCTATCTACATGGATGTTCCAGATGGATATACGGAAGACAAAGGAAAAGTATGCTTGCTTAAGAAGGCTTTTTATGGTCTTAAGCAAACTCCTAGAGCCTAGTATGAGAAACTAGACTCCTACTTGGAGAGAGCAAGATTTCAATCATGAAGATTTTGATATGAATGTGTATACTACAGATGATGTATACATAGCTGTATATGTAGATGATCTATTGATGTTGGGGAACAGTGGACCTATCGATGGAGTGATAGCTTTTTGTGCTCTGTTTTTGAGATGACTATCCTTGGTCCAGTAGAACTCGTTTTGGGAATCAAAATGAGCAGAGACAGAGAAGCATGGTGGATTCAAATTAGTCAACCACAGTATGTGAGATCCATACTAGCTAAGTATTGGATCATACAGGTGAATCCTGTCTCTACACTTCTTGATCTAGAGAGTAAGGGAATGGGGCCATTTCCGTCCCCAACCCTTCTCACAGAACCGTACGTGAACGTTACCGCTCATACGGCTCCCAACCCCAATTTTTTTCGTTGTAGAGTTTAATCATCTAGAGTCACAGGCCTCCCCCCTTCTTGGGTTCGGGTTCGGGTTCAGAACCACAGATACATCTATATCCTGCAGACTTATATCCCCTGCATGCATCGCCTTGTGGTGCTCCCCGCATAAGGAAATTTGTTTCTGGTTAAGCACCGCATGAAGAGCTTCTAGCCCACTGATTCGGTCGCTGCTAGAGTTTACTATGGGCATTTTGGGGCAACCCTAAAACTCTCCAGGCAACCTATAACAGAGCATCTATTGGCCGGGTGCCTAGTGGTGCGTATCTCTTGACATCTCTGGAATCTCACACGGATATGGTGCATTTTGATCTTACTCTCCAGGCAACCTATAACCGAGCATCTATCGGCCGGGTGCCTAGTGGTGGGTGCCTAGTGGTGCGTATCTCTAGTCATCTCTGGGATCTCACTCAGAGATTCTGCATCTGCAATCTGCTTCTGAGAGTCTTCTTCTGTTGTATCAGAATCAGAAACCACCATTTGTTAAGGCCGCTTTTGTACACCTTCAAACTCTCCTTTGGTGAACTATCAGCTTCAGGTAGAGATTGGTCTTCTGATGATTGATCTGATGAACTGACTCTGCAGCTCGGGAAGATAGATTGATCAGGCTGATCAAACTGATCAGCTTGCTTCTGCATCTCATCATTGTTCTCACTCCAAGTCCTCAATTCATCAAAGAGTACGTCTCTACTTCTGGTGATCTGTCCAGATTTAGGATTGTTCAGAAAATATCTTTCAAGCCCTCTTCAGCCTCGTTCGGTAGAATACGCCTGTGCATACCCATCAATATCCTACAAAAAGCATTTTCTCAGCCGGCTTTGTGAACTTCCTCCTTTGCTCCTTGGGAATATGAACATAGACGGGACCTCCAAAGACTTTCAAAGTTGAAATATTAGGTGTCTTACCACTCCAGCATTCTTCAGGAGTTCTTCCTTGTAATGCTATGGTACCATTGATATTTCCGAGAAAATTCGCAGTGCTAATAGCAGCACCCCAAAACTTCCTCTCCAGCTTGGCATGTTGGAGCATTGCCAATGCTTTGTCCACCAGTGTCCTATTCAGCCTTTCTGCAACTCCATTCTGTGCAGGACTGTCTCTGGCAGTTAGTCAAGGCGAATTCATTTCTCTGATAGAAAAGAGAGGAATTCCTCAATCCTGTACTCTCTGCCTCCATCTGTTCTCAATCGCTCGACTTTCCTCCCAGTCTGCAACTCAGCCATGGCTACAAACTTCTGGACTTTTTGCAGCACTTCATCCGTTCTTTTCATGAGATAGATAAAGCTTTTCCTACTGTAATCATCCACAAAGGAAACATAGTAGGTTGCTCCACTCAATGGCTTCTCAATCATGTATCCCCCCATACATCAGAATGTATGACAGCTAAAAGACCAAGAACTCTAGATGAAGATTTCTTGGGGGTAGGAGCTTTGTGTGCCTTACCTGCTGCACACCCAATGCAAAATTCGAGTTTTTCTTTGGGATCTAGTTTCAACCCCTCCCCTATCTTCTCTAGAGCATGGAGCTTTTGCCCTGACAAGTGCCCTAACCTCAAAAGCCAAAGATGGATATTATTTCTATTTTCTGCTACCAATGCAGAATCAGAGCAATCAGCTTCCATCAACTTGAACAGCTTCCCTTTGGTAGTACCATACCCAAGGAAAGTTCTCCTTTCTACATAGTGCATTCATTTCTGTTGCTCTCAAACAGAACATCCAGTCCATGCTCCATGAGGCGATGTATTGATATCAGATTCTTTGTGTATTTGGGAACATAGAGAACGTTCTCCAAATAGCTCTCACAAGAACTTGTATCAAGTCCCCCAATGAAGACAATAGGAACTTTGTCAATTCCTAACATTGGATTCAAAATCCTAGGTCCATAGCAAACACTTTTGGGAATCTTCAAAGGTTGTAGAGTTGAGAACAACTCCTTGTGGTAACAGATATGAGAGGTGGCTCCAGAATCCAAGAACCATCTAGAAACCTTTGAGGACAATTGTGATTCTGCCAACATTCCACGATCCAGCTGTTGTGTTGAGTACCCTTCCTCATTGCTTTCTATCTCATGGCACTCCTCTGTGTTGTGAGTTGAATTCCCAAATTTTTTATCCTTTATTGGTTGAAGCTTTTCCTTGTCTTCTTCAGCTCTAGTTTTCTCTTTTCTATTTTCTTGGGACATATAGGTGCAATATGATCCCTTTCATGACAGAAATAACATGTTCTATCATTAACAATATTAACTCCCTTCCCAGGTTTACTCACTCATCTTGATTGAAGAGAAGCACTGAACAGAGCAACATCTCCCAACTCATTGAACTTCATCTCTTTGACCTCTCTATCTCTGCGAATACCAACAAGTTGTTTATCGCATAATCCCCTGTGACAACCTCAATAGGTAAAACTTTCAAAGCTACTAGAATAGAGTGATAGCTTCAAGGAAGAGTCTTTAAGAGATGATTGATCTGATATTTCGTTGTAAGTATAACCCTATCTTGCTTGAGTCTTTCGAAGATTTTCTACAGGTTTGATAAATGTAAGGTGAAATCATCACCATCTTGCAATTTCATGTTGAACATTGCATCCAAGATTCGCTTGGAACTCTCCTAATCTTTTCCTTTCTCTGAGTTCTCCTATCAACCCCAATGGTGACTGTGGGTCCATAATCTGATGAGTACTTTTGTTTCTGCTGTTTGAAGTAGATCTGCCAGTCATTTTAACCTTTGATGTATCAGACATAACTAGCATTCAGTTTCTTCTAGTCTCACCATAGTAGACACCTCTGATTGCACTCAGCAATACTAGCCCTCTCTCCACTATACAGTTCGCAAAGAGAGTACATAGAAGTTTACTCAAGCAACATGAATAACATCCAACTCTGAAGTAGCATGGAACACACTTGAAATGATGTTAAGCAATTCAGGACTTGGAGAAATGCAAAGTGATAGTGTTGGGAATAACCCTCGGAGAAGAACTAATTATTCTAAGGCCAAAATACCTATATATACACAGAAGCCTATATACATACACACAAGCAAAACCTAAAAGGTTACTTTACAAAACCCGGAGTATGGTTTTCCTCCTGTTTACTCTAATCTACTTAACCCTAACCCTAACCCTAACCCTAATCACTTATCTCTAGATAAATCACTTATCTCTAGATAAGGTGGAATGTACCTAGACAACAAGACGAAAACAGGGGATTGTGCTAAACTAGACATTAATTAAAACTAACATATTATATTTGTTAGTATTCAAGTAAATGTCCATGTTATATCCGATTGAGGTTTGGAAAGGGTCGAATAAAGATCATCGTCGCAAACAGTACTATGTAGTATGACTACGAACTACAATTTATCGAAGTAACCCTGGATTACTTGAGCTGTTGTGAAATTGGATGTACTTTTCATGGAGCTGCAGACTTATCCTCATACCAAATTGGAATGTCCAGAGAGCTACGGCCCTTCTCGTTTTATGGCCTCTAGTATTGGCAGGAACTGTGGCTGCAGTAGTTAATCTTGTCACAAAGGCCGAGCAAGTCAACCTTAAGTTCGGTAAGTATTGGTTGCCATTGTTCTACATTGAGAAGACTCGTCAAAAAAATATCCTGCGTAAACAGTTCTGAATATGTCACCTCCGAGGGCCTGTATTTACTCCGGCATAGCCTAGTTCTGCCATCTGAGACATGGGTGCTGAAGACCGGGGTTTTCGTTAATCCTTTCAAGACTAATGGTTAAACTTTGAGAAGTAGAGTAGGCCTGCCATTCGTTTGTGAGCCAACCATCTGCTTTCCGTCGATTGTATTCAAATAACCCGACTTCAAACCTTGCAATCAAGGGTCTGATAATCACAGGTGAATATGTGGATCAGGAAGTAACTATGCACAAGCTGTGCTTCTATCGATGCTGAATATCATTACACCAATGTTTATTCGTGTACTCGTGGATATGGAGGACTGGAAACCAGCCACTGCTGAAAGAGTTGTCTTACTGAAACTATTCTTCCTACGTGTCGTCAACCTAGGAGCTTTATTTTACAGGTTCAAATCTTTTACCGTGTTCGTTCTATCAGAGAAATTACACGTGAACGCCTTTCGGTTGTATCTTAAGCTGCTCTTTTCGCTGTACATGTAACTTCATCTAACCTTCGCGGTGGTGGGGCTTTGTAAGTCCATGTCATGATTTTAGCTAAACGCTGAATCACGTCATGAATCTATTCGTTCTTTGGTTACCTACAAGTTTACGTCCATGTTCCGTTAACCCATGTGGTATCGCATGGCAAAGATCTGGTACCTGCTATGACCCACAGAGGAGGACATCCGTCCAAAATCTAATATTATATATATATAAATAATATACGGATAAATACTGAAGTTAGAACCCTAAGGTGGAGGTTGTCTCATAAGTCTCGTAGTCCTGTCAGAATATTTTCGGTAACAGTTATTCGAATTTATAAGTCGCTAAAAAAACTAAAACAAGAAACCAAAAATTTATTTATACATATATAAGTAAAAATTATAATGCACAGAGGCTAAGTAAATATCAGAATACATGTCACGGTCCTAGTCAATATAACGTCCTATCTTGATCATGACTGAACGCAGAATGTTCATAATGCTTGAGCACACGCTGCAAGTACGGGAGAACCAAGTTGCTGTCGAATCTTGTCTTGGTGACGAGAAGTGCGATGAAGGTTTTATTTGCTGTAAGCAGACGAACGTAACACAATGGAACATCTGCACGGAAAGAGATGTAAGCGCCGTTGCTCTGCAGGAAGTATCTTGAAGTCTAAGCACTATCAACCAATGACTTCGGATTTGGTCAGTTATCAGCTATATCCGGTCAGTGTAAATGTCGTCTAATCGAAGAAAATTACCCCTCAGTTGCTTCGAGTAAGTATCATTCATAACTCCATCTTGAACATTTTGAACAAGAATGATGGATAATACCTGAGGATCTTCTACAAGAGAGGAATTCCTTCAAGTTACATACTTCATATCCACGGTTAGCGGATCGGAGTTGAGGTTGTTCATGTTCCAGTTACATGTTCAGAATTTGACAGGACGTTACTGATATAAGGTCAAAGTTTATGCAGCTTGACTTCTGTCTACCAGCCTGCACAGAGAATGCAGTAGGCACACAGTTGCTACGCCTGATATTCATGACAACATTGATCAACAATGCGTATGAACTTATCTACGGATTCGGCTACGTGTGGGCCACTTCTGGGGTTGTTTCTCCTATCTATCTCGTTTCTTCGAATTGAAAATCTTTTTGCGCTTTTAGTTGATTCAGTACATTGTTAGATGCTGTAAGGGATAGAACCCGACAACTAGCAATCTGCTTACCAGTATCTTATAGCCATTAAGCTCCCATCAAAATTTCATCAGATATATCTAATCAGGCTATAGACAGCATCGCCTCGTCTTTCGTAGTATTCCTTAGATATCCTTTCCTGCTTAGGTGACTTGGATATTGAATCTGGAATCGTTGTGGAGTGCAGAACAAACGACAATTGTACATAGAGGATATGGCTATCGATATTGTATACGTGCAAGCTCTTGTCTGGGTGGGCTCATGCTTTAGTCCCATGGCGAGTGTTATGGGATTCTTCTCCAATCTGGTCACCTGGTATGGAATGAGGGCAAGTATCTTATATTCATACCCTGCACATTCACGATCGTTGCTTGTTTATATGTAAATGCAGAACTATAAACTTATCCTGCATACAATAGATACCAATAACAAGGTAGTTCCTTGGGGAAAACCAATTCATCAAGGAAGAAAGTGTTACTTGATCTAACTCTCAACCAGCGCAATCCCTGTCGTAATATGATGCCATGCTTCTTATGTTACCACAAAGATCAAATTCCGCTTCTTAACTTGGCCAACATGCGTTATCCAGATTCGTAAAAGAAGTTGCAAGGTTGCCAGATTCTGTATCACTTACCTGCTGCTAATCTTTAGGCTGAAAGCAGCCATTGTGTATATCTACTGTACCTTTCGATTAACAGAATTTGATTGCATTTCGCTGGTTTTATGTTCCGTTCTGGTTCTGTACAATCCTTCGAACCAAAAGATCGGCTGAATCGTTCCTTGCTTGTTACTTCGACGGTCGTAGTGGAAATCGTACCCAGTCTTGCTATACGTATACCTTTTGTACTTAGCACTTCCTGTATGCCACCCAACTTTTAAATTTCTCTGGTATTAAGTGATGGTTAACTCTGATCCGTCACATGTGCTGTATACTATCGGTTCTCAGATTGCGCTCTTCAGGACGTGTGCGCCTGTGGAGAAAGCACACAGCGCATCTCGGACATCCACGCTCACGTATGGGCTGCTACTCCTCACTCTCATCCTGTCAACCATACCTGCTACCTTGAACGTGATGCAAAGAAGTAGCGGGTTTTGTGGACCAATTCGTGAACGCGTTTCTATGTACACGGTGATCTCAAGTTATGTCCAGGTATGCTATGAAAGTACTAGTACTCAACAAATATATTGTTAAACATAATTTTCAGTTTCAAGACATGCCTGGAAGCACGCGGGGTTTCTGTATAGAAAGAGTTTCATTATTCCATTGCACAGGGTAGATTGATGTATGTGGAGTTGAATATCCTGATGGAGCACACAAAGTGTCGTGTGCTCTCTAATGCATCATGGAGGTAGCTTTCAGGAGATGTTATCCCTAACCTTGCTTACTGTCGCTTGCTCCTTCGTGCTTGTCTTCAAAGTTAAGTTGTCGATCCACCCCTCAAAGCAGTGCAAAAGCTTTGTTGAAGAATTTGTGTTTTCATATCCGGAGCGAAGTTTAAGTTGCCAGCATGATAGGTTCTGGTTTTGACTTCATAATCTAAAAGATCGTGCTCTGCCGTGGGATTTCAGAAAGCACCATCAGGTCTGTGGCTCACTCTGCAGTGGTTGACAAACCCAGCAGTCTTGCTAGGAGTCATCCTGCTCCTCATTTTTGGTGTCGTTCTCTTGCAATCCAAGTTGGTCCAGTCTCGACAATTTCTTTCGCTCACGAAACACGAAATGGGAATGCAAAGGAGGGAAGCTTCGGAGAAAATAACACGAGTCCGCCAGGTGCTCATCAATTTCCTTCTTGATTTCAGTATTTATATGTCTAACTTTGTCAGGATTGTCGTAGTTTCCTTCTTTTAGCTTCTCCTGAGTACATTTAACAAGTTATTACTCTCATGGTGAAGATAGGGACTCATTTATCGTGGTAATCGATGGGTGTAGACTCTGTTACAGGAGAGGGAATCAGGTTCAGGTTCAGGTGCTGCAATGGAACTACCAGCCAGTCCTCACCGGGGATCAAGGAGCAACTCTGCTCCTCCCGGTCAAGTGGAAGCAGTTAAAGTTCCTACCGAGACAAGTTATAGAAGGGAGAACAATGAAAGTATTGCAGCAGCTAGAAAGGAAAGCATCGGGTCTATGAGGAGAGCAAGCCTTGATACTAAAATTGATTATCCAAAAATAAACTAGTTCTGGTTCTGCTGTATAAAGTTGGCAGCATTATTCAATCACTACATGAGGGGATGTTTTCCATTGATGATTCAAGATCGAATGTCACTGAGTCAGATGCATTCCTGAATATGATAAGTATTTTATATAATAGTGAAACAAGAATGCGTGTTTCTCACTTGGCATACCGATGTCTCCTTGCTATTTGGTGAAATGTGTTCTCGGGATCTGTCATTTTCTTTCGAAACACATCACTTTTGGTTTGATCCCGCGTATTTGTGTGCCCTTTTTCCATCAGTTTCTTTTCCCGTTGACAAATGGCGGGCAAGAGCCTGCTTCCGGTGGTCAGGGTCGTTCTTCACTTCTTCAGGCAACTCGGAGGAGGTCGAGTCAGATAAAGGATCAGCTGCCTCAATCTTCCCCTCTACTCGAAGGGAGGAGGTTTAGGGCAAGAGCAAGTCGTCAACAACTTAGTGTTATATCCGCTCTGCTGGGAAGATTCTGTTGTAATACTCAGAACGCAGTTCCAGTCACAAGTTCTCACTCCACCCTTCCGGCTGTTTGGAGCCCTAACAGCGCAGCAGAAGATGAAATCAGAACACCATTATGTTTGATAAGGGCATTCAATTTGCTGTCAGATGCAGCAACTGGTGAGGACCTTCCTTCTATCTTAGTACTAACACCTTCAGGAGAATCCTCGATCTGGGGATCGTTAACCTCAGATTCAATGACTACAGCTCGAAGGTCCATATCAGTACCTTCAGGAGGGTTAGTTGAGTCCTCGATCAGAGCCAGTTTCAGCGCAGCTTCGAGAATCAGCAACATGTTATGGGCCGCCAGCGGGACGTCAGAACGCAGGCCTTCTCTTCCCCAGAATATATTTGGAGTGACAGAGAGCTTAGATCCTAGTTACGGTTCCACGCCTACTGTAGTTAGAGGTAGGACATTCTTGGGGAGTGCCTTGGTTGCAACCTCAACAAGTAGCGATCCTGGTACCGAAAGCACGCCCTCCCTTTCAGTGTCTGGTAATGGAGCGATATTAACGCAGGAGAAGAATAGTGAAAGTGGAGCTGCTGGTAGCTCATGGTGGAGACCGAGTAGGAGATCAAAGAAAATTAGTGCAGAGAGGCAGACCCCTGGAGCTGGTTCTGTCAGCTCAGTAGTATTAAGAAACAAAGGCCTAGAGCGGTGGCTTACTCAAGCTCCTGAGGTTCCGCAGCGGGCAAGCGGTTTTCTGTCTTCCCTTGGTTCAGGGAGTAAAGGCACGCTCAGAGGAGTTGTAGAAGTTGGTAAGCATCGAGAGCTTGGGAGGACTGGATGGCGTATTGGCCCTCGACCAAATACACGCCTCGTTGAATATATGTAAATAAATTTTGGCTACGTTGAGTAGTTAACTTTGAAAGACCTACAGTTTTCATGGTAAAGAGGTTTTGAAGCGATCTTGGTCCTGGTCTTCGAGAATCATGTATACACCATTCGTTCAGCATCTCGAAAGGGGCCACGGGTCTCACTGTAAGCATATACTTTAAATTTGGTTTGTACATCGGATGAGGAGCAGTGCACGCAGTTTCTCTATCTCTGGCCTTTACTTTAGTGAAGACTTTCAATTTTTGTTAAGTGAGAACATGCAGAGCCTGTTTAGGCTCATTCTGTACAGGTTGGTCCAACTTAGGTTCTAAGTAGGAGGTAGCGTTTCATCTCTATTTGAGATCTTAGTAAAATCACAACTCCAGCTGTTCTTCTGGATCAACGAACTGTGGTTTTGAGCCTCTAGGACCCACACGCTTTAGTTGAAAGACAAAGAGCTTGCTTGACTGTTTACGTGCTGAAGCTCCAATGTGTACGCATTTGGTGTTGGCCAACTGCCAATCGATGAGCATGTTCACCGATGTCAGGAATCCCTCAAAGTGAACTCCCCTTAAAAGGTCCTGTAAACTATTATGCGGTGGCATCCTATAAAAATTTTCTCTGGACTTCCGCAAAATGGCACAGATAACTGTTTTGTTGTCTACTAGTTGCCTCCCATTTGAGCTTCCGATATTCGAAGTTTGGATTTCCACTGTTCACCGATTATTCAAAGTTCGTCTCTTCTTTATCTTCAAGTTGCAAGTCTGGTGAATGGGATCACCGGTTCGCTGCATATACATCCAGGTTTTGCAGGTCCGGAAAGGTCGCTACAGAGATCTGTACATAGGAGCAACAACTGTAAGTGATTCATAAAGTTGACAACAAGAGACTGTATCGGGATATTGCTCCTCAGTCGTACGGTGGCCTAGATATTGGCTGAGAAATTAGCGGTAATCATTTGTAAATCCGATGTTGCCTTGTTAATCGCCTGAATCTACCGGCCATCACACCTTGTCACAGGACCAACTTACCACTTACTAAACTGAAGGCAGTCGACTGCTTGATCTCCATTGCAGAAAGGAACTTGGGTCCATGTATCCCTCACTTCTTAGTTTCTGAGGGAGTATCACCTGAGTCAATCTCTCATGCTGTGGGCGGTTCGTGGCCTCTCCCGGCAGCGTGAATGAGTGGGCTCTTAGTAAGGATGACAGTACGTTGAAGGAGCTTCTACAAAGAAAGAGTTGATAATAAAGAAAATTCGTAACATCCTACGATGTCCAAACGAGGGTTGCCCTGTTGGCTCTGCTTGCACTGAATGTGCTGCTGTTTATATCCTTGTGCGCATTGGCTGAAGTAGATGCTCGTGAGTTTCGGAGTCCATCAAATGACCGTAGGCATCCACGAAGGGATAAATCCGGCTCAGGTGCAGCGAGCACGAACAATCAAGGGAATGATTGTGACGTGCTGGGGATAAAATGACAAGGAGCCGGACTTGATTCATGCTTGCGAGTCCGGGACTACGGCGTCGTAATTATAGGATTTGTCGACAATGTCGGACATGGGAAGGCACCGAGTCTCAATCTTGCTGGCCACTGCGATCCAGAGAGTGGTGAATGTACACGTTGTAGCAGCCAAATTCGTTCCTGTCAACGGATAGGAGTGAAGATATTTATCACCCTTGCTGGTGCTGATAGTAGTTACGGGCTGGAATCGAAGAAAGATGCAGAATACTGCGCAACATATGTGGGATATCTACTTGGGTGGCAAATCTGGAGCACGATCTGATGCATTGGGCCCCATTGTTCTAGATGGAGTAGACTTCGATATTGAGAGAGGCAATCCTAAATTTTATCCTGACCTTGCCAAAGCTTTGGACGAGCTGATGGGGAGTTCAGGAAACAGGAAGGATTTTATCATCAGCGCTGCTCCGCATTGTCCGTTCAAAGATGAGTGGATGGGAACCCGGAGGGAGCACGGCCTTAGGCATTGGAGTTTTCGACTATTTTTGGGTTCAGTTTTACGACAACGATGAATGCCATTACAATCCAAAAGGCAGAAGCCCTTCTCGCGTGTTGAAATCATGGAGAGATGGACTTCTGCTTTGAAGGATTCCAAGATCTTTCTGGGGTTCCAGCATCGACTAACAGAGTTAATCCGCATGCTGGTTTCATGCCTGCATATGTACTCAAGAAACGCGTACTTCCTGTGATTAAAAGAACTCCCAACTATGGAGGGGTCATGCTGTGGCCCCATTACAGGGTTATCTATCCCAAGCATGGGAAAAATAACTCTTCAGTGAGTCCATAAAAAATGATGTCTAGATCTAGACAGTGAACGAAATCACTTTCGACTATGCTGCTACGGACCATTTTGAAGGATGAATAGGTAGGCTAAGAGGTCGATATCTGCAGTGTAAGAAGATTTATCATTCGAGATTAGAATTTGAGAAACTTGTTCGGGTAGATAGATGAAAGTACGTCACCAGCTAGACAGGAAGTTTCTAACACAGAAACTTAGAGATGTATTCTATTCTCCAGATTCATATTCATGGCTCTACTTGATTCAGGGGTCTGTATCAAAGGCTGATTGATGAACGGGAAAGCTTTTGGCCGTCAGAAGTAAACCACAACGTTCCCACTGCCTTCACTTGAAGATATGAAAAGACGTTTCGATAAATTGAGGCTGTTTGGCCTTAGTAAGAGCCCATGCACATACATCTTGAATGATTTGGATTCAGACAGAATGTCTGACCATGTCATCAGCTCCTTGAACTAATCGTTTCAGACAAACACCTAAAATGAAATGTAGGCTCAGGTTCTATATCTATAGAGTCCATAAATCTCAGGAAGATAATAAACGTAATACGAGATCTAGTCTTAGATATTTTCTATAAGCACATATCCTTCTGATTAAGGTAAACCTATCCATCTGATTCTGTCTGAACAAGATAAGAATGCTACGAAGACTAAGAATCCCACCAGAAATCCCACAGATTATGCACGAAGAGTTGCCTTGTAACGCCTTCTTGTCCATGGACTGAATCTAGATCGAAGTGGGAATTGGTCTTCCTAAACTGTTGAAGCTCACGTGGAAATAACTGAGGGATGTGCATTGAGCGAAACTCGGTGGCATTCTTCCAGAGAAGTTATCGTCCAGACACATCAAGAGATTCCCACGACCTCTGCCCACTCTACCATTTACTGTCAGCTAAGATCCGTAGTAATAAGAAAGCTCTTACCAGTGGTTCATCGTAGAGAATCTCTTGAAAGAGATTTTAACAATAGAATGTATTTTTAACTTTTTACGAGTATTTATGGCCTTTAGATATTTGAAAATTTAGGACGATATATACCAGTCAGAATATAATTTATTTTTCTTCTATTTACAAGACAACCATGAATTAAAAAAACTCTCTTTTATATGATTATTTGAATTCAAATGAAGAAAAGAGAGTACTCCAAAATATTTGAAAAATAGACAAAACGAGAAGACACTCTCACAATTTATCTAAACTGGAAAAGACAAAATTCCTTTAAGTGGGTCATTTTGTTTTAGCATATATTTAAATGCTTCTTTTTCTCCAATATGAGAATAGTGGGCAATAGCACCAAACTCCCCAATAAGTGGGCTTGAAAATAGAGTCCATGCTGTCTGGTTAGTGTTCAACATAGAAAGCTCTTAAAGCTCGGACCTACAAATCAGTCTATCGATGCTATCTCCCACACTATGGACTTTTTCTCCATTCTTTGCTCAACAAAAATAGGTAAAACTCACAAAGTCTAATTTCCCTCACTTACTCATATGTCCAAGCTCACTAAGAAACATATCTCTTTCCCTTCCTAAATCTCTCCTTATATACCTACTAGAATTTATCACTTTAAGTGCCTTGTTAACTCAAAATCTACTCTGCCTAAATTACCCTAGGCAAGGAATTTGAGGTTAACATGCACTTGCATGGGCTCATATGCCTCTCTTGGGAACCTTCCAAGCATATTTGCTAAAAAGATATTGGGGCCAAGGTGTCCAATTGTATACAAAAAATAGGGAATATTTAATCTCAAGTACAAATACAAACAGTTAGTAGATTCACAATAGAGACATGATCTAAAGGACATTCTTATAGAGTGGTTCACTTTAGCCATGGCAGATATATCTTCTGTTTATAACTTTAAGTACTACATGTAAAATGAAAATAAGATAAGAATGTACTTATTAAAAAAACAATCTATTTGTATTTGTCCTCTATCATCTTTGATAGTTTGTATGGATTTTTTTACTGCATTCAATGATCTTAACGTGAATAGAAACACCACTAGAATATGATATAAAACTAACATCAAGAATGCAATCAAGAATGCAATTGCCATATATGTCACCAATAAGCAAGAGATCTGGATTGTAAGTTTCTATATTGAAGACTACAAGGTATCCATGTTGGAATTGCTTGAATCATTTGGACTGTGTAGTTAAGTGAAGAAAGAAGTCCCTAATGTGATAGAGGCTCTGAAGCTCTTGAGGATAAAAAATTAGAGGAAGGAAAAGGAGGTTATTTAGTTTCTACAATCCGTGTGACAATCAAATGTCAACGTATTAATAGCATAATTGGTAAGAACAGGCCATTCACACAAGGATACGGTTTGGATATGACTAGATGTGAAGAGAAAGTGTCACCTTATCATGGTTTGTCTATTGTTACATCTTTATCATCTTGGGCAAGAACTTTTTACAGAAGAGGGTAATGCAACCCATGGTCATGCACTATTAAAAAACTAAAAAATTTAAATCTTTTCCACAAAAGATATGCTACTAATGTGTTCCTAAAGGTGATGGTTCAATCTGTTTTGATGGTCAATAGCCAGAAGGTCTCTCCCTTGTAGTTACCTATGTTATGCATACCCCAATGCTAATGATAACGTTTTACCCTTTCCAAAAGGCATTCCCATTGCTATATTGTATATTCATGACACACTAGACTTTTTGTATTTCACAATAATCACAACAATGTGATTGCTCAATGTATTGCACTAAGTCTTTAAAATCCTTGGGGATCCAACATTCTAGTCAAGCTTGAATGCCTTCTCGCATTCTAGCATTTGGGTTCTTACTTCAAGTCCTCACTACTTCTCAATCCAAAGATCACAAAACATGCTTGACATTGATACACTTAGGATCTTGGATGTCTACATGCATCTTCTCCAAGACAGAACCCAACTAGCATATTGGCAAGCAAAAAGACTATGCACGCTCAAATTGGACAAAAAGGTGTGATTTGGAATTTTGGGATTGAATCTGTATTACTTTGGGATGACTCTCCCTACAAAAAGATGGGACACATCTAGAATTGTGCAATGTCATGATCCTATGTGTAACTTTAAAGTTTTTGCCTTGTTGTTCTAACTAAATGCTATGATTGCACAACCTGCAAGAAGTGCTTGATTGTACACTTTACTAGTCAATTGACTCCACCTAAGTGTCAAGAGAAATGATCTTGATGACATTGCACTACAAAAATTTACTATTGTACATCAATCTTATCATACAAAGGATCTATACAAATGTCATGACTAGAGAGTGGTTCCACTCAGGTGAGGATTTGATCTTGACGTCATTCCATCTTGATGATGCTTGACTCCAATGGTCTCTCATACGGATGATGTTTGACTCGGATGATCTCCCATCACGATGGTGCTTGGCTTTTATGGTCTCCCATTCTAATGATGTCAGACTCCAATGATCACAACTCATTCTACATATAGACATATTTTATAGTTGATATATTGGTTCTTATTATGTAGATCCAACTTGACCTTTACATATCCAAATCAGCTCATCAACATGTTTGTTATACTCCTCATATTCTTTGTAGATATTAGCTAAAATCAGGATTTTTTTGAATACAATCACCGTGTCCAAAGAACCCTTGGTACTTCCAGTTGTAACTTATGGAGAACAATGGACGTGTTACATCTATGTGTTCATAAACTAGATAGGTTGGAGGTGGTGTCATAGAGTGGTAACCATGGCGGCAATGCCCGAGGTTATCATTGCTATGCAGCAACAAATTGAGCACCTTACTTGATTGTTTGATAAACAAGATCATTGACGATAAGAGCACATAGAGAAAGTACCAATTGAGAAGGAGAAGACCAAATTTGATTTCCAAAACCCAAGGTTTTTGAAGGCAAGAATCTCTTGAGTGTAATGGAAAATTTTGTGTTTGAATATAAACTTTATTTCAAAGCTACCAATCTTCAAGATGAATAGAAATAGATTCTCTTGGCTTCCAACCAAATGGATGAAGTAGCAAAGCTATGGTGGCAATTCCGAGTGGAGTGAGCTGAACAACAAATTGTTAAACCAATCTTGACATGGGCAAGATGCAATCAAGAATGCAATAATTGCCACACAAGCTGCACAAGGTAGGTTGGCAAAGTTGAAGCAGATTGGCTCCATACAAAGTTACATCATGTAATTCCAAAACACCATCATGCAAATTCTAGATATATTGGAAGGTGAAACTTTGGATCGATTTGAGAGGGACTTGAAGTCACAAACCAAATTAGAAGTAAGTATGCAAGAGCCACAATACTTGGAGGAAGCCAAGCGGTTGGCCAAATGCTTGATTCCTTGGTTACAACAACTTAGTCTTGACCTTGACCTCTACAAATCCTACCAATAGACTACACACAGGTGGAGGAGCTGGCACCAATAGAGATTGATGCCATTCAATGGAGACCACTTGGCACTATAGATAGAGAAACTATGCCACTATAGATAGAGAAACTATAGGGGGGGGGAATCTCTACATTTTCGAGGCCTAATTGATCCGTTTAGGCCTCCAAAATTGCCTTCAAAGATTTTAGGCATATTTTGGTTCCAACTCTTAGTAGAAGTCCTCTTTTGGTGATACTTCTTTTTGATCTATTCAGTCCATCCTGTGTAACATCCTTCCAGATGTTACCAATCCAATTCTCATTTTCAAATCATATGTTTAACTATTGGTTCTAAGGTTTTCAAATCTATTTTGGTTCTGCCTTTTTAGTAGAAGTACCCTTTTGGTGATACTTCTATCTGATCTATTTTGACCATCATGTATAACATCATTCCAGATGTTACCAAACCAAATTTCACATCTAGATTATATGGCTAGCTCTTGGTATTACAGTTAGACACCTAAGAATACTTAGTTCCAAGTTGGGAAGTTTGTCAAGAAAGTAGTCATAGAGCAAGCTTCAAAGGAAAATAAGTCCCAAGATGAAAAGTTTGCAAAGAAAGCAAAAATAGAGCAAGCCTTGAAGGAAAATAAGTCCCAAGATGGGAAGTTTGTCAAGAAAGTAGCCATAGAGCAAGCTTTGAAGGAAGATAAGTCCGTAGATAGGAAGTTTATCAATGAAGTAGCTATAGAGCATGCCTTGGAGGAAGATAAGTCTCTTTTTGCGATGTGGATCAAGCCAATTGCACAAGGAGGATTTGAGGAGGGTCAGGAGCCTCATCAAGCAATGGTTGATCAAATAGTAAATGTAACAATATGGAGTTTAGCGAGAAGTTAGTCGAGCTTATGAAGTAGATAATAAGACAAAATAGCCTAGAATATTCTAGAAGCATCTAAGAAGCTTCTTGGGAAGCTTCCTAACTAGTTAACTTGCGCCCTAAGCAGGTAGCTTCTAGAAGGAAACTTCTAGAAGCTTCTAACTAGCTTAGCTTGCACGCCAAGTAGGCGGCTTCTAGAAGGAAGCTTCTTGAGAAGCTTCCTAGTTAACTTGGCTTGCACTCCAAGAAAGTGGCTCAAGGAAGCTTCTTGAGAAGCTTCAAGGGACTTGTATGCTACCTATAAATACCAAGGCCGAAGCTCATGCTAGGCATTCGGAGTTTTCCCTCATTCAAGTGTCCCAATGTGAGTTTCCATTCTCCTATTTCTCTCCTCGGTTTTGGTCTTTTACAGTAAAGGATTATGCGGATGTGTTTTTAGATGATCTGCCAAAGGGATTACCCTCTAATCGTGGTATACTCTTCAAGATTGAGTTATTGCTAGGGAGTACTCCAATGAGTAGACCAATCTATCAGCTCTCACCACAGAAGTTGGAGGAGTTGAGAACAATGCTTACGGATTTGTTTGATAAGGATTTCATATAACGTAGTATTTCTCCTTGGGGAGCACCAATACTATTTTTTCAAAAGAAGGATGGAGGTCCTTGTTTCTATATTAATTATTGTGTGCCCAAGAAACAAACAATGAAGAATGCATATTTGTAATACCAAGAGCTAGCTATATGATCTAGATGTGAAATTTGGTTTGGTAAGATCTAGAATGATTTTATACATGATGGTTAAAATAGATCAAATAGAAGTATTACCAAAAGGGTACTTCTACTAATAGTGCAAAAACCAAAATAGACTTGAAAACTTTAGAACCAATAGCTAACCATATGATTTAAAGGTGAGAATTGGTTTGGTAACATTTGGAAGGATTTTATACATGATGGACTGAATAGATTAGAGAGAAGTATCACCAAAAGGAGACTTCTACTAATAGAGTAGAAACCAAAATATGCTTGAAATCTTTGAAGGCAATTTTGGAGGACGTAATGGATGAATTAGACCTAAAAAATGTGTGATTTCTCCCCCCCAACGGAGAGAAGGTTGGATTCCCCTCCCCCTTGCTTTGTCTTGTCAAGAGCTTTCCAATGGTACCTCACCCATGTGATTTTGAGATTCCTACAAGAAGATTCTCTCAAATATTCCCTCTAATCAAAGCTTGTTTGACCAACCTGATAGGACCAGGACCAACTTGTCACCTATCCAAGTAAGTAATCCAAGGGCGGAGCTTGCTGACATGTCACCTATGAGTGTGCCTAATCCTAGGGTGGAGCTTCCTTGGATGAGATCCTCTTTGTTTATATAATAAAGAGAAGGTGCTCCTTTGGGGCATCGGAGGTTTGAGTGTGAAATTGTGTGTTTCTCAAGTCTCATATCCTCGGAGTGTTACAATATCCCTTGCCTAAAATTGATGACTTGCTTGATCAATTGAGTGGAGCACAATATTTCTCCACGTTGGATCTTTGCAACAACTATTGGCAAATTCACATTGATCGAGAGGATGTACAAAAGACTACCTTTCTCACAAGGTATGGGTATTTTGAATAGAGAGTTCTACCTTTTGGGCTCACTAATGTTCCAATAGTCTTCATGGATCAAATGCATTGGGTGTTGGATGGACTATTGAATCCTTATGTAGTGGGGTTCTTGGATGACATTTTAATCTATAGCAAGATAGAAGCAAAACATGCAAATCATATGCAAGAAGTCCTAAGATGACCACAACAATGGACGTTTTATTGCAAGAAATCAAAGTGTGCCTTTTGGCAGAAGGAAGTTACCTTCATGGGGTACAAGATCTCATTGGAGGGGATCAAGATAGAAGAAGAGAAAATCAAGGCCATTATTGATTGGTCTATTCCGAAGGATGCTACCAACATACGGGTATTTAATGATTTGGCCAGATTTTATCAATGGTTCATCCACTACCATGCTCATCTGACTACACCATTGACCAATCTCATGGAGAAGAGCTTTAGCTTTCAATTGACCAAAAGGAGATGCAAGTGAGCTACCATAATCCGTATTCATGACACAAAAGGAAGAGTGAATTTGCACACATACTATCATCCTTATTGATGAAAAGCTAGAAATCTCTTTTTGATTATATTTGTTAGATATATAAAAATATGGAATTTCAATTTTTAATACAATTTTATTCTTGGAAAAATTTAATACTCATCATAATACATCAAAATTCTCATCTTTTAATGTAGGATTTTTGGACCAAAATTTAATAAAATGAAGATGAATAGGGACAAAGAAACACCAAACTAATTCTATACAATAGCTTGATGGTGAGAAATTTGATTTAAGTACATTGCACCACTTCAATATATAAATAAACTAGATTAGGCTTTTTAAATGTTTTTATATTAATTGAATTCCTAGTATTTTCATTGAAAGTAATAGTATGGAGCATCTAAAATTTACATTAGATAGATTATATTTACAATTTATATCTATATACATCATATATTATATTAAAAATATATTAAAAATGCTCATAATCTGCCACCTTTGTATTCGATATTTTCATCACCCTACTCTATATTATGGTACAATATATAAGTAAATACTTATTATATTGAAGAATTGAAAATATCGGCACTAATAGTCGTTGAGTGTAAATAAAAGGGTTACACAAAGCAAACCCTTTGTATCCTTTTGGAAAGATCATAGAAGTGTTGCCACTTCCAGTATATCCAACTGAAGAAAGACTTTTATACAAAATCTACTTAAATTTCCTATAAGCTAAATCTATCCCAAACTAAAAGCGCTTAATTTACATTTATCATAGAAATGAAATCCTTCCAGAAAATTAGAGACATTGAGATTACCCATTTAACCATAGTTTCAGTAATATTATCGGTACAAGGAAGACCATACTTTAGATATGCATCTTTTCCGACTGTTTAGGGTTTGTAATCAATCAAGTAGAGTAGGAAATCTTGCATTATGTCGTAAAACTAGAGCGTATCCATTAGATATATTTCCAAGTTTTCATCTTTATCGAATATATTTCAAAATCTGTATAGTAAAGACTTTTGAAGTGATTTATCAAAATACTATGAGGATGAGAAGCGGCAATAATTATTAATGAAAATTAAGTATTGAAATTTCACATAAAAAATAAAATTATAAATCATAATTCATTTCTTAAGTTAAGTATACACACCTTAGGATTTCCCATATTTTCTTACATTGATGTTTTAATCAACTATTAATCGTATCTACTTTCGGTTATATATATTCCCTTCATACAAGCAAACATATTGTTTATCAATTTATAAATAGAAGGAATTTATTCCTTCAGTGTCATGTCAAAATACACAAAAAACATATCAAGTAAAGTACATATATCCTCACATTTGACTTTAACTTTATTAGTTTAACATATTTTTATTAATAGACACTTTTCATAGATAAACGATTAAGTAAAATTTCTTTGATAAGAGCAAATAAAATTCATATCCTAAAAGTTCCAAAGCTTGAATTCTATGTACTAAATACCTTTTTTGTTATCAAAATTTGTCTAAGATCTTTATTTGTCATTCTAATGACGTACTACCGTGAGTACCTTTGCACTAACTCATGAGATAATTTGTAAGCTACCCCTTAAAATTAGAATTACTTACTAATAGAAAGATGAAATAGTTTACTTATTTGACATACAATTGAGTTCACATTCCAGACCTATTTATCACCTATTTATCTTGAATATTGAAATCACCTATTTATCTTGAATTCCACTCACATTCCATATTGTACACATATAATAGCTCCAAATAAAATAAAATATCTACAATTAAATAGTATATAAAAAACCATTTTTCCTTATTTCTTCCCATTTTATTTGAAGAGAGAAGGAGAAAGTCTAAATCTATTTTTGGGAAAATTTTTAGATATGTTCCTCTTGATTAAGATAGTTGATAGAGTATTGACGTGGTGCAATCCAGAGCAGAGCAATCATCTAATCAGCAAGGGGATATTTCTTCAGATACTCCTATGGTTGATAATTCATAGATCTTATGATTTGCATATATCGGATTTCTTAGATAAGGTAGATTTCTCATAACGACACTATTGGAACCTAGCTCCATCTTTACCTTCTTTGTGGTTGATTATAAGTAGATCTTATGATTTGCATATATCTGATTTCTTAGATAAGGTAGATTTCTTTACCTATTTTGTCTCTCCTTTGTACCGTTTGTTTGATGGCTCTTTCCATCCTTCATGTGTTCTATGTGTTTGCTTTTCCATCAAAATAGTTGATAGAAGGCCACTTCACATGGCTCAATGATGTCTGTCAGTTTTGACTTCCATCAGCCTCTAAAACATTGACTAAAAGAGTATCATGTGTCCATGGGAGTGCATAGGTCCGGTAGTTAATTTGGACGTACGTCAACCTCATATGTATACTTGTGATGACAGGTCACTTTGGATGATTGGATGATTGACTGGCGTTAATAGGTAAGCGGTTCTCGACCTAGGTTATGTAAAGTAAAGAATTCGAGGTTTGCAAATCAATATGTTTTGTTTTTCACGTTCGTTTTTAACAAAGGAGTGCTTATCAAATTTAGCTTTTAATTTTTTTATGTATAGATGAATTTTTATAATTTCATATTTTTGTGATTGATGGAGTTTCAAACAGAAAATCGAATAATCACATTAGTAAGGGGGAAAAAATTATGAACAAAAAAAAGATATTACACTCGAGTATTGGAATTGGTTATCGTTGACAAACAATTTCTTTTTCTATCTCAAAGAATAATATTGATAAAATGTTTTCATTTTTAAGTCACACGTGATCAACGTTGAATAACGGTCCAAAAATGAAAAAGGTCTTGAAGGTCAAAAATTAAAATCTCGACCTAGGTTATGTAAAGTAAAGAACTTGAGGTTTGCAAATCAATATGTTTTGTTTTTCACGTTCGTTTTTAACAAATGAGTGCTTATCAAATTTAATCGAAGATGTATTTGCTTGGAAAGACTAAAAACTCGATCTGGCGAAGACCGGAAGTCGGAAGGTTCATTCTCGAGAAAATTTAAACCGGTCATAGAAAGGGAATTCCGATAGTTCTATTGCACGTTGCACTCGACCCATTAATCTTAAAAATTCTCGAGTCGAAAAGGTTCAAACGAAACTAGAGCTGCCTGATGTATAGACTCCGGCAGAAAGTTTGAACGTCAGGCAAACCTGACGTGCACATGAGCTCCGTCAAAATTGTAATTACCGAATTTTGTCTTTTAGTGGGCCGCCGAAACCCAAAAGAACCATGTGAATCGCGTAAGAATCTCGGAACAGTCGACTGCTGGACTCGTAGATAGGCTCGATGCCGGGCGGGTCCCACAGCGGAAGGAAGGGATCGCGTTGCCCTGTCAACTTCGGCTTGTGGGCCAATAGAGTCACGTCAACAGCACATCCATTTTGAGCCAGAGCAGGCATGCAAGGAATTGGGGTGGTGGCGAATGAACAGTGTAAAATCGCCCGAAAATTACTGGAAATTTGTGCGCAAATTTCAATTGCTTGAAACGGACAGAATAGACGATTTCCAAGGAGCGCTGGAGAAATGATCCAGGCAATGACGCATGTCGCAATGGCATCTCCTCTCCTTCCTCCGGTGCGTGAGTTTGCATCAATCCCTCGCTTCCATTGGCATTGCTTTAGCTTTACACTTTGCCATGATACACTAACTCTAACTTAGAAGATTTAATAATTTCGATGCAAAGCAACAATACAATACATAGGAAACATAGTGATATGTAGTAAGGAAAAAGGATGGATAAAATAGGGGAGACCATCTGTTTGACGTAAACTTGTGATACAATATATGTCAATACACAATGAAGTGTAGCATCCACCTATAAAGTAGCTTTCTGTCAACCTTTACAATGGTGTAGCTGTGGGTGGCTGCTGCTTGGTTGTATGACTAGAACGATTATTACCAGCAGGTTGATTCACTATATTGACCATTTGGCCCTATGCCTGGAGAAATAATTGTCACTGAAGTACTCTGACTGAAGAATCTAAAAGCCTACAAAATTTGACGGACTTAATGATGATCTGTGAACCGGAACTGAACGTATGGAGACAAATATTCTGTCTGTCATTTCTTCCGTCTGTACATCTATATTAAACTGATAAGAACAGATACTACACTTGATCTTAGCCAAAAGGCCGAGAAAGGTATGTACATATGTACATCGGTATCTACGCGGTCGCCTTTTGTTCATCGGTATCTTCAAAATAAGACATGCACTTACCTCCTCGAATGAGAATAAGGCTAAGAACAGATAGAGTTCATTAGTGAAGACCTCATCTGAACAAAAAGTTACAATCAGAGATTTTCCTGATTGAGCAAAGTTAAAGATATATCAATAGATGCAAAAAAGTGCTGATCTTCAATTGCGTTTGTCTTGCTCAGATGTGTGACCGTCTGTTGCAGGCAAAAGCCCCCCTCAGGGCAAAAGATGTTCAATTGATGCTTGTGCATTCTTCGGAAGAAAAAGAGTATCGGTACCACCCACTACACGCTGAAGTGTATATGGTTTGCTCACAGTTCCTGGATCTGAGGAAAAACCAACTCGTCAGAGAAAATCTCCTTGGAGGGAATAATTCACGAGCGTAGGATTCTAGGATTCGCGAGCGTAGGATTCTAGGATTCGCGAGCGTAGGATTTCATGTATCGTCGTTTCTCTGCATGTGTTGATCTTGAGGAGCCATCTGACATGCAAGATCGCAGTATTCTCCATTGCTCACATACTGGGTCGATGAGCGGACATTCACTCTCTTCGTGAAGCATTCTTGGAGTCGCAGCAGTCCATCCGAATTACTGAACGTATCTAAGTCCGTGTGGTGGTGATGATCTTCAAATTCATGCGTCGGATCTTGTTCTTATCCCGCTGGAGAATTTGTAAAAAAAATCATGCTGGATGGACTTCTTTCAAGTATTCTGTCGTGGAAGAACCTAATCACTGCATGCCTTTCTGTCGCTCTCTGTTTGGTGAGCGCTGAGTTGATTTGCCTCTACATTCTCTCTATTTCTCTCTTTGAAGCGCTAGGTTATCTGTCTGGCTTTCTCTTTGGATTGTTGAACTATTTCTCTTCTCGCGTCGCAGCCCTACATTGTCAGGCCTCCTCCTCATTGGTCTAGTCTACACTGGTCTCTCCCTCTCTCTCTCTCTCTGTGCATTTGTCAGGCCCCTCTCGTCTCTATCTCTCTCACTGTCATTTTTTATGTGAATTAGGGAATGCGGTTTCTCTGTCGACGGATTCGAGAAGAGAAATCAGCTTCTGGAAAATGTCTTCGATACTGTCCACAATTTGATCACGGGTGTAATCCTCCATGGGGTCCATTTCAAACGCCCAGGTCACGGTAGTTAGTCCATCTCCACAATCCTCGAGGCTGAAGGTGTACGTGTAACCTTCGTAGCCAGAGTGGTTCTCGTCGATAACAGAAGTGTAGGGCTGTACAAATTGTAATTCGTCAGGCGTTCGCATAATGAGCCAGAAGACCCATCTGAATACCTGAACACCACGCACCGAGTGGAGAGTTTAGTGGAGCCCTCGCTGCAGCCGTCACCAGACACGATATCGCTGCTCTCAATTGCTGACGGGTCCTATCGTGCCAACCCTGAAAATTCCACCATCTCCCACACTCTCTACCGAAACTGAATTCGAAGCTGATCCGCACCACTTCGCCGCGACTCAGTCAAGCAAAGTTAATCTGTTAATCTGTGAATCCAAGACAAAACTATAAACTCATGATTACTTCCGTATACATGATGTTGGGCTGCATGCAGAATTGCATATAATATGCGTCTTTTCAACATGAGAAATTGACCGGTAGACAACGATGAATTTGAATAGCCCACGCACAACGTTTGATTTATCCTCGACAGAGTGAATTGATTGTCACAGGACTGATCACGAGACGTGGAGCAATACAAATCCAAAGAGAGTTTCTGAAATAAGTTGAGGGAAATCATATCTTCGAAATTGAAGTCCAATGACGAATGAACGGTTTATAAGGGGGCATTGAACTGCAAGAAATGAGGAAGAGCTACGTACTTGTTTTCGAGCATTGACGGGAAGTCTCAGAATGTTGTTCAATCTGAATGACTGCTGCTGCTTGAATGAAAAGAGATTGTTGCTCTTGTTGTGATGAATGGGAGTGAAGTGGCAGGTGTCTGCTGTGGGTTGGGTTGGGTCGGATGAACTATTGAGTCGCACATCGTACTCTGCCGCCGACCCGAAGTTCTTGTACGCTCGGATGATGGATCATGAAAAATACAAATCAAGTACCAATAATCTTCGCACCTCGAGTTAATCAATTGATGACTTCCGACCCTTGCTGTTGTCGCGCGCTCCTGGAGTATAAGTTAGCTAACGAAATCATGGAGCGTCACGATTAGGCAGGAGGCGAAGCCGCAACAGGTGCTCCCGGCACATGGATTCACCAAGTAAGTATCTCTGGGCTTGGACCCAGATCGTGAATCGCGTGTACCCGGATCTCTCGCCCTCTTGTCTTGACCTTCGTCGTTGCTATAATAAGCCGCCTCGTCCTTCTGTTCCTCTCCTCCCTCTCCTGTCGTATTCCATCCTTACCTCCCTTGCTCCCAGTATATGTCTAGCTTCCTGACGTTAGGATGTCCTGTAAGGAAATGAAAGCTGCGTCAATTTGACATAAGTGCCTCCGACATTCAGTGCAAGTCATCCTTTCACCGAATGTTGGACTGAACGGATCACCAGAAGCCACTGTAGTTGCCTCCCTGCACTGTTGTTAATTTGTGTTCAGCCCATCCGGTTGCATTTCACACGAACACCTGTTTTCATACTCACAGAAGTGTTAGGTTTAAAGCTATGTCTTGGTGGAGAAGTGTAAGGATCCTTATGTTTCATAAGAGCTGGAGGACCGCCGCTGAAAGCTCTTTTTTCACTCGTCCGCCCTTCCAAATCTTTCATTCCGGGTGTCATGAAAGAATCTGCCTGCGCTAATTTGAATCTGTGTTAAGGTTGCACTATATGTTGGGAAATGAGAATAGAAACCGTTCAAAGAACGAGGAATCAGGTTGCACTATATCAGGTTGTGAGTTGTTTTAGTTTCGATCGGATCTGGTAGAGTTTGTAGGAGAAGTAGTAGTACTAGTAGTAGTAGCAGCAGCGACGAAGATCCAGAGCAGATTCGGGTGCCAAGTGAAGAGCCATACCATTGAAGGCTGAGAACAGAGCGGGATCTGGATCGAGGAGGGTATTTGGGTAGTGGTGGTTGTGTTTCTTCATATGTTGTGATTTGAACCGAGTGAGATTTAGATAGAGTTGGACGTTTCAAGCACAAAAGACTTAAGGATAGAGGCTTCAAAAGTGGGCTGGCTTTGGATTAAGAGTTGTATTTTGTTGATGTTGTTTCCATTGCGGGGTGCTGGAGAAGTCGAATTTCGTTCAGTTTAGCTGTGGGATCCGATATCTATCCGTGTAAGGGGGAGCTTTACATAGTGTAATGATCAGATAGCGAGAATAAAGACATCAGGAAGTCGGAGGAGGATGACGATAGGAAGTGGGGGAAGCTTTGGAGGGGGGGATGGCGGGAGTTACAGTTCCTCCTTTGAACATGGACGTACAAGCGGGAGTAGCTACAGCGATTCCTCTCATGATACCGGTGGTTATTACCCATCACATAGAGACGATTCGTCATATTACGGGCCAGGGCGATATTACCACTCGGGACGTGTCTATGATAGTTATAGTGACTATATGCAGAGTGCACTTCCCCGTGATGAGAAGACCGAGCTTCTCAAGAAAAACCAAGCGTGTTGCACCTTCGGGACGTTTTCTATGCTCATTGGTGTGCTCCTACTCTTTCTCCACATTGCTGATTTCTAGAAAACCAATCTGTTTTATAACGTTTTTGTTTCGTTGGGAATGTGCAAGCTGTATGCTAGACTTTGGTCGTGAACGGTGAAACTAGGATATACGGCATGTACCTTTCGATTGCGCGATGTGATCGTGATCTGAAGTGATCTGACGTGATCTGAAGCTTCAGTGTCGCCTGTTTCCAATCTTATTGAGGCGTGAAGGAGGTCAGAGATTGGCTGTTATTCAGTCCTGATATCACAGAATGAAGTTTGATGATGTTCAGGGCATTGGACACAGGACATTTATGCAGTCATCGAGGGCCTTATTGAGGGTTTCTGAAACTAATTGTGACCACCCCCCTGGTTATCTCTGAATAACAATAGCTAGTATGGTAATTTTGTCCAAGCCGACACAGGCTATCATCAAACAGCACTAGAAAGGACTAGTACCAGCTTTAATATGTACCTGTGGGAGGTTTAATGTGCCGGAAGCTTTACTGGGCTGCTCTCGCTGCTATTGACCTGTGGATAAATATTACACGACCTCAGTGTTTTCTCGCAACAAATAGGTAATTTTTGGTGTCCTTTACTTGAGGTTTGCTGTCCCTTCATTCTTCCTGTCTTTCGCTTTCCAGGAACATTTTGGCTCATAGTTGGACCCTATGGCGCAAATGTAATCGGATTGGACGTGAATGCTTCTCGACTGGTGACTGCAAACTCGTTCTGGGCGAAAGGCATTCAGGTACCGTTAGTCAGCAAACCTCATATTCTGTGCAAACCTCATATTATGTGCTAGAAAAGGCTTAGTTGAGTTCAGTAGTTCTTGTCCAGGGAAATCTTCAAAGTGCTCATATGTTCACTCGTACAAATTTTTCTTTCAGTTTGAAAATGTAGGTCAAATGAAAGGCCCGGTTGTCTACGGATTTCATGACAAACCAGAGTTGGACTCCGTAATTCGATGGAACGACTACCAGAACTTCACTATGAACTACTGGCATCAAGTGAGTCTGTACCAATTAAAGACTGCGAAGAATAGTTGCTTGGTACTATACTATTCGTGGTTGATACTTGTACCCACTCTAAATGATCTGATTTGAATTTGTAAACAACCAAATTACTTTTATCTTCTATTCTATTTAAGTACAGAAGTATGTGGAGATATTTCAGAGGGCGTGGGATCCACTATCACAAATGACAGACAGACTGTAGTGATGAGAATTACTGTTTCTACTCCTTGAAGTATGTCTGTCAGTCATTCTAACCTCTGATGTATCAGCCATCACTAACACACCGTAATAATAGGCATATATCCTGTATCAAAGCTCAAAGATAACACACAATACTAGACTTCTCTCTTGTATCAGAGCTCAAAGACAACACATAGAAATTTACTCACGCAACATTACTAACACCTAACATTAGAAATAATATAGAACACACCTGAGATGATGTTAAGCAGCTCAAGATTTCATGAAATGCAAGGTGTTGGTGTCGGGAATCACCTTTGTAGGAAAATTAACTTAAACAAATACAAGAAACACTTAAATATACACAAAAACAAACCCTAAGAGGTTGCTTTGGACAACCTTAATTGTGACTGCGCCCCACTTTACCTAAGCAGACGGTAGAACTTTAGAGAAATCTAACAAAACCATAAAACTAGAAAATTCTCTAAACTAAAGATTAACTAAAACTAACACTCTCACTCAATAAGAATTTAGGACAATTCCCACTTCTACTGCCCATTTTATGTGTTTATCTTTAGGTAGTGCTTTTGTAAACACATCTGCTTGCATCTCCTGTGTAGGACAGTAAACTAACTTCACAACATTCTCCTTTTCTTTCTCCTCTACAAATCTTCTTCTAATCTCAATGTGCTTAGTCCTTGGGGTGATGTACAAGATTTTTGCTGAGTGCTATACTTCCTGTATTGTCACAGTACAATGTAGTACGACTTTCCTGCTCAAAACCCAGCTCCTTAAGAAGTCTCCTGTTCCAGATGACTTCTTGAGTAGCATTTGAGGCAACCATAAATTCTGCTTCCGTAGTAGACAGTGCAACAGATGTTTGCTGTTTACTACTCCAGCTGATTGCTCCACCAGAGCATGATTACATATCCACTAGTTGATCTGCTGTTATCTGTGTCATCTCCCCAACTAGCATTTGTATATGCTTCAAGAATAGGAGCAGTATGTTACCTTGCTTTCTGTACTCCAGAATGCATCTTGATACCCTTTAAGTACCTGAATACCCTCTTTGTACCTTTCCAATGTGCTTGTGCAAGGTTGCTAGTACATCTAGCTAGTGCTCCACAGCGTAGCATATATCTTGTACAGACCATGATAAACATTAGAGAACCAAGAGCACTCTGGTACAACTTTTTGTCACAGTGACTCACCTCTCCACCTATGTTTCTGCTGTGCTTCCACTTCACATCAAGAGGTGTAGAGACAGGATTCGCCTCTGTCATCTGATACTTAGCTAGTATGGATCTCACATACTGTGGTTGACTGATTCGGATCCATCCTACTTCTCTGTCTCTGCTAACTTTCATTCCCAAAACGAGTTTTACAGGACCAAGGATAGTCATCTCAAAAACAGAGCACAAAAAATCTATCACTCCATTGATAGATCCACTGTTCCCCAACAGTAATAGATCATCTACATATACAGCTATGTATACATCATCTCTTGTATACACACTCATATTAGAATCTGCTCGTTTGCAATCCTGCTCTCTCCAAGTATGAGTCTAGTTTCTCATACCAGGCTCTAGGAGCTTGCTTTAGACCATATAAAGCCTTCTTAAGCAAGCATACTTTTCCTTTGCCTCCAGTATATCCATCTGGAACATCCATGTAGATAGACTCTCTCAAATCGCCATGGAGAAAGGCTGTTTTCACATCTAACTGCTCCACTTCCCAATCTCTCTCTGCTGCAAGAGCTAGAAGCATGCGAATAGATCCATATCTGGCAACAGGTGCAAAAGTTTCTGAATAATCTATTGATGCTTTCTGATTGAAACCCTTTGCAACAAGTCTTGCCTTGTACTTCAGGATCTCATTCTCAGCTCTTCGTTTGACTCTGAAAACCCATTTACAGCCAATTGCTTTCTTACAAGGTGGTCAATCAGCTAGAACCCATGTACCATTAGTCTGAAGAGACTTCTTCTCCTCTGCTACAGCCAACTCCCACTGACTCGAATCTGGTCTGAGTATAGCTTGGTGTAAATTGTCTGGATCACAATATTCATGACAGATGTAAGATTCATCTAACATCTCTTCTGATAGAAAGCCAAGTCTGTCAATAGGTTTTCTCTCCCTCTGTGATCTTCTTGGCTCTATGCCCAGAAGTTTCATGTCATCTCTTGACATCTCTGGAATCTCACTCAGAGATTCTGCATCTGCAGTCTGCTTCTGAGAGTCCTCTTCTGAAGTATTAGAATCAGAAACCACCATCTGTTTAGGCCTTCTTTTGTACACCGTGAGACTCTCCTTTGGTGAACCATCAGCTTCAGGTAGAGATTGCTCTTCTGATGATTGATCTGAAGAACTGACTCTGCAGCTTGGGAAGATAGATTGATCAGGCTGATCAAATTGATCAGCTTGCTTCTGCAACTCATCATTGTTCTCACTCCAAGTCCTCAGTTCATCAAAGAGTGCATCTCTACTTCTGATGGTCTGTCCAGAATTAGGATTGTACAGAAGATATCCTTTCAGTCCCTCTTCATATCCAGTCCAGCATTCTTCAGGAGTTCTTCCTTGCTATGCTGTGATGCCACTGATATTTCTAAGAAAATTTGCAGTGCTAATAGCAGCACCCCTTAACTTTCTCTCCAGCTTGCAATGTTGGAGCATTGCCAATGCTTTGTCCACCAGTGTCCTATTTCAACCTTTCTCTAACTCCATTCTGTGCAGGACTGTGTCTGGCAGTACAGTCAAGGAGAATTCCTTTCTCTGACAGAAAAGAGAGGAATTCCTCATTCCTGTACTCTTTGCCTCCATCTGTTCTCAATCCCTTGACTTTCCTCCCAGTCTGCAACTCAGCCATGGCTACAAACTTCTGGGATTTTCGCAGCACTTCATCCTTGCTTTTCATGAGATAGATAAAGCTCTTTCTACTGTAATCATCCACAAAGGAAATATAGTAGACTGCTCCACTCAATGACTTCTCAGTCATGTATCCCCATACATCAAAAGGTATGACATCTAGAAGACCAGAAGCTCTAGATGAAGATTTCTTGGGGATAGGAGCTTTGTGTGCCTTACCTTCTGCACACCCATTGCAAAATTCGAGTTTTGCTTTGGGATTTAGTTTCAACCCCTCCACTATCTTCTCTAGAGTATTTAAGTTTTGCTCTGACAAATGCCCTAACCTCAAATGCCAGAGATGGATACCATTTCTGCTTTCTGTTACCAATGCAGAATCAGAACAATCAGCTTCCATCAACTTGAACAGCTTCCCTTTGGCAGTACCATACCCAAGGACCAGCTCTCCTTTCTTCAAAGTGCATTGATTTCTGTTGCTCTCAAACAGAACATCCACTCCATGCACCATGAGGCCATGCACTGATATCAAGTTCTTGGTGTAATCAGGAACATAGAGCGCATTTTCCAAATAGCTCTTAAAAGAACTTGTATTAGATCTTCCCATGAAGGCAATAGGAACTTTCAAAATCCCAGGTCCATAACAAACACTCTTGGGAATCTTCAGAGGTTGAAGAGTTGAGAACAACTCCTTCTGGTAACAAATATGAGAGGTGGCTCCAGAATCTAAGAACCATCCAGAACCGTTTGAGGACAATTGTGATTCTGCCAACATTCCAGAATCTAGCTCTTAAGCTGAAGCAGCAGATTTTCAACCCTTTACTGGTTAAGGTCTCTTGTTTGCCTTCTTCAGCTCTCGTTCTGTCCTTTTTCCTTTCTTGGGACATACAGGTGCAATATGACCTTTCTTATGACAGAAATAACAGGTCTTCTCATCAACAATACTAACTCCTTTCCCATATTTACTCACTCTTTTATTTGGCACTCTTCTTGGCTGAGAAGAAGCACTAAATAGAGCAGCATCTCCCAGCTAATTTAACTTCATCTCTTTGTCCTCTCTATCTCTGCTAAACATCAGCAATTTGTTTATCACATAATCCCATGTGAAAGTAAAACTTCCAGAGCTACTAGGACAGTGTTATAACTGAAAGGGAGAGTCCCTAAGAGATGGTTGATCTCATATTTCTATGTAAGTACAACGTCATCCTCCTTGAGACTCTTGAAAATTCTCTACAGTTTTGACAAATGTAGAGTGAAACCATCACCACCTTGCAATGTCATGTTCCACATTGCATCTCAGATTCGATTGGAACTCTCCAATTTCTCAACAGAGTAATACCTCTTGAGTTTTTACCAAATCTCCCAACTCTAAGCATAAGTGTCTACTAGGTCTCCGATTGGCTCTTGCATAGCCCTTAGCAGAAACCTCCTAGGAGTAGAGTGCTGTACTCTCTCCTCCTTGTTGGACTCTAGCTCATCTATATCATGAGCTTCTAATGCCAAGTCTAAACAGTCATAGTTGTCTAAGATAAACTTCACATCCAAAGCACAGGATCTGTAGTTAGTGTTTCCTAATCTCTTTATCTCTCTGAGTTCTCCTATTGACCCCAGTCGTGACGGGGGGCCATAACGCCCATAACCTGATGAAAACTACTATTTCTGCTCCTTGAAGTAGAAGGTCAGTCAGTCCGTCATTCTAACCTTTTGATGGATCAGACATCACTAACACACAACAATACTAGACCTCTCTCTTGTATCAGAGCTCAAAGATAACACAGAGAAATTCCCTCCCATAGCATTATTAACACCTAACTTCGAAATAGCATAGAACACACTTGAGATGATGTTAAACAGTTCAGGAATTCACGACATGCAAGGTGTTGGTTCTGGGGATCATCTTTGTAGAAGAACTAACTGAAATAAATACAGAAAACGTTCATATATATATATATATATAGTGATAAGAACCAAGCTTCCTACCCTTTGAAGTGGAAGGTCTATCACTCCCTCTGATCTCTGATGTATCAGACATCACTACTGCAATACTAGATCTCTCCTCTTGTATCACAGCTCACAAGCATCAAGTAGGTTCTCTCACGCAGCACTAGTAGCCTCTAATACTGAGATATCCAAAGACAATCCTGAGATGATGTTAGGCAACTCAGGACTTCACGAAATGCAAGGAAGAGGTGTTGGGAATCACCCTTGTTGAAGAACTGACTGAAACAGGAGTAGAAAACACTCTTATATACACTTAAGCAAACCCTAGGGGGTTGCTTTGCATAACCCTAATTAGGGCTGCGCCCACTCTTTACCCTAAGTAGAGGACATCTGGCAGGGCTTCTAGAGGATTCTTCAAGTCAAGGGAAGTCTCTAAACTAGAGATTAACTAAACTAACACTCCCACTTAATGAGAGTTTAGGACTATTCCCATTTCTACTACACATTTCATGTGTTTATCTTTAGGTAATGCTTTTGTAAACACATCTGCTGTCATCTCCTGTGTAGGACAGTAAACTAACTTCACAACATTCTCCTTTTCTTTCTCCTCTACAAATCTTCTTCTAATCTCAATGTGCTTAGTCCTTGGGTGATGTACAGGATTTTTGCTGAGTGCTATACTTCCTGTATTGTCACAGTACAATGTAGTAGGACTTTTCTGCTCAAAACCCAGCTCCTTAAGAAGTCTCCTGTTCCAGATGACTTCTTGAGTAGCATTTGAGGCAGCCATAAATTCTGCCTCAGTAGTAGACAGTGCAACAGATGTTTGCTGCTTACTACGCCAACTGATTGCTCCACCACTAAGCATAACTACATATCCACTAGTTGATCTGCTGTTATCTGTGTCATCTCCCCAACTAGCATCTGTATATGCTTCAAGAGTAAGAGCAAATATGTTACCTTGCCTTTTGTACTCCAAGAATGCATCTTGAGTACCCTTTAAGTACCTAAATACTCTCTTTATACCTTTCCAATGTACTTGTGCAGGGTTGCTAGTATATCTAGCTAGTGCTCCCACTGCATAGCATATATCTGGTCTTGTACAGACCATGATAAACATTAGAGAACCAAGAGCACTCTGATACAACACTTTGTCACAGAGATTCACCTCCCCATCTATGATTCTGCTGTGCTTCCACCCCAGATCAAGAGGTGTAGAGACAGGATTTGCCTCTGTCATCTGATACTTAGCTAGTATGGATCTCACATACTGTGGTTGGCTGATCCGGATCCATCCTGCTTCTCTGTCTCTGCTCACTTTGATTCCCAAAACGAGTTTTACAGCACCAAGGATAGTCATCTCAAAAACAGAGCACAAGAAATCTATCACTCCTTTGATAGATTCACTGTTCCCCAACAGTAACAGATCATCTACATATACAGCTATGTATACATCATCTCTAGTATACACACTCATGTCAGAATCTGCTCGTTTGAAATCCTGCTCTCTCAAGTATGAGTCCAGTTTCTCATACCAGGCTCTAGGAGCTTGCTTAAGGCCATATAAAGCCTTCTTAAGCAAGCATACTTTTCCTTTGCCTTCAGTATATCCATCTGGAACATCCATGTAAATAGTCTCTCTCAAATCTCCATTGAGAAAGGCTGTTTTCACATCTAACTGCTCCACTTCCCAATCTCTCTCTGCTGCAAGAGCTAGAAGCATGCGAATAGATCCATACCTGGCAACTGGTGCAAAAGTTTCTGAATAATCTATTGGTGCTTTCTGATTGAAGCCCTTTGCAACAAGTCTTGCTTTGTACTTCAGGATCTCATTCTCAGCTCCACGTTTGACCCTGAAAACCCATTTGCAGCCAATTGCTTTCCTACCTGGTGGCAAATCAGCTAGTACCCATGTACCATTAGTCTGAAGAGACTTCTTCTCTTCTGCTATAGCCAACTCCCACTGACTCGAATCTGGTCTGAGCATAGCTTGCTGTAAAGTGACTGGATCACAATCTTCATGACAGATGTAAGATTCATCTAACATCTCTTCTGATAGAAGACCAAGTCTGTCAATAGGTTTTCTATCTCTCTGTGATCTTCTTGGCTCTGTGCCCAGAAGATTCATGCCGTCTCTTGACATCTCTGGAGTCTCACTCAGAGATTCTGCATCTGCAGATTGCTTGTGGGAGTCACCTTCTGTAGTATCAGAATCAGAAACCACTGTCTGTTTAGGCCTTCTTTTGTACACCTTCAGACTCTCCTTTGGTGAACCATCAGCTTCAGGTAGAGATTGCTCTTCTGATGATTGATCCGAAAAACTGACTCTGCAGCTTGGGAAGATAGATTGATCAGGCTGATCAAACTGATCAGCTTGCTTCTGCAACTGATCACTGTTCTCACTCCAAGTCCTCAATTCATCAAAGAGTACATCTCTACTTCTGATGATCTGTCCAGACTTAGGATTGTACAGAAGATATCCTTTCAATCCCTCTTCATATCCTACAAAAAGCATTCTCTCAGCCTTCTTTGTGAACTTCCTCCTCTGCTCCTTGGGGATATGAACATAGGCAGGACATCCAAAGACTTTCAAAGCTGAAAGATTAGGTGTCTTACCACTCCAGCATTCTTCAGGAGTTCTTCCTTGCAATGCTGTGGTACCACTGATATTTCTAAGAAAATTTGCAGTGCTAATTGCAGCACCCCAAAACTTTCTCTCCAGCTTGGCATGTTGGAGCATTGCCAATGCTTTGTCCACCAGTGTCCTATTCAACCTTTCTGCAACTCCATTCTGTGCAGGACTGTCTCTTGCAGTACAGTCAAGGAGGATTCCTTTTTCGGACAGAAAAGAGAGGAATTCCTCATTCCTGTACTCTCTGCCTCCATCTGTTCTCAATCGCTTGACTTTCCTCCCAGTCTGCAACTCAGCCATGGCTACAAACTTCTGGAATTTTCGCAGCACTTCATCCTTGCTTTTCATGAGATAGATAAAGCTCTTTCTACTGTAATCATCCACAAAAGAAATATAGTAGGCTGCTCCACTCAATGACTTCTCAGTCATGTATCCCCATACATCAGAATGTATGACATCTAGAATACCAGAAGCTCTAGATGAAGATTTCTTGGGAATAGGAGCCTTGTGTGCCTTACCTTCTGCACACCCAATGCAGAACTCGAGTTTTCCTTTGGGACTAGTTTCAACCCATCCACTACCTTCTCCAGGGCAAATAGGTTTTGCACTGACAAGTGCCCTAACCTCAAATGCCAGAGATGGATATCATTTCTGTTTTCTGCTACCAATGCAGAATCAGAACCATCAGCTTCCATCAACTTGAACAGCTTCCCTTTGGCAGTACCATACCCAAGGACCAGCTCTCCTTTCTTCAAAGTACATTGATTTCTGTTGCTTTCAAACAGAACATCCACACCATGCTCCATGAGGCTATGTACTGATATCAAGTTCTTGGTGTAATCTGGAACATACAGTACATTTTCCAAATAGCCTTTTTCAGAACATCCCATGAAGGCAATAGGAACTTTGCCAGTTCCTAACACTGGATTCAGAATCCCAGGTCCACAACGAACACTCTTGGGAATCTTCAGAGGTTGAAGAGTTGAGAACAGCTCCTTCTGATAACAGATATGAGAGGTGGCTCCTGAGTCCAAGAACCATCCAGAACCGTTTGAGGACAATTGTGATTCTGCCAACATTCCACAATCCAGCTCTTCTGCTGAGTACCCCTCCTCATCGCTGACTATCTCATGGCACTCCTCTGAGTTGTAAGCTGAACTCCCAGATTTTAGTCCCTTTACTGGTTGAGGTCTCTTGCCTACCATCTTCAGCTCTCGTTCTCTCCTTTGTCCTCTCTTGGGACATCTGAGTGCAATATGACCTTTCTCATTACAGAAATAACAAGTCCTGTCATCAACACTACTAACTCCTTTACCAGAGTTACTCACTCTGGTTTGCTCTGGTTTGCTCACTCTTCCATCTGGCACTCTTCTTGACTGAGAAGAAGCACTGAACAGAGCAGCATCTCCCTGCTCATATAACTTCAGCCCTTTGTCTTTCCTGTGTCTGCTAAACACCAGCAATTTGTGTATCACAAAATCCCATGTGACAGTTTCAACAGGTAAAACTTGCAGAGCTACTAGGACAGAGTCATAGCTTGAAGGAAGACTATCTAAGAGATGATTGATCTCATACTTCTCTGTAAGTACAACCCCATCCTCCTTGATACACTTGAAAAGCTTCTGCAGTTTTGACAGATAACAGATGAAATCTTCACCTTCCTCCAATCTCAAGTTCTTTACTGTAGACCAGACTCGGTAGGAGCTCTCCTGCTTCTCAACAGTGTAATAGTTTCTGATCTTTTCCCAAATCTCCCAACTCCAAACATAAGTATCTACTAGGTCTCTAGCTGGCTCTTCCATAGCCCTCAGCAGAAACCTCCTAGTAGTAGAGTGCTTGACTCTCTCCTCCTTGTTTGCCTCTAGCTCATCTATATCATGAGCTTCTAATGCAAACTCTAGACAATCATAACTGTCTAAGATAGTCCTCACATCCAAAGCCCAAGCTTTGTAGTTAGTCTTCCCCAGTTTCTCTATCTCTCTGAGTTCTCCTATCAACCCCAGTGGTGATTGTGGGCCCATAACATGATAAGAACCAAGCTTCCTACCCTTTGAAGTGGAAGGTCTATCACTCCCTCTGATCTCTGATGTATCAGACATCACTACTGCAATACTAGATCTCTCCTCTTGTATCACAGCTCACAAGCATCAAGTAGGTTCTCTCACGCAGCACTAGTAGCCTCTAATACTGAGATATCCAAAGACAATCCTGAGATGATGTTAGGCAACTCAGGACTTCACGAAATGCAAGGAAGAGGTGTTGGGAATCACCCTTGTTGAAGAACTGACTGAAACAGGAGTAGAAAACACTCTTATATACACTTAAGCAAACCCTAGGGGGTTGCTTTGCATAACCCTAATTAGGGCTGCGCCCACTCTTTACCCTAAGTAGAGGACATCTGGCAGGGCTTCTAGAGGATTCTTCAAGTCAAGGGAAGTCTCTAAACTAGAGATTAACTAAACTAACATATAGAAACAAACCTTAAGAGACTGCTTTACATAACCCTAATTGTGGCTGTGCCCCACTTTGCTCTAAGAAGATGATACAACTTTAGAGGAATCTAACAGAACCATAAAAACTAGAGGATTCACTAAACTAGAGATTAGCTCAAACTAACATGTAGAAAGGAACATTGGGTATAGCCGCAAAGTGACTAACTATGAATAGTATAAATACGGAACTAAGGAGCAATTCCTAGACAAAGCAGTGTGTAATTTAAGCAACGGGGAGTTATTCTTATATGCAGATAACCAATTTGTCATGTTTCGTTTCTGGAGTTCGACTGCAGCGTAAAGGAATCATGTAATTAAGACGTGCTGTGTTGCGTATTCAAAGGCCTCAGAGGTGGTGTTTTGTTCAGATTTTCTAGCGTAGTGCCCCGTTGTTAGCGTATAAGGTTTTCCCAAGTATTTCACTGTTTAGTAGAGGACTTTGAATTGGGTGAAAATGTGGGAAGTTGAAGTCATTCCCTTCTATCTGCTAACGATTTCAGACTTGTCAGTGCAAAATAGGTGGTGGGGGACAAATGAAATGGGGTTTTGTGAAGCACTGACTTTAGGCTGATAATTTTGACAATCTTATCTGTGCTGATTGTTTGTGGCAGGAGTTTTACTACTACTTAAATGGAGGTTCCTCTGTGAAGATTAGAATTGGGTTGAGGATTCCTGACAACCTAGTCGTTTACTTCAAAGTCGTTCGAGGTGTTCCACATCTGCTATTAGTACTGCTAGACTTTGAAACTTTTGACTTTACTTTTTGATTTTAGTTGTGACGACTTCATAATTGTTTTTTTTTGCGTTCTAGGCGCTAATATCTCGCTTATCCCCATACATTTTCAAATTTTTGTACCCGTTTCTGATTCTAATTGTGGCCTTTTGACTCGAAACTCTTCCTTTCATGAATCACTGTTGTAACTTAAGAAAGGTTCGATCCCGCTCGAGACACTTGATGGAAGCTGAATCGCTTGGTGTCTTTTCCAGGAATGAAGGATCTGGAAGAGTTCCTCGCGCGACCTGATCAAGCTTCTTATCGAGTTCGTGGTATGTCTGATAGGCTTTGGCTCTTTTCGCCAGACAGGTAGCTTATCAGTTTTCGTCAGTTGTGAAATGGTAAACTCTATACTAGGCTATAAGGCTGTAGAGAACCCACTCCGGTCATTCAAGATTTGTGTAGAACTTCTAAAGGTTTGCTGTCGAAAATAATCTTGTCTATATGCCCTCACCAGAAGTTGTCTGAGCTATGAAAGCCTTGGTAGTCAGGCTGTACAACTGGATACTACCCTCTTCATGACTCAAAACTACCCTTTCCTTGGCAGAAGACATCTCGAGATTTCGCTTGTTCCCATCTGACTGTAACAGCACTGTCTCAGTTCTGTTGTTGAAAATTATTGGTCTGGGAGACCACCATCGTCACATCTGTATTTTAGGTGACTGACTGTGTCAATCTGCAGATTATCTCGAAATACCTTTCGATGCTTCCGCGGACGATGATTACATACTTGCTTTCGCTAATATTCATCATGTTGACGCAGAGGTGGGCAAACTCATTTGTTTTCCTTTTTTAACTGTTAAGACCTATTTATCTAGAATCCGATGTTTTGTTCTCTTTTGTTGAGTAGGTATTCTCATTTTCTAGTCAGGCTGGATTTATCAAAGGATAAATTGCACGTTGTAGGCACTGATGGTAAAATAACTCTAATCAGACGCTTTGGTTTTTGAAGATATCCGTTGAGTTGGACTTCAATAATCGCAAATACAATGTGGATCACGCCCTGGAAAGATGCGATTTGAAAAGTTCTTGTGAAATGAAGCTTTCAATCTTTGGTACTAGATATGCTGTCTTGGAAACGCCAGGGGTGGGTGAGGTAAGTTAGAATTTCCTGCCTGAGATGATATCATTCAGTTTCCGTCGTGTGGACTTCAATAGTCGTTTGGATAGAGGGAAGTCCCAAGAGCCTTCATGCAGCACGGGGTTGGAGAACAAAAAGTGCGTTAACTATACATTGGAGAGCAATGCTTATTTGCTTTGTAGCTATGTTGAATTCTCATCTCAGGTGGAAGCTGATAACTGGGAGATAAGAGTTTCTTATGGACATCGGTGGCTCTCGATAATTTCCATTTTTGGTACGTCTTATGTTCAGTTTGTCTCTGTTGGTCTTTCGTTGCTATTTACTCAATGGTTCTTTTATCTCGGTTAAGATATTAATGTAGTGGTGTGGTGTATTCCAGCATCTTTTATTGCGCTGTTCCTGGTCAGACGACGTAGTATATTGAAGAAGTTCTCTGCAACCGAAAGTGCTGTTACTGAACAAGCACCTTTGGTGGTGTCATCTGAGGGAAACAATTCAACCAGTCCCTTGGAACCTACAATTCCAAGCACTATTCCTGAAGAAGAGGAAGAGTATCATTACAGTAAAGATAAGGAAGTGTCGGAGGGTCATTTGTGCACTGTGTGCTTTGATGCACCCAAGGATTGCTTCTTTGTACCATGTGGACACCGCGCCACATGCTTTTTGTGCGGGGTTAGGTATTTGCTTCACCTTTTACACTCACCGTTTCCTAGTTCGTTCTGGTTGAAATCAAGTCTGTCCCACAAATCTATGGTTTTGGGATTTCTTTGTAGGAGCTTTCGGAACGATTCTTAATGATGTCGAAGCATGCACGTATTTATCAATCGTGGGTGTTGTTCAGGATAAAAAGAACAGAACCAGCCGTTTGCCCTATCTGTAGGGTACCCATTACTGAAGTGACGAAAATCTACGACGCCTAAGAGGTGCATCCTGTATTGCTGCTTGTACTTGTTAGTTTAGTCCCGGTTCTGGTCATTTTCGTGATAAATTCACGATGTACATTGGACAAAAGTTGATACGAGGCCATTTTCCGGACCCACAGGTGGTTGAGTTTTGGTCGGTTCGCACGCTCTGTAATTAGCCTCTGAACTGTACGAGGTATGAGTATGATTATGTGTGTGAGCAGCCTCTCGCTTGATTAAGAGATAATATTGATCTTTTAGGAGGAACCTTTTCGTGTATCTGCAGTTCAAGAAATTTTGGACTGTTTGAACTTCATGAAACTTCAGATCCTTTGTTCTTTGGATGCTTGACGACGACATACGTGGCTTTGGCATATGCTTTGTCTCATTTACGTAGGGGCTCAAAAGAATCTCTACACTGCAGAAGCATTTTCTTTGTGATTCCGGATGGAGAACTGATATTTTAGTTCGTCGTATGAAGCAAATTCCCTGCAATTCTCAAGTTACTGTCCAGCTTCTATTTGTACAAAGAGTTGATTATCACAATGTGGCTCCGTGCCAACAAGACGCAAGCTCGCCATATCAAGAACATGAATCAGCTTTTGTTGCAACACTGCATCAACCAGAAAGTGCAAAACAGAAGTTACCTAGGAATATGTGGCAAGAGAGGCCATAGGGATCCAGTCTGCTATAGTAGACTGGTTTCTCCGAGGACATCTGCATCATAGTTCACAAACTATTGTGCCTCAAAGAACACCACAGCGTGGAGCCGTTCAGACTTGCTTGTATCTATCAATCAATTGCATGCTAGACCAAGTCCAGCCTGTTGTAGCTGCAGTAGCAACATCTACTTCATCAATGGATGACGCATCATCCTCCCTCCATGACCATGAATGGCTGCTATTTGGCATTGCATATGTCTCCGCATTGCACAATGGTCTTGGTGGCCTTATTCTTGACTTTGGTGCAACTTGTCACATTACTAATGGTGGTGCTACACTCCATGACTACAATACACTTACAACCCACTAAGCCTATCATCTTAGGAGATGGCAATACTACAAATGCCATTGGTATTGGCACACTTCATGTACACACCATTGCTTGACAGATTGTCTCCTTCCAAGAATGCTTACTCTGCCCAGATCTATGCATGACACTGCTTTCTATTTGAGCACTTGGTATTGCTAGAGCTTGGATTTCCGTTGAAGGCAGTTTTGCTATCATGTACAAGAATGGGTACACCCTTGCCCTGGCCAAGGTGGTAGACTGTCTCTACAAACTTAATGGTTCAATTCTGTACCCCTCGGAGCTTAGTGCTGCTGCCATCACAAATAATGCAACACTTTGGCACCAATGCCTTGGACACCTTGGTGCAACATATATAGACAAGCTACATAATTTTGCTACAGGCGTACCTCATGGAATTTGTGAACCTTGTGTGCTTGCTAAGTCACACCAATTACCCTTCCTTGATAGCCATGGTATCTCAAATATAGCAACAACAAAATTAGAATGCATCCATGCAGATTTAGCCGGTCCCATGCACAAAAAATCACTCCAAGGTAATCTCTACTTCCTTGTCATTGTTGATGAGTTCACATGCATAGTGGATGTTGTGCACCTAAAACACAAATCAGACAGATTGTTAGCACTTAAAACATATTGCAACAAGATGGAGATATCCTCAGGTTGCCATTTGAAAACTCTACACAAAAATAGAGATGGTGAATTTATCAATCTTTGATGTCACGTATGGCTATTTGAATGTGGGATTATCAAAGAAATGCCTCCTCCTTGCTCTCTTGAACTCAATGGTGTTGTTGAGCGCGCCATCCACACATTTGTTGAATGTGCCTGACCTATGATGCAGACAAAAAAATAGTAGAATGAGTAATGTAAAAGTGCCATCCTCATAGTTGCCTACCTACAAAACAGAAGTCAAAGTTCACACTTACAAGTGTGCACATCTTGGGAAGGTTGGAGTGGCCTTCAGCTAGATTTAGAACACCTTCATCCTTGATGACCTGCACAACTTGGGCAAATTTGACTCACGAGCAATCAAAGGTATCTTTACCTGATATGACACTAGTGAATATATATTCTACCTGATTTTGGCAAATGAATATGCTTGCCACATGCTTGTTTTGTGGAGCACTCCACACCACAACCTATAGCCATGGAGGTCAAAACCAATCTAGCTAACAATTACAACTACATGTGCTACACGTTGTCATTGGGAAAATAGCACACGCGTAACCTTGAGGTTTGATGTGCAAGTTTAAATTTTTTTTTCAAGAGTCATGTTCAATATGTTTCAGGAGTTGGTTTATTGCTACCTTGCTGCGAGAGATATTTACTATGTTATGGTGAAGTTGGGGAAAAGTTGTGGTGTTATTAGCTTGAGGACTGTATTTGTGTGGCTGGAGCTGAGAAATAATGTTAGGTTACATGAGCTCAGGTTTTATGTTATTGGATTGAAGAGCATTTTCCTTGTGGAGGAGTAAAAAGAATTTAGTGGGAAAAGAAGGCTGAGTAGAATGTATCGAGAGAGAACTTGTGGTGTCAAGCTGCAGGGGAAAATACATTGGGAACCCTTTGCTAGGACAAATCATTAAGGGAGGGATGCTTCGAGACCTTTGGGTTGTGACAGACTAGGGGAAGAGGTGGAAAATTATTGGGAGTGGAGTCTTGGCTGTTGCAGGAACAAAGGGAAATGTCTTTTAAAGAAGTTGGAGGGACTAGGAGAGCTAGAGAATGCTTTGAAGGAAAGGGAGGGCTGGACAGAGAGAACTCTCGTGGAAAGGTAGGGCTGGACTGAGAAAATTGGCGAGAGAAAAAGGTTGGACAGAGGAAGGGAGAGGAAAATTCCTGAGAGAGAAGGACAGGCAGAGGAAAAATTTCGAAGGTAAGGAGAGGCTGGGCTGGAGAGGAGATTTTTTCAAAAAGTTAAGGGCTGTTGAACTCACGAAAGTGCTGCTGGGCAGAGGAGACATCTTTGGAAAGTAGAGGGCTGTTGTGAGTGTTGAGAGGAGAGGGAGAAATTTCCCGGGGGGTTTTGCAGTAGATTGGACAGGCAGGGGAAAAATTTCAAATGTAAGGAGAGGCTGGGCAGGAGAGGAGATTTTTTCAAAAAGTTAAGGGCTGTTGAACTCGCGAAAGTGCTGCTGTGCAGAGGAGACATCTTTGGAAAGTAGAGGGCTGTTGTGAGTGCTAACAAGGAGGGGAAAATTCCCAATGAGGTTTTTGCAAAAGTGCTGGTGGCATAGGAGAGCAATTTCAAATGTAGGGTTTTGGATGTGGAGAGTTTTGCTGTGAAGAGTTACAAAGAAGTAAAATTTCAAAGGAAGGTTGCAGAAGAGAGGGGGTTCTTCGAATGACAAGAGAGAAGGCTGTGCAAGAGTGGAAGGCTGGGACTGAAGAAGTATTTTTGAAGGTAAGGCTTGCTTGAGAGTGTGTGACCAGGAAGAAAAATAATTCCCGCAGGAGTGTGAAGAGGGTTTTGTGTGGACAGGAAGAGAAATTTTCGCAGGAATGTAAGGGCGGGAGAGGTAAGGGCAGAAAAAGAGAGTTTTTCAAATGACAAGAGAAAAGGCTGTGCAGGAGTGGAAGGCTGGGACTGAAGAAGTATTTTCGAAGGTAGGGCTTGCTTGAGGATGTGTGACAGGAAGAAAAATTCCCGCAGGAATGTGAAGAGGGTTTTGTGAGGACAGCAAGAAGGAAATTTTTGCAGGAATGTAAGGGCTGGAGACATAAGGGCAGAAACAAGTGGTTCTTTGAATGACAAGAGAGAAGGCTGGGACTGAGAGGTATTGTCAAAGGTAGGGCTTGCTTGAGAGTGTGTGTGCAGGAAGAAAAATTCACGCAGGAATGTGAAGAGGGTTTTGTGAGGACAGCAAGAAGGAAGTTTTCGCAGGAATGTAAGGGCTGGAGAGGTAAGGGCAGAAACAGGGGGTTCTTTGAATGACAAGAGAAAAGGCTGCGCAGGAGTGGAAGGCTGGGACTGAGAAGTATTTTTTAAGGTAGGGCTTGCTTGAGAGTGTGTGACCAGGGAGAAAAATTCCCGCAGGAATGTGAAGAGGGTTTTGTGAGGACAACAAGAAGAAAACTTTTGCAAGAATGTAAGGGCTGGAGAGGTAAGGGCGGAAACAGGGGGTTCTTTGAATGACAAGAGAGAAAGCTGTCCAGGAGTGGAAGGCTGGGACTGAGAAGTATTTTTGAAGGTAGGGCTTGCTTGAGAGAGTGTGGACAGGAAGAAAAATTCCCACAGGAATGTGAAGAGGGTTTTGTGAGGACATCAAGAAGGAAATTTTTGTAGGGATGCAGGCTTGAGAGAGCTAGAACAGAGAGAGAGAGAAGCTCTCGAAGGGGAGAGCAGATGTGCAGGAGAGTGAGGGCTTGGTGAGACAGAGATTTTTGAAAGGATGCAGGCTTGAGAGAGCTAGGATAGAGATCAAGAAGCTCTTGAAGGGCAGAGCAGATGTGCAAGAGAGTGATGGCTTGGTGAGACAAAGATTTTTGTAGGAATGCAGGCTTGACAGATCTGTTGGGATAGAAGAGAGAAGGGAAATTTCCGAAATGCTTTGTGCAGAACTTGGAGAAGGAAGAAGGAGAATTTTTGAATGTGAAGAGCTAGCTGTTGGGACAGAAGAGAAAAGGGAAATTTGGGAGTGTGCAAGGTTGTGCATGACTTGGAGAAGAAAGAAGGAGAAGTTTTGAATGTGAAGAGCTAGCTGTTGGGACAAAAGAAAGAAGGGGAATTTTTGAATGTGAAGGGCTAGCTGCTGGGACAGAAGTGAAGAGAGAAATTTTCAAAGGATTTTGCTTTGCCTTGGTTCGTGACACGGAGAGTGAAGAGTTGAGAGTATTTTCAAAGGATTTTGTCTGTGATAGTGGACAGGAGAAGGAGTGCTTCTCACAAAGGGATTGTAGGGTATTGACACTACAGGAACAGGGTGTTTTCTTGAGTGTAAGGGTTTGTGAGTACTTGAACAGAGAGAAAATTGTGAATGTAAGGACTGATTTGAGAGTTAAGGCAAAAGAAGTTTCTTGAAGGATAGTGAATGTGTGCAAGAGCAAGAACTTGGTCCGAGAATGGGTTTGAAAGTTGCTTGAGAATGTGTTGACTAGACAGAAGGAGATACTTCACAAGAAGTAAGGCTGGTTGTTGAGTGTGAGACAAGAGAGAAGGAGGTTGTTTCATGAAAGTGTGAAGACTGGACTGGAGAAATTTTGAAGTGGGTCAGTTCATCTGAAGCTGGGAAGGAGAAAAGAGTCAAAATTGGCGGCCCTGACTGAATGGAGTGAATTTGAACTACAAAACAGGGGTATAGGAAAACAAAGAAGTTCGAAGGATGAGTTGCCTTGAATGTTGTTGGACAGAGTGCATGCAAAGTGCCCTAGCTGAGTTGATGATCAGTTGCAACCTTAGGGCAGGCATTGTCTTGACTAGAACTATTTGACCTATCCAACCTTTTGAATTTTGTGGTTGAAATTCCTATTACTGATGAGTCTTGGAAGTGGATGTGTGTTATGAATTGTGACTAGCATTGAGGAAGCTACATTCTAGGAGCTCGCAGTCCGGTCCTTGTGAATGACGGAATTAAATGATCTGGGTGCCTGGGTTTATGTTTGGTTAGATCACTTGTTGTCATTTATTTTATTTTATTAAAAGGCCACCTGACCTAGGTTTATAAACTGCCAAATCCTGAACCATAGCGTGAACCTGATGTGAAAATAGAATACGAGACCAGGCAGAGGTAAAAACCATAACACCAGACTTGCATGACAAGACCAGTTTTACAAAAGTCAAGGATAAAACAAAACCTTCAGGGAGAGCCAACCTTAGGGAAACTAAAACAAGTTCATATAGAGACAAATTCCCAACAATCCAGGAGTAGGGAAGGAATGTCTGTCTACGAGAAGAAATCAAAAGAAAGACAATAAGGACAAATTGAGCACAAGTAGCCATGTGCTCGGCGCACTCTCAAGACCAAATGTTCCTCGCAACAACGTGCCTAAGACCAACATGCCAACAACTTTAGAATCACACCTGATGCTATCACCAACTACAAATCCTATTGTTTTACAAAGATCTACAAGCATTTCATGCTCATCTTGTTAGTACCCAGAATTAAGTTATATTGCTACTACAACCTCTAATCATGACCTATTTGCAATTCATACCAACTTGACAGCATATCCTATCAAACCCAGTTCATATATAACATCACTCTGTAGCACTTATGCAACCCGGTGAAGCAATGCAAGCTAAATATAACACTCTTCTCAACATGAATGTCTTCACCAAAATGCCACTTGCCGACTTGCCAATTTTGGCAAATGTGACACACTCTAAGTGGATCTTCAAAGTCAAAATTGATGCATAGGTGTCATTGAAAGATTTAAGTCTGCACAGTTGCACAAGGCTATACTAAAGTCATTGGAATTGATTATTGGATAACCTTTACATCAATCATTACTATGGCAACAATTCATATCCTTTTGGGCTTTGTTGCAACACAACTACTACCCATTGAGCAACTTGAATCATGGTATATCTGAATGGAATACTTGAACATGATGTCTATCTAAAGCCACCACCAGGCTATGCCACACCGGGCACCATTTGGAAACTCCAAAACACATTATATGGCCTAAAGCAAACATGCACCTACAAACTATGGGTTTTTCAACCTCACCTTATGACCAATATCTATTTCACATCATTGACAAAGACCAAAGTTGCATCTCATCTTCTACAGGGACAATTTTCTCCTTGTCATTGCTTCATCAACCTTACTTGCAAAAATCAAGAACTGATTCTTTGCTACCTTTGAGGTCAAACAACTTGGTCCTGCACGTTATCTACTCAATCTTGAAATAATTTGGCATGATGATGGCAGCATTGCCATCACGCAAACTGGCTACCTCAAACACATGCTCTCTTGGGCCAATCTCTCCAATGAAAATCCAATTTGCACTCCCCTTTCACCTTGAACACAACTTACAATAGGCGTTGACTGAGAAGCAAAAACCATGCATCCATTTTGACGCTCCTTGGCAAATTAAACTATGCTGCAATCTGCACTCAAGCCGATAGCCCATAGCCCCTCTCTCCTTGCACAACACTTGTCTCACCCAATTGACACTCATTTTGCAGCACTCAAACACATTTGCCATTATCTTGTTGGCACAATTGATCAAAGCCTTGTCTACCCAACATCCAATAGTGAGCTCACCTTGCATATGATGATGCTGACTGGGCAAACCAACATTCATCATGCAAAATAATACAGGAGTCATTGCATTGCTTAATGACATCAATTATATGGTTAGCTAAGAAACAAGTAACAATTGCTTTATTGACAATTTCTATTCTATTTTTAAGTGATTCTGTTTAGTTTCTCAATTTTATTCATTCAATCTTTGCTCTTTGCTAAAATTGCTTGTTGCAATTTATATTCTGCAATTTTTATCTTTGGGCTGTCCTTTGTCCTTCCCAATCCCATCTCCCACCTAGTCCTAAATTGATGGGCATTTAATGCTCTTGGTTGTTCATTTTGGTTAAAGATGGAAATGTGTTATCTATATTTTGACCTAGAAATGGTTATTCTACCTTTGGAGTGATGATAGTGAGTAACCTTGTGATTAAAGCAATGCAAAAAATAATTAATCATCTTATATGAGCATAAAAAGCCTATGCTTAACCACAACAAATAAAAGAAGTGGCATTTAGAGAAAAAATAAATCATATGTATTTTCTCAAGCCAAAACTATTTGATAGGATGCCAATCATTAGTAAAGAGTAGACCTTTTTTTTATTCTAAGTAATCTTTTTGGGCCACCAACATACAAATTTTATTATTACTAAGTTCTCTTTTCTATAAGCTAACTAAAAGGTATTGCAAAATCTTGGTAGTGGATATCAAGTGGATCAAGAACAACAAAAATATTAGCCAATCAGTTGTTGATAAGAGTTTAGAAGAACCCTTAGATCTACATTTCAAGTCATCTACATAATAAAAGCAACATTATGTTTGCTTGATAATCTAAAATAGAATATTTTGGTAAACCATTGTTCAAACTATCTCATTAGATATTTTGATTTTGAAATACTATCATACATATTTGAGGATTTATAAGTAAATAGAATTAGATAATTTTATATGCAAGCTGAAGCCACATACAAAAATTAAGATAGCAATGAAGAAACCTAAGATACTAGAAAAAGATGCGCAAATGGCAAAGGGATGTTTCTTTCTTGTCCTTTCAATGTATATTTATACCATGCTCAAAATTTGAAGCCTATCTTATTCAAGGGAATGAGGTGGTTCTCATAGAATTTATGTTACTTAGTGCATGCCATTTACTAGTGTGGAAAACGGATGACTACATCAAAGTAGAAGATTCTTGTAACAATATGGAGTTTAGTGACAAATTTAGTCAAGGCTAACAAAGTAGTGAATGGGCCAAATTAGCCTAGATTATTCTAGAAGTATCTAGGAAGCTATTTGGTATCCTTCCAAGTATTGGATAACATGCATGTCAAGTGATAACTTCTAGGAGGAAGCTTCTTGGGAATCTTCCCAACTAGTTTAGCTTGCACCCCAAGTAGGTAGCTTCTAGAAGCTTCTAACTAGCTTAGCTTGCATGCCAAATAATTATTTTTAAAAGGAAGCTTCTTAGTTAATTTGGCTTGCACTCCAAGAAAACGGCTCAAGGAAGCTTCTTGAGAAGCTTCTCAAGAGTCTTGTATACTCCTTATAAATACCAAAGTCAAAGTTCATGCTAGGCATTCAGCGTTTTTCACACTCAATTGTCCCAATGTGATCTTCCATTCTCTTATTTCTCTCCTCGATCTCGGTCTTTTACATTGGTATCAAAACAAGAATGGGATAGATGGAATTTATGGACCACCAAAACCATTGGGATTTTCATGTCCAAGTATTACCCAAACATCATTTCACACAATTCATCACCTCACGCTTTAGGCATAAATTTTTGAATACAATCACCTTGTCTAAGGAACCCTTGGTACTTCCTATTGTAACTTATGGAGAACAATGGATGTGTTGAATCTATGTGTTAATAAATTAGATAGATTAGGAGTAGTGTGATAGAGTAGTAACCATTGTGGCAATGCCCAAGATTATCATTGCTATGCAATAACAAATTGAGCACCTTACTCAATTGTTGGATGAACAAGACCATCAACGCCAAGAGCAATTAGAAAGAACACCAATTTGAGAAGGAGAAGAATGAATCCGATTCTAAAACCCAAGGTATTTGAAGGCAAGAATCTTTCAGATATAATGGAGAACTTTATATTTGATTACAAATGTTATTTTGAAGCTACCAGTATTCAAGATGAACAAAAATAGATTCTCTTGGTTTCCAACCAATTGGATGGAGTAGTAAAGCTATGGTGGCAATTCCAATTAGAGCAAGCTGAACAACAATTTATTACAACAATTTATTACAACAATTTGTTACAACAATTTGTTACATTAATCTTCACTTGAGTAGAATTCAAGAATGCAATAATTGGTCAATTCCAAGTTATAAATATCACACAAGCTGCACAAGATAGGTTGGCAGAGTTGAAGCAAATTGGCTAAGAAGTTGCATCATGCAATTTCAAAACACTATCATGCAAATTCTAGATATACTAGAAAGTGAGGCTTTGGATCTATTTGTGAGGGGCTTGAAGTCACAAACCAAATTAGAGGTAACTATGCTAGAGCCACATATGGAAGCAGAATATTACACACTTGCTACAAGAGGTTGTGAAGCTACATGGGCCAAAAATATCATTACATCTATCACTACATTTGCAGGCCCTATTGTCATCCAAGTTGGTAGCCACGGTACTATTGCTACAACTTCCAACACAAACATGGTCGGCTTGACTAGAATAGAGCATATCAATACTTACACCACTACATCAAAGACATTATTACCAAGGGCATTTTTTCCTTGCTCCAATCCCTACTGCCAACAATGTAGCTGATGCTCTCACCAAATTCCTTCCTAGATCCCGCACAACCCTTCTTTGTGAGCAAATTAGTCTTTTTCTCCTAACATCCTCATAAATGTTCATGCTATCAATTGCAATCTCTCTTCTTGAAAACCCAAAATCTCTCTTAAATGTACCTTGATCCATTGCCTTTCACCACTACCATTAAATTCACATCACACCCATCTCAATGACCACCACCAACACAACCCAATGCTTCATCATCCACACCAACAACTTCTACTCTTGTTGCTCCTAATCTTTGGAAGAAAAGTATTCACCTCTATTTCTTTGACTTCTTGTCCATTTCTTAAACTTTCATCTATAACACCTTCTTTTCATACTCGATCCAGCTCCAGTGTAAGATGTGGAGCATGATGTATGGACAATAGGGTTGAGTTTGTTCTTGTGGTTGGTTAATTTAAGAAAATAATTTTTGCCAAATAATTTTATTTTTTTGAAGGATTTTTTTATAAATATATAATTTTTTTTCAGAAATATTTAAAGTGATTAATTATTCTTAAAAAATATGGCAATCATTGTTCATGTCGTGGATTTAAAACAAACTATAATAATTCATCTTCTAATATGAGTTAACCCCTAGAGCAAGGACAAAAGTCTACTTGTGGGTCCAATAACTTGTCCATACATCATTGTGCACCATCAGTTTCCTTGGTGACTGACAAGCGGGGCATATCTCTACACTATCACTACATGTAAACTATGGAATACCTATAAATATATTATCTTTTGGTAGATTCTTCAGCTTTTGGACATTCATGTGGCCAAGGTGCTTATGCCAAATCTGCATATTAATCACATGTGATCCACTATGTCCATACATTGCTGCCTAAATTTAAGACCTTGTGATATGTAGTTAGAATAGGCTACCACATGTAGTCCTGATAGCTATCATGTCTGCATAGCTATACTTTGAATCACACAACCATCAAGATTGAACAAAACTCAATACCTTAAGCAATGTAGCCTGGACCAGTATTATGGTGTTGTTATTGCTGCTTGGGACAATCACAAGCATAGTGGCCTTTTGCACCACAAGGTTACATTGCACAGGGGGAATGTAGCCTATGCTCCTATTTGAATTTTGACTCTATTATTGTTGGGTTGGTATGTGGGTGTGGTAGCAACTTGAATACTAATGCTGATACGGATGTCCTTGAGCACATCCTCCATTACCATTGTGTTGGATACTCCCATGTCCAGAAGTAAGTAAGTGGAATCTACCTCTGCTTGCACTTGCATACAGAACCTGATATTGTTGCAAAACTTGAAGAAGACTGTTGGTTTCTTGTCAATTGCATATTCTACACTTACCAACAAGGGATTCAGATCTTGAAATGAAGGAAAGGTCTCATGCACAACAATCAACATCTGAAAAGTAGTACTTAGGACCCATCCTTGTAAGGTTACCATGGTCAAATCATCATCATCTATTTCAACTCCAATGCTGCCAAGTTTGTCAACAATACCCCTTATGGATAGAATGTACTTGTTCACAGATTGTGACTCCTTCTTGACAACATTAAGCTTCTATTTCAATTGAAACTTTTGCATTTTGGTAGATGTCTCAAACACCTTCCCAATTGCTTCCCATGCACCTTGTAGTGTCTCTGCATCTTGAACATAGCCACACATAGAGGCAAAAGTGGAAATTGTAAGGCAATGCAAGACTTGGTTGGCTCGCTGCTTCCATTCTTGCACTTCTAGGCTCCTATCATCTCATTCCGGTTTCATCTACTCCACTATGACAATCTCCAATAGTTCATGCACCATAAGGAAATACTTCATGGGCAGTTTCCATACATCATAGCTACCCTTGTCAAGCTTGTTGCTTGTGATGGAGTTTGTGCTGAATTCAGCCATGGGTGATCTATATTCAAAAAAATAATTTATCTACTCAGCTGTCTGCTCCTATAAAGAATAACCCCTTTACTCAGAATGACAACTCCTCTCCCAACTCTGCACCATTTGGAATGCGTACGTCCATCAACCTCAAAAGAAGACAAGAAAGTCAAGAATATGTCACAAAATGCAAGAAAAACATCCACTCAAAGTGCAATGAACAAAAAAGAGACTCCATGATGGTGATGAAAGAAAAACAAGCCAATAAACATCAAGAAAACTCAAGCCTTTTGAACAAGACAACCTCAAGCAACTGGGTGATATCATTTTGGTCAAAAAATATTATCTTGGCACTCAAAAATACAACGGAATTTTTACGAATACAAGAGAGTGGGGATAAACCAAAATAATGGTCTAGGTAGGCAGCGCCCCTAGTATATGTACAGATATGAGAAAAATATGCTACCCACAAAGGAAGGTAGTCCAAAAACCTAGTGCTTCAAGTAGGTGGTGGTTTTCAAACTAACTCTATAACAAGTGTATTAAGTGTGAACTCAATACTATACAAGTTCAGTCTAACCGGAGAACTAGTTCACACCTATAGAGAGCTTGGAGTCTCAGCAATAAGCTCATATTCTTCTGATTAAGATAAGTCTTATCCATCTAATTCTGTCTGAACAAGATAAGAATGCTACAACGACTAAGAATCACACCACAGATTATGCACGCTCTAAGAGTTGCCTTGTAACACCTTCTTGTCCATGGACTGAATCTGGATAGAAGTGGGAATCAGTATTTCTAAATTGTCGAAGATCACATGGAAATAATTTAGGGATATGCATTGAGCGAATCTCAGTGGCATCCAGGCACATCAACAGATTCCAAGGACCTCTTTGTATTTGTCGAGTCATTTCTAATTTGAATCAGATCAAGTTCCCAAAACTGGGACAAGCCAACTACTCGAGGAAATGGGAATACCACCTACCAGTGAACGCATCACAAAACAAACGAAGAACTTGCACTCTCCTCAATTTCCTACGTTCAGGTGTACTCCTCCAGTCGAGATGTATAGTAGTATACCTGAATGAAAGGGTACTTAAGCAAGGAACTTGTTGGGACAATTGCAGATATTTGTGAGTTAGTTTTTGAACATCCTTCTTGACCACCTTTATTGCTCCATACGTAGCAAATATAATCTCTTGCACACACACCGAGAAAGGGATAGAGATACCAAAGGATGCCATTGTTATCTTTTCATTTCCTCAAACCGCAATAAGCTAGGAATTCAAGGCTTAGTTTCTTTTTCCATATGTATTAAAGTAGAATCATGGACGTTTAAGCAAGCTGCACTTTTGCTATAAAAATCTATATGCGTGAAGATTCAATGGAAAAGCTCATATTCGTAGGTATTTATATAATATAATTGTGGAAAAATTATAAATACATGTCACAAATTTGTAATGTTTATAATTCGTCGACAACTATATCAGTGTCCCACTCGACTTGCCAATAGCTAGGCAATCAATCAACAGTATAAACAATTTAGGACCTTAGGATAAAAGATAAACTACACATGGACTTCGTTGTTATGATCCTTTTTTATAATAATAATAATAATAATAATAATAATAATAATAATAATAATAATAATAATAGAAAATAAAAATAGAGAAATAATGAGTTGAGAAGAAATAGGTTTGGTGAAATTCAATACTCTATAATAGAATGTGACCAGGCTAATCTCTTAAGATAAGTAACTAATATCCAATAATTATTTGAATTTTATTAAAAACTATATCGTGCATATATACATCATTATATAATATATATTATTGTCAAAATCATATATTATAGAAGCACAACTTTTTCATAAGTCATATATGAATTCTGAGTTATCTAATTCACAATAATAAGTTCATTTTTCCACTTGAATCACACTCAAATTAGGTATGTTCTCAATCTTTCACTCCACAATATACCAATAATTGGACACTTATTATAATCAAACCACATCCACTCTTGCTTAGAGACTCCAGGTGATATTTGCTGGCCTCTATCTTTGAAGGTATACCACTCTATTTGACCTATATCTCTAGCCCTAACGGTGTTGCTGATGGCATATCAGACTGTGCAAATGGTGCAAGTGATGGTAGGTCACACCATGTGATCGATAGTCCTAACATTAAATCAGACTGCCAACAAGTAATCCATGAGTAACTACCAAAATACTTATGATTACAAACAATACTACTCTAGTGCTTGAGCAACCTAGCTTTGGCACTACAAATGTTGTGAGAATTGTCATGCATATATACATTACTATCCAACATACATATATGTCAACATTAGACACTTTAAAAGCACAACTCACACATAAGTCATATATGAACTCTAAAGTGCGACAATCACCCCTTAGTTGGCAGTTAGATCCTTCTAACTCTAGATAGCCATCTACTCCAAGTATGTGGTATACCCTATGATGGGAAAAGATTAGGAGGCCGAGTGCTATCTAGCCCCGTTGTTAATCACCGATCTTTAATCTATACAATATAAAGAGTGAACTATCTATAGGTCAAGTACATCTAGGACAAAACCACTGTCCTTGAGGAACAAAGGAGAGGAGTCAAAACTACCATATGCCACCCTCTTGAATAACTATCACACACCACTAGAGTAGCAACTCCACCAAAGAACCGCATAATATACATCACAAACCTGTATATACAAGTGCCAAGCTTGGGTCCACAGTGCCATCAATGTTTGGGAGGTGGCATGGTGCACAATTGTATACATGATCCTTCCAAAAAACACCATCATGTCCTTCCAACATGAGGACTCTAGAAGGCAAAATCTCAAGCACTCCCAAGATAGTACGACTTGTAGTAACATCAAGTGTTGTCAATGCAATTTGTTGTAGATATACAATCACTTGGATGAAATAGATGGATCAAGGATCTACAACCTCCTCCTTAAATGGTAGCATAGCATAAGGAATCCCTATGTGAGTAATTTCCAAGTTTTCAAAGGCCATCAACGCACTCTTTGAAAGATCTCTACCTATTGAGAACATGCTCTCCATATGTTTAGATCATCCAAGTCCAAAATTATATTAGCATCTTGATGAATGGTTGGAGGTAAATCAGGATCTTATTGATAGAGTAGAAAGTAAGGACAGAAGGATGCTAAGGAGGCTTGTTGGCTGAACCGATAGCCCATGGCCAACCAAGGTAACTAGAGATCCCAATTTTAAAAGTGGCCTTTCTACAAACCATACTTATGCAATCCTCTCTTCATCATATGAACCACTCTCTCTGCTAAGCAATCTACCTTAGGGTGATCTTGGGAAATAGTATGGTGATCAATGAAGGCCTTGTCACACAAGACTTGAAACTCTCCCAAGAACTTTGTACCTTGATCAATCAAAACTTGAATTGATACACCAATATGACTAAGAATGTGATCCAAGAATGAGTAAGCCGTCCCTTCATTGGACTTGTCAAGAAGTGCCACCATTGGTCTGCATACCGTGCCACCAATAATGACTCTAGAGTAAGTTATATTTACGGTTTATCCAAAATGTCCTAGCTCCTCATGAGCATGATGGACCAACTGATGGAAGTGGTATTACTTGCACTCTACCATCCTCCCACACACAAAGAAGGTGTTTGCACTTCAATCTAAACCACATGGTTTGTTGAAGAACATGGTCTTTCCTTGGTACCAATTGTGCCACTTATAACATCAATGCAAAGATAATCCATCACTAAGACATCATCATGAATATGTCATTGAATTTTACCAATATCTCTACTCTCTTGATCTATGACCTCAATAAATCTTCTTGTATGCATTGAGATAGATACCACCAAAGCCTCAAAAAATATACATAGAAAGGTATATGCATGCCAACCTAGCACCATCTTCTCATGTATCTCACCATGTCAATGTGCTCTGGTCTACTCAACCCATCTACATCATAGTTCACCACTCCAAGTTTGTGAATAATTGTGAAATCATACTCTTGTAAAATCAAAGTCCATCATGCAAGCTTCCTTGAAAGCTTTTTAGGCTCCATTAGCCACTTTAGTGGTTGATGATTAGTGATTAGAGTGAAAGGGTTACCAAATAGGTAACATTGGAAATGTACTATTGCATATATTGTTGCTATGCACTCTCTCTCATATGAACTATACTTTGCCTTTGTCAAATTGTTGGAGCGTCTAGCATAGACCACCAAAAAAAATCCTTCCTCTCATCATCATGTTGGGGAGCACTGCTCCAAGCCCCAACATACTCCAATGTCTATGAAACTACAATGGTCATGCTGTAGTTGGACTCCTAAGAATAGGGCCCGATGTCAACCTCTCCTTGAGCTCTATAAAATCTCTCTTGCTCATCTCTCCAACACCACTCTTGTGTAAGCTTATTAAGCTTTGTCAAGCCTTGGCAATGGCACTAAATCCTCTAACATATTAGTGATAGAATTTTACCAACCCAAGGAATGCTCATACTTTACTCACATCTATAGGCCAAGGAATACATACAATAGTCTCTACCTTGGTCTGCTAAACACCAAGTCCTTTAGGGTAGATATTGTGGCCCAAATACTCAACCTACTTGTTGAAAGATCTACACTTCCCAAGACATAACTTGAGTCCATGAGATCTCAATCTCTCAAGCACCTCCAACAAATGCCTACCATGCTCCTCCATAGTAGTGCAATAGAGCAAAATATTATCAATATAACACCAAGAAAAATCCAATCTTGCTAATATCCTGTCCATGACCCTTTGGAATTGGCATAAGTAATATAGTACATCCTTACCATGAGGATCAATGACCCAAAATGCTATCTTGGACTTATCCTTCTCCTTGATTGGCAATTGATGATATCTTGCTCAAAGATCTTTGCATACCCAATTGCATCAAAGATCTCCTCTAGTGTAAGCATGGCATACCAATCAACCCTAGTTCATCAATTGATACAATGGTAATCTACACATATCTACCTATTTGTGGTGTTTCCATGCATATTCTTCTTGGCTAACATCATTGTAGTTGAAGCATACTCTCTATGTGAGATCTCTACCAAATCAACCTCAGAAAGGTTTCTCCTCCTCCTAAAGATCAATGCTCTCTCCATGTCATTATATCTATAAGGATGTTGAGAACTGATGTATCATGAGTAAACTCAATTTGAATACTAGGTCTTTTTAAAGCATCTAAATCCTTCATATTGAAAGCAAAGAAACTTGTGTAGCTCCTCAAGAACCTCCAAACTCTTTGTCTTTCTCCTCTTATAAGCTTGGGTCCAAGTATCCTATGTAACTAATGTAAGAGTGGAAGATGTACTTGCTGGCTGCTACACTGGGCCCTTGGGAGTATTCATGTCATATGTCCAGCCACTAGAGTTCCCAACCTCAGTGTGGAGAACTTCCTCTGCTTTGGCTGCAAGTTCCATATGTCCTTTAGTTGCATCCCAAGTAGACCAAATAGACCGCATTCCCTTGGATGGACCTCAAGTAGACCACTCTCACTAGTACCACTGGTTGTGTCCCAAGAATACCTTGCCTATTGGGTCCATCGCCCCCAACATATGCTGTGTCTCAATAGGCACAAAGCTCACAAGTGTCCAAGTGGTGATGCCTATCAAGCACAACCTATGTTGCTCTGCCAGGCCAAGGCTCATAATCTAGATCAAAAAATTTAGGTCCATAGCCTAACCTAACACCTGGTGCTTGGATACCTCTAACACTACTATAATAGCAATAATATTGGTACAAAAACCCATCACCCACTCGCTCTCATTGACATTGGGCTACACTAACTATTGTAATTGCGAGTCCCAAACAAGTCCAAGACTTCCTTCTCTAAAAGCATAAGAATATGGGAAACTCATATTTGTGAGTAAAAATAGCTTTGGGCTATCCAATAAGGTTCACCACTACCACAAGTGACCTATCAGCCACTACCACCATCTGAGACTAATGCTAAACATCCAAAATGTCATAAAAAATAAGGTGGTCTAGTTGTTGAATCCTATCATAAACATGCTATTGAACTTCTCTAGGTAAGAGGTTCTAAGTCCATCAAAGATGAAGATGAGGAACCCATGATCCCAATCTAGCTGCATCCAACTACTCAATAGGTCCCATCTAGGAATGGACCTAATGTGTACTCACCACCACCCATTTACAAGAATAATCCATCAAAGGGACATTCTCCAAAATTTAGGTTGACGAAATAGATTGATGAACTTGGAGATATCATATGATACGTAACATCTCCCAAAACACACCAAAGTGGAGATCTTGGAGACCTTGATCTCCACTGACATGTGTGTGTCCCTGATATGGCCATCCAAAATCACTTAATAAATAAAACCATATCTCTCCAAATCCTACACCCCCAATAAGGAAATGTATATTGGTACGGTCATTTGGTAAGATATGATTGTTGATATCAGTAATAATTCAAGATATTGATAAGCCAAGTGTGCCACATGATGTAGAGGACTTGCCTAACAGTCTCATCTCTCTCCATATACAAGTACCTTTGTACTCATATACTTGCCTATAATACCACAACTAGTCTAGTGCTAATCCTACCAAACAACTCCAATAGACATACTCTCTCTACTAGATATTGCCAAGCATTGAGTGTGGTACCCAAAGGTGACATCGCAATAGACTCGAGAGGCTCATCCTCACAATGGTCTCTTGGTGGTACAAAGGCTCCACTCCAAGCTTGTTGCACCAATTGATTTGCATGCATATGTAGTACCTCCTCACAACTCCACAATGGAACATCCAAGGTGGATAAAACAATCCCCCTCGTACTCTAAATCCGAGTGATCTCCTCTTGTATTGGAGTATCTTCTGTATGGGCGTTCTCCTCTAATAAGTCACAAGGCTAAATAACAAAACCATTGAAAGCTTAAACTGATGCCATGGTCCTTGATTGTAGTGAACCAAGACAACCACTACTAAAGCACATTGATAGGTGATATATCCATCCCTCACCTAATTGCAAACCTGGTCTTTAAGAAGTTGTCTCCTCCCAATAGTCAATATTGAAACCCATGGAATATAACACTGCTCCACCAACTAGCACATCATATGACCCTGCTACTCAAAAACCTATGAATCTTAGAGGCAATTTCATGATGTTCCAAGGCACCTCCATGGATTGGAGGTGCCTTGGGACATCATGAAATTGCAAGCAAAGGCCGCCATTAGTCCTACACCTATAGACCCTATTTGTATACGGATAGTAGCTCTTCAGGCTCTAATAGGGTCTATAGGTGTAGGACTAATGGCGGCCTTTGCTTGCATATGCAAGCAACACTATCTCCCTCTATGTTAGGCGAGTCCGATCCCTACCTATGGACATTCCAAACAAGACTGAGTAGGATGTTGATGAGGCAGGATGTATGGATGTGATGATGACCTTGGTATAGGAGAATGATTCTTTGTGAGTGGTGGGGCGGTAGTGGTGGGAGGAGGGTGTGGAGTGTCAAGTAGTGGGACATCGTCCATAAGGGAGTCCTCCTATAGGACACATTGATGGTATTAGAGAAGTACGTGATCTAAGAGATCAAGGGGATGCTATATGGAGAAACTCCAGAGACAATGGGTGTATACTAAAAATAGAAAAGATAAGTGTTGAGCCCTAAGTTGCATATATGGGGTGTGGGGGGTACAAGATGAGGAGTGACACATGAGGTAGTCCCTTTATGATTCCGTGCTAGGGAGCACAAGGGAGACATGAGGAGAGATGCTACTACAAGTGTGTACACCTACAGAGGACAAAGGAAATCCCATCCCCAAAAAGAAACCAAGACATAGAAGATGAAGAGTTGGCGTCAAAACATAAAAGGAAAAACAAAAAAAAAGAACAAAAAGAAACAAAGAAGAGAGAGTGTGCAAGGGTGACGTGAGGGTCTAGATGTAGCCTTTGAAGAGCTTGAGCGCCCTCCAATGTTCTATCCCTGGGCAAGTCCAACTCTCCAAGCATGTCAAAAGTACAACATCCTTTGGTACAGAAACCTCCAATAGAAAGATGAGAAGATCCCATCAAGCTGGACATGAAGATAAACAAAAGAACTGAATACCATATTTCTCATGAAATGGACCTCAAATAGTTAAATAACATCTATCTTTGACCACATGTTAAGATAATGTATTTAATTTCTTAAAGAATAAATTTTGTTTCGGAAAATATCTTGATTATATATTGTAACTATATTGCTGTATGAATTATTTTTACAAAAATGAAAATAAAATTCAATTAAGAATATGTTTAAATAATAATTATATTAAAATTATAATAATATATTTATATAATTTGAAATTTTTTGATAAAAAATAAATTTTATTTCAAATTTAATGTAAAATATTATAGATTATAGTCATGATTTAACAAATTCTATTTTAATTAATTAAAATTAAATATGATTTCGTATTCTAAATAATTTTATGAAATAATTTAAGTTAATATAATGATGTAATTAACTAAATCAATATAATTAAATTTCATGTAATTTTTTATTTAAGAAATATTTATTAATTTAAATTTAAATAATTATATTTAAAATAGATGTTATTTTTCTAAAATATAGTTTATAAATTACAGGTATAATTTGAGTTATTTTAAATAATAAATTTTATTTATAATTCATGAAATATATATTAATCGAATTTCGTATTTACATTTCTAAATTAATTTCTGCAATTTTTTATTTGTTTTAAATTTTTTTTTTCTATGAAAATTTGCATTCATCTACTTATAAATATTTAATTAAAATATATATCCTAGTTAAATCAAAATAACCTGACACCAGGTTGAGAAAATTCATTGCACTCTGTAGATGAAGAAACTTGAGCAACGAGACAGTAAAATGTTACTACTATATCGCTTAGCTTTCGATCAGGAAGGACTTCGTTAGATCTGGTCCAGTTCTGCCTGAAATTTCACCAACGCTTCGGTTGTGCTCCTGCATGTACAATCTGTCTACTCATAACTCCATGGCATTGAAATTGAAACTGGGTGCGATTCCTTGGACCACCCGGCCTCTGCAATCTAAAGATGCATCTTCATATGGCTTACTGAAGCTGCTGAGGTTCCACAGAGGGCAAGCGGTTCTCTGTCTTCTCTTGGTTGAGGGAATAAAGGGAGTTGTAGATGTTGGTAAGCATGGAGCTTGAGAGGATTAGATGGCGTATTTAGGCCCTGCGCAAATGCACGCCTCGTTGAATATATGTAAACAAATTTTGACTTCGTTGAGTTGTGAACTTTGAAAGAAGACTTACAATTTTCTTGGTAAAGAGGTTTTGGAGCGATCTTGGTCCTGGTCTTGTAGAATCATGTACGCCCCATTCATTCAGCATCTCGCAAGGAGCCTCGGGTCTCACTGTGAGCAGATACTTGAAATTTGATTTGTACATCGGGTGCATATCAGTGCACCGCACGCAGTTTATCTATCTTTGGCCTTTATTTTAGTGAAGATTTTCCAATTCTTGTTAATTGAGAACATGCAGAGCCTGATTAGCTTCATTCTGTACACGCTAGTCCAACTTAGGTTCTAAGAAGGAAGTATCATTTTATCTCTGTTTGAGATCTTATTGCAATCACAACTCCAGCTGGTCTTTTGAATCAACGAACCGTGGTTTTGAGCCTCTAGGACCCACATGCTTTAGTTGAAAGACAAAGACCTTGCTTGAATGTTTACGTGCTGAAGTTCCAATGTGTACGCATTTGGAGTTAGCCAACTGCCAGCCGATGAGCATCTTTCCCGAAGTCAGGAACCACTCAAAGTGAACTCCCCTTAAAGCTGTTTTAAACTATCATGCGGTTGCATTCTATAAAATTATTCTCTGGACTCGGCAAAATTGCACAGATAACTGTTTCATTGTCCACTAGTTGTCTCCCATCTGAGCTTCCGACATTCGAAGTTTGTATTTTCACTATTCATCGATTACTCAAAGTTCGTCTTCTTGATCTTCAAGTTGCAAGTCAGATGAATGGGATCAGAGGTTCGCTGCATATACATCCAATTTTTGCAGGTCCGGAAAGATCGTTACAAAGATCTGTGCATAGAGCAACTGTACGCGATTCATACGCTTGAAAACAAGCGACCATCCGGTTATTGCGCCTCACTCGTACGGAGGCCTACATATTGGCTCAGAATTAGCTGCATCTATTTGTCAAGGGCATTTTTAAAACGTACATTTCCGTACCCTGTAGTCCCGCCATTGGCTGTCAACGAGCAAGCCATTTCCCACAAGCGTTAGTTATTGGACCACGTCGTCAGATGTAGGGGTTGGGTCGTTTTATCAAAAGAGGGGGTCGATTTCACAATCCCCTTTGGAAATCCGATGTTGTCTTGTTAATCGCCTGAATCTACCGGCCATCATACCTTGCCATTAGACCATACTCAACTGAAGGTAGTCGGCCGCTTGATGTCCATTGTACAAAAGGGAACTTGGGTCGGTGTATACCTCAGTTCTTAGTTTCTGAGGGAGTATTACCTGAGTCAATCTCTCATGCTGTGGGCGTTCGTGGCCTCTCCCAGCAGCGGGAGTGAGTGGGCTCTTAGTAAGGGTGACAGTACGTCGAAGGAGCTTCTAAATAGAAAAAGTTGATAATTAAGAACCTTCGTAACATCTACGATGTCCAAACGAAGGTATCCCTTGTTGGCCCTGCTTCCACTGAATGTGCTGCTGTTTATATCCTTGTGCGCATCGGCTGAAGTAGATGCTCGTGGGTTTCGGAGACCATCGAATGACCGTAGGCATTCACGGAGAGGGAGAGGCCCAGGTGGTGAGAGCCCGAACGTCAAGGGGATGATTGTCACATACTGGGGACAAACTGACAAGGAGCCGGACTTAATTCATGCTTGCGAATCCGGGAACTACGGTGTCGTAATTATAGCATTTGTCGACAATTTCGGACATGGGAAGGGACCGAGTCTCAATCTTGCTGGCCACTGCGATCCAGAGAGTGGTGAATGTACACGTTATAGCAGCCAAGTACGTTCCTGTCAAAGGATGGGAGTGAAGATATTGATCAGCCTTGGTGGTGCTGATGGTAGTTACGGGCTGGAATCGAAGCAAGATGCAAAGGATACTGCCCAACATATATGGAATATCTACTTGGGTGGGAAATCTGGAGCACGATCCGATGCACTGGGCCCCGTTGTTCTGGATGGAGTAGACCTCGACATCGAAAGAGGCAATCCTAAATTCTATCCTGACTTGGCCAAAGCTTTGGACGAGCTGATGGGGAGTTCAGGAAACAGGAAGAATTTTATCATCAGCGCTGCTCCGCAGTGTCCGTTCGAAGATGAGTGGATGGGACCCGGGGAGGGCACGGCCTTAGGCACTGGAGTTTTCGACTATGTTTGGGTTCAGTTTTACAACAACGAGGAATGCCAATTCAATCCAGAAGGCAGAAGCCCTTCTCGCGTGTTGAAATCATGGAAGAGATGGACTTCTAGTTTGAAGGGTTCCAAGATCTTTCTAGGGTTGCCAGCATCGTTGGATGCATCGACTGACCGTGTTGATCCGCGAGCTGGTTTCATGCCTGAAGATGTACTCAAGAATCGCGTACTTCCTGTGATTAAAAGAACTCCCAACTATGGAGGGGTCATGCTCTGGTCTTACTACTACGATATTCATTCCAAGCATAGGCAAAGTAAAGTCTATAGTGAGGCCATAAAAAATGATGTCTAGATTTAGACAGTCAACGGAAATCACTTTCGACTATGCTACTACGGATCATTTTGAAGGATAATAGGTAGGCTAAGAGGTCGATATATGCTGTGTCAGAGGATTTACCATTCGAGATTAGAATTTGAGAAACTTGTTAGGGTAGAGATGAAAGTACATCACCAGCTAGACAGGAAGTTTCTATCTCAGGAACTTTGCGGTGTATTCTGTCCCTCCAGATTCATATTCATGGCTTGACTTGATTAAGGCGTCTATATCAAAGGCTGATTAATGAACGGGAGAGGCGATTCGTCGTCAGAAGTAAACCACAACGTTAACACTGCGTTCACTTAAGGGTGTGGAAAGATGTTTCGCTAAATTGAGGCTGTTTTGCCTTCGTAAGAGCTCGTGCACATACAGCTTGAATGATTTGAATTCAGATAGAATATCTGACAGTGTCAACAGCTTCTTGACCTAATCTTTTTAGACATATAACTAAACCCCCTAGAGTAGAACCAGTTCGGTCTAAAAACCCAATCAAAGTGTTCTTAAATGTTAATCTCCAATGCAACATCACAGAACCATCCATGAAATGTAGGCTCTGGTTCTATATCCATAGGTCTCAAGATATAATAAACGTAATACAAAAACTAGTCGTAGATCCCGCCACAAATCCCACAGATAACGCAACGAACAGTTGCCTTTAGGATCATCTTGTCCATGGAGTGAATCTGGATAGTGGTAGGAATCCGTCCTCCTAAATTGTCGGAGCTCACTTTGAATAACTTAGGGATGTGCATTGAGCGAAACTCTTCTAGGGAAGTTATCATCTCGACACATCAAGAGATTTCAAAAATCTCTGCCCACTATTAGTGTATTTTGTTTACCATATACTGAGATATAGACCCAAAAAAATAACATACTCTATAAACTTGTCTAAAATAAAAAAAGGTAATATTCCTTTAAGTGTGTCCTTTTAGATTTAGAATAGAAATGTTTTCCAATATGAGAATAGTGGGCAGAACCACCATCTCCCCAGTCACTGGGCTCAAAAATAGAATCCATCTTGTCCAGATACTTGTCAAAAGAGAAAGCTCTTAAAGCTCGGACCTACTAATCAGCATACCAATGCTATCTCCCACAATTGGTCTTTTCTAAACTTTCTGCATTCTCCTTTCTCATGTCTTGTGAGTCCTGTTAAGTTATTTCTATTCTGAATCAGAATAAGTTCCTACAACTGAGACAAGCCACCTACTCGGGAAAATGGGAATACCATTTGTCAGTCAACGCATTCCAGAACAAACGAAGACCTTGCACTCTTCTCAATTTCCCAACCTCAGGTGGTATTCTTCCAGTCAATACAGTAAAGTAGTAATACCTGAATGAATGGGCACTTAAGCAAAGAACTTGTTGGGAGAATTGCAGATATTTGTGAGAGTGAACATCCTTACCACTTAGGCCAGTGGACATTGTCTTTTCGTTACCACCTCTATTGCCCCATAGCAAGTATAATCTCTTTCACATAGAGAGAGAGCAGTAATACCAAAGATGCTATCTTTATCCTTTCATTTTCTCAAACCGCAATAAGCAATAGCAATTAAAGGCTTAATTTTTGTCTCCATCCTTATAAAGTAGAATCATGAAATTTTAAGCAAGCTCCACTTTGTTACAAAAATTTAAATGTGATGAATATGGATGAAAATTCACTGGAAAACCTCATATTACTCGGTATTTATAACATGTATTTATAGTTTGTCGACAACTATGCCATGGTCCCTCTCCATTTGCAAATAGCTGGGCAGTCAATCATATATTGAACAGTTCTGGACCTGAGCATGATAGATAAACTAAGCATGCACTACATTGTTCTCATCTTTTTTGAAGAATAATAGGAAAAGAAAAAAAAGAAAAAAGAAGTTCAACAGAAATGAGTTGAGAAAAAATAAGTTTTGTGAAATTCAATGCTCTAAGATAAAATAGGCCACTAATATCCAATATCTTTCGATTTTATTTAAAAAATGAATTTACTCAGGCCAAAAGTATGCAATGGATCCCAAAACGATTCAAATAACAAGGAGAGCTCCACCGTGGTAGGTTTCTCTTCCAGCTACGAGTTGGTCAATTCTTGTATGCAGTTTCAGTAGTCTGAAATATCTGTTACGTATGTACTTGATTTATTTTACCTGCGGAGTTGTTGACGAGTGCTGGTAGTGAAATCTTGTTACAGAAAGGAAACAGGTAAGATGCAAGTTTACCAGAAGGTGTCGCTTCGGAGACCTTCGTATACTTCTCTTGTGATAATTGGAATTCATTCTGGGTTCCAAGCTCAAGCAACCTTGAGCCCCGGATGATGAGAGAAATGGAACAGCAGCGAGATGATTCAGAGATCTTGGGGTTGACCACAATTCACATCGAAGCCAGCCGATGCAGCATCGCGCACATACGAATTTGACGCCGTCACGAGAAGCAAGCAAGCAAGTAAGCAAACTGGGGGACTGTTCCCATCTCAGTAAGCATCTCAGTAAAGGGACCCTGGTGGAAGATTCCATATTCCATATACTTCTTTCACATAATTTAGTGAGAGGAAGGTGACCCCGCAGAAAACATGAAGGCGGGGAAGTCCTATCAAACTTTACAAGGATGGGGTTAAGTATTGGTATAAACAAAATAGGTAAAATGGGGTTAAGCATTGGTATAAGAGATCTATTGCATTTAAAACATCCAATCTATACAAGACGGAGAAGCTGAAGTGTGATGGTTCTTTTATGGATTGCATTAGCTCATGTTTCCCTAGAACAGTAAACACGAGCTATTTGAAATATGTTCTTGTAGAGTAGTGAACACTGTGGATTGCCCTAACCTGTGTTCTCTATAGAACAATAAATACATATTATTTGAAATATCTTCTTGTAAAATAATGAACACATGCCATCTGAAATATGATCCTAAGCACGAATGTGAGAATGCTATATTTGATATGATATATTCTCGTACGTTCCAACTTATCGAATGGCGTATATATCCGTATTACACCAAAACTAAAAAGATATTTAGAATCTTGTCTACTCCCACTCGTAGCCCATCCAAAACCATGAATAATATAGTTGTTTTCAAATTTAACTTCTGATGATATAAGGGTGTGACAAATCTCCTCGACAGGAGGAGCTTGTCTCAAAGCTCGAGAAATATTCTCTCACAAAGTTTGGACTTTGTGAAAATAATGTATTTTGATACACCTAAAACATGGATTTTATATAAACCCATGGATCGTGAAAAGTCATTACTACTAGCAATCACTGTCTTTTTTATTACTTTTTTTCTTTCTGTATCTCTCTCGAAAGAGTTAATAACGTTTGTACTTGAATCTGCTGGTGGAAGGTTTTTCCGATTGGTTGGAAGGGAAAATTTTAGTAATAATATATATAAAAATAAATTTAATTAATTAATAATAAATATATATTATTAAAAAATATATTATATTTACAATAGTAATTTTTAAATAAAATTATGAATAAAATACATTTACCGCATAATATTAATGAAATATTTATAAATATATATTAAAATAAATAATTCATCAAAACATATAAATCTTTGGGGAAGAAACTTGAGAAGCGAGAGAGTAAAATATTACTATATTGTTGAGCTTTGGTCCAGGAAGTACTTCGTACAAGTTCATCCGGTTCTGCTGAAATTTCACCGACGCTCTGGCCGTGCTCTTGCATGTACAATCTGTCTACTCACAACTGCATCGCACTGAAATTGAAACTGGGTTTCGTTTCCTTGGACCCCCTGGGACTCTAAAAATCTAAAGAAGGATTTTGATTAGACGTACACAATGCAAGTCCTCTCTGGCAAATGCAAGAAAAACTCACAAGAAGCGTCTGAGAGAGGTTGTGCGTCGAGCCGTGGGAAGGCGGTTACAGAGTAAAGCTACGTAATCAAACCGGATCAAAACGAGATTTAAAGCACGAGTATGAACTTTGCATCGATAGAAATATCTGGTGGATTGCAATTGGGTGTCCTCAGTTTGGCAAACAGTCCTCGGGTGGACACAGAATTGGGGAAAACCCGTGGTTGCAGCAAACGGGTGCGGACAAAACTTTCTATCTCCTTATGCAAAACTCAGCAAGGCTAAATAAATGTTCAATCTAAAATGGACATTGCAGCGCTACTGGGTTTTCCGGAGCTTTAAATCAGCGAACTATAAACAGCGAAAGACAGAGATTTGCAAAAATTCAATTGCTAATGCATCTGTGTCCACGGGGAACAGATGCTCGTCTCAAATCTCAAACATTAACATCTAGACTGGACAATTTCACAGATGAACTTCGTTTTCTCCTCCGCAAGGATTGAGTAAATCCTCCTTCGATTGGCTTCAGGGATATTCTCCGCTGGTGACGATGTGTTCTCCCAGAGCCTCATACAGTTGCAACATGCCATCTTTTGTTTGATCGATTATTGTTTCGGTGGCGTCTTCTCCTCCTTCGTACGAAACTGTCCACTCCACTCTGACCTTGTCCCCGGCAGGGACCAGAGTCATGGTGGGCCACCATTTGCGGAAACCCTGGGCGAGATGGCCTCCTTCGATCTCTGATGTGTTAATGGTGAAAGTAGTGGGGTCAATGCTCACTATCTTCTCCTTCATGTAAGTGCCTTTGGGAGATACTGCACATCAGCAAGCTCCATATCGTCATAACAAGGGATCAAGGAGTGATTTATGTTTGATTCACATATAAATGCAAGAGCCTGAGAACGACAGATATCGGTAGATGCCATCTTGTTCTGAATTAGTTCTAAAAGTCTCGAGACACTGTTATTCCGCGGAGTTATAAGGTTTCCTCTCCAAGCCACTTCACGAGCGAAATGCACTCTCGAGATTGCTGCTTAAAATCCTAATCAGAGGCGTACTTCTTCGTACTGCTAGTTTCGAATTCACTCCTCCGCTCTTCTAAACGCTTCAAACCATTTCACAACAATTTCGTAACAAAATTCATGGGAGATTACATACAAGATCCAAACTTGATGAGCCGGACGGAGCCAGGTTGTCCTTCGACTCCAGCAACATGATCGATAGTTGCTATATAGTTAGGAGCTATCCTTGGAAACAATTTGCTTGTGTCCTTCAACGCTGCCCAGAGACGTTCTGCAGACACGTGCAATTCTTGATCGAACTCAAATTTGGGCATTGTTGTAGCTGGGTCCAAGGTCGAGCTCAATTCACTCGGCAAAAGCTCTACTGCTGTGGATTGATTGATCGCTAGCGGGGAAAGATCTGATAAGAAAACCACTCAAGGACCAAATAGATTCGGCAATGAAAGTACGTAGGTTGAGGGCAGAGCTAGAGGTCTTATATTACACCAACAGCACAGTGATCAGCTGGAGCTGAAACTGAGGATTTGCTGACTGGATGGGACGACATCACTGGCATCCAGTGAAGACCCTAGATCTGTACAGAATCTGCTGTGAGCTTTCGCCTCATGTCTGTTAGTCAGACGTTCTGTGGGGAACAATGGACACGGCCCTCTGCATATGACTATTATTTTCTGTAAAGTAATAGCCCCTGAATATCTTGGCGAATTCCTACAGGCTAAGCCTGTAGGAACTAGAGCTGCAGCTGCAATTGCTGACTGTTTATCTTTGCATTCAGCAATTTGTCCGTGCCTCACTGCCGTCGGTTGTCAAGTCGCAACGATCATGAGTCATCAACTTGGACCAAACCAGTTGAAATGACTTGGAAACTGACAGAGTCGCCACTTATGCAATAGGGTGAGATTACATATTGAAGGAATGCTGAAACTTCTGCGAACAAGGGATGGAGTTCGATTCACTCAACCCAACTAAGCAGTTAAACATGGGAGGGAAGGCTGCTTGATGCAAAGAGGTTAACTCAATGAAATTCCAAAAAGTATAGCTTCGATATAGACTTGATAGTCTCTACTTTTATTACCTAACCGGATACATGCTACAGATGTGGTCAGGACTTGCTGTTGCCCGAAATCTCTTGCTGCTTTACACAGTGTAATCAACATTGCAAAATACCAAAACATTCAGAATTCTAGTCGGTTTTTATCCACTCCGCGACACATGGATTGATACAGTGGTATGTTCTCTAATGTCTCTTACCCTGATCATAAGAGAGCCCTGGTTCATAACCGAGTGGATCCATTGGCCTAGTTTTGAGCTGAATCGCCCTGAATCAAAACCTGCCTTGAAGTTTTTCCAAACTTTCGACTATACTGCAGTAAGGACTGGATTTTGACCTTCTAAATGTATGTTTGCAAGAGAAGATATCATAAAGTACTGTGTCCATGGTTCAAGATTCGATTCCGTGATGGTAAAATTAAGAATCCCTCGAGTGGTTCTCGTTGAACAAGTTGCGTCGGCGGGACCCATTCCATACTGATTGTGAAGGTGCATGCAAACTTCTTGAGCGAAATTGTTCAGATTACCAGGTTCCGACTTCCAAGTGGAACGAGTTGTCCATGTGCTTCAAGGAATGAGGCCAATCCCCCCCTACCTCGCCCGTCTCGGAGCCACTTCCTCACTGTTGAACTGCATAGATTCATGATCAACTAAGAGCTCACATCTGCGACGGATCTGCTTGTTTAGAAGGTTTTGCCTCAAATGGTGAGCCATCACACCACTGATTGGGTAACAGTACCAAGATTGTCCTTGTATCAACCGCTCGTGACCATGATCATCTTCTGCACTTCCATGCACACGCAGCGCCGTATGACCCTCCGTTTTCAAGCTAAATGTCCGATCTGAAAGTATTAACCTTGAATCTACTGAGAAAAATTGGAACTCTCCTACCACCGAAGTGGTTTTAAAGTTGAGCACCTCGTCTCTATTCATAGTTGTTAGTTCCTAGAAATCTATCTGTGGGCATAATGTTTCGAAATTTGAAGAAGCAACAACAAACAAAGCTGTTTGTTAGATAGTTAACTGTATTCCTTCCTTTACGCTGCTGCAGTATAACCAAGTGTTATCTCTCTTCTAGATTGAAACAGGATATGGAGACCAAAACCCCAAGTCTAGCTTAGGGTGGAATGGATTCTGAATCCAGTTAATCGTGAAATTTGGGAAGAAGAATTTCAATCTTAGATAAGGCTTGGTAAAATTCTCCAAATCAGTTTTGCATACGTTCACATGTCATCCTTCAATTTAATAAAATAGCCTTGCGACATTCCATGGTCAGGCTCTGGACTTCGTTAGAGAGTTGATATATTCGTCAATGTGCTGGAAGCTGGTCTCACCATGCTTGACACTCGGCAAGTTTGGTGCTCTGTAAGTGACTGTATGTGTGTCACCAAAGCTGCTAGGTTAAACTTTGTCCTTTCTCCTCTACTTTAATATGCAAACTGCAAAGTCTTTATGATTCAGATATGCGTCACTCTGAAAGTTTGCTTTCCGAAGCTGAATATGCTTGATCGCTCTTCGCACGACACATCATTGGTTGTGGACAGTTCTTTTCTATGTGGGATTAAGGCTGTAAAAGGGGCACGAGAGCACACAAATTGTATAGAGGTGTAAGTGAGGGGGCAGGTTCGCGGTTGGTGGATGGGTTCTACGACCCAGTTTGCTTTCTTTCTGAAGGATATTTTAAGAATGACTCACTTAAATGTGGCTAGGCCCGAGCTTTCCTGGGCAATGAAGCCAAAGATCTCGAGGGCCACAGCAAAAGGGCGACTAGACCTGCAGCCATTCTAAGATGGACCGCAACATGTTTCTTCAGGTCGTGAATATCCTGATACCTAGAGACGAGAGATTATGCATGAGAGGCGGGGATCACTAGAACCATATCTCATATCGAACTTGAGTTTCTGAAGTCAAGAAAGGTTCTGTATCGATAAGTGTGGAACTTGATGAAACTCAGGGCTCGATAACATAGAGTATATTCACAAAGGTTTACATTCGGTTTCTTCCCCCAGAAGCGGTAGGCAAGAAAATGGAAACTCTAACTTCCGCAATTGATTTTAATATCAGACTCTGGAATCTTCACTGAGGTCGAGAACCAGTTGTTCACTGAGAGTACGCTCCGCTATTGATGACGTATTGTTCAATTCCCTCAAACAAACTCCTCATTGATTCTTGAGTTCGTGCAATGGTGGCATCAGGATCGTGTCCACCTTCATAATCTATCGAGATAGTCAGGCAGCAACTGTCCTCGGTCTTTGGGTCTATCTTCATGGTCATAGACCACTCGGTAAACCCTTCGGCAAGGTGTCCTCCTTCGACCTCCGTGGTTGTCGCCTCCATTGCAGAGTGGTCAACGCTCACCAGCTTCTCCTTCATATATGTGCCCTCAGGAAAGCCTAGCGACCACAATCAAGACACTCAGTTGCAGCTTTAACCTTTTGATAGATAGAAGCTTAGCACGAAATATCGAATGCACAAGATTTGGAGCAACTGCTTGTCAGCCTAACAGCTGATTGGAGACAAGGTTCGTAACACCAGGAACAAATACGATGGTCTATGAGCCCGTTACACATCAAGAAGACAAAATGAAAACTGTACATTTATTCGGTGGATCCGATGCAGATGTTTCAGTTTTACTGGTTTATTGCTCTGATCAGATTAGACATGCAACTGGCCTCATTGCGAAAGATATATTAACACAGAATAGGTAAGATCCGAACGAGGAAAAATTCTGTCACATGCTAGGGCTCTGAAGCAGAAATTTTCATCAAACTATCAGGTAAGGCAGCATGCGTACTTGATCCAAAATTGATTTGACGAATTGAGCCGACTTCTGTGGCGGTTCCCTCGAGACACTCGATACTCGACATGACATGAGGAGCAACTCTCGGGAAGAGCTCCGTAGTGTCTCCCATAGCAGCCCATAAGGTCTGAGCAGGCACTGCGCACTCTATCTCTGTCTTAAAGGTTGGCATGTTTCCGGATTTTCCTTCTAGCCTTGACACCAGGAAGAGGAGTAGGAGCTCAAGTGTGTGAGAAGTCGACCTTTACTTATAGTAGAATTGGTGTTGCACAGAATCTTCTGATTCGTACTTTCCGTGCATTGCCAGTCTACAATCTCGAGATATGTGCGACAAGTCTTGTAGTTCGTCCGTTAGATCGAATGGAGAAGGCTACGAACATGACCGATCCTTAGGCTAGATCAGATGATACAGTGTCACTTGAACTCATCGGCAGTCGAATTCACAACAACTTTTTAGAACGATTGAAACACGAAAGAATGGGCAGAACATGTGGGTCCACTTTTGTCTTTTGTCGTAAGCCTTGAACTACACAAAGATAACATTGTGTGTCTTTTGTGCGCGATGACATGAGTTCTGATTCGAATTCCAAGATACTTTAACCATCTGGCGATTAGTTTCGTGGATATTGTTCGAATATCTTTGCATCACTGGGCCAAACTTGATCAGCTGTGCAGTAAGTTGTGACAAATAACAATCTGATGCTGATGCCGAGACATTGACTTGCATGTACATGTGATTGCAAAATGGCAACCAACACAAACAGATCCTACAGGCAAGTAACTCATCTGGAGAAGTTAATTTCCGAAAGATGGATGGCATCCCTGAATTCAAATTGTCTCCACGTAACACGAAAGGTGCTCGGAGTTTTCTGGAAGAATCAATCATCTAAACGCCCTTACAAGATTAGTTGTCACCTAATTAGAACTAGCATTAAGGTATTTAGTTTTTGTCTGGGTGCTGCGGTTTGATCCTTCAGATTTGTGAAGTGTTCAAGGTCTGAACCTGTTTTGGAGCCCACAGTTACTGTACCAGAATGAAACAGACAGTTATTTTTGCCTTGATAAAGAGGTTTGAGTAACATCTGAACTTGGACCATGAATGTCAATATTGAGATGGAAACAACGAGCAAAGTTGATCCACATTTGATGACCTTAATTTTGCCTACTAGTACCTGTCCTGCTTCAGCTCGATTTTCTCTATGCTAGAGATGACTAAATGGGGGAGATTGGAGCAAGTAGGTTACGATAACTAAAGTTGCCCAGATAGCACTTATTGTCTGTTGAACTTCGGTCTTCAAGCATGCTAACTTGCAATCTCAACACTTCGAGGAATCCGTCTATCGTGGATCCCTAATTGATTCCCCTGTATAGAAAGTTTGCTGGCCTCGCGAGAAAACTTTCGGTGGCGGAAAAGTCTCGTTCGCAATTATATAATTTCTTCAAAAGATACTGGCATCAATAGTTCCTGCAAAAGGGTCCACAGATTCAGTGCTAGACCCCACTTCGTAAGTTGGGTTCCGTGCTTCTGACCTGATCTGATTGCCTGTGTCCTGAGGAGAAATTCAACCACTCTCACGATACACGATGGCCTAGTTTATTTAATACTGCGTGTAAACAGCATAGTATTAACTAAAGAACTTGAGTTTCTACAAAAGAGGAGATCCTTCATCTACGGTACTATTCAATAGTCTCCTAGAGATCCTTAAGTATCTAAACTAGATGCCGTGGCAGAAGGAGATGGCTTCGCGATGACTGTGCTTAACGTAGGAAGAACAACTTCATCTCCACTGGTCACGTTACAGAAAGTAAATGCATGCTGAGATTCCATACGTATGTGCTATCTACAGATTTGAGTTCGTATTCGTCTTGAGGCAGTAACTTGTACGAGAGGAAAGCGACGGATGTGAATGTAGATGCTCTTAATTTAAAGCCCCCTTTTCTTCGTCCTCGTTTTTGGACGCCAGAGCACTCACTAGCGATACTCATATTTCGTCACCGACCTTAGTGTACGGTCTTGACAGTTGACGAGGTCTGGTCGGCAAACATGCTATATGTACATGGATGCTTGTGTGTTTGATAATTCAAGTTTGATAATGCTCCATCATTAAGTTCTTGTTGCAATTAATCGGCCACGTATATGCAATTTGAGGACAGCCGCTTTGCTACGATTGCTGATCATGTAAAGTACAGAGTTGAATCATGAGTCAGGAGGAATAATACGCCATTGGAATGTTTGTACAAAGTTGGACTGTGGTTACCATCAGGAAGGACTGGTTTGAGGAGAACTCTGGCGTTAGAGACCTTTCAGTTAAGGAATGCAAGAAGCTTCGTTAAGATTGTTCCAGAGTATTACATGGAAGTTCGTGGAAGCCAGTCATCAATGAATGAGTGAAATCAAACCGTCTGTAAACCAAGCTGTACGTAGTCTGGCACGTAGTCCGGACTAATCTATCCAACCGCTAGGATGGTGACGGTGATTCTCGTCTCAAAGTCTTCTTGCACTCTCATTGAGGCCGGGATTGCAACACGGCAGGACGTGATCCATCATGCTGATGGTAGTGACAGAATGTACGCACCTAAAGTAAAAGGGGCCCGTAACTCTCGAGTGAGCAGCAAACGTTCAACGGGACGGGGATCTAAAGGCGGTTAAGCCCAGTGATTGAAAGCTCCCGTACTTAATAGCTAGGCTTCTAACTCCTCAGTCGAACAAGATTGTGACATTCCTTACTAGTTGCTTGCACGTGCAGTCGTTACAGTATCATCTACTTTGATTTCGAACTTCTTGTCAAAGTCCAATTGCAATCAACCATTTTACGTGTCAGGACAACGGGCTTCAGAGTCGGAAATAACTGCCACTCTCTGGAACCTTGAGGAACTTTGACGTTCTCTCTTATGATCAAGCTCGGCAGAGGTCTTTCAAGGTCATGATCAAAGCTCGTACACGCGTAGAAGCAAACTCCACTTGCACACCCATTCCACCGAGAAGTTACACTCCGAATAATGTAAGTTTGGACTCGGATACGCTATTCCTTCAAGGTGGTTTGGATGAGCATCCTCGCCACAACGTAGGGATCGACATTGGCTGCCGGTCTGCGATCTTCCAAGTAGCCCTTGTTGGCAATAGCTACTGGCAGCGGAATACGGATCGAGGCTCCACGATCAGCAACCCCTGATTTGAACTTCTCTATGCTGGCGGTTTCATGCTTTCCTGTGAGCCGTTTCTCGTTGCCATGACCATACTCTGTGATATGATCCTTGTGTTTCTTCGACAGTTTCTCAATCGCTTCAAGAATGACTACCATTCCACCCTCCTCCCGCATAGCGTTCGTCGAGAAATTGGTATGGGCACCTGCCCCATTCCAGTCCCCTTCCATGGGTTTGGGATCAAATGTGGATATGATCCCGAAATCCTCACCCAACCTATGGAGCAGATATCGCGCGATCATGACATGGTCTCCCATTTCCAATGGACCTGCTGGACCAATCTGGAATTCCCACTGGCCAGGCATCACCTCTGCGTTTATTCCACTGATCTTTAGCCCTGCCTGTCCAAATGCATGGCATCCCCACCACAATGAGAGAAAAAGAATCAGTTTAAACCTGTCGTGTTTATGATAATTATAATCAAAAGATTGAGGCAACCTTGCGATCTATGATCAACTGATGGCAGTTGATTATTTCAAGATAATCCATCGACAGCTGCAGTCTTTAATTCAAAAGTCTACCTTCACGCAAGCATCGAAGTGAGCTTCGACAAATTGGCGTCCATAAACAGCTTCAGGACCAACACCACAGTAGAATGGGCCTTGAGGAGCTGGGAAGCCTGCCTTAGGCCAGCCATAAGGGTAACCATCTCTTCCAAACATGGTGTACTCTTGCTCAAATCCGAACCAAGTGTCTTGAGACAAGACATCTTCTGTCAGGAGATTAGCTAGAAGCCGCCTCTTGTTGGTTCTATGTGGAGCACCTTCCGCGGTAAGTACTTCGCAGAGGACAAGCACGCTGTTGCCACCACGAATCGGGTCCGAGCAGGTAAATACTGGCTTCAGAATACAGTCAGAATTGTTCCCAATCAGTTGCTGACCTGTGCTGTTTGATCCAAGGAGTGCATAAAATCAGAACGGTGTACTTATGGAAAGTCCGAATTGAGCTAAACAACGCTGTAGAAGGGCATTTTCATTCTGTGACATTGTACTTGAAGCAAGTAATATGATATAAATAATCCTTCAATGTGAGCTCTGTTTAAAAGCCTATGCCGGAGCATATAGAATCATTATGGGTACCTAGAGCCATCGAACGACCACTCTGGGAAGCAGTCCACAGATCCAACTGGAAGTGGTTTCTGGATGACTTTGGTCTTCGTTCGAGTTTCATTGAACCTGAATCCCTTCAGCCCCTCCTGCCCATCCATCCAAATGTACTCTGCTTTCTGTGGCATCTCGGCAACAATGCTCCATGATCGGACCTGCAACAACAACAAAGTGCATTCATTACCTGCCTGGTCAGAAAATCTACTAGTATTGCAAACAGATTGAAGCTCTACAACCAGCGCTTTTGAACTTGAATTGGAGAACTCCGAATCCACCTTAAATTTACACTTTTTACAGATCAAACTAAGCCAGAAGCTTCGACCAGATCAAACATGAGCTATAAAGGAGATCTACTAACGTCAAGCAGGTGTTGTGCCTTACTTCTCTTCTGGCAGATATGTCAGTGCTGATACAATTTCGAAGTTCATTCTTCTGCTCGCACGAACCAACTACGAGTTTACGCCTCAGCTGCAATATTTGAGATGTGAAAGTGTGATGAGAGACTAGTTAGAGCATTGCACAACTTGGATGGTTTGTAGTCTAAAGCTTGCACACGTAAAATAAAACAGTTCGACAATTGGATTCAAATCCACCACTGAAGAGAGAGAAAAGACCATTTTGGAATAGAATTCGAGGCTATGCGCTCTACGGACGACGACGGATTATCTCTGAATCAGATGCCATGTTTTCTCCGCATATACGCCCTTAGTTGGAGGATGCACATAGTTCACTAGCAAAGGCGGTACTTAGATCAGACTAATTCATTCGTCTTTGATCCGAACTGCGGCACAAGTATTAATGCACTTTAAACAGGCCTACTCTAATTCATGATCATTCCGAATCAGGGCAACTCGTGAGCACACACCAATCCGTTCGTCAGAGACACGGTAGGATTCCTTGCAGCAAGGGCAATGCGCTCCTCGGCTCTGCATGGCGATGGTGCTGCTGTCCCGACTTGCGTTGATGTCACTACACAGTTTGCTGCGTACGCCATTGTTGCGAACTTCTCTCTAGCTCCTCTGAAAAATGTTCTGCTTTCTCATACCCCCTCAGCCATCCTTAAAGTCCCTATCACTCCCCCTTTCGGCCCCTCCCCCCACCCCCCCCCTTCTTGCTCCCTGTTTCATTGACTTGGTCTCGCACCTGTGCCCCCAGTGCTCGCCCACACCCAAAGTCAGGCTGGAACGTCTACCTTGTTTTCAGTGCCTCTCCGAACATCCTAAAGACAGTGCTGCGCATTTCAAGATGTGGAATGTTCAAATCGATGATATTTTCCTCGTTATTTTCTTCAGTACGTAGCGGACCACTGCAGTCCATGGTTTCTAACTTAGATTTCGCACATCTTTCAGTGTATGCTCCGTTGACAGCTATGCACGGAAGGGGCAACATTGCCCATTGCGAACAGCTTGGGGTCCATCATCCATAACGACAGAGTTATAGTTGTAAACAGACTCCTGGGCCGCTGTCCTGCAACTGGATTCAACTGAACGTTGGCGAGGAGGGCATATCTAGATCTCAATCTGCCTATCCGGATCCGCAGTACCTGCTGTACTTGCCGTGAGGGAAATAATTTAGTCATGGTAGATCTGTTGGAAAATTTCATCAGGAACAAGCTTCTACAAGGTTCTGTCTATCAGTAGATCTCTAGATCTCTTGATTGAATATCACCTGGAACTGTGGCAGTCAATTGATTCGAGTCAGGCGATGGCTTGTCTCGGGTTCAACTCTCTCAGGGAATTGCTTAAGATTGCTTTTCTTGGCTCCCCGGCCAGTGATGATGCTCCTGTTCAATTTGACAATCCAGAACCTTCTTCAAGTTTCCAGTTTGAATGTCTGTTCCAACCAGGGTTCTGCCACGAGAAGTTGAATTCGTAGTTATTGATTTGTTTCACGTCCATATAGAACCTAGACCTTCTACCGATTTCCACTTTGCACAACTATCCAATACAGATTCTTGTCCACTTACAGTCGATTGCGTAGTAATAGATAATAGTTCCAGTTAATATGAGATACAGTTCCCAGCAGCACATGACCTGTACCTGAGCTCAGCCATTGGAATACTTCCGAGTACTGGCTGGCCTCTAGATCGCATGCAGAAATATGGACCTTGTAGATCTAACCCTGGTTCAGTAATCACACTCTTCAGTTTGAAAAATGGGAAGACCCTCATCTGGAGGAACTGAAGTTGATTTGGCCTTCATTTCGAGTAATACTCTGTCTAGTCCTTTCAGTGGCAGGAGTGTTAAAACACGTTACTTTTCTTGGAATTCCCTTCAGAATTTTAAGAGCTTGTGAGGTCACGGGACAAGACTAGGGTGAACTCAGTGTCATGTATGTCATGATCATAGAAAATCTGGGAAAGAAACGATGTGCACTTAATAACGGTCATGTACATGTTGTAGCAAATCTTACAACATGCACATGATCCTTATTAAGTGCACATCGTTTCTTCATAGATAACGCATTCTTGTTTCAAAGTTTGCTGTTGAAGCAAGAATGTTTTGTCAGTCAGTTTATGGTTTGTAGATAAAGCAGATTTTGATAAATGATCTTGGGAGCGAACCCCACCATACTCATTCAAATCTAATTCTCATTAATATATTATTATTGAAGTTCTCTGTACTTTCCACTATAGATCCCATTATATTGTTGAGCATTAGTCTCCCACTACACGTGAAAGAGCATGATCTTTTGATTGAAGATTGAACGGGAAGATTGAACTGCAGTTTAGCAAAGAGGGAGTGCCCTTTGAACCAGCTGTGTTTTTCTACTATAAATAGAGTCCTACAGTCCTTGGTGTAAATACAGAGACACTTGAGTGCTCTATCAAGAAGCTGCGAGAGATTTAGACAGGGACAAAGCAAATCTATCTTGTGAGAGATCACGGTTAAAAGAATGACCATCGTGACTACTATTCCACTGATTTGGATTGGAAACAAAATGATTATTGACGCTCAGATGACGCTGAGCGAAATTGCGACCATGTAATGTTTCCCCTGTCGGAAGCAGGTGAACTTCACATACCTTGGCCTGGTCGGAAGTCACGGGCATTTTACGAGGATTTCCCGATACTATCTCACGATCACGATACGTTTGGACGGAAATGAAGTCCAGGATTTCAAAGAAGGCGGATCCTTTGTACCTAGCGACCTAAAGGAGAACTCTGAGATACACCTTGACCTGTTTTCTTATGATTTCAGTCCATGTTCATCCAATGTTAGGCAGGCCAGGATGCATATGGAAAACCAGTGAATGGTTGAAACTAAGAACTGTGAAGTTCGCTTCGATGTTTAGTCAGCTGACAGGCCCCTCATCATGTACTGGCGGAGATGCATCTGGGGTGGTCTGGTTTCTGCTCGAGTCTGTTAGTCCGTCAGCTGATGATATCTTGATAAGTATATGGATCAAAAGTAACTTCGCAGCAAGATCATTGTGGAACATAGCAACTGCAGTTGCAAGCCTTCATTTTGAGAATACCCACCACATCAAATGACGAGATTATATTACACGGCAATATTATCTCTCCACGACCGGGGAACTCAATTGCACGTAACGTAGGAGTAAAGGATAGTATCTGAAGAAGATCTGGAGTTCATCTCTCTAGCATTTGGATCTCCCGGCTAGATTGCTTAAATATCGGCTGGAAAGACCACACTGAAATACATGTCTGTTATGGAAACAGTTTGCAGGTCGAAAATGGATGGCTGAATCTCAAAGGTTTTCTGTTGGTAATTGCGTTGCAGGATCAAAATCCAGCTTTTAGTTTACATATGTTTACAAAGCCTTGGCACGCATCAGATCAGACTAGCCCTGCAAAAAAGCTCTTGTTGAATAGGTACAGCGGTCCGATGAGAAGCTTGTGACGGAAGAAGTCAATCCTAATGTGGCAAGCCATATCGCGCTGGAACCAAGTATCTCCCCGTTGTTGTCTCGAATTTTAGTCCTCAAATTGGTTGTTCATGAAGTTCTATTACAGGAATCGATGCTTTTGCCCCTCGGGTTTGGACCGAAGGTGCTGTGCTCAGAATGTAGGCTTCCAATCCCTTCAGCAACATAGGGAAACCCTCTCTTGATTGTGCGATTGCAACGGTAGCGTCGAGGTCCCCTTCGTACTCCACCGTGGAAACCACTCGAACCTTGTCAGCGCCAATGGGAATGAGATGCAATGTCGGTTGCCATTTGGTGAAGCCCACTGCACGGTGTCCTCCCTCAAGCTCAGTTGAAACTACCGTAAGGCTCCCGGCGTCGCAGCTTAAGAGTTTCTCCTTCACAAAAGTACCCTCTGGCGCAACTGGAGCATACACAGGAAAGCGACTCGTGAAACAGCGAATTGGAAGCAACTGGACTATCGCATTGTGTAGATTTCGTTATGCGACAGAGATCCTTATACCAACTTAACAAGATTGAACAGATAAGCATCACAACTACGCCGAGTGCATTGACAGCAGCACTTACTCGTCAGCTAGTGGGTTGGAAGAAACTGGACAACCACAACATGCGGACTGTGCTATAGTTATTCGGATCTTTGGACCAGCTTGCCAAGAATAAGCAGGTAGAACTAACTACTGATATAAACTACACACACAGGATGCAGATGGTCAAGATTGCTCAAGAAAGAAGTACCAAGCCACAAATCAAATCATATGCCAGGCAACAAAGCGCGCGTAAAAAGCTCCGCTCAATAATTTGGAAGCCATCTCCTGTTCTACCAGCTACAAGTCCATTGTATCTGAGGTCTTATTCTCAATTGCCAGGTCTAATTCAGTCAGTTCAGTCTCAACCGAAACCTCCTTAACCAACATGTGCGTGCCTAATTTATGCAGCCTCGAATTTTCTGGAAGAAAATCAAAACCTAGATGTATGTCACAATTTACATTCATCCGTTTTCGGGCCCTTCATAGGGCAAGGGGTCAGAATTAATCATTGAGAAGCAACTAGCGCTTACCCTGTCAGATGTTTCTTGCCAGCTTTAGCTATTTCGACGTCAGTGTTCCTGTAACCTTGATTGCTGTTCTGCTGGTTTCTGCAACAGTAATTACTAGCAGTCCAGAGAGTGGAGAAAAAGTTGACAGAATTTGTGTGCACTTACTTGTTCCAAGCTTGATAAGGCTTACTGCGCCGACCTGTCCATGAGAACCCTCTATAATTTCTATACTGGAAATAAACTGAGGGGCGATCTGAGGGAGCAGCACATTTCCGTCATTCATAGCTGCCCAAAGGCGATGAGCGGGCACAGCCAATTCAACCTCCGCCTGGAAGCTCGGCATCGTGTATAGCTAACAGGAACAGAATGTCCAGATGGTAATTTTTCTCTTTTGATCTGGAGAGGTCGATCTAACTTCAAATGTAGATATTTCGAGTACTTAAGCAGATCTGTTGCTCAAGTTAGTTCCTGAAATGGGCCTCTCAATAAATGGTTATGAGGAGAGTTGGAGTAATCATGTCCTTGACCACTAACCACTCTAAGTTTCCACGTCTTGGTAAGTGTCAACTGTTCATGAATAATGCCCATATCTTCCTCTAATATAGTTTTCAGTAGTCTTCAAAACGTGCACATGGGCAAGTTCACTCACCTCCATGTTCTATATTATATAAGTACATTCGAGAAGGTGAGTGGATGGCACTAATGGATCGATGCACACGCGATCCTATTCCGAGCACGTACCAACGTTTGATGTACGTACTCAAAGGCCATATTTCATGTTCGTTCTCGACGGGTAACCTTATCCACGTGGGTTTCTTCCGAAATAAATCCCCCACTGTCACTCAAGCGGCAGCGATCTAAATCACTATTATATTGAGGTAGATCTAGAACAGTTCCCTGTAGCTTGTATGGTTTGAATTCTTCTTACGGAATTTTCGCTATGATTCTTTAATTTGGTTCTGCTCCTGGCCATGGGCTGTACCTAGCATGCCTCCTGATAGCCATGTGTTGTTACCAGATGCCTTTCTGCACGGCTGTGGTAAACCTCACACCCCTGAAGAAGTGTTCAGCTTATATACCGCCGACTGTTATGCTGAGCCTCACCGATACGAGTCAGCTAATTGTACTCGAGCGATCAATCATCTCATTTAGCTGGTGATGCCTGCGATTGATGGTCAACTGTGTGGTCACTCATGTGATCAAGTTCGACACTTCAGTCAAGTCAGCAAGACTTTACTCGAATTCCCACGATTCATGTACACAGTTCCAGTAATTGGACATTCTCTCGGGGATTTCATCACAGTAGCTCCTCCCGGAATAGATACTAGTACTGTTGATTTTTTCATTGTGAGTAGTGCATTCCATGTTTATTCATGGAAAATTCTGAAGCAGCTTTATGAACGTATAGCAACACCAAATAGCTAGATTTGTATGTTTCAAGGGATACACTATATGCATCTTGAAGGTGTGGAGCTCGAGGTAATCGATCACATTTCTCTCTCCACTAGATGTTTGTTGTCATTCTCTGTAATTAAGCATGAGAGAATGACGTAACAATTGCTTCTAAGCATTCCATAAAACTCCTCCGAACATAAGGAACACGGCTCAACCGAGGTAGATATTGGACTTCGCTTACTCTTTTAGTATTTTGCTTCACAATCGATTATATGCACACTGACATTTGTCCTATACTAGTTGGAGATTTGGGTCTATGTTACCCTTATATGAAATTCTCCAACAAAATTCTGATTGGATTGGTAAACATGCCTTATATAGAACTAAGGTCTTTCATTTAAGCTTTTCTTCTCTTTGATGAATTGCAAGATGAAATTACATTAGGAAGTGATTCATATGTTTCCACAACACTTAATTTAGAGCGAAAGAGAGATAATAAGATTTTACAGAGCTTAACTTAAAGAGGATGAAATCATTTGTTTGGAAACTTATTTGTGCAAGGTCTTATCATATTCAGACTTTGTCTTGTGTAAGGTGCATAAGAATAACTCACAACACTTGTTCATGAACTAAATAAAAGAGCCATTTAAGCTAAAAAAAAATTAAAGAAAATTCATGCTGTGTAGAATTTGGAGGATAAATGTAAGTGGAGGTCAGAATTTTACTTCGGTATTGCTTTTCCTTCCCAACTGCTATGGGGTTGGTATGGCAGGGGTTATCTCAGAAATTCCTTCACCTTCTGTCCGTCTTAAACCATACACATTAATTGCTTCTGCTGGTTTTTGGTCTTTGGCTACCCTTGTATTTGCCTTCTAACTATATTCTTACAAAAGTTTTTGAGTTTTCTTTCAGTGGAAACAAACAACCTTCTAGATGAGAATAGACAACAGCACGATTACAGAACTATATCCCCATGATATATCATACCTTTAAATCGTTAGAGAATCGCCTCATTCCCAGAATTCAAAATCTTTTCACTGTGAAATTTGAAACTTATAATAGGACCTCGACATAAGTATGTCCATAACACTCTTGAGCAGAACTAGTCTTCGTCTGAGTTGAATATTCTGGATGGAAAGAGAGGAAAAGCGGTCAAAAGTTCTGACGTAAAGGCGTAATGCGGACAAGTTTCATTTCTGTTTGAAATTTCTTGAGCTGAAGTTGCAAAGAATGCCCACAATCATAACACATAAGTACTGGGCTTATGCGTTAGTTATCTAAATTAAATTGTGCATTACGATCATGATAGTCTTTGCTGAGTATTGACTGAACCTTATTGAGTTGTCTGGATGAATGTCTGGATAATATGAATAAATGGATAAATGAATGTCTGGATAGATTTGACAAAATTACGTCATAATAGAAACCTCAAATGCATATGGAGTGAGAAATGTCCTGTGTGCCATGAAACATAGGGTGTTGAATCACTGGATGCGTGAAATTTATATAGCAGAATGCCTATATATATCGTATACCTATATGTATAGCAGAATGCACTCACTATACAGGTACGCTGCCTACTTACATGAATCTGTTGAATTTACACCGAATGCAGTAGTTATGCTCTGAATAATTCAGTCAGAGACGGAAGTGTTATTGCAATAAGTGGGTTTCTTACCATGAAACCGGAGTGCAACAATAGTTTCGGAAACAAGGTCGGTGGCACATTTCAAGTATTGATCGGTGGAACTGTCAGAGAGTCCACCAATCGTTGGAGTTTCGATGCACAGGTAACTAATGGTATGTACAAAAGATCTGAAAGCTTATGGTCCAGAAGTGGATCGGAAGACGCCCTATAACCTTTTGCTGTAGTGAACTTAAAGAAAAGGCTTGCATAAGAAGATTTGGCTGTCGAGCTCGTTCAACCTTGGAGGCATCTAGATCTGACACGCCGTGCTGTGAACAAATCTATTGATCGGAATGTTTTTCATTCTTGTTTCCATAATCGTGCGATATTGGCATATGGCCATGCGGAGGTATTGTTCAATGGTGTGGAGGGCTTGCGAGGTATTGTTCGACGGTGTGGAAAAGCATAGGCAGCCCGTCCTTCGCTTGTGTGATTGCAAGACTGACATCCGAATCGCCCTCTGTTTCGTACTCCACGCTCGAGAGAATCTTCGACTTGTCATCGCCGAGCGGTACAATCCTCAAAGTCGCCACCCACTTGCTGAACCCCACCGCAAGATGCCCTCCTTCAAGCTGTTCCGAAGCCATAGTCATGGTATCGTGCTCGATGACCACCTTCTTTTCCTTCACAAATGCACCATCAGGAGCAACTGTACAGACAAGCATCAACAAATTGAATCACTGTACGAATACAACCTTCAAGAAGCCAAACCAACCGAAAGGAACACCTACAGCAATTTATAGTTACGATCACGCTTCTGTAGTCACGCATGAGTCTGGCCACAGTAAAAGCTGAGTAGAGGATCAAGAACTTCACTGGAATTCTAGACACTAGCTCTCAGTTGCAAATCCGATGCAGTTGCTAAGCACTTCTCTTACATTTGGCCATGATTCCTTGTGGAACTCATCTAGGAAATATATCTTCCTACCTGATGTTGGCTCGCAAAATCTTGCCTGAAAGAATCCTACTTGACTCGCATCACATATTCTTTCCCTTCTGATTGTAGAAAGCAAACGGAAATATGAATCTAAGCACAGATCTAGTTGATTTGATCACGAAAAAGCTGTCAGGTGAGTGGGGAGAAAACTATACTTGGCCCCAGCGTGACCAGAGTCACTTCGCCGACCTGTCCAACAACTCCCTCAACAACGTCGATGCTAGCAATGAATAGAGGGGCTATCTTGGGAAACTGCGTGTTACTGTCGATCAGAAAAGCCCAAACGCGGGAAGCAGGAACAGCCATTTCAACTTGTGTATGGAAGCTCGGCATTTTGACACGACTTCGGAATGTCTCTTTTAAAATTGGCTGTCAGTGACGGATCGAACTTATAGATCAGATAGAGAGTGCTGATGTAAATGTATTTCTCGAAAAGGCGGAGTGGGGTTCATGAGATGGGCTGCAGTAGTACCACCAGCTCCTTTAAAGATGAGCTATCTGGAACCTAGATCTTCAAGGTAGATTGCTAATCTGGATCTAGATCTGGCCACAACGGTAACTCGTTACAGATGTAACAAACTTACCAAGCACTCTACTTTCCGGAGAATATGCTGATCCTGATTGTGTCCGTGATCATTAAGCCCAGCTCTGCAATCCTAGTTATGCACAGTTGGTTTTTCAGGACAAAAACAGTGACTCCTTCAATATGCACTGAATTATTATTCGTGGATATTCGTATGGATTCACAGGAAGATCTATGGTAAAGCTGACTGGTCTCTTACATGTTCAGCAGCTTAGTCAAATAAACATTCTGAATAACGAATCTCAGCCATGCTGGCCAATAGGTACAAACCAATCCTATACCGTGTGTTATGCTAAAGTTGAGCTTGCATTGTGTATCTTACACCAAACTATATGGCAGTCCTTTTCTCATGCCAGATTCATTGACTGCACTGTTGCCCGTCTGCCAAGAACTTCTTAATTCGGTGCGTACTTCAAGAAAGAGAAGACTCTGTGGTAACATCTAAAAGGAAGGCATGATAAAGGAAGGAATGGTAAAACTATTGAAAACAAAGAAGTCAGTGGAAATTTCAAAATATTTGAATTTCATTTTCTTGTCCTCATAACAAATTTGATGTCAACGTCACCTTCTTGGCGTCCCAGTGAACATTCCTATTTTAACAGTGCTCAGTACTGTAGCTACCTATCTTGTTACTGTCTATAGAATACATTGATGACCGTTTAACATCTTGCTTCACCCTTGCTACGACGTGCATCTCACTGCAATCGTCACCGATGTACTCCGAATGAAGCTCACATCTTCTTGTTCAAGATACAACACATGGAATAGCTCATGGTATTTCCCAGATCTGAATGTAGTTCACATGTTTCTTAGAACATAGTACAGCTCGAAGTGACGGCTTGCTCATGTCATATGAGAAACTGCTCGTACTGTTGAAGCAACTCTGACCTTTTTTTCCTATACTTGTTTATTGTCAAGACCGCCGTTTGAGGTCAATAAATTAAGGTGGGAGCACCGGTCCGGTAATAAAGAATTTCGTTCTGAATATAAAAACAACAAACGGTCGTGTTCTTGACAAGGATATCAGTGGCCCACCAAAATTTAAGGGCCGCTTATTCTTTTCCTTCCAGCGACCTGAACATGTGGAAACGAATTGCCTCAAGTTCCAGTACTTGCTACCCATGTATCAGAGGAAGTAGGCACATGAGTATTTAATCTAGTTTGATGAATTGGTTTGCGGAGCTCCTACTAATGGCATCGTGAAGGAGATGTCAGATCATCTGTTCTGATCTGAATTGCCACCCTGCACGAGGAAAGCCAGGGAAACGTAAAGAGACCTAGATATTCAGCTCCGAGGCGCAGATCCCCACAAGGTCTCTTCGGCCCGTATAAGGTTATTGCTAGCTTTTGTAAGGAGCAGAAGTTCAAACTTCGATCATGTATATCGATCACGATCGGCCAAAACAGTAATTCCGATGGGAATCGTTCACCTCGTACGCATACTCCGTAAATTCGTTTGATCTTACGGGTTATCTTCATCCAAATCCACAGAAGATATAAGTGTTTTAGTCCCTCTTATCCAATCTCAAACACTGGCCTCAATCGACGGACTTTTTACCATTAATCTCTCGTTGTGCACGTTGATGATTCGTGTGGCACGACCTGGACGTCCACATACACGCGTATGTGGACAATTTCTTCTTTCTTCCTTTCTTTCACTGTAGCTCTTTATAGTGAAAGACCAATCCAGTTTTGACCTCCGCAGTACCTATGTGTCTCAAGAATAACACAAAATGAGTCATTTTGTACAGGGTTAGCTGCCAACCATACGTTATCTGCAACGGTGTGATTCTCTCTCATGTTTATAGATTATGGAACAGTGCACACTTGGTCTTCGAATTAACCTGTGAGCTTTAAAGTAACTATTGTCCATCATCTACTCATTGTTCCGAATAGATAGTCCGAGTGACGTTTGGCAAATGTTGGGAGGAAAGAGTCAGGAATTGTGGATACAGCAATCGACGGGTGTCTCCATTATCAAGTGAAATATAGCTCGCTGAGTAAAACTTCGTATGCTTCGTGTGAAGCAATCTATATTTCATGTGACCATAACATTCAGTACTGGTAGCGGAGTGTCTTCATCTGCTGAACAGTAAATGATTATTTGCCCACTATCTGATATTCGAGAATATGTAAGTGATAGTAGAGACTGTAAATTATGCATATACCACGATAAACAGCGGAAAATGGAAAGATAAAAGAAGACTAGAAATGTTGTTTGAAGGACTGCAAGGAGACCTGAACACAGTTCTTGGCCAGTAATATGTATCCGGAGTAAGTATCAGCGCATCTTGGGGACACAAAGGTCTACGACTTGTGGATCGTGTACTCGGCCTTCTTCTTGTAGCCTTTGTCAACTGGTCTCCCTTACAATAGTAACTGGTCGGTAATGAAGTTACAAAGCTATACAATATTGAACAATTTTCATGTCAATCAGAAACGTAGACTACAACTTATCATTACAGCCAGACTTGTGCAAGACAAGGAAATTTTGACTCGATCCGCCACTGAGAAGACTGTAGTGTATGAGTCACCAATAAGGGCACACATTAAATTTAAAAGGTCAGTCGGAACTGGACATGGTAAATGGTTACTCGATCGTGCATGGAGAATCTATTGAATGCATATTGCTCTGTATTGGCAGCGAGGAGATACTTTCACAAAGTCCTATAGCTATTCACCTTTCGAGGTACCAGTACCCTATAATCTTTATAACGAGGAGATAACTGTGAGAACTCATCACGTCTGCCCTCATTAGAAGGAGCTAGGCAAACAACTTTCTAATCGGTTGATCGGGCCTCCTCCTTGGGTACAGAGAAGTCAAAACTCGCCACAATGCCGAGCTTCAATGTGGAATTCGTACTTGATGTGCCTGCTGCCCGTTTGTGGGCATCTCTGAAAGCTGGAAACTCACTCTTCCCCAAGGCTACCCCACAAATCTTTGCCAGCATTGAAACCATCGAGGGTGTTGATGAAGAACCTGAATCAGTTCGCCTTATCAAGTTCGGCTCAGGTATGTAAATTGTCGATGTTCTCCTGTCCAAATCTTGCTCATGGTCGGATTGTGGTCGAAACCGATCGCTCGAGTCATGTTTAGCGTTTGGAGGGAAGAAGAACAATATTTTCTTCTCGGTGAGTCTTTCTAGGTAGATCGCAGTAATGGCCTTAAATCCGATAATCTGATTCGATCTGTTCACAAATTAGCAGATCTTATGAGAGAAAATTTGACACTTCCAATGCACCGGTTTTGGTCAGAAACTAGTGGCCTCGCTCAGATACATAAGGATTTAAGGGGATTCAGGTATGTGATACAGTTCAATGCGCCCACTGATTAAATTGTGGTGGATTTCGTGGAATTGTAGCTGCTCCACCCGGAGCATTTGTCAAGGAAAAGCTCGTGAGCATTGACACTGATAACAAGGTTGTGCACACTGCGGAGGTCGAGGGAGGACATCTTGCTATGGGATTCACCAAATGGGAATGTACCATGAAAGTTGTTGCTGAAGGGGACCAGAAAACGAAGATGCTGCTCAGCTTTGAGTACGAAGGCGAAGGTCCTGCCGTCCCTGTTGCCATCCAGCAAGTTCAACAAGGATCAGAACCCACTTTCCAGGGATACGTCGCCTATTTGATCTCCAACGGGCTATACGCTGAGGCCTAAGTTCTAGACGAATTCTGTGAGAGTAGAACAAGGAATCGTGTGTGATATCTCCCGAAATGTGGCAGATCATGCGTGGGACAGACAGCGCTAGCTGAAGTAATCGAGACGCGGACTGCACTTTGCTGGTTTATTGTCAAGGCTTCATCAGGATTAGGTTAGCTTGGATATCTAGATCTTCAAGATCACCGATATCGATGATCGGGGTCCTGTAGTCTAGATCTTCAATTTTCCTATATATTATCTACATGTGCTCACCCGAGCGGAATTTCTGTTAGAACGGAAATGCGGATATGTTTTCAAGCAGCTCATGCCATTTGAAACACGAAATTGAGTGCGATTGATCATTTCATGTCGTGAGTATCCCAAGCGGGAAAAAAGATTACGGTCTTGATGTGCATTCTGATGATCTCAATTGACGCTTCATTTGACTGCATAGACTCTCGACATACGAAGACTTGGTAGCAACATCAGTTACTGTTCAACTCACTCAAGAGTAGAAACTTTTCGAAGGAGATGAAGACTTCCTAAATTCAGAAGCTCATGTTAAAAAACTGCATTGTGATGACTAGAGATGCTGAAATATGACCGAAGCATATCAATAAATTAAGAAGTACGGAGTAAACAGAAGTCTGTCAGGAGCTCGATAGAGTTTTCAGTAAGTTGGAGCTTATAATTGATGTGAGAAGTTCTCACATTCGTATCTTGGAAGATTCCTATTACATGTTTGGTAGCTAATCTTCAAGACTATCCGCCATGAATGTATGAACGGTCGGAGCAGTGTGTTCAAAACAACTGCTGAGGTCGACATTCTGGTAAGCTTAAGTTCATACCCGATCGTTGGCCATCCTGTGGCAGATAGACTGGAACCACCAAAGTCTCGTGACTGTTCTGATGACATGCCTGCGAGAGGGAAATAGGAGTATGAGAACGCATCAAGGAGAAAAGCGGAAGTACCGAGCACTAAAACACCAAAGAAAGTCATTGACTTCTTTACCACGAGAAAGTACTGAAAGCTCAGAGAACGACTAGCTTTTGGTTTCTTTCATTGTCAACACGGAAGAACATGGAAAAGTTCAACGCAGAAGGCATCAGTCATTATCGACAACTAAAAAAAGCAGTTCAGCAAAGCATCCTCTGACTTTCAACAACGCGTCTCCGTGTTTCTACCAACTTTCTAGATGCATCAGTGCAGACAAGGTTACTTGGGTTATTTTAACCTGCTGGAGGGAGAGAATATCGTATATTGTCAGACGGAGACATCTGAAGAACGAGGATACCATAGTCAACAGGAGTTCATGTCAATGAAGGTTACTTTGTTCCAAGATTTCTTCTCAGTCCTAATTACGGGACCAAGCGAAGCCAACATTTCACTAAGTAGATGAAAAGATACTATGGGTCGCGAACAGATCAACTTCAAAATTTTAAGGACAATAGTAGAGTACAGTCTCTCAAGAACTAGCTTGTCCATAGTGGGGAATGATCCTTCAGTTGACAGAGTAACTTCCAACTGCTCTACTTTCGTCTAAAGAGAAAAGGGAACAGAGAGAAACGGAAAACGAGTGACTCAATCTTTACGACTTTGACTTCCAGGCGTTTGGAGCTTGCTGAAGGTCAAGTCAAAAATCGGGTAAAAGGCGATCACATAGAACCCATGAAGGATGGGAAGACCCCATCGAGCCGTACAAGGGAGAGACAAAATAGGAATTCTAGTGCGTGGAAAGGATAGATGGATCGGACTAAGCAAGTGCAGGTCGCGTTAGTGTTTGTCCATGACATAAAATCAGCACATGAAAGCTCCCTTGTCAGATCGCGTGCATGCGCGGCCCACAAGCAGATTACCATCAATGTTTCAAGACAAGTGCAAATTCTGAACAATACTTGCGAGCCTCAAAATACTTTATGACCTGACTGTTATAGCTTCGGAAATTCATTGTTTTATTGAACTGCACATCTACTGCAGCATATTGGCGCTAAAATCAATACCGAAGGTTATTCAGAGGAAATAACTGCCAAGATTTGACAGCGAAGGACTAACTTGGAAAGACTTTGGAAAGACTTTTACATGCGGATAGTGACCATAGATGCGAATATGAATGAGTTCTAGAAGTATTTTATCTTTACGAACCTACGATGTAATGCAATCAAGACCTTATAAGAAGCCCACCCGATGGAACCAAATCACATCATCTGCAAGAGAGAACTTCAACCAATTTCTCAGAAGTTGAGATTCACAAGTCCTCCTCCAGTCTTATAGAACGCAAAGATGTCGACCTTCGACGTTGAGTTTGAATTGGGCGTGCCTGCAGCCCGTCTGTGGAGAGCTTTAAAGGACGGCAACACGCTGTTTCCGAAGATAGCCCCTGCAATCATGGCAAGCATCGAGCATGTTGAGGGAGAGGATGGAGTGCCCGGTGCTGTCCGCCTCATCAAATTTGGTCCAGGTTTGTTCACCTTGCAATCTTACCCATGAATTCTACCTGTCTATATCTCTGTATGCGTTAATCATAGTGGTAATCACTTTGCCGTGGAGAAGGCATTTCATCGCCAGACAAGGCCAATTCCATTGGACATGGCCAACTTGAACCCGTAGTAGTGTATCCGTTGATACGAATTTATAAAATTTTGCTTTGCATGCCTTCACTTTATTCATTGCAGCTCTGTAGTTCTGATCAACTGGTCCGAATTCATGAAGAACTAGACAAACAAACTGGCAGGTACAAGCTAACCGAATTCAATTGTCATGGATTTTGATACGACAGTTGCTCCAGAGGGTACATACGTGAAGGAGAAGTTTGTGAGCATAGATCAGGATAACATGACTGTGGTCTCGTCAGAGGTCGAGGGAGGCCATCTGGCGTCGGGTTTCACCAAATGGCAGGCGACTTTGAAGCTCGTACCAGTAGGTGATGACAAGGTAAAAGTACACAACAGCTTTGAGTACGAGGGCGGAGGTCCAGAAAGCGGTTTTGTTATCGCTCAGACGAAGGAAGGAGCACCACAGGTGTTCAAATTGCTTGCAGACTATCTGCTGGCCAACGGAGAGTACGCCTAAACATGCTGGATCAAACATCATCCCTTTGAGAAACATGCTTTTATTCTATTCTAGATCTAAGCACCACGCTCACCATGAAGTCAAAAACTTCATGGTTTCGTGAGTAAGAGCTAAACGTGCCGGAAATTTGATGCTGCAGCTGGCAACTCTGTTGCAGATATCTACAGCAGAAAGCAGTAACTGTTAGCCAGAATGATTTGGTTTGCCTGGTTCACCTGATTGAATTCAATTTCTTGTGTACCACGGACTCCTTGTTCTAGATCGCATTAACTGTAATCAAATCTACAGTCAAGCTACAATGAGGGTCTAGGCACAGTATCAGTCAAACACTGGATACTGGATCTGCTTCTGCAGCAGATTATACAAGTATGATTCAACATCATTTAGTTCGAAACAGGATCAGGGAACCACCGTAAATGTTCTGTATTGTAAATGGTCAACTTCTATGGTTTGCCGGTTTATTTTCACTCTTCAAAGTGTTTAATCTGAATTGTGAATGCTGGATGCATATGCTGAAGTTCGAACTTCCGTATAAAAGTTCGAGCTGTTTGTTTGTTCTTATGGCCATCGGTCCCTTGGAAAAACATGTGTGAGATAGAGAGCAATCTGTCTGCTTCCCTTCTCAAAACAAGCGAACAGGTATGAATCCGCCGTTTATGGAATCCGGACTTCAGCGTGTCAGGAAAAGGTCTTGTGCTTCTCAAGGTCATATTGGATCAGGTGTGAACTTAGCATGGTATTGGATTTGAATTTTTGAGCTAGTATGAGCTAAATGACAGAGTGAACCAAACTGATCCACCATACTATATGGTTTGTGATCCAATGGATGGTCTATTGTTGGGCAAATATAATAGCAGAGCTGATGATGATAGTCAAATTGAACGCCACATTTTGCGTGAAAGCGTAGAACACCACACCTGAAAACGAGGTTGTTGCACCTGAGTGTGGATCTCATAACCCACTAGAAAGTAAATTTGGGAATCAATCTACGCGCCAATTTCGACCAATTCACATGCAAGCCGTTCACCCGATAATGAATGGCAGCCCTCTGGTCCGAGTTGTTTCTCACGGTTTTGATTGCTGATCTCGCGGCAACTCGGCTTATCCTGGACGTAAGGAGAGAGCAATTTCGGAGGAAGTGGTTGATAATTGATGGCAGGGGTGACCCACGTGACGGTAGAAATCGAAGAGGCAAAACAAGAATTGGCGCTACTGCTCACAAGGCTGGACGAAAGAAGTGTCCTGGAGAAGGGATCTGCCAAAGAAATTGCTCTCGTGAAACAAGAGCTAGCAGAGTTAAAGTCGAGATATGATTTTCAAGCAAAAGCGTACGATGAAGTACAGGATAGACTGTGGTTCTTGAAACTTCCTGATTCTGACTGTGATAGATTTTATGAAAGCGCCAGCTTCAAAGGAGATGTGACATTCGTTGTGCATGCAAGTATTCCCCGATTGATCCGTGCCCACCGCTTCGTCTTGGTGAGATTCCCCATTGCGTAACTCATAGTTCTCTATTTCGTGCAGTGAAACTCGAAATTCTAGAGTCTTTCAACGTAGTTATTTCTTGCCGGTAATCGCGAGTTTATGGCTTAGATAATTGGAATTCTCGATAAATAGTAACGAAGAGAACGCGAAATTGAGAAATGATGGACCAGAGTGTATAGTCTCTGTTATTGGAGGCCGAAAAGAATTCGGAGTCCTGTTGATTTCAGATTCCTCCTTGCATAAAGGACTTTCTGATCGAGACTAGCTCGGGTTGGTCCGCAATGTTAGGCTGGTAGATCAGCAGTCTTTCACAGAATGTTCGAGGCAAGCATGCTCGAGAAGAGAACTGTAAAGATTCACATCAAGGATGCCTCGTACGGGACAATGTGGGCGGTTGTAAACTTCTGCTATACAGCTGACATTTCGTTTGATGACAGCGTCTTGCCTGAAGAGGTCTTAAAGGTTGCACATAAGTACGATATCTATGTTCTCAGAACTATATGCGATGAGCAACTCTGTAAAGAGGTTGATCCTAAGTATCTTCCGAAAATGTTGAGGCTTTCCCGGACCTACGACGTCCCAAAATTGCAAATAGAAGCAATGAAGTACTTCAAGACAAATTTTGATGTGGTACAGGAATCTGTACTCGAAAACCTATTTCCTCGAGACCCTCCAACATAACTTTATACGCGTTCACATTGTGCATTCTTGTCTGTGACAGTTATAGGAGCTCCCGTCAGTAATGTTCGTATTTCAAAGGTCGGTGAATGGGAGTCTGTTAGACATGGTAACTTGGACTAGCTCTGCAAAGCTTGCATATTCTATCCTTCGTAATCAGAACTCTCTTCATCCACTGGCTATGGAGGCAAACTATTTCCCTGTAAAATTGTATATTTCACACGATTAAAGGGCGCCCATGGTCCGATTCTTGAGCAATGCATCCTAGGCTGTGAACAACATTCGACCCAAGAGAGCATCCAGCAAACATCTTCCAAACGATCTAATGTATGAATTGAACAAAATCCTGCAGACGGATGAAAATTAAGCCGTGTAGAAGTCTATCATGCTTCAGATTGCAATATACTACGATTGGGTTAGAAACCACTTCTCTGTTTGATAAACCCCAGGTTTCCCCACGAAATAATCTTTCCGTCTCATATTGAGTCAAGCTAAGATCAGTTTCAGGTGCAGAATATGTTTATCACTCTCTTTCCTAGAACCCTGATTCTTCCAGAGCAATCGGGGCGTTCTCCTGAAGGTACTTTTGTAAAATGTCATGAAGAATGTCGCATTTCACTCTTGACCTGTTTCTGCTCTGAGTTTCTGAAGTTCCTGAGCACTCGTTGCCAGTGACTATAGACACAGAGGATTTGTGCACGGAGCTGCAACAGCTTTTAGGTAGATTTCTACGCTTCTATAAGCAAAGCAAATAAAAGATTTAGTTTATATACTTATCAAAATAAAGATAGTGTGCCTCGACCTGAAAGTAGAGTCTCGTGTCTAGTCTTCGAACTACTCATCTAATACTTGTACGCTGTTATCTACAGTTGGAACTGAGAACTTGACGCAGAATCTGGTACATGTTATCTCCTTTGTCAACAAGTCGAAGATCTCGTGAATCTATACTAGTGACAGAGAATCAAGTTAAGTAAAGAGAATAGATCGTGCTTAGACGTGAACTGCTATTCAATTCACTTTCTGATGTTAGTAGATTCGACTCCTTTACCCCAGATACATCCCTGGGATTTACATGAGTAAGTCTAGTTACCTATGTTACCTGTAGTGTCAACTTATTTCTTGCATCTGTTTCCGGATCTAGAAATGCAAACTAAAGAGATTTACGATAATACTTCCAAGCGGAACTAGAACTGAAAGCTCGACTTCATGCTTGGATGACAGGAGTACCTGGTACCATGTAGTATTAAACGGGAAGTGAAGTACACTCGTTTGCACAAAATCACAGTCACTCATGTCATTCTCGATTTCGAAATTGCATCTTATAGCATTTTGCAACATATATTAGATCTTCATCTATATTTCTCAGTAGTACACAGTTAGAGCATAGGCCGTTTGGGTGGCTGTGAGCACGAGGATGAACCCAGTAGTCATCAACGTAATCACAATCCACGGTTTGTGATAAGAGAGTGAAGTTCGGTATTGCGGGTCAATAACTCTATCCTGCAACCAGACCATGTATTTCCCCTTACAACAACACCTGCTTAGCTCAGATCTACAGCAGATGGAATTTCTCTTGGATCTTTGCCCGGAAATATGATGGCGGCTTATGATGTTAAACCGTCCTGGTAGCCATGGCGGCTTGTTCCTCTACCCGTGCGCTATAGCTGGAAGAGGTTTTCTGTGAAGTGGCTTCTGTTTTCCTCACTGAGTGTAAAAATTTTGTGGTGGAGTCCTGGATCACGCTCCAGTGTCAGACTGTTCTTTCAGGTTGTTTTCTCCGTCCTTGCCGTCTTGACTGAAAGCGAAAATCGAGGATAACGAAATGCAGGGTTGGGCATGTGTCTCCGTAGAAATGATCGCTGTTCCAATTTCGCCAGTTCTTCACACTGTATCGACTTTGCGTCGGTTATCAAAACTCAAAATAGGGAGGGGAGGTCGTCAAACGTGCTGCCACCAAATAGGAGAATGTTGATTGAAATGTACCCACCAAGTGATGCTTGCGAGTAATAAGGATGTAAAGAAGAAGTTTGAGGTTGCAAGGCTGTTGGATCCAAAGTCCAAGCGAGGGAACGGCCAAGGTACTGCTCTTCTGGGGTAGAGCCTGGCGGCGCTGATGCTTTTCTGCCCATTGGCCTCTTCTCATAATCCCGGCGGTGATGGATTTCGGACCCTCCTAGATCTGGTGGATATTGTGTCATGATCAGACCCCATCGGTTTCATCAATTTCCAGGTGTGGAAGATCCTAGATTACAATGCATCATCATGTATTAGGACACCTCCGGTTCTAGTTGACGGTAATCCCAGCCCTTCTTCTAGGTCAACTTTCTCAATAGAGAGTGTTGACCTAAGCCATCCGTATGCCATTGTTTCTGGGAATCCCTCGCTTTCGTCATCCTCAAGGGGTGGAGGATCTCCGAGCATTGGGGATCCAATCTGTTGAACATCAATTGTGTCATTGTTGTCGAAGCTGATGCCAAGTCCTAAGAAGTCTTGCTCGTCAGATTTTGACTACCACAAGTGAAAGCCGGATGAGGGCTCTCACCGATATCCTCCGGCTGGAACCTCGAAGAAACTAAGTTTCCAGTTCTCCCGATACAGCTCTGCTGCATGCACGAAGGAAGGAAGAAGACTCTATACTGTTTTCTTCTTCTTACTCCCGTTAGATTTTGTCACTACCCCGTAATTCAGTCGTATGATTCTTGTAGCTAAATAAGTGCCTCTAACTTATAATGACCAAGTAGGTTGCAATGGAACATACAGAGAGCACCGAATCACGATCTTACAAAGTAAATCGGAGAAACCTTGAACATTGTGATTCAATGCGCTCTTGTAGTAACAATTTCTTCTATATTTACTTATAGTAACCAAGTAGAGCATAGGCAGTTTGGGTAGCCGTGAGAACAAGGATCAAGCCACCTGCCACGAGCGAAATGACGATCCATGGTTTGCTACAATTTGCACTGTGTTTCTACGAACTCTGTTAGCCGATGTCTAAACCGACTACTACAGCAATCGTTCACCTTACGACGAAGCTTTTTCAAGACGTCGCACTCGGGCAGAGAAAAATTGTTAAGTATGGTATTGAACAAATTGGCTACAGCCTGATCAGTTGCTAAGGAACACCTAAGAAGGACTGGACTACCATCGGCAGCTCCTCTCAGTAGGTGAACATCTTCTACTGTGTCAACCAAATCATTCATGAATGCCAAGTATGTAACAAGCAGTGTTTCCGGACTAACACGCTTACTCACGTGGAGCTGTTCAAACACCACTAAATTTCCTAGCAGGGGTTCAGTATAGTGGTTAACCTTCAACTGCGAAATTCGAAGTGTGGACTTGCGCAGAGAATTGTGATGAAAATGTATATTGCAACCAGGGACTGGATCTCCGGTAACGGTGATTCCTGCCAAACGGAGATCTGCAGCTGTCGGTATTTGTGATGCACGGTCTGTGACTGGAAACATGTCGTCGAACATGGTTTCCCTCTGTCCTTGGAACTCAATCCTTGCCTCTGTACAGAGAAAAATTTTCTGGGTAGGTAAGGCCCCTCAATCCAAACCGGGGGTACTCTGCTTGAACCTGGATGTGCTCTTGACATAGGCTGATCAAAAACGGCCTTCCGAAGAGATGAGCGTTCATATGCGTCGGATGTTTGATGAACACCTGACCTTGAAGCAGCATGAACACAAGTAGACAATGAAAGGAATAATGAATGATCTAAACATGTAGATATTAGATATCATTTCATCAAAAATTGATTCAAGAGTGGAGAAATGACCATGGACTGTTTTCGCATTCCAATCATGGTCCATGACGACGCATTTACAAATACAAATGCTAGAGGCAAGCATTTGTACTTTTGTCACAATCTAGATCACAATAGGCAATAGACCGTAAGTAGGAGTGTTAAAAGAGGTACTATCTCCTGTTTAGCGCGTTAACCGCATCTCACTCTCGAGATATTTAGCTTTAAGTTTAAAACCTTAAATCGCAAAAGAAGAATTCGAAGTGATGGAGGACCTCACGAACCGAACCCGCGAACTGTCATGATGAGCTAATATGTTCACCACATGCATATCGTAATGTCGAGTTGCAAGGGAGCCATGTGACTATGGGTAACTTATCTTTACATGTGCTGTCTACGGATCGAATCTCGAGCTTAGACATTCATGTTCTTTCCCTTTGCAGTCGGAAGTTTTTCTTAATTAATCATATTTACTATATTTCTCCATAAGAAATCTGTCAGATTAACCTCGTCGGTAGCAAACAATCGAATCCAGCATCGATACCTGTGCAATGGTGGGTCAATGGTGGCAACATGGGAACGCTGCTATCGGAGAAAGAGATCAGATTTGTAGCACTAGCATTCACCTAGTTGCTTCGTGACAGATATACCGAAAGTCTACCTAAGTTGAAGGAGCCACTGGTACAACCCTCGCATCTAACTTTAAAGTTCAGTATCTTTTCTCTATTCTATGTTACACTTCCAAGCAGGGCTATTTGCGTTAAGAAAACTTACTGACCGCTTGAAGCAAAGATACGGACCTTTTCGGCCGAAAACAAGAAAAAATCACCTTCGGGAATTACGTTCTCTGCGTAATGCTACGATTGCGTACTTGGGTGAAAAAATTTCGGTACGACCTCACTGTTCATCCAGATATCAAGCGCAATTCGGATTTCCTTCAGACTTACGACATATGGATTCATTCAGATGTTGCAAAAGAGGAAGACCGGACCAGCTTCCTGTCATATTAGCTGAGTTGATACACTGTCAAATTGAACAATCGCTGTGGAAGGTTCATGTTTCCGGACGAAGTGTGATTGACTTCTTCTAGCTCAAAACATATCGATGAATTGGTGATATGGTCACACATCCAGTCCAGAAACCCTGGTTCACATACGGTATATGGTACTCTAGAGACTTAGAAAAGATGAGCACTTAACAGAATAGCAGCGCAATGGGAACTCTTCCTGCTGTTGAACCGGATAGATGGACCCGACGATTCGAGCGACGAAGCGGTCGCCTGCAGGTACACTTTGGACAAGACGAGGAGCGGAGAGCAAATACAATGAAGGCCGCGGTTGAAATCTCTATGGTCATTCTGCGATGGTGATAGGCTTGTCCACATCAAGGTGGACGAGTTGTATGGATGAAGATCTCACCGGTGTCTTCAAGACGCAGTCTCGAGCACATGGTGGTGCTTTGCCAGAAAAGCTTCACCATGCATCACCGCAGTAAGCCTTCTCCCAAAGAATGCCATACGTGCAACGAATCAGTCCGCTGCAGTCAGTGCAAGCTCAGCACAGCCACCAAGAGAAGGAAAGATGTCCCGCAGTTGGACGATTGCCAGACTTGCGCCAAGAGGTTGAAGACTGCTAAAACTGAGATCTCCCAGTTGAAGAAGGAAATCAAGGAGGAGAACAAGGGATTTGATAGTCTCCAGATTCGGACAGATTTTCTGTGCAGTTTTGATCCCAAGTCCTCTAATGAAAGTTTCAGAGACGATGTCTCGTTTGTCGTGAACGGCGAAGAAGGTGACAACATCAACCATGTTATCCACGCCGACAAATTTGTCTTGGTAAGAAAAAACTTCAAGCCCATTCTACAGTTCCTATGATTCGATCTGATTCATTTATTTGACAGTGCTTCGAGTCGACGCATACGTAGAATACGTAGAAATTTGAAGTGCGAGATAATAGCTCCTGCAAACGTTTCCAATTCATCAGCACGCACCATTTGAACTGAAACCACCATATTCAATTTTGATCGGATAGTACTTCCCTTTCGAAAATAGAGAATCTCTTCATCGAATACCTTCATTTGGTGCAAGAGAACCTGGACCCAGGATCTCTCGCACCAAATTCTGTCAGGCGAGTTGAAAGTGTTGCCAAGTCGTTTCTGTTTTGATACTGTACTGATCCTGCTGCCGTCTCGATTCATCACAGCTGAAATACGAACTCATCAGAAAACTACGCATCTTCGTCTGAGCAGAACCCGATCAGTCGGGGAGACTTATGTCGAACAAATTTAGTAGATCGGAACAAATTTACTGCAGAGCGGATCGATAAGATTATTTTAGTATCCTTCAACATTTACTCGAGACTTTTACATTACAGACCATTCATATCTGCGCATTAGGTGAACTGCAATCTCATGCAATCGCAATGCCGTCGAGCAAAAGCTTCAGCTTTAATCAGTGCCGGAATTTTCGGTATATATTTAAACATCCTTGATCCGTAGACAATTGTCGTGATGTCGACTCCAGTCTCTGCAAGCTCATACCGTTCCTCTCGTGTTGCGGACGCTCGACTCAGGCTGGAATATCAGCCGTGTTCCGCAGCATGTTCGACGTTGGAATGCTCGAGGAGCAAACAAGCGAGATCCAAATCACCGATGCATCCTACGCTGTGATGCAGGCGGTGGTCAATTTCTGCTACACAGCGAATATCTCATTTTCGAACACTGTACAAGCTGAAGACGTGTTGAAAGTTGCTCATAAATACGACATAGGTCCTCTAAGAACTATGTGATGCAGAGCTCTGCAAGAAAATCAACACCCTTACTTTGGCTGCATTGTTGAAAGTTGCACGAAAATTCGACGCCAAGAAACTACAGGCCGAGGCTGTAAGTATTTTAAGGAGCATTTTGACCCTGTTCAGAACAGTGTTTTGGGAAGCCTCCTTGCCGACCCCGTGTAATTGAGGGCGGATCCTTCATATATCAAAGCAATTCTTCCTCCCTTCGGAGACGGTCACTTTGTTTCAGAAATCTAATTAATGCTTAAGCAGGTCCTCCACTCAAACACAAATTTAGGTTATTTCGAGTGGAGACTACTTTCTGTGATTTCCATTCTACACCATTATCTGGTTTGCTATTTACTGCATACTGAGCGTGGCATTGTGTCTGGAGTATCCACCCTTGAGATAATGTAATAAACAAACTCATGAAAGCAAGAAGCAGGCTGGCCTCTGATCACTCAGGAACTGCTTCGCCTTGAATTGGGCATGACCTTCACTATTGCTTCTCAACTTTTGAGTGCTCTCAAGCAGAATATCTCAGGGTCAGGACTGAGTAAGACTGTAAAGTTCAATCCCCAGGAGTGATGCGGCTCTATTCGCTGGGGCAAACTTCAAAAAATAGCGCGTTATTGACATTCAGGGACAGTGTCTATTTGCGATAAAGGAAATTCAAGTTCACTGCCTTGGAAAACGAATGTAAGCAAAGAAATGAAGTTTGTCCATTATATTAACGTTGTCAGCACAGTAGAAGTGAGTTGTTTTCAAACTCGTGATAAAATCTGCGATTAAAGTGGGCTAAACTCACGGTTGGAGTGAATATGAGGATGATTGAACGGCGACGATAAGTATCGGAGTTCCAGAGCATCCTTCTAAAACCATTTCGACATTTCAATAGCCGAGTCCAAATGTGCTTCGCTGTGGAAACTGGCGGTAAGCTGACGAGAGTGTAATGTTACTCGTGTTATGTTTGTGATCGGCCAAATTCGCGTTAAAACCTACACACTTGCGTAAAAGGTGTTTAATGCGTATTTTCGGACAACGTTAGTCTGTTGCTTGAGTTTATGGATGATTCCGCAAAATAACATTGCGGGATCTTGGGCAATTGGTGAATTGATAGGAGATGTGTTTGTAATCAGGTTGTGATATCGCCTCTTGACTTATGGGCGCAAGTCCTGTACCAGACACTACATAGTCTCTCTATCAGGATAAATGTTGCCTTCCTCTTTGATTTCCCTTTCTATTCTGCTCCATACTGTGGGATGCCTCGTGTTGTTTATGCACCTGACTCGTAGTGAAACGTCACGAAATTCAAGCCACATAGAGACTTGCTTTAACTGATGAAAGTATTGCAGGTCATGCAGAGGGGTAGAGACAAGACTATGCCCACCGATCAGTTGAACTGGATTGCTACACTCGAGCATGAACTCAAATAAGGTTCTACGCTATGATCTGCACACGGGGATAAACAATCTGCTCTGCTCAAGATTGCAGGCCTGATAACTGAGCTACACTGAGCATGATAACACAACAGTGAAACTGACTTTTGCGCTGAGGCAAAAATGAAATAAGACAGGCATGGACAAGTTGCACACTAAGCAGTGAAACGTAAAACAGGAAGATAACATCAGGTGGAGAAAATGAATGGATGTTACTTAAGGTGTTACTGCCTTATGCCGAAAAGCTGTCTAAGCAATAAGGGCTATTCTCTTCCGAGCTTCAACATTGCTCAGCCGACAGACGGGATTTCGAAGCATCCCAAATCCTTGGCTTAGGTGTATATACGGGTTCCCGCGGAGTGATATCTCCCTTGCCTTGTGGGTTTAATCCCAGAAGTCAACAGGAAGGATATGTTGTAAGAGGTGAGAATGCATCATTGCCGGACAGCCTTCTTCAAAGGATAGTGTGCACAAGAACCGAAACGGCTGTGGACAGATTTTTACAGCGCAGATACAGACTTGACCATGAGAGGGTGAACATAGAACAATGCGACAGAAATTAACATTTTGCTGTATTCCGCCTCATACTATCAGTGGACTGTACCTTGTCGAGTAAAAAAATATGGGCTGGACTTAGCTTTGTCTCTCTGTTCTGGTTAGGAGTTGCCATCTTATTCTGACACCAACGCCGTGGACATAAGATGCTGAAACAGCAGTGGTACAGGGCATCCCTTACCTCATTGATCTCCGTCGACTTGCGATGACAGACATTGACTCGACAGTTGTGGAACACTTTTTGTTTCCTTACACAACTGAAGTATCCACCTGTCAGCGACCCTCACTGCTATCTCGACATCTTCGGATGGCAACAAGACCCACTGCAGCGTGTGATGACAGATAATTAGATACCTGGGATGAAAAGTATTCCCATCTTTGGTCGCGTTGAACGGTTAGACAGTATGCAAATCTCCTTGTTCTCCCAAGTGCATTCGTAGAGGATCATAGGAGCTAAAGTATGGTCGTCCACTCTCAATGCGAAGAAGATAGAAACCTGCAAACTTGAAACATTCATCCAAGTTTGTGATTCGAGTTAACTGCCTCTCGAGTATCCTTGTTGCACGACTCCTAACTAGGCAGATGAAAGAAAATGCTAATCATCTTCATGAGCTTGGCAAAAGAACCCTTTATTTAAAGGTCTTACTTGATACAACATATACAGGAGTAGATAGAGTATCTCATGTCTCATTGCCGAAATCAAATGGAATCAATTTTGTCATATGCAAGTGTCCGCCTGCAATCTCTTCTAGGAGATGAAGAAATGGGAAGAGTAAAGTACAAACGAATGCAATCAGATAGAACATTGAATCAAGAGGTATGAGAGCAGGATGTTGACTCGGTGTCCGTTAGGGTGGTGTAGTTCTTCACACTGATAGTTCGCTGGTAGCATCCATCGGTACCTTCATAAGAATAGTCCTGCTGAGTTGCCCCGATCCCGCTGAGAGTATTGTTGACAGAAATGTACAAGAATCCATCTGAGTTTTGTATGTTTGACAATGAGCTGAAGGAGCTCGAATGGCCAGCAATTGACTCCTGGTTTGTCTTCAAAGAATGCTTTATCTTGCAACCAATATCATAAGATCCATCGCTGTTCTGAACTTGAGAGTAGAGGAGATACAACGGGTAGGAGTTCACAACATGATTCATGGCAATCTCCTTCTCAGCAGTTTTTACCACAACTGTATTTTCGGTTTCAGTATATTGTTCAACGGTTTGAACGGTAGAAGAATTCGCTAACACCTGACCGTTGTAGAACTTATAGTTGTAAGAAGTAGATGTTGTCAAGCATCCAAAAGATGAATTCACATGCCCCACGAAGGACAGGGCCCGAGTGGCAGTAGTTTTGAATGTGCCATCCAATCCGTCGAAGTCTGTCACCACCTCAGGTTCAAAGGACGGAGCCGAGAGGAATTCAAGGTTCCCAGACGTTATCTGGCTTGAATGATCTGTCCATATGTGCAAGTTAGCTTGTACAAGCCACATGTCGAGGTTGTCAGTCACACCGATGCTGAACGTATGATTCTGACCGTCCACGAGCAGGCCGACAAACGGAGTGATGTCAATATCATAGCTGGGAAGATTGAAAGATCCGATAGCTGATGCAGGACGCCAGAAAAGGGGGTTCACTCCCCCGGTGTATAGAACTGCAAACGGCCATACAGCTCCTGCCACCTTATCATCGACTGAAATCACAATCTCCCGGAAAGCACCGTTTCCTGCGATGGACAAATTGTTTGCCTCTACGTACGAATTGGGAGGGTTTGTATACCAGAACTCGTCATTCTGATGAGGGGAGAGGCACACTTCCAAAACAGCGCGATAAGTGTTCCTCGGGATCGATAAACTAACATTCTTCACTTCACCTATACCTGCCAGCTGGAACCAATAGCCACCACCTTTGTAAGAGGCCTCCTTAATCGGCAGAATGATATGGGCAGGCTCGGCCAAGTGTCTCTCTATACTTCTAGAATGGTGATTGGAAGAGAAAGCTTCTTCCGCAACGATGGGGTCACTTGAATCTTTTCTGCCGTCATCATCCTCTTCTCTGTAGAAGTCCACGGAAATGGTAACGTTGAAGATTCCGGTGTAGGTATCATCAACTACGTTTCCCATAGCAACTACGAGCTCTTGAGGGCGCTTCCATAGAGACCGATACCGAGTAACATCCTTCTCCACTTCCCATATAATTCCTTTGAGAGTAGGCTCTGCTGTACAGGTGCGCAAAATCTCCACACCACCTAACCAGACCCCTGCAATGCGGTCGAATTGTCGACCACGGCAGACAGCACTCCACTTCAGAACCACTTTGTCCCACTTTTTGCAGAGCTTACTGGGGGTGTACAGTGCAACTGGGGGATCAATACCATATGTGGCTGCAAATTCATGATACATCAGCTCCATAGAGCAGATCTTCCGCAGCCCTCGTATCGTAATAGGCCTGGCGACCTCATAAAATCGTTGCAGCTCGCTCGTGTTCTGAGCGAGCTTGTTCTCTAACCCATCAGATGAGAGCGCCTGCGATCGCTTCAACTGGCTCAGTGATCTAACCCCTGTATCAACTGCTGCTGAAAGATTCGTGGAGAATACCAACAATAGGAATGACAGAACATTGAGGGTTCTATACGGGAATTCCGACGACCTTGAGCCTAAACACAATAGCAATGGAAATTAGATTAAACCTCTCTCGAATATGCCTTGAATGTACACAGGAAATTCCTTCCGAACCCCTCTGAAGTCTATCCTCTGAAAACCAAAATATAGCCAACAAGTTTCTAAACACTACCATCCGTTCAAATTAAATCATTTTCATGTGGTACAAATAACACGAACCTGCATATACCCACTATCCAAACATATCTCGAATTTTAGACATTCAGTGCTAGACATGAGAATTCCTGACGAGAGACCACAACATCAGGAGACCTAATCACTCACGTTTTGAGTAAACAAACCTCTAAAAACCTGTTAGCTGGAAATTGCTGCAACAATGGGATAAGATTGACAGGAAGATGCATGCATACCAGAGATCCGGAGCTGGACAGAAGGTGTCACCATCGTATACAAGACGACTAGACTGTACATGGAATTCCAGTCCAATTTACAGTCTACAATGTTGGCGATGAGCTTCGTATAACCTCGTCGCCATCTGCATCCACTGTTCAGAATTAATCTTCCCAAGCCATAGCTATACAAAATTACCTATTCACTGCTGACGCCCACACGGTAGAAATTTACAGCTCCCCTAAAATCCTCGACCCCCGACTTGACGGAAATCTGCGTTCAGCTATTTCCAACTCATCCTCTTCAGTCAATCACCGGCCATCGAAATGCCCACCGAAATCATAGTTTCTCCAAAGCCACAGCTTTTCAACCAAAATGAATTCTCTGATTTAGAACGGGTGAAGGCCACCCTAATTCCAACTCTCCGACATCAGCAATATACCTTCACTAGTCGGCCTCATTTCCCAAGCTGAACAGAACCAGGGACCTAACCCGTGAATCGAGCTAGCCATTCAACCATCCATCAGTACCAGACCCAGCAGCTCCTTAAAAACACTCCGTGATGATAGAAAGCTGACAGAAAAGGACGCGCGCAATGCTTAAACGCTCTTTGTCTTCTTCTGCAGTGGAGGAGCTCTCTGCTTGTCCTGCACCCATCGCATTCTGCAGCTGCAATCACCCATCATTGACATTCATGTTGATGTTAAAGCACAAGCCAACCACCGCTGATAGAAAGGAGATCCTTGATTCTATCGATTTGGCCTGCAGATTCTGCTCCCACTTGATTGGTTGTATCTGCTTCTACCATTCTCCGGGCATAGTAACTGTGGTACCCACTGAACGTCGTACGTTACCATTTTAACCATGCTTCTTCCTGTACTGTACCTTGGAGCTCCACATCGCCCTTGCTTTCTATGAACTGCGAAGCACTTATCCGGCTACGACGTTAAAATGGATAAGAATCCGCTAGTGAGGCTAATATTTACAGGGAACCGGTCGAGAGACACCCCTTTATCAACCTTGTGCCAGTTTTAATCTTTAACCTCGAGAATTATATCTTTTCTTCTCCATTCTTTTTCTCAAGTTGAACTTAGAAACAGCATTGAGTTTTCATATATCTCATTTTGCTTTCTAGACTAACATCTTACGTAGTTATACATCATGAGCTATTTTAATGTGAAAATTTGAGCTGAATTGAGGAAAATCTTTGCCAGGTTGTAGCCATGAACACAAAACATAAATATTATGTTCATAACCAATTCTTTTAAATGCAGTCCGATTGGTATAATGCCTAAAGAGGTATTTCCCTACCAAAGAGGGGGTTTCTCCCGGCCGGGCTCCCTATTTATATGTATGTTGTTCCCAAAATAAAATTAGGAGAAGAAAAAAAATTCACTTATTATCTATGGCAAAAAATATTTTAGGTTGACCGTTACTAGTAAACTTCCATAATTTGACGAACGTTAGTGTTGTGGTAACACAAGAGGGACAACAATCCAGGAGAAAAACTGGTTGTCCTATCAAATACTCTAAGATAACATCCATATATATAGATATAGATAGATGTCCATTATAAACAAATGGATTATCATAGAACGTACTATTATCATGCTATCCTGGATAATAGCCTGTACACAATTGCGCTTTTAAAAGAGACCATGTAGTGATACGGACAGTAGAAATAGAAAACATAGACGGTGGAAAGAGTTATAGGATGAAGGTTGGGTATCAAGTGTTGGATACTTCTTAAATGTAAGATGAGGAATCCATAAAGGTTGATTGAGTCATGTAATCCTATTGCTCTAAGTATGATTAGAGTATGACTTCCTTAGTATACATCCTTTTCCTTACGAACTATGTTCACTCTATCTGCTCTCTGTTTCTAATTTCAAGCGCTATGTCTTATCATAGGGAAGCACAGTTGCTGTATCTGCAAAGTTGCAACGGTCTACATAATATTCAATGTAGCCCGCCATTAAATCCATAACTATTCATCTATAAGTTCAAATTCCCGTCTGTCTAGAGATTTGTCACCATTGCTTGGCAGTGAGCCAGTGTTCAAGGTGAGCTTGAATCGGGAACTACCAAGACAGCAAGTCCACCAACACCATCATCAGTGACTGTCACGTTCGTACCTGGGGTGAGAAACTGGTTCGTGATAGTTTCGTTTGTACCCAGGTTGACGATCTTGAATAGATCCTGTTTGATGATGGAGCTCTGCCCAAATAGTCCATTTCTACCTACTGCCAACGGGTTGATGGAGAGACCCAATGTCACGTCATGGACGCTGATGTTGGTACCCAGAGAGCGGTTTTTGACACGAATCGCAGCTCTTGCAGGAAGTAGAAGAGATGCTGAAATTGTAAGCACTAGCATTGCCGCCGCGACCAACTTCATTGGAATTGCCATGGTATCGACTTAAGAACTCTAAATCAAAGGTTAGTGGCGATTGATAATAGTGAGTACACTAAGATAAAGAAGCTCTGACCTGACGAGCGATATATATGTAATCTTGGGCAGAGACGGTGGAGAATACGTGACGGGAGTTGTAAATGCAGTTGTGAGCTACTGCCCATCAAGGGTCCTTTATACACCTCTAGAGGTCGGCTCTTCCTAGACAAGCTACGAGACAAGTAGTAAAGTCAAACACTAGCAGGATCACACGAGGAGAGCATAGTACAAGCTTCAGAATTATTTCCTTAGACATTTGTTAATATCTTTCGCATTTTCCAACGCTTTGAAACGGGTTCATTATCACGATATCTGTCATGATTCTGAGAACCAAGATCGATAGTATACAAAGGGAAACGACAAACAGTTTCCTTTGGTGAGGAAGAAACTGTCACCTGTCCAACCAAGTACACATTGCTGTAATTAGTTGCTGTACACATTTACTTAGTTGTTTCTAAAAGCGAATCGATTGCGTAAGGCATCAGTTAATAAGTTCTATTGAGATCACGTAATTGTCCTGATAACCAGGAGTCCCTACAAGTACTGGAGCACCCTAATTGCAAGCCAGCATTAATTTTTTCTTTCATGCAAATTGGTATATATTTGCTGCAGGGCAGAGTTCTAATTAAATGAACATCTAAACGATCTTCTGATGATTCGGGATCTTGTGATGATGTACATGATATGTGAAATGATACAGATACTTTGTTGACATAATATACAACCTCGCTGCGATTAGTTTGGTAGTGATGTAAACACAAGATGAAGAAATGTGTGTTTCGAATGCAAGGCAAAGGGTGGTCTATCCATTGATTGGTGTTTTCTGTATTAACCTTGATTTCTGTAAGGGTGAAGTTGGAATAACATCTTATATACTTCATTCAGATATTGTGAAATCATTGAAAGTAGTAGGCGTTAAAGTTTACATACTTTTCCAGTATTCTGTATATCTGCGTGTGGGAACAAAATGTGACACGTATATTAATATCTAGTTCACTTCTAGTATAATTGGTTTCTCGCGGGCTGTTTGGTCCACGCCTAGCACGAGGAATTTTTGCTACAATTGGTCTCTTGAAGTCTGTTTTGAGCCTAAACACCTTTCAATATCGTAATGTGGCATGAATCAGACATGGGGATGTACAAAACAACGTAGGGACTTCCACCAACTTTCTGGTGTAAAGAGGTTTGCTCATGATTAGGCTTCTGATCCTGGAGGATTCAACTTTTGCAATCTCTGGCACGCAGACCGAACACCAATTGGACAGTTAAAGACTTTGGCAAGGAAGTATAGAGGAATCCACCTGTTCTGATCACAACACTGTTCTGAGCAGTTGTGTGCTGTGCAAAAGCCTATCGATAATCAACCGAATCCCATGGGACACTTACGAATGCAAGATGAGCAAGACAGCCACAGCAGGTATACGACGTGAGAAAAGTTTATTCGTAGAGTCTAAAGTAATTTATGACGAATTGCCAGAGTCATGAACTGCAGAAAGAGATCGTTTCGAACTGTATGTCGGTTCTGAATCTTCAACTTTTACCAGCTGCCGCATGGTGGATGCCAGATGCAGAATGGAGTGTTCAGGATCTACAGGGCTATCTATGGCTTTCCAACGAATATCGATACATAGCGCAAATTCCCGATCGGATGCTCCGTCAGGTACAGGACAGTCGAGCCAGCCGAATGAGATTGTAGGTTCTCTTGATTTATCCTAGATTCACTCCACTGTGGATCGACGAAAAGGACCTTGCTTGAAGTTAAAACAATTTGCATAAAGTTAAAAACAAAAGTTAATGTTAAAAATCAATAGAATCTTTTCTTAACAGATGTTTTCCTTGAGATCTAGTCTAATCACAGGCAAGTGATTGCTTATAATAGACTACCTGAAAAAGTGGTCATATCTCCTTTTCTGTTTGGAGGCATCCTCTCTCATAGTTCCAATGTCTGCAAGTATGGTAGAATTGCGGCAGCTATGTTATTAACGTTAGCCGCAATCAACGTTAACAACATAGACTAAGGTGTTCTTCTTTCGTTCTACAGGGTGGTTAGAACTGGAGTGTGTCACCCCCGTTGAAGTGCAGTCGTCTGCCCGAAATTTCGATTGTTGCATGAAAACTCTACAGATTTGTTCTCAGATTCAGCTGCATTCCCCTACTTCTGCTGTGCGGCTTGCGATACGCAACGTATTGAAGATCAATTAACCAATTTGACAGAAAAATAAATCTCTGCCTCTGCTATTCCGGTGTAGAGTATTGGTATCAACCCGAAGACGCTGTTCCCCTTCCTCTCCGTTCTCCTGTGAAATTTAATCAGGTTCGCGTGCAGGTGAGACCTCTCATCATCGCAAATTCGCACTCGGTTTGCTTTGAAAGACTGTTATAGCTCTCCAAGGAATTCGCATCAGGTGGTCATACAGGAGACTTCTTGGAGAGCGCTTACATCAAGCGCTCATACAGTTGACTTCTGTAGCGCATCTTTCTGTTACAGTACCGCTGTGTATCTACTGTTTTAGTAGCTTCTGAATACTTGAACATGGCAACCAGAAGCGAATTATACTCTTGTCTGAGAGTCACAAAGGAACCTTTGGTTTTGATTGACGATATCTCTCCCCCTCGTATACCGGTCTTACATTTTTTAATTGACTGCACCTGATCTTTTAGCTCCGAATACTTTTCTGCCATAGTCAAACGAGACAACTGGTAGACACTCATGGACAAGAGTTCTACCTTACCTGAAGTAGAGTTAAAAGTCCGCCACTGTGATATGACAATGTACTGAGTGTAACTCCTCGAGAACCAACAACTAGATACCAATACCTTCAATGCTAGATTTCCAACAGGTCTCGGCCGTTTGCCCACTTTTAAGCTAACAACAACTTGCCTCTACTGCGTGGACCTACTGTAGGCGAGAGGATCACTAGTTTAGCACGGAGAAAAATTTTGCGTTAGAAGTGGCCAAGTGTTGATCAGCTAAAGCACAATACGGAGCTTATAAAAAGTTGTGATGATCCGGAATTAAATTCCTCCTTACCTTTTCTTTCCTCTCTACCAGAGAACATCTTGGATATGGTCTTGACAGTTGTCAAACGTCCATAAAAAATAGGCCATTCTTATTTCAGACAAAGTATTTGAAGGTAAGTGCAAGAGGAAAACATATTGGTGTGATGGAATTTAGGACCCGGTCGTAACTTTCTAAAGAATCCGGTTCCGTACCGTCTGACAGGACTGACTGTGACGATTTCTGATGGTACCTCTGTACAGATCGTCGTAACTATGAATTACATAGAGAGCTAAATATACACAAGCACGGGCACAAATCGCTGCTAGTAAGGATGCGAATGCAACCAATATAGAAGATCAACTTTGCCACAAATATCCCTGGAAATTCGCACATCGGAAAACTAGATCGGTATTCTGAATGACGTCATGATATGTGAGGAGGAAAGGGAAGCGGCATCATAAACCACAGAATTGGCTGCAGTAAAAGCATGCCGTGGTAATCAAATGGCTCAAGGGCGTGAGAACCCTCCAAAATCATAGACGGGTAAATATAATGCCACTTCGCACGACCAAACGTATGAACAACTTCCACATCACAAACAGATAAATGAAAATTGTGGAGGAGATGCGTATCCAATGTACATACATAGGGAAACCCTGCCATCCGGCCAAGTGTATCCCGTTTGAGTAAAAAGTAAATCCTATCATCTTCTGGCCGGTCAGGTACTAAGTAAGGGTGCTCCTCAGATACACTGCTCCGATTATTTCAACGCTCACGAGCCCGCACGTAAATGATAGTGTTTGGTCAGTGCACAGATCTTCGTCGGCGTTTTTCAGCGTCATTATTTGTCTTCACTAACAGTGCTCCAGATTTTAAACTCACACCACATCCGCATGACAAGAACTAATGTGAGCAAACAAATTTGCCTCACACAGAACTTAGACCGTCCATCACCCCAGCCCATACCTCTCAAGTATAAAAAATCCAATCTAATTACCAACTAAGTAGGAACTGATAAAAGCACAAAGGCCTAATAAATCTGTCATGGACACCTCTCCTTCCTCTCTTGTTAAGGTGTTCCTGGCGGTGATAGGATTATATTTTGATATCAACTCTTGACTTTCAGTTGTACTTTCTGGCCGTACGTGCTCACAAGTAAACCAATTCGCTTTCTCCTGCTTGATGTGTCTTAAAAAATGCAGGCCTATTCACATGGCCAAGTAGAGCTGAATAGAAGTTGGAGCATCGACTTCGTTGGGAGTATCATCACGTGCTGAAACAAGGCTGATTCTAGAAAAGGTTTCTCCTGAATGTCCGTGTGGTGGCCTGGTAGGTGCGAACAAGTAATCCGACTCCTATGCCGACTCCCAAGCACATCCCCAAACCAATACCGACTCCAACCCTGACACCCGCATTGAACCAGGAAAGCTCCCCGTCCTCACCTTCAGTATATCCACTGCCATCTGAAGCATAAAAGCTGCCAAGTCTTGCCAATGCCTTGTCAGTCAAGTCTGCATAGCTCGCTTCAGTTGTTGAAACCTGATGATGGGCAAAGAAAGTTGAGGTCAGGAAGTTGCCATTTGAAGAGTAGCATAATTACATAACTACTTACGCGCTACTGAATCAGAGCAAGCTTACTGTGGCAATGAGACATTGCTCGGTTTCTCAATGTTGCACTAAGCACACACGAGGGCGGAGCTATGAAGTTCAAGTCGACCTCGACAGAAGTAAACAAAGAAAGCACTGAAGAGCCTCGAGAATACGTAATTCGGTAAATGACTGGATACGTAGTATCCAGTCAGTTACCGAAGCGACTATGCCATATGGAAGGACTGCATATGTTACAGCATGGCAAAGGAGGGGCAGAGATAGAGCGAGAACAAAAGGCATTTAGCCCCGTGAAACAAGAGTCTGCAAGTACTCTCAAGTACAACACTGACGCTAATTTCTTTGTCAGCTTGAGAAGGAAAACAAGTATAGCGTAAGACTTGGTTTTCCTTCTCTACTAACCAGACTTCTCTCACGAATGTACTCAACGTGAGTTTTAAGTTGTGGAGGATTGTTTCAGGTGCACTCGAATATGCACAACTCACCTCACCCCCAATCAACTCAAGTAACTAAATTCACAAACTGAGGCTCCAGCTCCAACTATGAAGGTCGAAACAAACCAGACGGCGGTCCTTGATGCCTCACCTGTTGAGGTTGGCCCGCCAACAGAAGATCACTAGAAACTCTTTCTCCCTCTTCACCTTCGACAATTGCATCTAATGTATTTCGGCGGGCGATTTTCCTTCGAATTGTTAACTGCACGACCTCGGTTAGAATAACCGGTGAAGCAGCATAGCGACCGACGACGCACACCTCCATCGATGGGGGACTCAAAACAGCCGTCGAAAACTCCTGTCTCCCTTTGAAAAATGAGCAACCTGGAGACGTAACCGCACAGGTGAGATCCATCTTCCATCCTAGTTTTATGGTTTTGGACAGAGTGCTCATCGACCTATCGCGGTCCACGCCTTCCGAATCGTTCTTAGGGACCGATCGCTCTAAGTTGCCACAAAGAAGCAGCTGCTCTTTTTCATAAACCTCGAAAGAGACACTGCCACTGGCTCTAAGATTGTCTGTGCTCACATAAGTTGCCTCCGACGACTCTGTATCGACTCGATCTCTGCGTAAGGTGATCTTCAGCTCTTCTGAAGGTGAAATTCTTCCACCATTAGCCTCGAGAGCGGTAGAGATATCCCTGGGAGGATATCGCATGGTCAAAACCTCTGGAGCGTCGTCGAGGGGACATGAAGTCACTCTCACGTAGAAAACCCTCACATCGAACCACGAATGAACCTGCGTGGGGCTACCAAAGCTAATATGATCGGCCGTAAATCCGTTCCTGTTCTGCCCGGGAGACTTATCTCCTGCAGGCCGAGGGCTGGTGACACCCTTATCCATCGCTTGTTTTCCTACTGGCAACGCAATTGCGGTCACCCAGTCCTTATGTCACCAGCTATAACGACAAAAATCAGAGAAACTCCCCAAGATTGAACTCTTCCAGTGATTGTTCTTCTTTCTCAATGCTATGCCAGATAATTGCTGCATTCCACCGTCCGTCGCTCTTGCGCGAACCACGTTGTTCCTCAGTAGATCTTCTTGTAATGAAACTTATTGTCAGCCTGTCAAGATAGCCATCCTCCCTCATTCTTTTCCTCGAAATCCTTCTCGATACGATCAACGACTCGCGGCGCCAACAAAGAGAAGAGAAAGAACACTTCAGTGCCCCTCACCCTGACTCTTCACTCTACCTAACGAGGTCGAGCAGATCCGTTTTGCTTCAGGTAGCCGCAGCAATCCGCTTCACCTTTCCCTTGTATTATAAATACCGTTATCAAATTCGACGCAGCACCCTCTTCAAATCCTCGCCACGAATGGACTCAAGCTCAAGCGCTCTCTCTCTACAATCGCCAAAATTCAACGCAAACGATTCCACTTTCAGGCGAATAGAACCTCCGACTTCCCTTCCTGGGTGATAACAATATCTGAATTAAACGAGATTTGAACCGAGAAGAACTGAATGAATCCCCACGGATATAATGCTCAGTCTCTGGAATTGCACGATTTAACAGAGAACTAGAGATTGATTGAACACACTGGATCTTGATGCGGTAGAGGGACATCCCCAATGGCCATCGCCCAGCAGTCTCAAGACAAAGAGAGAGCAAGACCGCGAGCCTCTATGGTATACCAGCACGTCTCGCTGTCGCTGCAATTAACCGGCAGCCGGGTTCTTGGCCGACGGGCAGAATGTAAACTCCCGTCGATATCCCTCACAGTCATCATCCACTGCCCCACCGTCAACCTATCGACGGTGGAGTCACCGTATGTTGTAGTACCCACGCGCGCTTGTTGAGAGTCATGGAATATAAGATCCCCATGCTGTATTTGGTCTCAACGTGGTTGAAACTCCTTTCGAAGCAATCCAACTACATCCTCTTTTACGCTAACTTTCAGCCTTCCCACTGCCATTTTCTGGACCAGATCCTAAACAACGGGTACAGAACCACGTTACGTCCAGGTACTTGAATGTGACTTCAGAACCACGTTCGACACTGCTTTTGCCTACGTGTAGGCCGCTTTGTAGATATAAGGCGTGTCGATAAACCACGCTTAGGGAAATGTCCATCAGTGGAAACCCTTGACAGGATTGTACAGCCGGAAGAATCAACCTACGTGTCACGGCGTGACAGAAAGAAAACCGGGTCCGTCAATGCTTGCGCTGTTTGGTAGGCGGGTGAGGACAAATGTAACCGCAAACTGAAGAAATGCTCTCTTTTCCAATCCAGAGCCGTGAAGAAATTTGCTTATTTTTAGTTGTAAGTCCTGGTCAAAAGGCAAATGGGATGCATATTAGTTCTATCCATATGTCATGAGAGTATCCGATTTCAAGCTTTCATCCAGGTCGTTGCATATCTTCATTACGTGACCTGAACATGTTTTCCCAAACTCACATGCTTTGGGCCCTGCCCTGCCGATTACTCTTCTCTTTACGAAATATATACACACTCCAAACCTAAAAGGATTCATTTAGGAAAGGGTTTTTTGGGATACCTTTCTTTCTTAAAGTCAGATGAGTATTAGAACTATCATTTGATATTAAGTACAGTAAGCATGATAAATACTCTTTTCTTTTTTCATATTCTTTAAATATATTGAATTGGTTATTTCTCTAATTCGAGTCTTGTAAGAAGTATAAAACTCATCTCATCCATTGCGTACTAATATAATTATCATTTTCTGAGGTGATATCATTGAAAAAAATTAATTATTAAATTTCAAAATATGAAGTCCTCGTCTGGAAAGCATTGTTCAAAAGTACTATATTGTAAATTGTTTCTAATTTATTCTCTAAAATAGACAATGAAAGAACACTTGTTTACTATCAATCCTACCGGATATTATACTGTAAAAGAAACAAACCACTTGTGTGCATATGCGTTTAGACCCATCCTCTCCCTGCTCAAAGTCAAGTTGTAGAACTTATCGATGCAGTCCTTTTTGCAAATACGTCTGTGTGGTAGTTTAAGGTAGCTGCGCCTTCCAGCCTTGCTACTTAATAGAAGGAAGAAGGCGACCGCGTAGGAAAAGCTTAATAGAAGGTAAGTTCTTTGTGTCACATCTCTTATGAGCTTCGTTATCGCTCCTGATAAGTGCACCCAGATGTTACATTGGTAGGATCGACGTAGTCCCGCGAAATTGCTATTTGACTGTAAGAAATTTTAATCTGATATTTAATGGGGTTTGCTGCACATCCCCAGCATTGTCACTGTCAGCGTAGTCGTGTCTACAGCGACGTTCTTCTTCTTCGCAGTGTTTCGTTATGGCCAGCTCATTATCTAGTGAAGGTCAGTGCTTTCTGATGCATCTCGACGGACGTGAACGTAGAGTCTTTTTCTCGAGATGTTGGCTTTGAGATATGAGCACAAACGCTCTGATTTGAGACATGACCAGACCTTTTGCATCCACTCTTGTGCGTCCTCAGTACTTGTGCTCTCTGAGGTACTTCTGTGATCATCCTTCTCAATTCGCCCCACGTTACTGCCTGAAACAAATCGCTACCTAACAGTACCAGCGTGTAAATTACTGATGCTGAAAACGACCACTCCGGTGCTATGAAAGTACTCAACTGCGAAAAAGTAATTGCAGGCCAACGAAACGGCAACGTCCACAGTACCCTCAATTTCCAATTATCCTCCTCTTGAACGACGTTGTCCCATACATAAATGCGAGGATGAAAAGTCGCGCTCATCACTACAGTTTAGTCAGCTTATCTATCCTCGCAAAGAGTGCTACTTTTATTTTTCTCACTGGCTACTCCTGACAGTCCTCAGCCCACAGAAACAACTTTCTTGGGGAACCATTTTAGTACTTGCGGAAAAGATGGCCTTCACTTTGAAAGCATCCCGGAGAGAATAGAAAATGTGCGAAACCTCTATAAATAATTTCATCCTATCCTCAACCATCCTGAATGCTAAAATAAACTCGGGTTATGGACAAGTATCTTCCCTTCTGTGGTCTATCCAGAGACTTTTATTGATCTTACTCAATAAAAGCAGCAGCCTATATTTCAACTGTATATCTGAGTCAACATCATTCTCTTCTATGCCAGATATAAGTCAATCACTTTGTCACCGGGTGAGTTTTGGCAAGTTTTACCAGTAAGTAAATCCGGACTTGATTTAGCTTTTACATCATTCTGAACACCTGCAAGGGGGTCCCCTATCTATATTCAGGCCGTAATGTCTGTCAGATCGGTCTTAATGCATGAGTCTTGGAGGTTGGACAAGTGCGTTTTCGTGTGAGGATTGTCTTCGTTGTCAAGATTAATGATGTGTACTTCAGTGGAAAGGGAGATGGTGTGCGTCACTTGGACCATGAAGCTGCAGTCTCCCATGGAATCACCGAAGTCCAATATGTCCGGGGAAATTTTACCTTTTCCCTTTCGATGTGACATGCAGAAGTTGCAGTGACTCAGTGAGTGACTCATGACCGGGTCTCCTTGTTTTTCGAAAATGCCAAAAATACTGAAATCGGTTTATTTTCTTGCAGAAATACATTTTTACTTTTGGAACATGAAGAAACATTCAATTTATTATAACCTTTTAGACGATTTTTAGTCGATTTAAAATTGCAAAAGAATCTTTAGATACATATTCTTTATTTGATACTCTCTTTATCATTGTAAATAGAATGTTGAAGTTATAGACGGTCGCCTTTTCTCTCTGTTATTGTTATAGGAGAGAGTATCTACAAGCCTTTACCAAGTGTCTTAAGTCCATTCTATATTGCACAGCTATACAAAACCAAGACTAAAACTGAGACAAAGAAACTGACTGGAACTGTGAGCTGCTCGTGAACCCGCTAGAAAGAGCACAATAGTGCTTTGATGCTCTGCAGATCAGGCTCATGAGTCATGACTCAGTGAGCACTATTGGTAAGATCCCGTTTGATATTTCCCGCAACCTAGAAATATAGAATACCGATACTTTTCTTGACTTTGAAAGACAAGGAGAACACTGGTGCAGAAAATTGTGCAGAATTGAATAATTCAGATCATTATTTGAGTGGTGCAATCAACCAAGGAATTCGAGACTACAATATAATTAACATTCGTTACCCATTCGGATAATATAGAAGGAATAAGAGAGCTTTTCAATATTAGGCAAAACTATCAGAATGTATAAACCAAAAGTAAAGTAGAAAGTGGGTGCCCTGAAACTGTTTCAGGAGCTGAGCTCTTACAATTATGGGAGAATTAGAATGGTCCAATAAATCGAGCAAACAAAGGTACATGTTATAATCTCATGGCATAGTTCCTCCCCTCTCCATTAAATCCTGCTAAAGACTTTGGCATATAGTCTTTCCATAAATTTATAATTTTAACGTATTTAAATTTCATAAATAATAGGTATTATCTGCTGAACATAATACTAATATATACATTGACAAGAAGTAGACAATCACACAAATTAAATCAAATTATTTATGTATCAGTAACCTGAACTTCTCCAAAATTTTATCTGCAATATGTTATTCAATGTGCTGAACTCTTCCGATCCAATAAATAACAAAGAAAAGGATAGGAAGACCCCATCAAGCCGTACAAGGGAGAGAAAAAAAAGTAACATGAGGCTAAGCACAATAGAGTCTATATGAAAAATCTGCCCTACTCACCTAAGATATAAATAACCCGTTTCAATCAAGTATGTTAAAATTTTGTTAAACCATACGCTGTTATTGTGCTTTTCATATGTCAACAAATGACAAAATTTTGTTAAACCATACGCTGTTATTGTGCTCTTCATATGTCAACAAATGACAACGTTGAGAACTCGTAAGTTTCAAATGAACAGGAGGTTCTCTTAAAGGGTATAAAGGCGACCGCGTAGGAAAAATGAAGGATGGGAAGACCCCATCAAGCCGTACAAGGGAGAGACAAAAAAGTAACATGGGGCTAAGCCCCAATAGAGTCTGGGATCATTTGCGTTATGTGACGATGCGTCGGTTTCCCAACAGGCTCTTGAACTTTGTCTTTAACTCCATGTGACAGTAAAGTATTCGGTGCATGGAATAACATTTCTTAGAACGACGTCAGAATTCTCGCGCATGCACTTACTGAAAAGTTTCCGCCACGAAAGTTCGCATGCTCATACTGAAGACAAGGATGACAATGAGGCCTTTGATTGTTCACTCAACCAAAGGCGAGATGGCAAGGAATTAGTGGTAACGAGGCACAAAGTCTTCCTTACGCTCAGCACGAATATGTTTCGTTCCCAAGTTGGCTGACTATGATTTTGATCCTCGTTGCAGCGTTTACCAAGATGTGGACCAATGAACCAAGTAGGTAGCCACTTCAGACGAAGGAAGTGTCAAGTCGAAGCATGGGCATGAAAACATGCATGGTGGACCCTTAAGCAGAGTTTAATTTATGGTCTATTGTTTAAGTTCAGTACTGAAAAATCAAGGTCAAAAATGAGTTTGACCATATGCGTTACTCCTAGAGAGATAACTTCGATTCGGAATATTGCCCCTGTGAACTGGAAGGACATCAGTAGAACATACGATAAACGAAGGAGAATACATGTACAAGATATCTATAGTGTAGATGTTTTACACACGTGCAAATGAGAAATCCTCTTTCTTTCTCCATGAAGAACTTTCTATAATGAACATGTTCCTTACATGCAGCTTTCATGAATTGAAAGAAGCTAAAGTGCAGTAGCGTTTTCAACACAATTTATATCTCTTCAACATCGTCCAAAAGACCAAGATTAACTACGAGAGGCCCCAACAATATCCATTTAATTGCTGTAAGGATTCTAAGATGCTCGAGAGCCAAATGGAATATCCGGAGGGAAAAGACAGAGAGTACAAAATCACATAGAAATACGGATGGAGCACACTAGCCAGAGACCAAAGCCACATAGGCCCAAGCCCAACATGGAAAAATAACCAAAATAACACTCAAAATAACCCAAGTAGCAAACAACATACTCCTGACCTTGATGATAAAGGCAGTCTAAAGGTATGTATGTACAGAAGATGTGGAAGGAGGGGACTATATGTGTTAGGAGCTCCTACTGCTGTTGCTTGCTGGTGAAGACCCAAAACCTATGAATGTTGTAAGGTGACGGATACCCACTACCAATAGTAAGAGGTGAGTGGCAAACAAGATAGCAAGTACTCCTCTCCACTATAGGGGACCCCGTGCTGCATCATGAAGGAGATCATCAGAACGGTGATGGAGATGGCCAAATATCTCCACCACCAATAGGATGAAGGTGTTGGAGGCGACTCATCCAGCATAGTGGTCCTCCTTTTCCTTGGTAGCAATAGTAGCTACAACTCTTGCATGTGAACCTGCTTTAACCAAGGACTTTGGTCAAAGAGGGTTTGTGACCACCACATCATATAAGGTATGTTGGCCGTTCATGAACGTGACTATGTGTGTCCTCACCCTCCAAAGAGGAGGTCCCACTAGGTCCAACCAACACTCAATCTGAACTTGGAAATGAGTGGATCAGAGGATTTGAGCTATTGTGTCATGGAGTGCATCATGAACTATGGTGTGCTCTCCCCTCTAGCAAAACTCAAAATGTGGATACCCTATGTGTAGAATGTAGCCCCATGGATCCATTGATTTAGTAGACCTAGTTTGCTAGATGTGGTAAACCCCATCATAGGTAGAGTGTCATGTTAAACTCCTCCAAATTGAACTAAAAGTCTTATACCAAAGGAGAGGCATAAAGCCATGCACCCAACTCTTACTCTCCATAGGAGAGAATCCTAGCTCCATCAAGAATAGGTGCCTCAATGATGATGCTAGTAAGGGTGTGGGTGTGGGTGTGCATAGTCTCACTAAAATCTATATAAGTCTTCCTAGAATCTAGGATACAAAGCAAACAAATTGGTACAACATTATGCATATGGGTCTTTGCAGTACGTCACGAGCCAATCAAAGAGATGACTAGAATGCATGAGTGCCAAAATCAATTGTTGTGATGGGTGCCTATAGGAAAGGACGAGCATGGGCACTAGCAGTGCTTTTATTTTACCAATAAGAGGGCCATTAGTGCCCATGCTCTTGGAAATACCATCAGTCTGATCACCTCCTAGAATATGACACTGTAGCCTCCCATGGTTCCGGGAGAGCAATGTGTAGTTTATGCCACTTGCATGCTAACTATAGGAGCATGCATAGCCACAAAAGAGTTGAGGAAAGGGTTTTGGGTACAAAACATTGTGGGAGGATGGAGTATACCACTTGGGTATTCCCCAAGCAGGGAGGAGATGAGCATGGGTTGTAACATATAGCAAGGTGTTAGAGACAAATGTATTACAAAATTCATCCTCTAGAACCCAAAAGCCTCAATCTCTCAATTGGGAACAAGAACCAAGTGAGAAGTTTGAAGAAGTGAGAGTAGTACTTGGACTCCAAACTTTGCATTTAGGAGTCTGGATTCATAAACCTCTAAGTTGAAAGTGAAAGTAGATATAGCCTAAACTATATCGTGCTCCATATGTCAATACGTGTATCATCTAAAAAGGAAAGAAAAAACAAGAGGGGAAAACAATTGCAATTTCTTGCAAAACAGTGTAGTGAACTAGGGCAAACAGAGGATACCAACTCTTTTCTTAGTTAGATATATGGAGGGAGAAACGAGTACTTAAAAATATATAAGGAAATGCGAACCGGAAGAGTTATCTACACTTTTAGATTGAACTACCACATCTAACTACGGTATTGAAAGGGAAGTTGCAGCCAAAACTAAATCAACAAAAACCTGAAAAATGACTTATGCAAACAGCGCCTCTTGCGGTACTCCCTGGCCGTCCTTCGCCGTCGCCGCTTGGACTTTGAAGCACGATGCAACCCTCGCCGGCTGACCACAGTCAGCAAGTAGCGAAACATGGGAAGTCCAGACAGAAGGCCGTTGACTCTGTCTCCACAATAGCAGGCAAGGGCGGGATGTTTTAGCGAGTAACCTTCTTCCATGCTGTCAAGCTAAAACTGGCATTTGACCTTGGAACTGGCACTGCTTACAATAGATCTAACGATCAGTTTAGTGATTGCGCTAATCCTAAGTCAGTAAATTAAGCAGTAGTTATGAAGGTCCCTCTTCCGCAAGTCGCAGATTAGCGGGAGTGATAAATGCGGCCATCTTTATCCACAGAGTCTGGAGCCGAAGCGGGTGACGCTGCTTTGGTCGCCTCGATCTAAAGTAGAGGGACTGTTAGGGACTCAGTCGGGGTCCACAGGCTTGTCGAGGGCAAGTAGAGAGCGTCAAAGAGTGCTACTCTCATGGGACGAAGAATTCCCACTACGTGGCTCAATCTTGTCCCTTACTGAGTCGTGCCTTCAAGAGGATTGGACCCCGCCGAAACTATCAGCGGATTCTTTACTTTATGTCAATCTTGAAAACTGAATCAAAAGAGGAGCACGACCATTGCATCTTTCAATTATCTCTATGGGACAGATCGAAAAAATGAAAAATGTGTACGATCGCGTAGGAAATATGTACTCAGATGGTTGCTCGTGATGGGGCTAGTGTGTCTTATGAACTTGCTAAAAATATGAATGAAATATTTGTAGGATTACTAAAAAGTAAAATATTTATTAAAAGGATAAAAATAAATAGGATAGATTTTTTAAAAAAAAAATTTATGCCCGATGTAATAGAAATCAAAAATCAAAAATCAAAAATCAAAAATCAAAAATCAAAAATTCAAGAGTCGTATATTTCTGGTGGAATGAAAAGTAAATCTTTATGGTACTTTGATTGATTTCAAGGCTCGTATTTTCAACCATATGTTAAAAGTCTATAAATCTTGCTTTATAGACTTTCAAGACCTTGATTTGGGTGGCAAAATCGCTATAGCAGATTTAATATGGTTTTAGCGATTAATATCATATCTAACCAAAAATTACTAAGCTTTTGAATAACATTAATATGAATTAATTAACATATATAAAATATCTTTTAGTTTCTAGATGAGTAGACATATCAATATATTATATGGGTTAGTACTTGTGTTATTTATATTTATATAAATACCCCGTACAGATTTATCGGAAATTTTATCTCGAATTGGATCTTCACTGAATAATACTTATTACTTACATAAATTAATAATTATTTACATATGTGCACCCGAGACCTTGGGCTTTACCACATATCCATTTCCCTTAGTGACATACCGTATTTATAATGGGATAAATCCAGAATTAAATATCTTGTCTTTTGTACTATATGCATTATGTTTGCTAAATTCATATCAAACAACATATATTAAATGGACGGGTTATATCTTAAGAATGTATAGTTTATAACATCCGCTATCCCCATCGCGCGTTACGTTATCCCCATCTTTCATCTTTTGATTCTCCTTTGTACCGCTTGATGTGATCTTCTCATCCTTCATGTGTTCTACGTGGTCTCCTTTCTCATCTTCCGTTAATAATATAAATCCCGATGACGGTTTCTCCAGGTCTTATCATGGTATTAAATATATTATAATGTATATCTAGATTTATGATCTTGCGGATGTTTTTCTATTCGTTTTATAGAATGAACTTTACTGTTACTCAAAATCTAAAATTTCAACCAATAAAACAATGGTGTTATATCTCCCTTGTAGAACACTTGTAACTTTTAAACGTTCCGATCTCATCATTTCATAGAAAAACCAACTAACTTCCCCTGCTTCACACAAGATATTTTACTCCTTATATAAAACTACACAAACTGTGGTTCAGAGAATAATCCGTCATATTGTTGTGTTTTCGTCGACCAAAGTTCCAAGATGTCAACCTAAAACTAAGCAATCTGTGATTCAACATGCTCTAGTATGATAAATTGTCGATTACACTTGGGAGATTGAGTCCCCATGAGCTGAACCACCACTGCAGCTATCGGTGACCCCAATTCAACCTCGTATGTAGTCTTTCTTAAATGCCAAAAGAAAAAAGGCGACCGCGTAGGAAAAATGAAGGATGGGAAGACCCCATCAAGCCGTACAAGGGAGAGACAAAAAAGGTAACATGGGGCTAAGCCCCAATAGAGTCTGTATGAGAAATCTGCCCTACCGCACCTAAGATATCTGAGCTATGCAAGTCGTACGGTCTACACACAACTGGAGCATCCGAAGAAACATCACCTAATGTGATTGCTCTCCTATGGATTGCACCAGCCACTGCCCTCTGTAGAGCAATGGATACACGCTGTCTAAAGTAAGCTACAAAGTATGAGAGTGAGAGTGGTACCCCCTGCCGCCTAACATGATAAGCTCTCGCGCACTCCCTGACAAATGTGTCAAATGCCATGTCCATCGCTCCATATAACTCCAAGGCTAGAGGAACAAAGAGGTGACCTCGCTGCATGCCCCTATACTTGGAGACCTTGCGACCTGTTGCTGCACTCGCCGCCCATCCAGGGGGATGGGTAATCACTCCCTCCGAAACTGTATCTCGCGTAGGGTCCGTCACCACGACATCCGCTACTGTCACCTGATCATCTCGGACCAAGTATAAGTCTGCCCTGACACGTGTCGTCTGCAACGCATACGAACGCTCCCTCCAAGCCAAGTATCCACTCTCTCGTGCCATAGCAAACTATGTCTCTAATGGCATCATGGGTAGCTATCCTCTGTCCTCCAAAAGGACACCGTGTCATGTGGACCGCCGCTGCATCTAGTGTAGAACCACACTCACAAGTGAGTAGTGAAGATGCAGATGGGTGGCCCAAACCTAGGCAAAACCTCATCGCTGTAGAGAAAGTAGCCGGTGCAAGTCGGAAAGCCCTAATGCATGGTTGAGCTAGGATCCATGAGCCTGCACCCTTGCCGGAGCAAGAGCGTAGACGTGCTCTAGTAGCCTGAGGAATGGACGAGTCAACTAAGAGAGAATGTAGCGTATGCTCACACTGTCGCTCCATCAAGGAAGACTGTAGACCTCTAGTCCAATCTGATGATAGTAAAGCAAACGGTGGAAAACCCTCTCGTGCTCGTGGAGATAGACTATCTCTCGTCTGCCGCAATAACACCTGGAGAGAAAAGGATCCTCCCTCCACCTCTATCACATAAGTCTCCAAAACCGGCCTATCAGCAACCACAAAACGAGAGGCAAGTAGGGGTGCCGAGAGAGCCCAACTACCCAAAAACGCTATAGGTGCCATCTCCTCCATAGAAAGCAAGCCAACCCCACCACATGAGATCGGTAGAGCCGTCTGTCTACGTGCCAAATCCCCTGTCACACACTCAAAAGTCCCTGGTCCAATAATATCACCAAAGACTCCCATAATCCTCCTATCAAATGCTCTCAGACGTGATAGGAAGGACGATGAGGGGGGAACTGTACGGATGAGGTAGGATGGTCGACGAGCAATACTGGAAGAGAGTATACCAAATGCCACCTGCGGATCTCCTAGTAATGGAAGGTCATCCACATGGAGAACATCCTCTGCAAGGGCAGCGTCCAAGAAGCGTGTGACAAAATCCTCCGATCCTACTGGCACTCCAAGAACACGAAGTCCCTCTGTGGATGTGATACACCCCTCTGGAAGCTCAAGGTGGGGAGGGATACCTAAAGGGGACCATGCCCTATACTTTGACACCTTGACTCTCAAGCCTACTAGATGTAGCTCGGTAGTCAAGTAGTCAAAGGCCTGCCTAATCTGATCTACAGGGCCTACGATGTGTGTATCATTTGCCAAGGATGGAAATACACAACCTGGCATGGCCAAAGTAGTAGACAGGAGAGCTCTAAAGTGAGCCATGGCAAATAAGGGCCCCCCCAAAGGATCTCCCTGATGTGTACCAACAGCTGACTCCAAGACGGTGACTCCCTCCTGTGAACCACCATGCTGGTAGTAAAGGGAAGCAGGAGAGCCATAAAAAGACCGCACAAAAGGAATGAGACTCGCCAAGGATCCACCAGCCTCCCTAAGCTCTCTAAAGATGGATGCACGTGAGATGCTATTAAAAGCGTTCTCAACGTCCACCTGTAGGACGACCCACTCCGGATGGATATCTAGGAGTGCTCTAATGCCTAGAGATATAGCCTCACATCCTCCAGGTGTAGCTACTCCAAACTGATGTGGACTAAGGTGCTGTTGAAAGTGAGAACGATGCTGAAGGACAATGGTACGACTGACCAAACGCAAAAAGATCTCTCCAATAGCAATCGGTCTAATGCCTCTTGTGTCCTTCTCGATCGCGAGAAGTCGACTAGCACCTAAGACCCGACTAACAGACATAGGAATATCTCCTCTTGCTACTGCTGCAACCACCTGAAACAACTCAGTAAAACCACTAGAAGGATCATCTGCCTGGAAGCAATCTCTAAGGTGCTCATAAACCATCCCTGACAAGCCTCCTGAGGAAAGGTGAGGGGCAGTGCACAATGCTTGTGCAAATAGCGACCTATCAAGACATAAAGGCTGCTCAAGCTGATAATCTAAGACCTCTAGTGGTAGTCCCTCTACTGCTATAGGATGCAATGAGCGTAGGGAAGAGATGGTCTCATCAGTAGGACTCGCTATAGATAGAGGGTGTAGCGCTCGTGCTGCTCTACTAAACTCTCCCACCTGACCCAATGTCCTACATCGTCGTAATCGAGTGGAATCTGTGGTATCCTGTGGCGATGTCTGTCTCCTAAATTGTGTAGCCCTAACAAACTCCTCCTGAAGGGCTGCCCAATCCCCCGCTCGGAATCGACGAAATCTAGCCGCCACCTCTCTATGCCCCGCACGTCCCCCTCTAGCATAACGAAGACACCATCGAGGGAGTAGGAGGAATAGGAACCACGCTAACTCGTCCAAGGGATCACGTGCCAAACGATCCAGTGGTAGGTGAAAAGCCTATCTAGCCTCATCATGGAGTGTGCGGGGTAGCCTATGGAATAGACGTGGACATGGAAAACTAGTCTCAAATAACCCCAAAATGCAACCCGCCTGAGAAGCTAACCACTCCCACGACTCGATCGGTATCCCTGGAACGATCAACGAAGGTATAGAAGAAGCGTGCATAATCCCGAGTGTCACTGCTGTCGATGTGGTCGCTCGTCTCACGTGGGCATCCCAAGTGGTCCAATCATAGTCCTTGTGCATCCTTCCCACATGGGTCTTTACCCCTTGCGAGGTAAAGCGTCGGTGACACACCGGACATGGTGTATCCCGACCCGCTCTAGGCGACCCCACATGGGAAGGTGTAGCCATGGCTAGCACAAGAATAGTGATAGTAACACATGATACTCCTCTCCATATCTCCCCATATCTGCAAAACATTATATATTTTCTTTCAACTAATCCGCGTTTACTCTCTAGCTGACTAATATCAAAGAAATTAGGATATGTAATGCACTACACCTTATTACAATTGGAGTATATGACAAATATCAAATTGTCATACGAAAGTCCCAGTCTGTGCACAAAATGTATGTGTATATGTATAAAGTAAGATGTGTATCTCGTACTACGTTATACAATCAATAGGAAATGTTTTTAAAACTTGGTATCTTTAGTAGATGTACGATACCTTCTATTGGATATTCTGTGTTGTAGAAGAATTATTAGCAGTCTAATAAAGTGATATTTTGTAAACAAATATATGTTACTGTACAGAACATTACGCCAAAGAACACAACAAAATTTTAGAGAAGGTAAGGGAGTGAGAAACTGTCGCATCATCTCTTATCTAGAATGGTTCTAGAATGATGAAGAGTAACGAAGCAGAGTTTATTCTTATCTTTTTCCTATTTGTTTTATGGTCAGTTAATATATTACAAAGTTTTAGTTTATTTTCAGGATTTTATAATAACGTAAAATTTGATATTTGATATTTGACATTATCGTAAAAGAAAAAGACGTAAAAAACCGCGTAGTGAAAAACCCCGTTAAACCATACAAAGATAAAATTAAGACGTAACATGAGGCTAAACCCCAATATTACAAGGATGAAATGTAAGGTGTAAAATGGGGCTAAGTATCGGTATACGTTACTATCCGTAGGTGGCTATCGGTTGTGTGGTAGCAGGCACTTAATACTCTGTGTAAATGTAAAGATCTCGTTCCTCCAGATGAGACATGAAGCATGGGAAGACCCAACTCCAGATGAGATGGTTATTCATTTAGACAGGGCAGACTGCATCTATATCCAGTCTTATCCATCCGTACTTTCACATGTTGGTCATGAGAAGTCAACACGTGTAGAAGATCTACGGTTTCTAAAATCGTCTCCATATAGGATCTACGGCTTCACTGCGGGGCTCGCCATGGAGCACCTTGCTGCGGTTTTCATCACAAGCTTTAACAATTGGACGATAGATGGCGTTTAGCTTAGAGAATAAACATGTGCCAGGATTTCAAAGCCCAAAAATAACACTTGGTCTCGGTATCAAGTCAGAATTTAAAAGTCGACACTAAGTAACAAATAATATTTAACAACTGATATTCAAAGTGTTAAAGACTTTCACGAAGATTTAGTTTTGTTTAAACTTTAGTCTAGTTTAGTATTCATATAACTTCCTAGGCAAAGAAAATATATCATCGCAATGAGTATGTTTTATATATTACATTTAAACTTAAGAGTGTGTTGTATATTTTTTAGCACAAATTTCTGATAAATAATTTTAATAAAAAACATGAAAACGTTTTACTCAAGATATAACCTTGTGTATATCGTTTTACGATGCTATGTTAGACACTTCTATTATATTATATTTTAAAATAAAATAAAAATATATAGAAAAATGATCGATGAAATTATAGAAGGATAATAGATGATGCTTTATCAGGTAATTACATAGTTTTATAAACTATATAATTTTCATATTAAATTTTTTTATTTATAAACCCATTTCACCTTTTTCTGCTCATCCACCTCACCTCACCCTCCTGTTCTAACACTTCAAGCCGGTCAGATTGGATAGTCGTGTGAAATTGATAATTGTTTCATGTGGGGGTATGATTATAGGATTCTCTCTGCATCATATTTCAACATTGTAACCAAGATCATAACCTAGCGAGAGTGGTTTGATTGTATCGTGCCGGATGGGGGAGGTGAACGTGCCCAAAATGTCAAGTGGGTTGACTGTTTCTGTATTTTAAAACACTGATAGTAAAATTCTCATGCTGAGACTACTGGATGGCCTGATGAGTCTTCCCATCCTTCATTCTATTTTACGCGGGCTTTCTTCCTTTTTAAACTCCTCAACACAAATTAAAGAGTTCGGGTCTTTTCTGTAATGTGCACTAATGATCGGATAATCTCCTTCATAATGATGATCGTGTACATCTCATGCATCCAATGAACCCGCCACCAAACTCACCTTGACAATTGAGCTGTCATTTGTCATCGTGCGATTCTGGTGGTGTATAGGGATCATCACACCATTTGTATATCGTGTATCAGCATGGAAGTCTCGAGGTCCAGGAGGCAACGAGGATTGCAATTATCTTTCCAGGCAATCTCACACGAACTTCATGATCGCATCACTGCATTATCTTTTTAGTCAGTATTTCTCCGCATGTGTTGGTTCAGAAGAGTGCTGTTCTTTAGTTTATACGAAGAAAACTGGCAAAATGAGGTGAAATTGGAAAGAGACCTCTTTAGATGACTTAAGCGAGTCTTTCACTCTGTGATAGGGGCGAGGTGATTTCCATTGGCTTTTCTGTTTTGTTAAATATCAAACCTCCTTTAAACTAGATTGTTAGTATATACTATACTAAGATAACAATAACATGTTCTACTGTTGTATCCGGAACTGCAAATGGCCTTTTCTGAGATTTAGTCGTTGTCTTTGAATTGTAGTTTACTAGTAAATCTTTTGAGGCCTTAATTCACACGCGAAAGCTGTAGAATCAGTCATATTTTTCCCTGTAGATAAGATATGATCCCATCTTGATTTGTTTACAAATGAGAAATTAAAGATTAGAAATTCCTTACTTATATTTAAAGTTGGCACTACTCTTTATCAATCCGTGGGTACCACATCCAAAAGATCTATGGTTTTCTTATTTATTTGTAAGGGTACGATATCAAAGACATCAGGTCCAGACAACCTCACAGGGTATCAATTGTGGATGCAACAAGATGATATGGATAGTGTTCTTGTTTTCGAATGGGGCGCTCCTCTACCAAATCAAGTTAATACCCCATGTTCGGTGTATTCAATCCCACTTCACGTGTAAGAAGTTTCAGTAAATCTTGTGATGCATATCGTTCGAGATACGAAACAATACCAATTTGCGAATATGAACAGGTTAAGAAACGGTCTCTAGCATATACTCGAAGGTAGCTGTTTAAACTCGAAGGAGTCATCTACCATCTACCATCTGTTGGTACTTGCGGTGTAGGTGACCATGCGCTTAGCGATTACCAAGCACGCAGTGCACCATGCACAGTCCGTAGATAGACGGATTATCTACGCAGGTGTCAAGTTTAGGACATTACCGGGTTGTCAAAATGTGGTGATGTGAAGGTTACATGGTCTTGTACAGAAGTATGTTTGTGGATATTACTATTATGCAGATCCTCGATACGGATACTATTGGGGTTTAGCCACATCTCTTCCTTGTAGGGCTTGATCTTGATGGAGTGTTCCCATCCTCCATGTTTTCTACGCGGTCGCCTTTTTATGGATAACACTGTTATTGGTGCTACTTTTAGGAGGAAGTCATGGAACTTGATGTCCACCTCTAAGGAGACGCAACTCATGCAACGATGGCCATAGGGGAACATTATTCATTGTTCATAACCTTACGGTCTGCTTGGTCGTTGTTGTCGTCCCATGGGCGAGGTGTTGTATTATTGTCTACAGCACATTTGTACTGCATCGGAGAGACCGGGAAGAAGCGAGGGTTGATGTTTGGTAAGTTGTCCCTCTGGTATGGTGATGTCAGTTCTCAACCTTTTTGCCCTCATCCGGACATGATGGAACTAATCCTTTCATCGAGTAGCAAACGGACACATGGAGTTGGCCTTCTCTTTTGATTCCAATTGCATTTTGATGTTGCCCAGTAAACTTTACCTCCTCCCCGCCACCAAGTGTGAGCCCTCCCTTCTTCATCGGATGTTTTCTCCCTTAAGCCCACTGGAAAACCCACATGAAAACCTACTGAAAGCCTCACCAGTAAATCTTATCCTCAATACCTAGTCTACCTTCCTCGCATGATGGACTTCCATCCGTTAATCATGAGTAGCTTCAAGTGTCTATAATGTTTCTTGATGGGGAAATCTTATTCTCTTTTTTTACCTCTATAGTACAAAAGCAGGAGCTTAACTGCCTAGAACTCCATGTAGTAACTCATAGCATATTATGGTAGTTCCCATTCACCACGACAACTTCTGAGGTCCTGACTCCGGCTGTTGGAGATCACCAGTTGAAGATCACAAGCACCCGGAAATAGAGAGCACAAAAACTAAATTAAACAACCAATCTTTGTTCCGGTGAATGTGGATCGATGAGACTTGCAATGTCCCGACGCCAGAGGCTGAGGATCACTGGTTGTAGATCGCGGGCACCGAACCACTGTAGTCGAAAAGATTCAGCACACCAAAAAGAACATGACAAATCGGTGTGGGATGGAGACAAGTAGGGTTCTGAAATACCGATGGAGTGATCCTTGTTCACTTGGGCTCCACTTCGATCAATGCCAGGCAGAAACCTCGGATCTTTCATGTGATCTTCTGATCCTCTTGTCATATTTTTGGGTCCTGTATCTCCATCCCTTGCCACCTGGATGACACTTTCATGATCCTGTTGTGGACGCTTCCTGGAATTAGACCTTTGAAAGTTCTCTTTTCCTAGGCTGTGAATCCTACTTCGGTCGTGGTTTACTGCTACGTTGTGAGTCATATCTTAGGTGGTCGAAAGCCAAGGAAGAGACAAACTACGTTTGTTGTTTCCTAATACCTGTGAGTATTGTCAACCACCAGTGACATGTGGTGGAATTGAGTTCGGCGAAAGTTGGGATGTTAGGGTGTATGTGAAGAAATCCAGCGATCAACCAGATTTGGAGTCAGTCTGTTGTCTTTAGCTGTTGAGGTTATTCGCCAACTTTATTTGTGATTCAGAGCTGATCTCCATCTTCATCTATTCTTCCACCTTCCGCGAATACAGAAAAATTCCAATCAGGACTTTTGTGAAGGTCGCAGTTTCTCAACATCCAATACTTTAAAACAGCGTTAAACGTGTTTCATGAAAATGAGTAGCTTACCATGAACTCATACCTCCCTTTGGCTTTACAACATGACAACTTTGACTCGTAGCCCGGAAGGTCTCAAAGAACGGATTATCCACCAACAACTCTAGTCCGAATTCCTCATGTCAGCACAGGAATTTGAACTCTCATGCGCTGTTGGACTTGAGACTAAGCAGATAACTCTAATATATGGAGATGAGTAGCTTATCATGAACTCATACCTCTCTTTGGCTTTACAATGTGACAACTTTGACTCGTATCCGGGAAGATTTCAAAGAACGGATTATCCACCATCAACTCTAGTCCAAATTCCTCATGTCAGCACAGGAATTCGAACTCTCATGCACTGTTGGACTTGAGACTAAACAGATAACTGTAATATATGGAGATGAGTATGTGCTTCGAAGCGCATAACTAAAACTGCAAACTTGCTGTAGGATAAATTCTCAAAAAGATGCACATGCTGGCCAAATACTCCTCAAAATGCATTTCCAGCCATGATAATATTGTAAAAATAGCACAGTCCTTTCTAACTCAATTGTTCGACACCCAATGAATCAACACACATGCGCTCCCCTCTTGGATATTTTTTATTTTCTCAACATGTATATGCAGATTCTATATAGCTGAACTTCCCGAGCATGAGTCTTCGTTAATCTATAAAGTTGTGGGAATGTTTCCTATCATTGCTCGATCTTAACTCAGTCTCTTAGGACTGATGTATATTAATCAAATTATCATAAATGAGTATATATATAATATTTATTACTGCCAACATATGACTATATACTCATCTAGAGACAAAATTTAGCGAAAAAGAATAATTTATAACTAGATATTTTTTCAGCTCCGTGAACTTCGTGTTCCTACTACGTACTAAATTTTGATATCGAGTTCAGTACGTTCGGAGGATCTCAATAAGGTGAAAAACAAGGAAGTTTACTTCAGATTTGGTATATCTACATATGCTCTTGAACTCCATTGCAAGATTGAATATGGTCAGTTTTGTATCTCTTCACATATACGCGATTTACCAAAGAGATCATAGGATGGTTTCTATTTACTTATTTATGAAATCTCTTTAAGAGTAACACTAAACCCATTAGAATAATTTGACATCCCATTAAACAGTCTACGGTAATCAGTAATTCAAATAATAGAATGCTCTTTAGGAATCACCCAAAGAAAGAGCAGAATATGTGCTAGACCATTTTAAATAAAGGTCCCTAAAAGTTTAAGAGCACCTCGTAACCTTTTACTAAACCTTTAACCTCGTAAGCCCATTCATCACAAATTTTATGGCATGGCTGCGAAGTCCGTAAAAATGTCTTCAAAATCCGTTTGTGTATGTGGAGTAAAATAGTCCGACAAGATTTTTAATTTGCAGTACATTCCCGGAGATAGAGTTGAATTTATCTCCAAGAGGATGTTGTGGTACATCTTGTGGTACATCTTTCATCTAGAAAACCCAGTTTGACGATGCACTATACGAGCTTGAAATTACTACCAATCACTCCAAAACAAACGCACGAAATATGACTTTAATAGTATCCTGAACTAGAATCCTCCAAACACAAATGCAGGTGAGAAGATACCTCAGGACCTCAGGTTTACAGCAGTTTAAAAAAATGTAATCTGTAGATTAAGAGTGTGCTATTAAATTGAATGGAGTGTACTATTAATGTGAACCTTTTAGAACCCATTGACAAGGACACCAACTTGAAGTTCATATGATGCATAAAGGTATGTGAAAACTATATATTTTCTAGAATATGTCATGGGACCTAGTAGGTGTAACTTTCACTTTTAAAATTTTTTTTCATCAATATCTCATATTTTTGGTGATGGACATCTGCGGATTTTTGTAAAACAGGTGGTATGTTGAAAGTGATGATTCTTTCATAAGAAATTCCATATTTAAAAATTGTATCCTATAAATAAAATTGAACATCTTTGAGAAGATGCAATATTGTAGAACGAAGGTACACCAAAATTTTCAAATTCAAAATTTTAAAACATTTCTCCTGTAAAATTAGACAATCAAAATACTGTAACCGTTCATATACTCCTTGATAAGTACATGCTTTATGCTAATTTATTATGCTCTTAATTATGCACTAATTTATTGTTTTTTTCGCAGTTAGTAATATCCATCTCTGCTGTCATATATTTAACGAAGAAGCTCTTAAACTTTCCTCTAGAACCGGAAAGGGACACACATACGATAACAAAAAAATAGGAAAACTTCATGAAGCCTTAAAAGGAGAAAACATGAAAGGTAAAATGAGACAAGCCCTTGTAAATCGATACGAGAAAAATATCTTATTGCATTAAGAATGTGAGAGCCATGTAAGTTAACGGACTACACACCATTGGAGTAATATATATAATATTCGAAGAAACGTAACCTAAAGTGATTACTCTCGTACGAGAAACTTATGATTTAGAGTACCTTAAGGTTTAGTGTTTAGGCTTTACCCCTACATTCCTCTAAAATAGCAAATATGATATTGTATGGAAACAGTAAATCACTCAATTCTTTGGGTAATCAGGATTTTTTTAATAAATTTTTTATATCGACTTTTAACCCGACACCCGCTTTAAATTTACAATGTTATGCCTTATGCATAATGAATCGATTAACTTCTAAACATTCATTAAATAAACTTATCGTAATGTACAACAATTGTAAGGATAGGCTTAACAAGATCCCATACTTTGATTAAGCGGTATTCTAAGTTAGCAAAAGGGAACAAGTTAATTCTTTTCTTTGTCTAGTTGGTTTGACATGGCTTGTCAATCGTACTTGGTTATGTTTTTACAAAATATAAAGATTTTTTTGAAAGTATTTTTTTATTTCTTGTATGCAATACCAGTAACTAGATATATTATCTAGAGATGTAAATTGACTTGGTAATATCTAGAAGGATGTTATATATGATAGATTAAGAAGATCAAATTAAAATATCATCAAAGAATATTTCCACTTATAGAGTAGGAGTCTAAAACACCTTGAAAACTTCAGAGCAAATTTTGGAGGCCTAAACAGATGAATTAGGCCTAAAAAATGAATAGAATTTTCTTGTATAGAGAAAAAGGATTGCTTTCCCCTCCTTTGTTTGTCTTGTTGAGCGCTTTCCAATGGTACCTTACCCATGTGATTCTGAGCTTCATACAAGAATATTCTTTAAAGATTTCCTCAGGTCAAACTTGTTTGATCAACCAGATAGGACAAGGACAAGGACTTACATGTCATTCATCCATACAACTAATCTAAGTGCGGAACTTGCTTATATATCACCAATCCATGTATCTGACCCAAGGGTGGAGCTTCTTTTGAGGAGATCCTCTTTGTTATATAATAAAGAGAAGGTGATCCTTTGGGACATCAGAGTGTTGAGTGTTGAGTGTTGAAGCTTTGTGTTTCATCTCTTGTGTTTTTCTTTGAGATTCTCCTATCCTCGGAATATTGTACCGTAATAGAGAAAATCAAGACATAAACATTGCAATTCATGGTTAATGTGGATTGTAATTAAGTTGGACATCTTATACCTCTTTCCCAAGTTTTAGTCAAGAATTAAAAATGTTGGTTGAGTCTTACCCAAGAATCAATCATAACCAAATTCAAACCAGATTTCTTAAGTTGGGTCTAATAAGTTGGGAGCTTGGTTTGCATTTTTTTTTTCTGGTTTTGCTCCCTAGAGCCTCAAGTTCATGCCAAAAATTATGTTTACTAAACCAGTATTCAATTGCATTCCATTTTGATTTTGATTACATTTTTACTTATGTGCACCATTTCCTTATAATAGCTATGGTTTTTGTGATAACCCAACATCAGCATACTAATAGTATAGGCACTAAGAACAAGTATTTCTCCAGAGGATATTGATTGGGTGAAAGACATGACTAAGAGTGAAAGACAGTATCATAATGTCACTATTGGTTTATTATTTTCTCTTTAACCTCTTGGGCACAAACCATTCACAAAAGAGAAGAGAGTAGTGTCATCCCAATGGTGCACTTCTGAAAGAACAAAATAAAAATCACTTTCAGTACACATGTAATTGGAGTTACTCCTTAAAATGATGGCTCACTTCACTTTGAGTGCCTCTCCATCCCAAAGATTTTACCCTTACATATGTGTCTTACCCTTCCAAAAGGCCCAACTACAAAGTCATCTTCAAGTTGGCAGAATGCCTTTTGATTCCATGGTATTTCCCATGCTCTGAGTATCCCAATCAATCCAACCAACAAGTTTACTCCTTTGGGTCCCTCAAAAAACACCACATTATCAAGGGCAAATACATTGCTATGTACTCAAGCACTTTGGACCTTACTATGAAATTCCTCTCCTCCACCCTACATTAACATTCAAGAACATGAAGAATGGAAAGACTCAACTTGCAAAGAACTCAAAAGGTCTCTTTATTGTAATCAAAGTGTGGAAAATCAACACTATTGCCTCTGTGCCTAAGCCTTAAATACATTTTTAGCTTTGCCACAATGGGACCAAGAGCATAGGTGGATCTCCTGAGAATCCTAAATTACTATGTGCATCATACACTTAAGGTCGTAATTCTATCTTATCTTAATCACCTATAGGTTGATTAGGTGCCTTACTTATGTCAAGGAAAGTGTAAACTCTTCCCCCTAATCTAATTTGAAATTATACCTTTTGTACATACTACTCTAAAGTCCTATGCAATTCTGAGTGCACTCCTTATGAAGTATGTACAATTCTGAGTGCCATTGCTAATGTATCAATACTCAAAGTATCTACAACTACAATGGGTTTCCTCTTGATAAAGTGTCTTTAGCCTGCATTGCTAGTGGAAAAGGATTACATTTTCATCCAAGGTATCTAAATATTTTTTATGTCTGTTCTTTGTATTTAGCTGTTTCTAACAACTAAGTCTTGCATGTCTTTGTGAATTTTCTTTAGGAGTGCTCTTTCAACAGCAAGGACAAGATCCATCTTCTTCTTCTCATAGGCTTGGTCCTCCAGTTTTTGTATCTATGACTTGAGCTCATGTCATTTTGCTTGTAGTCTCTTAGTTGCACTTCTTCTTGTAGCTTCTAGCTGAAGAAATTTCTGGCCTCTTCCAACTGCTGAAGTGTCTTGCACTTCTCTTCTTCTAGTTGTTGGGTCTGAGTAGTCCACTCCTCTTGTAGTGCCTCCTACCTTTGGATATGTTTGGTGTGTCTTGCTGATTCTTTTTCCATGTCCTTGGCCATTGCTCCAACTATTGCACAACTTCTTTCCTTTTTATTTATTTATCTGCAACTCCAAGGTCCCCATCTTGTCAGGTGCATCCTTTAGCTTATTCTGAGTGCCCATAAATTCTCTTTCTTTGATACATAGTTGATGCTCATAACCCAATTGCCTCTCCTTGTGCTCTTGTATGAGTACCCTCAGCTCTCCTTGCACCCATTTTTTCTCTTCCTCATGGTGATTTTGTTCTGATTCAATGCCGGTACTCTTCTTCTTGAGGTTGTTATTCTCTATATCAAGACATTTACCTTTTGAGCTTCTACCCTTCCTTGTAGAGCTTTGGCCTTGGTCTTGCTTCTCTAACCATTTCCTCTTTGGCCTTCCTAGCATAGTTCTATTTGTGCATGTTGCACACCAAGGTGATGGCTTTCAAAATGTCAGTGCACTTGGCTTAGTATTGGGGTAGTAGGATCTCCATCAATTGGAGTGCTGCACCTATTGAGTGAATGAGGAAGTGTGCACCGTCCTTACATGCAAAAGGTTAAAGGCAGGGACTCTTCCCAAAATTCAGTCGGCACTGCCGGTGCAGAAGTCTTGGCCTTAGGTCCTTTGTCCACCTCTTCTTCTTCTTTGGTGTGCTCAATGACTTGACCTTCTTCTATTGGGACTTTGGCATGGAAGTGTACTTTGGGCCAAAGTTCTTTGTGCACCAAGTACTTGGTGCAATCTTGTTCCTCTTCTAGATCTCTCTCTTCTCAAATAGGGCTCAGGTGTGCCTTCTATAGTACAACCTCTTCTTGTATCTCCTCCTCTGGTCATGCAAGGTACTCCTCCGGTTCTTGATCCCTTGAATTTGGAGTAGACTATTCATCCTTCCATTGTTCCTCCTCCCCTCTCTCTTCTGATGCTGAGGCTTGTAGTATGAAGGATCTTTATTCTTGTTTGGCTTTTTCTCATCATCCTCTATGTGCCATTGGCTTCTCCTTTTGATGAGGCTACGTCTATTACTTGGATGTTGGATCGCAACTTCTTTTCTGACTTTAGTTGCTTCTTTGGAGTGCTCTTCTTCCTCTTTGTGATCTTGGGGGCAGTGAACTCCTCATCCATTGGCACAAAGTGTCCATAATCCACAAATTTGGCATCAGCGTCTGAATACTTCCTGATGAGCATTTGTCCTTCAGGCTATTTCTTGAAATAACCTACATGATGGAATTGGATTGTGAATTTCTTCCGTTTCTCCTTTGACAATAAGTTAGTCTCCATGTAAAAATGAATGGAAAATGGAGCAAGGTAGATGGCTACTCCATCTTATTCAAAGTCTTAGTGTATGGTTTTGGCTTGTCCATAGAAATCTTAGCCCAATTGACGAGTTTGCTTGAGTACATATATTCAAAGAAAACTGCCTGACTATTGGTTCGGTACGTAGTTTGCTTGGGTTTAAAAAATTTCACAACTGCTTCTCTATGGCTCTTCTTGCCGGGCCTTGGTAATTGGACACCCTTCTCTATTGTTCTTGACCTCTTGTTGTTGAGGGTGGCCTTGATTTCATCAGGCAGCTCCCTATCGGTGAATTTGAGTCTAGTGTCATCACTCCCACAACCTTTGCATCTGGCCTGAGTACCATTCTCCAATGTTCCCATATCCAGTTGTAGGGATTTCCTCTCAGTACCCATCTAGTCGTCTCTCTTTCACTTCATCTTGTAGATGATGGTGAAGTCACTCAACTCCCAATTCTAGACCAAGAATCCCAAGTGTTTGCTTTGGATGACCTTTGTCCTAGAGTATATGGCTTACTTGTTCATAGCAAGTGCCCAAAGAATGGCCTTTGAGACCTTCATATAGCTTCTGGGCAAGAATACCATGTTACTTATTTGGACTGAAGGAGTACAAGTGCTAAGGCTGAACTACCCCTAGTGCTACCCAAGTCTGAATGCTGAAAGCTCTTGATTGCCTGCAAAATGACAAAGGGATTCTATTTGATCAGCTCCAAATTTGTGAATGCTATCTAAAAGTTCTTAATCATCTGCAAAATGACAAATCTATTTGATGAGTTCCAATGTGTGAATGCTCTCTGAAAAGTGGAACATGTTAATGAGCTCCTCAATTTATAGTCCAAATCCCTGGTCATACTTCAGTCATTTGGTGGGTGAGGATCAGGTGAGCACTTGTCCTCCATACATGCAAAGTGGCAACATGTCATCCTTGTCTAGGTGTCACCTTCCCACATGCAAAAGATTCCTGGCAAGTCACTCTCCCACATGCAAAAACTACCCGCCAAGTGCTAACAGTTACCTTGAAATGTAATGGCTCTTGGCAGCAATTCACGCCGAGGTAGTGGCACCTTCAAATCAAGGTACGACCTGTGCATACGAGTGCCAATGAGTCTCTAGATACTGGGGCATGTATGTACTCGGCCTGGGAAGCACTTGGCATCATTTTCCAACATTTTCCAAGAGTGCAACACCTTTTGCACTCTTGTGACACAACTAGGAATGCCATCCTTACTAGGTGAATTCCTCTTGTGAACACTAACTACATTGCCTCTTCTAGAACTTAAGCATGATATGATATAAAATAGATAATTTAAAAAAAATGCATGCACCACAAAGATTTAGTGATTCAACCAAACTTTGAGGATTCCTCATCTCGCCTTTAAGAAGTATCCAACATTTGATATCCAACCTTCATCCAATAACTCTTTCCATCATCCATGTTTTCTATTTCTAGTGTCCCTGTCCCTATAATGTCTATTTTAAAGCGTTCTCATGTAGAGGTTATTATCCAAGAATTGCAGTATAACAGTACGTTCTATTTGTTCCGAACTGGAAACCCCTTGTATCTTGGAGTATTTGAAAATTATCTGAGATTTGAGATGTCAAAGTATTATAAAATACTCAATAGATTCTTAGGCTGTGTGTATCCGATAAGATAGGCAGAAATCACTTACAGACTATACTCAAGGTAGTCTAAAATATCTGAGCCGAGTCGGATGGGTAACTTATAGGAAAACAAGCTCACACTATTTCATGAGATATATCTCAAAATTATAGGACAACACGTTTTTCTCCTGGATTGCTTCTTTCTTCTTTCCAGACTGATTTTCGTCCTGAGGCTCTGCACGCTAAAGCTTCCCTGGAACTCGTTGCAGGCAACGAGCTGCACGGAGGCTCCATTTACATAGACTTGTATCAGAGATTTATCTTCCAGTTCCTTCCTAGATAGTATCCGGACGATAGAATGCCATTATGCGTCCTTCGGACCTTCAGCAAAACCTCTAATACATTGTAAGAACAACCCCACAAAGCAGCGAGGACACACATTGTCAGAGCCTCAGGAGATCTCTATTTCCTGAGGCTTCAGCATGGGAGGAATCAGAGTACGAGGTCTGTCCTCATCAGTCGCCTGAATATCGTCGAGAAATCCAATGAGATCCTTGCTTGCGTCTTCCTAATCTCGAGATCAACTGGATGTTGCTGTATCTTCATGCTCAAAGCAAACTTGGCAAGGACGAAGGCATAATGCTCGGAGTTCTCGATGACTGAACTCCTCTCCCTCTGTAGTAAAGTATGAAATTGTGTCTAGGAAATGGAACTACTTTATGAAATAATATGTTTACAAACAATATTCTACACAACTATCTTTGAAAGTCTTGGAAGTGACGCCATCACTCAAATAAATAGCAAATAACAACAGCAACCACCAACTAAATATGTTTAATGGCGAAGAGCAATATCACATTGTTTCCAAACTTGTTTCTTTAACTCGCAAATGTCACGAGCTTCGGGAATCGAATATGAAAGTTTTGGAGGTTTGAAGAAAGGCTCTCGATGGACATCAATTTTATAATTTCTCTAGTAACCCAAAAACATCGAGATCCTCTTTTTTGAATCACTATCAAATTAGTTTTTGCTCCAACGTGATGTCACTTTCTGAACGGACAATTTCTCATGGTGTTATGTTTTCGATTCCTTAATAGACAGCTTGGTGCCAAGCCTCCGGCGGCATCAAATAATGGTGTTATGAGAATATCGTTCTGAAGGAAGTGGAAGATATGTTTGTCAATCATTCTGTCAAAGGCAATTGCGCGATTTGAAATTGACCAGAATCCACCTGGTGTCTCGTGCTGGATAACTCGAGCATACGCACCTCTCCTCTACCCAGTAACAGCAGATGGGAGTTACTGAGACCAGGCAAAAGGAGTCGCGCCACCTGATCGGGGTAAAGGATCCTTTCGCTCTCCCGGAAGCGAGTACACTAGCGACTACCACACTTTCATCTAGATGTCGCAGTGTGGAGTTCATATGGCTTCTAGACCCGTGCTTCTGGATATGATATCCCTGATAGAGCAACCATCTCAGACATTCAAAAAGCCTGCAACGATAAGAAAGTATGTCTACATCATTTAAGTTGTCTACATTGTCTATCAGGTGCGGAAGTATTTTCGGGCGAAACTTTCCAACTATTGAAGTAATTTTGGAGCTCCAACCAGAATTCATGGATAGGAAATAGATAGAATGAACTATTGAATATTTCCTTCTATCTATGTTCTCTTTGGAACCCAAAACTACCTCCGGGTAAGCTTATTTCTCGAAAGGTTTAAGCTGCTAATTGTAAGATACCTATGGCCTGGAGGGCACAAGGAGAGGTATCTAACATTAGACATCCAGAGCTATTTCGCTCACTTGTACCAATAAACATATGACAGCAGAGTATTGCGACGCATGATCGACACCTTTAGGAGCATCGAGCATTCCTAACAAGTCTTCCAGTATGCACTAAGTTCCTTCAATTTGCTGTATTACTGTCCAGCTGAAAATATCATTCTCGAAAAGTAAACCGACCAATAAATCAGAGCGACAGATGTACTGCAGCTTGAGAATCAGAACTTGTGGTGGAAGGCAAGGGAGAAGTGCACGTTGAGCTAGCACTTGGTTCGTGCTCTTCAGTCTCCCACTTCAAGAGATGCAGAAGCACATCAAGCACTCGCGCTTTCCCCAGAAGTCGTGGAGTGGATTTATGCAGTGCTTCCAGTAGAGTTTGTGTTGTGCGCGCCCATGCTTCCCAATTCGGAGAAGGTTTCAACATTACTGTGGATCAAGATTCTCATTGTCCATGTTTTTTCTCCGATAAATTCCCCATTGTACGTGCCTAACACCATGCGAGTAGCATCTACTGCTGCGGTATGTGGCGGTGTTATGAGTTATGATACTTCAGTTAACACGAACTGGACATGTCGATGTCACAACATCGACATGTCCAGTTCGTGTTAACTGAAGTATCTGCTTATTATGTGCATAACCGAACACGTTGATAGATGACGAGAGCTTAAATGATCTGTTGGGAAAAGATTTGAAGGAACAAAACGAAAGCAAGATCCAAAGTTGTCACAACAATTAAAGATTCATATTGCAACTAGATGGTATACAACCTGAGGCTCTGACTTCCAGGAACAGATATGAACGCAACCGTTGATAATAACTGGACGCTCATTTTGACCAGAAACGGGTTGGCGACAACTTACTGCTCCAGTCATTGTGCGCCACTCTAGATCTTCTCCGAATCTGGGGTCGAGCAGCAAAAGAAGTGGCTAGATGCAACCTCTCAGCACAGGAGCTATTGCCGCTGGCATTCTCGAGTCGGGCACTGACATGCTAGGAGAAAGTAACCTCGAAAATCTCTCTGACTCTCTAAGCCACCATAAAGAAGGCATAGGTGCTCTTCTACATCCACGTCTGCTAAGAAGTGGTCGCTAGATCCTCATGCTGATTATGATTGGGCAAACAAGAAACAAAGGCCTCGCAACAAGAGACTCCAAGAGACCAATTGTAGGTATATTTCTAGTATTGAACGCACTAGGTGCGGATCAAAGAGCCCCCAGGAGACAAATCACATCAAAATGATCATGATCCTTTCGTACAACTTGATTACAGAATGTAACCCCAATATGATTGTAGTTCTCCATATTTAAGCGGTAAAAGATGCGCTAAGGTGATCATCATTTGGTTTCACCGAGTAAGTTTTTTAAGAGACCCCTTGTGCAACCTTTCTTACTGCAGTAGTGAGCTGGTTCATAATAGTCATTCAAAATGCCAACCAGTTTCGATCTTTGTGCTAGGGACCGCCTTACTAGAAATAAACAAGACATGTTAATAATACTCGTTGTCACATTTCATTTATAATGAATATATTGATTACTGGAAATGCTTCTAAACTTTCAATGATTTCACAAAATCTGAATGACGTGTATAAAATATCTTTCAAACTTCACAATGACGGAAGACGAGGTTAATACAGAAACATCAATTTCATGGAGAGACCACCCTTAGCCTTGCATTACAAACACAATTTCTTCATCTTGTGTTTATCTCAATATCAAACTAATGCAGCGAGGATGCATATTATATATATAAGTATATATATCATCTGACTCATAACGGTACACCTGTACTCCATCACCACTATGACAGCCTAATGTCAATGTATCAATAGTATAAACAATAACATCATGTAAACCCCTTGAGAATAAGGATTGTAAATGATTAAAAGTGAAGGAAATGTGTCGGTGGCGTTAGTTGTTAGTTTGTTTATTATTTCCTATTTAACCTTTTGTGCAGGAACCATTTCCAAAAGGTCTGCTTAAACTTTTGGCAACAAGTAGCAGACTGTATGTCACCTCTCCAAAGTGTAGTGTCACTTCCAACTGTGCACTACAAAAAAAGGAACAATAATTTTCACTACAAATGTAACTTAAGTTACTCCTACAGGTGATGTTTCACTTCAACCCCAAAGACATGTACTACACTTCCTAGAAGGCACGTCCTTGGAGGAGTCTTTGTATTTGCCAAATACTCTTGCTTTTTGATTCTTTGATATCAGTAACGGGCTCCAAATTTATTAGATGCATCTCTACACTACTACACTTCTTTAGAACCCTTGGAATCAAATGTCCAATCAATTGAAAATCCACCACTCTATACTCAAGCACTTGTGTTCCATTGCAAATTTGTGACAACCAAAAAATTGACATACTTAAAGTATAGTCAGTAAGAACAATTCATTCACTCAAGGATACTGGTATGGTATACTGGTAAAGTTGAAGAAGAAGTGTCTTAAATGGTAATTCTCTATTTTTTCATGTGTACCTCTTTGGTAATGTAGTACACTCCTTTCATAATTTTCTGTTTTTGGTCCCTTTCCTTTATTTTGTAGATAGAAAGGCAAGGAACCAAGGTAATAAGGAGCAATTGGGGGTATTTGGAGAAAACATCTCCCTACAAAGAAACAAGATCAAGGGAGTTCTCTCCCAAAACAAGCAGAGTCTCACTTCGAATGATGGATGGAAGCCTCATTCCAAGTGAAGTTTAGAGACCTCACCCCAAGGGACTGGATTATCTGTCATTAGCAGTGGGGGTGTCACTCCAAAGAAGATATTGGTCACTTAGAGGGAATAACCATTCACTTGGAGTGTGGAAGGACCAGGTCCAAAGATCTTTTGAGTCAGTGAGATTGTGACTTTTGAACACATGTCAAAATATAATTTCTTGATGGAATCAAGTACTACCTTCAAGAATTGCAAATCATGATAATCTCATGTGAGATTGTGATGGGTGTTTAATGTGCATGACTTTGTGACTAGCTACAAATCAAGTATGGTTGCGGGTATGGGAACTGAATGTACTAGTTGTCAGGACCATTTAAGTACCCTACTAAACAAGGCGGTGCAGAGGATGCAGGGTGAAGCCATTTCCGTTAAAGAATTTCTATCCTAAATAGTTGTGAACAAGGCAGGAAATCAGGAAAGGAGAGTGATTTTGGGAAGAGAGTGTGGATGCCTTTGTGAATTGAGTGTTTTTAGTGAGTGTAGTGAACCAAGTGTCCTAGCAAAGATGGTGAATCCTCAAAAGAAGAGTTCCCTCAACTTGAGGAACCCTAAACACTCACTCAGCCCTTGGGAGATGGAGGCATGAAGAGCTCTGATAGAGAAATTCAATGTGACCTTCCTCCTTTTGAATTGGGAATACATTTCAAGACCCATGGGTATCAAAATCAAGGCAATGAAATGCTGATTGCCAAGCCAACTATGGGCAAATCTGTGGTCCTAGACAGAGGCTCACTGGAGACAAGTGTTGGGAAGAGATACTTGACCCAAGGATGGAATTACAATGGAGACCAATTTTGGGACACTGAGCCAACCCATGCAGGACCGGATTCATATATCTTTTTACCAAGAAGAACCGTTTGAATGGGTGGACTGTACACAATTACCAGGACCTTTCTTGCAGAGCTCTTTTAAGAGCTCTGATGAAGATCTTTAAACCCCAACAAAAAGACTTACCTTTAGAATGCCATAGCAACCTTCTTCAACCATGTTTTCTCATGGACTTCTATTAATTGAGCAAAGATCTTCACTCAACACCTCATTCAATTGTTCACAACCTTCAAAGATGAACAATTGGAATGGACTAGGATAGACACCAATATGTGATAGCTTTTGTAATTCACTTTTATATTGGCCTGAATTTACTGACCAACTAAGAAAAGAGCATGTTTCCAGGTCATTTTTACCCAAGCACTTACTTCTTGTTGGATGCAAAAGGTATGAAGGAGATGAAGAAAATGCAACATGGGGATATGTTGTTTGTGAAGAATGGTAAATAGAAGACACCCAACAGGACTAGAGGAAAGAGAACCAGGCCATCATTCTCACCTTCCAAGAAGACGCCTCCAAGATTGGCAACTAAGAAGCAGAAGCTGATCTCTCTCATAGAATCCGATGAAGAAGAGGCAAAAGAAACAAAAGAAGAAACATCAACTGCCAAATCCAAAGATGACGAGGAGAGGTTTGAGAAAGTATTTTAAAAAAATTAGAAGAAGAAGAACAATAGGATAACGATGAAGCTGTCCCAAGGGAAGAAGTGCAGGTGTTGGAGATTTCATAGGAGCCTACAAACTTGGAGGCAATCCGTAAGGAATTGCTTCCTGCTAGATATCTGGAAGCACCATCGGCCAAGAAGCCAAAGGAAGTAATGCCCAGAGAGAAGGAAACCAAAGAGAAGTGGTTGTTTTGTTATCAACAACAACACTTGCCAGTGCCAACTTGATAACACTTGACTTGGAGAAATGCTGATGTAAAGGGCAAACCTTGTTACAACTTTATGACACACTTGTTCATTCCTCTCATGTCAATGCTTAATGAATACTTATCATTGTACAAGCAGACAAACATGGAGGTCTGCAATTGTGCCTCATCAGCAAGGAGTCTACATTTGCAACTTCATTGTCAACTTGCCTTTGTAGATACTTGTAGGAACGAGGTGGCACATCTCAAGAAAGAGGAACACTAGCGGGGAGAGAAGGAGTTAGCACTTCTAGATCCTTACTTGGACCAAGACCAAGGAGACTAACAAGTCAAAGATGAAGGAGCTGGATGAAATGTTGACCGCACTACACCAATCTTTGGCAAGGGACAAGATAGAAGCAGTGGCATAACATTCTCAGCTTCAATCAGCAGTAAGTGCCCAGATTGTGGAATGTCAACAATTGTAGGAGCACAAGGAGTCATAGAAAGTCTTTATTGGAGTGTCAACAAACAACTAGCTTTTGCCTGAAGGACTGGCAAAGCAAAATTGGTGGAGGGACAAAGGAGGACCAAAGGATTGAAGGATGACTTGACTTAAACTTTTTGGAGCTTGCTACCATATATCTGAGAGCAAACCAACTACCAAAGTTGCCACCCCAAGCAGGCAAGAGGGAGATGTTGTAGTTTTGGTGAAGGGATTTGTCAAGGAGAAGAATCAAGGAAGTTGAGACAACTCTGTGCAACAATGATGCATGTGCTCAAGGAGTTCTTGGAGATGTCAATACTATAGGGAGATATTTGGGAAATGCAAATCCTTTGAACAAAGCTTTGGAGACCTCTATCAAATGAAGCTTTGGAATGGGTAGCTGCAGATTTCCATATTAGATTAGATTGCAGGGTAAATCAAATTAGGGAAAATATCAAGTCACATTATTAGATGTTAAGCAATGATTTGATTACGTAGTGGATGATCACAAACCTCAAGAATCCAAGATTATAATAAAATGGATGAGACTTTCATCCTAACATAGTGGAGTAGTGGTCTTTTAAATGTGGTAGTGGGAGTAGTGGAGTACTGGTTTTTAAGCCTTAGTATTGGATTCAAACATTAGACATTAATTGCTAAGTTTTGTGACTCCCAAGTTCCCTTGCTTGCTATTTAAGCTAGCAACTTGAAGTGCTAAGTGTGTAGTTCTCACAAAATTGAATAAATGAAAGAGCTATGCTCTTTGTCATTTCTCATATTTCTTGTGCAAGTAATGCAATCTTTGGATTGGTAGTGGTTTGTCTTTGTGGTAATGAAAATACTACCTTGTGTGGTTGATCCTTGGACAATTTCCAAAACTCAATGTCAATGCCTTGATGGGACAAGGAGGTTCTATAGCATTGACATTCCACTTTATTACCTTCTTATCTGAACTTGTCTACTTGCATTGAAACTAGTTGATCCAAAGAGAATGCACTCCAAATAGGAGGTGTAGGATGGATCTAGGGATGTTGGATTGACAAAGTGACTTGGAGTGACTAGTCACTAAGAGGAAGATCCGGCATGAAATGAACCATGTTGGTTCATGTCATTCACCTCAAATGCTGGTTCCACCACAAAATTCTTGTCATTATATTCACTATGATTCTATGACTATGTACTACCTTTCCTAGAAGGTGCAATCCAAAGAAATCTCAAAATTGATTGACTGATTGGCTTTTCTATTCCATGGTACTATCAATGCTTTAGGTTCCTAGAACCTCTCACTGCATTTTCTTGCTCCTTCAAAGCTTCCAAGGATCAAACACCCCAACAAAGTGTTAATGCCTCTCTACATTCAAACACTTGCATTCCTACTACAAGTCTCCTCGCCTTTACTCAATGAATCATGCAAGCAAAGACATAAAGTGTAGGTAATTAGCGGTAAGGATTGTGGAGATCCATGCACTCAAAGCTTCAATTAGAAAGAAAGAAAACTCATTTACATTGGATTGCAATGCCTATATACAATTCAATACTTTGCAATAAAGAGACTTATTGCCTAAGGTGCATTGGAAATTCTCTAATAATATCTAGATCACTCATTGTTAATCCTATCTACTTATCTTATTTTATTCCTAATATGATTAACCAAGAATTGCTTATATGTTATTTGTTAGATCATATACTCTCTTTGTCATGTTTTCCTGCAAGTTGCAACCTAAAGGTCTTTGGCTACAAAATTTTCCTAACTCTAAAAGTGTTTTTAGGCCAAAGGTATGCACATCTAAAAAGGTCTTTCTAGGCCAAAGGTGTTATATACTTCACATATTTTTATTGTTTCCCTTTACCTAGGGGTTCTATTTGTCCTACAGCTAATGCAAAGAACTACCTTTGCCTTTACAAAGATTAAGTATCAAACCTAGTATGTTTTGTGTAATCTTCTAAGGTCATGAGTGTGGCATTGGTTGATTCTTAAAATTTCTCTACCATAAGCTCCTTCAACCATTTTGAGAGTTGGTTGAGCCACTCGTTGGTGTATAATTTAGCTTCTAGGGCGTGTATTTGTGCTTTCAACTCCCATAGCTTGGTTTTCTGGGGTTGTGCTTGAGCCATCTTCTCTACAAGTCAACTAGTTGATCTTGCCTTGACTCTATCTAAGAGAGGATCTTGTCTTTCTCATTCTCCAATAGGTCCTGATCTGTTGCAACTCTGCCATCACTTCTTTCAAATCTGCATGCAATCCTTCTCCCTCTCTTCTTCCTTCTCCTGTAGCTTCGCAACAAGGTTCTTGATTTGTACTTTGGCAATGGTAAGCTCTTCTTGGTAATGCATTTTGGTGATGACTTCTTCATCTTCTTGACCTCTCTCTCAATGCTTCAATTTCTTCCTCTCAAGCCTTCAATTGCTTATTAAAATCTTTTTGACACTTTTTTTCTCTCAAGAAACACATTTCCTCTATGTTTGCACACCTTTGGAGATATTTGTTATACTTCCTCTCAATGGATTCTCCTTTTTCTCTCAGCTTGAATGCTTATTGTGCCAAATTATTGTTGCATTTCCCCTTGCCCAAGTACAAGCATGGACTTTGGCTAACTCCTCATGTGCATTCAACCTTTCCCTATGAGGGGTAGATAGCATGGTGTAATAAATGATCTCCTCTAGTACTTCTCTGTAAATCGCAAGAAGTTGCCCCATCAATTCCAACATTGATCCCATGGTATGGATGACCAACTTGGAGATTGGTACCCATTCAATTGGTGTTTTTTCCTTGGTTTTACTTGGCCCTGCTTCTTCTTCTTTCCTAGGACACAACAAAGATTCATCTTTGTCCTTCTCTATCTTGACAAAGAAGGTAGGTTTTTGTCCTCATGCACTACTCCTTGGTTCTCCTCTGGGTATTTGGCCTTGGATTTTCCTTTTTCTTGAACCAACACTTTGGCTTTGAGTACCTCTTTTGCCTTGAGTACTTGTCCTACTTCTAGTACTCCTTTGTCCTTGAGTACTACTTTGTCTTTGTGCTTTGATCTTGCAGGTCCTGCTTCTCATTGGCTTTCTCCTTCCCTTTCCTTGGTGCTTAATGGCCCAGATTTCCTGTCTTTCTTCCTTATGCCTTGTGTGCTACCTTGGCATGGAAATCTCCTTGACTTCTTGGTCCATTGGGGCTAGGGCAGATTGAACAAGGCTCATTTGACAAAATGACAAGATGTGTGAAAGCTTTACTGTTCCTTGGGATTGGTTTTGGGTTTTTCTTGCGCAGCTTAGGTGGAAGGCAAAGAAGGCCCCATTTTTTTGAAACGAGTAGAAGGTATAGGTGTTATTAATAGAGAAGAAGCGATTAATTGGGGATTATCAGGACCTATGTTACGAGCTTCAGGAGTTCAATGGGATCTTCGCAAAGTAGATCATTATGAATGCTATGATGAATTAGACTGGCAAATTCAGTGGCAAAAAGAAGGAGACAAAGTGTGGTCTTTCATACATCTTGCTGTCTTGATGTGTTGTGTTGTTATCTTGATGTCCAACTTCATCTTCCTTTGTCAAGTCTTCTACCACTTTTGTCTTCTTTGCCTTTGTTTTGGCTTTCAGCTTCTTCCGCTTCTTGTTAATGATCAAAATGTCATCAGCTTCTTCCATCTGTTTCTTCTTTTTGTAGCCCAAGGTGTTAGGGGCTTTCTGCAGTGAGCCAAATTTCCTAGTGTTTGGAAACATTGATTCAGTGAGCTTGTACCTCTTTTGCATCACCTTTGCCTCTCAATGTCAATGTATGCTTTGTATGTCAATGTATGTATGGAAATAATAATGGGTAAACTTCTTCTCCTCCTCTAGCGTTAGGAGATCCATTTCCATGTAAAATTGAATGACAAAAGGAGATAGAAGGGTCACTCCTCCATCCTTATTCATCTTTCCACATAAGTCTCACGCATGCCTCCAAAACATTGCTGCCCAATTTATACTGACAAGGACGAATGGATCATGCTCGGAGTGCTCGATGATAGAACTATCTCCATCTATAGTGAAGCATAAAGTTGTGTCTAGAAACTGAAACTACTTTATGAGTACACATGTTTACATACAATACGTATTGGTTTGGAATAAATTGGGTAGCTACTATGTATAAACCCATGTTGTCTGGAATTTAGAATCTTATGGACTTTTCCACATTGAGCTGCTCATTAGGACAACACATGTATGTGTGTTCAAATGGTATGCAGTAATTGTTGATTCTGTTTATTAAGTTGTTAAATAATGTATCATACATGCACATGGGAGCCGAACATGGACTTCTTGCAGCTAAGTTTTTCTTGAAGCATAAATCATCATCGATATAAGGTCCCATGTGTGCATGCAGAAAATGCGAGTTAACGTATTTTCAAGAAGGTAACATTGAGTCTGCAGTAATTGCATTCGTGCAACGGACGATATTTGTGGCTCTTTTCAAAACCAGGTGAAAAACCTCAATGTAGTTGGTGAGAATGCGTGAAGCTTCAATCTCCGTTGGACGGGACATCTCCACAGGAACAGGTGTGGGGAGCTCAAGTCTTCGACCATTCCCTTCACAAACGCTCCTGATGTGGGAAGTTACGAGATATCGTATTGAATTCACGGGTACAAAAAAGGGTATTGTGGTTGGTCAAACACATGTTTGCATATTGATTGGGATCCATAATTTGGAGTTCCAAAATAAAGACTCCTGTTCAGAGTTCTCCCGGAAAGATTCAATTCGCGTTGGGACAAGTTTTGGATCTCCCAATTTAATAAATCGTGCAGCAAAACTCTATTGGATAACCACATCCATGCCCACAAGCACTATAGGTTTCTCTCTTATCTATGAGAGTTTCCAAATCTAATAGCAAACTCTCTCCTGGAAGATAGAAACCGTTCTACCCTCATCACATGTCTTTCGGGTGTGCGCATCGTGAGACAATGAGAATTCCAGAAGATGGAAAATCTAAAGGGGCCCACTCTGCCGGCCAACAGACGGAACCATCACGGACTTCCAATCCGAGATATGAAAGTGGTTTCCATATGGCTCCAATATAACCCCATGAAAGGAAACAATTGTAACATCAGGGTCCGCTGGAGACTGCAAGATGTAGACTTTGTCATTGAGCTGCACATGGCATACAATGTCCAACCGTCAGCTTTGTTTTCTTAGATTACAGTTCGAAAGCTATTCACGCTGTAATCTAGTCAATAGTGGATGCTGATAATTTTAATCTCTAGACAGAGATCCTTTTATCCACGGAGACAGATCATCCAGGTGCTACAAGTAAATCTGATTTAATTTTTTTTCGCAGAATGCTAATGTTGCCATTGTGGATGAGTAGCGAGAGGGAAATACCTTTCTAGTACATTTTTGGGTACTTGAAACTGGAGTTTGCCGCACAGATCACCGTGTACATATATATAACAACTTATCCTTGATCTGGAGGGCTTTGGAGGCCATTTTGACGGTCTGACGCGCTGGCACTGGTCATGCAGTCCGGGATAGTCTTGTTCAAAATTCATATACTGCAGTCTTGAGAAAACCAAAGCAATCGCACGGAAAGACGTCCAAGCCCGCTGTACAGGGTTCCTGTAAATTATGATCATGAGATGAAGGACTTTAGAAATATCGACAAACCCTTTTGACGCTCAAAACACTTAACTTCGATGGAAAGAAATTATATGACAGTCTGTTCACAGATCATGTGTATTTGGCAGCTGAAATCCCTGCTCAGGCTGCTGTATACAGAAGGAATCAAGACCAATGTCCGAGTGCTAAGGGCTACGGTGCTGAAGTAATTAATACCACACTCCGAAGCTCGACGTCACTTCCGCTTATTCTGAGTGGAAGGGCGCCTTCAAACGAAAGCAGATCCGCCTCTGTTCGTTCTCACCTTCACAGTGCGTATAACAATGGCCAGTGGCTGGCAAAACTCCTGAGTCCCAAATACCCAGAAATGGCGGGGTTAAATACAGCCTTGTTAAGAGAGATGCGAGCCGATAACGAGCTAGTAACCGACACTCTGGACTCGCAGAAAGACTTCCGCTTAGCTTTAGCGAGCACGCTAGAATTGATCCGGATGAGGAGCTGGGAGCAATGGGTAGACTTGAGAGGAAACTCGACAAGTAATGCGATGAGTCTGAAGTCCGAAGCCCTTTTGATAAAGATAGGGAGAAGGCTCGACGATAACACGTGGGAAGATACGAGGCGGCTACCTCTACAAATTTGGGCTAAGAATGAGATCAAAGTATCAATTGCAATCTGGAAACTGTATGGATTAATGATCCTTAGTATGAAAAATGTATGAATGTGCCTGGTATGTAAATTGCGTAACTTTATATATAGGGCCATTTACACTCGCAAGTTGAAGGGGACTTAACTATGAGATCCTTTAAGAAATAGAATTCATATATTAGGCTTGAAGCGAAAAGAATCTCAGCATAGATTCACAACTACGCACTAACATTTACTTTTATAAGTAATGCACTAGATGTAAAAAGTAAAATCAATGATCGAGACAAAGATTGTGATCTGTGATCTAGGATGACATATTGAATTGATATCAATATTGGACATTTTTTACCACAGCACTTGAACAGTCACGTGTATCAATTCTCAAACCGAGTTGAACTACCATCGGAACTGGCTTTACACCTCTTTCAACGAGCTTGACGCGCAGAATGCCATTTCTTGAAGTGCACTGAGCGGACGGAACAACGGGAAGATATATGCTATCATGATACAAATCCACGAAAGAGGGAAAACAACTGACAGACAAAAGAAATCAGAACTAAGAAAAACCTGGGAGGAGACGTGCGAGGCTGTCATTGTGCGCTTTTCTCTATCATGATGCTAATTTGTGGTGATGCCGACTATCAGCGTGAGTACTATCTTGTTGATCTCAAGGTTTTCAATAAGTTGACAGTTGCACGGGCTAGGACAGTTTTGCTGATCTAGATCGTAATTTGGCAAAGAATGCATCTATAGTTAACGGCCGGCGTCGAACTGTGCGCGTGCAATTCAGTCGATGCGCAGATTATGAACTAAGGTTCGTCTGGGCTTACCGAGCGTGCGCTAAATCCACGAGCAGTACTAGACCGGTTCTCTCTGTGTTGACGCTCTTTAGTTGTCTCCCCCGTAATAAGGTGATAATCGAGGACATAAAAGAAAATCAATAAAATAGTTTTTATTATATAATATAATTTTAATTTATTTATATAAATATAATTATATAAATTGAATTTATATAATTATATAAATTCAATTTTATTGTATGATATTTTATGTTATTTATTTATATAAAAATAATATTATTAAATTAAATATCTCGAAATTTTAATCTGTAATTCAATCTTGGAATTATCTTGGATAATAATTGATAAAAAGATATTTATGGATACTAGATTCTCTTCAATTTATTAAAGAAAAATTATATTTTCATTTTTTGTTTAAATTTTAAATGCCATCACCGTTGAAGACATTTAAACCTGTTCTTGATAGTAGGAATACATAGTTCTATATCTGGACAATCCATGGTTCAGTGAAAGAAAAAGATACAACCTAAAGGCTTATTCGGGAAGGTACTCTAGTGCTCATACATGGTTACTCTGATAATTTTGGAGATTTTATTGTACAAAATATTCAGAAGTAAATGTATGTATGAATGACATGAGGATAGACTTCACTAAGGTAAAACATTCCAACTAGTAAAAGAAGCATTATCTTTGAGCTATTTTCCTTTGTCAACGACATGGGGTCTTCAAATCTATAACACTCATAGAAAATATAAATTACTAAATTAACTTTTCTCGAGAGTATATATATATATGAGGTACACTTGTCCTAGTGGAATCCATGAAGACGAGCATGATTTATTCGTAGACAACATTCTTTGCGATCAAAAGTAAACACTGTATCACGGTTGTAATAACTATAAAAAGTAAATTGTGAATCAAGGTTGTGGAAGTACAAGGTCATCGTACTAATAATGTAAATGAAAAAAAAGATTTTCCCCTCATGGATATTGGTCTGAATTGACTAAAAGTAAGGAGAAAGTATCACGGTAGCACAATTCATTTCTTATTTTCTCTTTAACTTCTTGTGCACACCACTCCCGTATGACTATAGCGTCACCCTTGTGGTGCACTATAGAAAAAAAATACAAATCACTTTCACTACAAATATACTCTAAATTACTCCTCAAGGTGATAGTTCACTTTGCCCTAAATCCTTCTACTCTAAAGACTTGTACTACCCTTCCCCAAAGCACCTCCCCAAAGGAATCTTCCTATTGGCCAAATGCTCTTACTTTTTGATTTTGTGGTAATGCTCCAAATAGACTAGGTATTCATTTTACTTGTCAACTTATTCAAGTTGACAAGTATAATGAACACTCAAGAATCAAACATCCTGATCAAGTGAGAATCCACTATTTTATACTCTAGCACTTGTGTTCCTATTGCAGAATTCCTCGCATCTACTCACTTATAGGCATTTGCAATCATTTAGAGCAAAGAGATAACAAACTTGGGAAGATTGGACTTCAATTTGTATGGAAAGTTGCATGGAAAAGTGGACTCTAAAATTACGGGGCCAAAGCCTTATATACAACTTACTTCTTTGCCCCAAAGGCTCTTAATGAATAAGCAAAGATCTCAAAAACCTCTTATTTCTAACTTAGGATCCTAATCCTAATCTTAATGGCCTAGTTGACCTTTTGACATGCATCAAAGGAGGGGTTAATTTTTCCCTAAAGTTAATGTTTGAATCATAAATTCCTCTCCCTCCCCCAAAAGTTACCACTCTAAAGTGATACTCGGCCTATAACACCTGTTGGTGTGTGTATGTTATATTTCAATATTTAGTTTGGTATTACAAGTAACTAAGATATCTTGTTTATAAAGAGTTAAAACAAGCTTCTACATTAGCTATGATTAACTAAAGTTAATCATAGCCAGATAGAGATGACTCTATTTAGAGAAAGGTGAAAGGGTGAACATCACTATTTTGGACTTTAGTGTATTGACTTGATATTATTATTATTATTATTATCTGTTTGAATTTGAATAAAGAGTTGAGTACTCTTGGACTCGCAAGTTTTTTTTTAGATTATCCTATAGTGCAAGGATGGTCCATGTGAAGGAACTCTTGATTTAGTAACTGGTTCAAAATAAAACCACATGCTAAGAGGATTATTCCCATGAGTTTGGAAATTTTTTGACTTTTGAAATTATATGAATTTTTATTCAATAACTTGAGTTACTATAATAGTTAATCACTTTAGTGAGTAATTATTTTAACAAATATATAAAATAGATGTGAGGAAGTACTCATCATTCTTTTGTTTGTATCTATTTCTTTCTCATTGAATTCTCTAATGAGCAATGTCTTGGAGTTACCTTGGAGTTGTAGCCTTAGAGGAGTGTGATAGAGTTTAGTTCTTTGTCTTCTTAGTCCATGGTGTGTTACTCTAATAGTCATCATAGGTTCATTTTGAGTGATTCACTGATTTAGTTCCATTGCCAAGACTTCTCTAGAATATAAAATAATGTTTCTTGTTCAATTCTATATTAGACAAAAGGAGGCTATGAGAGCTCACTTTGAGAGAAAACTAAGAGAGTAGAGGATTGAACTTGAGTTAGAGAACTTGGACCCATTTGTATACACTATAGTTATATAACACACATTGGTGCATATATACTCTATAGGGATATTAAGTTTAGTATTGCATGTGGTGGAAAAATATTATCTATATGGAGTTTAGCTTAGCTTATACATTAGTCATGATTATCTAGAGTTTAGTCCTAGCTAAGATAAAGGTGGCCCTATTCTAGAGGAGTGAAAGAGTGAGCATCACTATTTTGTCTTCTAGTGTATTTAATTGGTATTATTCTTACGTATTTGACTTTGAGGAACGAGTTGAGAGCTCTTGGGCCACATGTCTTGTTGGTGTGGACTTTTTCTATAGTCCAAGAATAGCCCATGTGAAGGAATCCATTACCTAGTTGATAGGTGAGGATAAGAGCACATACTCATGGGATTATTTAGATGTGCTTGGATATTCCTTTAGACTTTTGATTTTATTTGACTTTTAGTCTAATAATTTGAGTTATTCAGATAATTAGTAATTTTGGTGTGTAGTCTTTTCACAAGCATATAAAATATGGGTGAAGAGGTACTCTTCATTTTAAGATGATGAGTACCTCTTCACTATTTGTAACTATCTTTCTCTCATTGAGTTTGCTAGTGAGCAATATCTTGAGTGTTGTAAGTGCTTTGGAGTTCTAGCCTTGGAAGAGTGTGATGGAGTTGGAGTTCTTTTCTTTTTTAGTATATGGTGTATTACTTTAATAGCCATCAAAGGTTCATCTTCAATGAAAGAAGAGTAGACTCATAATTGATTATATTAATATTATACATGAGAGGAAGTGGATAGATTGTGTGAGGTGGACTATAACTTTTAGGAATTATGGTCATTTTGGGCAAAAAATTCAAATTAAGATTTAGATTTGAAATTTTTTAAGATAATATCTTATCCTTCATTTAGCACATTTTAAAATAGTGCAAGAGTCACCACATGCACCAAGCTAGAAGTTTTGGAAGTTGGTAATATTAATTGCTTCTAAAAACAACACAATCTCTAGAAAATTATACTAAGTTCACCATTTCTTCCTTTCATATTAGATTGGCCAGAAAATTTACCAAAATGGTAGATAGGTACCTTTAGGTTACCTTTAGGCCTATCAATCAAAGAGAGATCATTTTTGGACAAAGAGTAGTGAAATTATGAAGTGAAGAGTGTAGTTTTAGACCAAATCTAGGAAGATGAATATTGAATAGAGAGGTGTCTATGCCAAAAGGCTAGATGATGCTAGGTTTGACATTTTGCAAGGGAGGATGCCCTAGAGTTCTCATTAGGTGTGCAAAATTCAGAGGAGTGAGAGGTACCATTTGGGAGGATTGATGGGCATTATGAAGAGGGGTTGGTCCAGTTTTGGAGGGTTGAGCTCTCATGAATGAGGTGTAAGAATGACCAAAAGCATGTTTGAGTATTTAAGCTCATCTTGGGAGCATGGAAGGCCACTAGGAGTGGAAGTTGAGGTTATAGATGGTTCCTCAAGGTGACATTAGAGGTTGATTCAAGGAAAAGAGAATTTAGAGTGTTAGAGTAGAAGAGAGTGTTGAGAGGATCCAAAAACTTACTCCATTTGGAGAAAAGAGTGATTCTAATTTTCTTTTTGTTAGAAAGGAGAGACATAAAGCAAATTCATGTTCATTGAGCTTTGAGAGCAAGAAATTGAGAGAAAGGGGAGGTTTACTTAGTTTGGGATTCCATGTTGGATCTTCTTCACCAAGATTGGGAGAGAGGATATCTAGGACCAAGGATTGGTGTAAGATTTGTGGAGTGGAAGGACTTCCAAAGAGCCATGAGTTTTATAAAAGACCAAGGAGAGAAATAGGAGAATAGAAGGCCGGAGTAGAAGATCACATTGGGACTCTCAAATGATAGAAACTTTGGATGCTTAGCATGAGCTTGGGCTTTGGTATTTATAAGAAATATACAAGGCTCTTGGGAAGTATCCAAGGAAGCTTCCTACTATAATCCACCTTCTTGGAGTGTAAGCAAAGCTAGTTTGGGAAGCTTCAAAAGAAGCTTCTTTCTAGGAGCCACCTACTTGGTGTGCAAGCTAAGCTAGCCAAGACATTTCCTAAAAATCTTCCTTCTAGTAGTTGTCTACTTGGCATACACATTGCTAGATATGTGGAAATACCAAGAAGATTCCGAGATACTTCTAGAACATTCTTAGATTTATTGGCTAATTTGGCCTATTTGCTAACTTGTTTGCCTCTACCAACATGTCTACTAATTCCATATTGTTAAATATTCTCCTATCACTAGTTGGTGATGTCCTTGTCACCATGGAAGTTTCAAACTCTTGGATGGTCATTTCTGCATTGTGGGGATGAGAAAGAGATTCTCATATGGCATCATGAAGGGGATACCCTTTCCAAAGGACTTTGTACTCAATGTGTTGTTGATGATCATGTTGGATATTACAACATGCAAGGATATGATCAACTTTATACTCCTCATGATTGTTGACAAGGATGGGAAAAGGAAGATGGATTAGAAACAAAGTGTTTATTTTTGAAACATAAAAGACAAGGTGGATTTGCATATGAATAGGCAAGGCAAGACAAGGCAAGACAAGGCAAGGCAAGTCAATAAACAACAAGAGAAATGATTTGGGTAATATCAAATGGACCTATCCAATTAGGAATAAGTTTACAAACTAAGGTATCAAGTGGAAAAGGTATGTTAGTAAAAGAAAGCATGACCTTATCACCTAGTTGAAAGGTGAGATCACAATGATATTGATCCACATATTGCTTTTGACAATTTTGAGCAACTAGGAGATGAGATTTGGCTTCTTGTAAAGAGTAAGATATTGTGGAAAAGAAGGTAGAAGTATAAGGAACATGAGATGGTCGGAGAGCAAGAAGGGAATTTGGAATAAGTGGATCTTGGTCAAAATTAAGGAAGAAATGAGAGAATCCAATACTTGCCTACTTGGAGTTATTGTAGGTAAATTCAAGAACTGCAAGGCAAGCATCCTAATAATTATAGTGAACATTGATAAAGGCATGAAGTATATACTCCAAGGTGAAAATTTCACATTTGGTTTTCCCATCAGTTTGAGGATGATAGGCCATGGACAAAGTTGAAGTTGAAGCAAGCTTGGTGTCAAGTAGCTTGAAGAGTGCCTGCCAAAATTTACTTGTGAATCAAGAATCATGGTTGAAGATGAAGACATGAGTGTGTTAGCATAGTGTGTTACTATGCACCTCCTAAAGTAGATTCTTGTGTGTGATCTTTTTTTTGCAATTGGTTGACTACCTAGGTTAGATTCACATTAGAAATTAGGATTCAGGGTTTATATCCCAATCACCCAAGAGATATTCTAAAACATGAAGTCAGGAGATATCATTACAGTGAAGCCACCCCAACCCACAAAAGAGATTATGGTCTCCAGGCCATGATAACACAACCACCATCACAATCACAAGTACAAGATTTCATATTAGCATTTGGCCATCATTCTTCAGTGGTTTGACTTCCCTTGAGCAATTGTCACCATGTCAAAGAAAGAACCAGTTTCAGTCATCATCAATCCTTGTGCCACTCCAGACATGTGGGAATAACAATATTTCACCATTGATGACTAATGAAAATCCATAATGTGCAGACTAAGGAGTATAAACATCTCACCTTGAGGAGAAGTTAAAGTTAGAAGTTAAGGTGCATTAGGTGATCTTGCGGTATAGAGTCTTGAGTCATGAGGTGTAGTACAAGAGGTTGTGTGAGTGAGTGATTGGGATTCAAGAGATTGCAAAGGCAACTAAGAGCATCTTATTTCAAAGTGCTAGGCAATGTGACCCAAGAAGAATAAAATGCCACCCACAATTGCCCGATGTACTCCATGAGTGGAGAAATGTGCACAATATTGTTATGCGGAGAACCTCAACTCCAAGCATCTGCGGTTCTTACTATGGATTTGGGATTTTACTTATCTTCCAATGGTGTTGGGGATAAAGGAAAAGAAGAACCCAAAATTCACCAACTTGCACGGTAACAAGTTTTCTTGGATGGAGGAGCATTGGCAAAAGGTTTTTAGGTCAGACTTTGAGCAATGTATCTTGACTAAGTATGGCCTATAAGCCGGCCTATCTCTCACTCAAGATGAAAATTTGATGGCTATTAAGGTAGCACACCATGGACTAAGAAGGCAAGGAGCCCCAACTCCATCACACTCCTCCAAGGCTAAAACTCCAAGGCACCTACAAGACTCAAGATATTACTCACTAGAGAACTCAATGATAGAGAGATAGTTGCAAATGAAAGGATGATGAGTATCTCTTCACCCCTAGCTTATATAATTGTTAAAAAGTTACACACCAAAGTTACTAATTACCGGAGTAACAAGTTACTTGGCTAAAAGTCAAATAAAGTCTGAAAGTCTAAAGGAATATCCAAGCACATGCATAGGTAGGTGGTCTTATTCTCACCTACCAGCTAAGTCAAGGATTCCTTCACATGTACTATCCTTGGACTATAGAAAAAAATCCACACCAACAAGGCTTGTGGGCCCATGAGCTCTCAACTTTTTCCTCAAAGTAAAATAACTAAGAGAAATACCAAGTTGCAACACTAATAGACAAAATAGTGGTGCTCACTCTTTTCCCTTCCTCTAGATTCACCTTTATCTTAGCTAGGACTAAATCTAGCTAATCATGATTAATGTAGAAGCTTACCTAAACTCCATATAGATAATCTTGCTCCACTACTTTCAATACCAAACTTAATATCTGTATAGAACATACATGCATCAACATGTGTTACAAGCCCTGACTATTAGAGGAGATGACAAAGAAATTTGAGGGTCATGAACTCATGCCATTGGGAAGAGGATCTATGGTTGTGAGAAGGAGAGGTCATCACCATGATAAACAAACACCAATGGGTCGGACCAAAAGAAAAATGATCCCGGGTGCTGACTTGTTGTGAGTTGATGAGATAGAGGATTCTCTTGCAAATAAGAATGTGGAGCTAGGACAAGCAAGAGGGGAGTGTGATGCCTTGTCCATGAACCACAAGGTATGGAAGAAAGATAACAACACCTTGCTGGAACCATACCAAGTGGAGTTGTGCCTAGCAAAGGTTGAGCTTGTAGTAATGAAGGTTGGCACTGCCCAATGCAAACAAGCATTTGTGGCTTACAAGGCGGACCAAGAAGAGAAGTTGAAGGAGAAGGAGAAGGAGATGGACTTGATGAAGAAAGAGATATCATGGGCATGATAATAAATCTCCCAATTGGACTCCAATTTGCTAACCCTTAAAGGGAGGTCTATACATCATGGAAAGGAGATGAAAAAGAAGCATAAGGAGCAATTGAGTTCTAGAGATGAGAAGTTGGTGTCTCTCAAGCAAGAAAATAAGGTTCTCTACAACCAGAGTGCCAATGATAAGCAAGCCCTCAACATAGAGGTTGAAAAGGCCCAAATTTGCATTGAGGAACTGACCATGATTGTCAATGGCCACAAGGACCATGAGCAGATCCTCCATGTGAAGATCAGCCAAGAGGTAGGTATGGAGATGCAATCCATCCAAGATACTCTAGACAAGGAGCATATGTGGGTGATCACAATAGTGGGAGATACCACAAACCAGTTGAAGATGCAAGTAGGAGTGGTGGTATTGACCCAATTTCATCTTGCAAAGCTCCAAGAGTTGAAGTTAGAGATACATGCTTTAGGGACAAGAAGTTTTTGATGGAGCAATTGACCAAATTGGATGAGAAGTTGCAGAAACATATTGACAAAAATTTGATAGCATCTCAACCAATGTCAGCCAAGAGCTAGAAGAATACATATAGCATGTTGATGAACTGATCCAAAGATGCAATGGAGAAGATGCATCGGAAAAGCCAAGAGGGACTAAGAAATAGAGATTGGTTGTAGCAATACATGTGTACATCTATAAAACAAGTTACACCTTTAGGGTGACTTTGTTATAACATGATCATTAGAGTCATCTAACCATTGGAATCAGACCTCATCATGGTGAGAGACCATTGTAGTCAAGCATCACCATGACCATCTGCCAATGGGGACACGATGTTAGTAGGGAAACAACATGTATACAATGTTAGAGAGAATGATGGTCATGTACAATAGGAAAATTTTGCCAATGCCATGTCATCAAGAGCATTTTTCCAATGTCTAGTTGGAGGTTTGTAATTGGTAGAGTATATAATAGGCATCCCTTGTAGTTGCACCATTGCAATGGTAATTTGGTAAGAGAGTAATTACATTAAGGTTAGTATCAATTGGTTTAGAGTATGATCTGGGGATTAGTATCAATTGGTTTAGGGTATAATTTGAGGATTGTGGCATTGCATAGTCATGGATGCACCCCATTCTTTTGTAGTAGAAGGTATAAGGGAGATCACCTCAAACATAATACGGGTTCAATTTAGCTCATGCATGTGCAGAATTCCAAGATTTGCCATTTTGTTATCTACATTTGTGTGTATGGTCAATTTACAATTGTTTGTGTATACATGAATTGGAATTTTTTTTGTGGACAGTGGGATAAGGACCTCTATGATCCTTAAACCTGTCAATGTCAATATTGTGTATGTTTTGTGATTGTTGGGTAGAGTAGTGGTGAGGAACTCAAAGTAAGAACACAAGTGTTGAGGTGGAAGAAAGCAATCAGGGTTGATAGGGGTGTTGGATCCCTGGGTATTCTGAAGAATTGAGGCAATATATTGACTGGCAATGATGGCTATGAATGTGTGAAGTGTCATGTAAAAAAAGAGCTCCTCTCATCATGAACTTGCAATATAGCAGTGAGGAACGCCTCCATGGAAGGGCAGAGCACTCTTATTGGTGTTGTGGTATGCATCATATAGGAAAATGCAAGGTTATAGACATTTGGGTCCAATGACTTTCAATGTAGATTGAGCCATCACCTCGGGAGCCAAGTTGATAGGATATATTTTGTGAATGTGATTTGAGTGTTTGATTTTCTTTTCTATATTGTGTCATTTTGGGATGAAGTACCCTCTTTTGGGAGTTGCCTTGCCCAAGAGGATAAACACGCAACAATAGACAACTTGGGACAAAGTGACACTATTTCTTTCACGTCTAGGCAAACCATTTCCAAACCATATCCTTGTGGTAACAACTTGTGCTTAACAATTATACTATTAGTATATCAACATTGGGTTGTCACAATGAGGCATCCCATGATGGTTGAAGACATTATCAAAGTTGATCTATTCAAACTTTGGAGTATCCATTGTATCAAACGTTGGTGCAAAATGGATTTTCTTACTAAACTTATCAACAAAAATCTTAATTGCTATATGACCTTGGTTCATCCTTGGAAAGGATGTAGTGGATGAAAGCATGGGTAAAAATTTGCAAATATATTAAATTCTTACACTTGTATGGTTATTTTGCAACCTTATCCGATTATCATTCAAGCCAAGAGAATCTGGCTTTATTCATCTTGAAGATTTGTAGCTTCAAAATGATGTTTGCAATCAAACACAAATTCTCCACTATACTTGAGAGATTCTTACTTTCAAAAACCTTGGGCTTTGGAAATTGAATTTGTTTATCTTGTTCTCAAAAATGGTGCTCTCTCTACTTGTTCTTGTTTTATGATCTCTCTCTTCCAACAATTGAGTAAGGTGCTTGATTTGTTATTACATAGTAATGATAATTAGAGGTGTTGCCACCATGGCTACTGCTCTAAAAGACCAAGGAGATAAATAAGAGAATAGAAGACCTTAGTGGAAGATCACATTGAGACTCTCAAAATGAGGGAAACTTTGAATATTTAGCATGATCTTGGGCTTTAATATTTATAAGAAATATACAAGGCTCTTGGGAAGTTCCCAAGGAAAATTCCTTCTAGAAATTGCATTCTTGGAATGCAAGCTAAGCCAACCAAGAAGCTTCCAAAGAAACTTCCTCATATGAGACACCTACTTAGCATGCAAGCAAAGCTAGCCAAGAAGTTTCCCTCTAGAAGTTACCTACTTGGCATACACATTACTTGATACATAAAAGTTACCAAGAAGTTTCTGATATACTTTTAGAATATTCTTAGACTGCTTGGCTTATTTGGCATATTTGCTAACTTATTAGCCTCTATTAACTTGGCTACTAACTCCATATTGTTACAATTGTAATGAAGTAGTAACATTGTTAGAGAACTTTGTGAAAGATTTTGGAGAGAGTCTTAGTATTTTTATGTAGTAACTATCACTTTTATCAAGTAGCTCTCAAGATTAGTGATAGAGCTAATCTTTCAACTTATAGGTAAACTATCCATAAGGGTTAGATTAATATGAACTCTAGAATTTGACAATTCAATAGAAATCTTAGAACAACCTCAACCTTTTATGTTCTGTATAGTGTACTATTCTAAAATAATATTAATCATACTTGTACTCTATTAGTTATAGGGTGACAGACAAAAAAAATAGCAAGAAGAGAAAGGTAGTGAGAAGCTAAGATGTAGAAACTTCCAATTTTCTTTGGTAAAGATGGAGAAGATTTGAAGGCTTTTGTGAGAAACTTCAAGAGGATTTGCATAGGAAACAATGAGAAGAGGAGAATTATAATGAGTGGATCTCATTATTATTGGATTTCTTTGAGGATGTGGCTCTTACATGGTATGAGTCAAAATACAATAAAAAAGAGAAGAGTGATGACCAAGAGGAGTCTTAGGAGAGTTAGACTATTGCAATCATTGAGAACTTTCTCCCAAATGAAGGTTATGAAAGATTGATGAGTGGATTACCTTCATCAAGCAAGGAGATAGAGAGAAAGTGAGAGTGAATGCAGAATGAGTCAAGGAGTTAGAGTCCAAACTCCCTCACCACCAAACTTAAGAAGGTCTAGGAAAATGGAGGTGTTGAATATTGGGGCCCAAGGATACTAACTATTATGAATGTAATGGTATTGAAAGACAACATACTATTAGTTACATCCCTTGGAAAAATGGTGTAGTTGAGAGGAAAAATTCTACTTTGTACAATATGGTCTGATGTATGCTCCATGAATCAGGCCTTTCCAAACCTTAACTGGGAGGTAGTAACTTGTGCAACATATCTTCAAAATTGGTGCGCTACTAAAGCCATACTTTGTTTTTCCACTCCATTTGAAATGTGGCACAAGCAAAAACCCACTTATCCAATTTACATATCTTTGGTTGTAAGGTCCTTGCACAAGTTCTTATCAAAATGTGGTCTAAACTAGACCTTGAGTCTGAAGCATGCATTTTTCTTGGGTATGATACCCTAGTAAGAGGTTATTAACTGCAGCAGATGGGTTTGTCTTCACCTCTAAGACATCAAGTTTCAAGAGGAGGAGTTGCTAACTAGCTTACTTTAGAATTACTCTCAGTCCACTACTTCAGGTCCCATTGACTAGGATCTTCAGGTAGCAAATCAACAATTCTACAGTCATGTTGTCCCAATGACTCTGCTACAGCAACCCCAGCTGCCTCACAACCTGCCCCACTAAGTCAAACTGCACCCATACGGTCTCACCCTTCTATTGTTATTCCAATAGCAATTTCCCCAGCTGTCCATTCCCCAGTGGTGAAACCACCTCAACCTTTGTCTTTTGAAGATGATTTTTTTCAAAGACCACCTGGTCACTCTTCTAATGTTACTAATCCATTATATGAAGAAGGTCATCTTAACTCATTATTTGAGGCTGATGCTCCATTGCCATCTAGTTCACTATTCCATGAGGTCCAAGCCTCCCAGCTTGGTCCCTCATCACCATCTAGGTGGTCCTCTCCCTTGTCTCAGATTGTTAACTCCATTCATAATTCTCTAAACAAGCAAGTAGACACTTTTTGGAGCACATTCCACCATTTTTGGAGGCTATTTGGTTCATTTGACCAGTCCTCTTTCTCCAAAACCCAGCCAGATGAAGTTGATGACATACCTCAGCCCACTCTAGCTCCACCACTGTTTCTTAGACAATCTGCCTGCTCTAACGAAGGAGTTCTCCCTCTTTGGGCTCAAGAGGAGAATTATGATCCAACAGTACTAATTCCTACGACCTATGCACCCAGGAAATGTGCCAAGTCCAATGTTGATAGAAATGTCTACTATTTCTATCATAGATCTGACTTTCCTAAATTAGCACTTTATGTTGATGATATGTTAATTGCTTGCAGTAACTTTTCCTTCCTGACCAAGATCAAATCCCAACTTTTTGACCACTTTGCCATGACCTATTTTGGTGAGTTACATCATAACTTGAGCTTACAAATTACCCTAGACTGTCAAGAAGGTTGGATCATTTGTCACAGCAACATTATTTTCTACAACTCTTCACTTACTATGGTTTTTTTGATGTTAAACCAGTCTCCACTCCTATGGTACCGGGTGTACATTTGTCTCTTGAAGACTACCCTTCTGCTGATGAGAAAAAGGTTGAATGTGCTCATTTTCCTTACCTAAATGTTGTTGGGTCCTTACTTTGCGGCTCTACTAGCACCCCCATCAGATTTATCATACACCATTACTGTATTGACTCACTTTATGGCTAATCTTGGAAGGAAATATATTCAGGCCATAAAACATACCCTAAGGTATGTAAAAGGTACTGTTAACTATTGTTTGGAGCATCAATGTCAAACTTGCTCACTATATGGTTTTAATGATTCTGATTGGGCCAATGAGGTGGACTAACCATGCTCAACCTCAGGTTAATGTTTTGTATTTTGTGGTGGAGCAATCAGCTGGAGCAGCACTTGGAAGAAGACCACAGCCTTGTCTAGAACTGAAGTAGAGTACATGTCTATGGCTACCATAGCTTCTGTAGTTGTTTGGATCAGCCAATGTCTTGAGAGTATCCAATTTAATTCAACATCTACTATTCACATTTATCATGACAATCAAAGTGCCTTTACTACAATGGACTGTTAGGGATCTCTACATATGTACTATTCCTCTTATGATGATAGTCCACATCTACATATATTGAGATTCAGCTATATGTTGAGATTAACCCTATGCATGAATGAGAACAGATTGGAAGGAAAAATATCTTGGGAGAGAAAAAAGAGAAAAGAGAGAAAATTTACTCACATACATCAATAGGTGCACAAGAGTTAACAAGGTTTAGAGTCACTTGCTCCTACATCCATGGTAGCACAAATTCAAGATTTTTACCCCCTCTCAATATAGATTACCAAGATCATTTGGGAGCTCTGCCCAACCAACTCTAGCCCTGTCCAAATTGTTCCTATGTCTATCTTGATCTACTCTTCTCCTGATTATCTCCTGCTCGTTTGACCAAAAAATCAAACCTCACCAAACTAGCCTCATGCGAATCAAAGTTACAAAAAGTTCTATTGAATCTTGTTCACAAGTGCACCTCTATTCAACTCAAGAAAAACCTCACTCCACAGGTCATATTTTTTTTTCCTCTATTGCTATACACACAAAAGAATGAGAAGAAGCACACTCAAAGAATCACCTTGACATCCTAGATTGTCAAACACCTATCTCAGCCCTAGACAAGAAATCTCATGGATGATTTGAGCCGCAGATCTCAACATCACAAATGGGATAAATCAAATGGATCATGCTCCACATCCTAACAACTCTCCCACTTGGAGATTGATACTTCTTGACTACACATCTTTAAAAGAAAAGAGAGTAAACTTCTAATGCTTGATCTACATACTTGGTGTAGCCTTACTATCTAGTTATCATTGGAGGCCAATTGATGCTATACGTAGCCTTAATTTCTCAGAATTGACAATCTTCATCAACATATAAGCAGAGTTCTTGGCACCTTGAATCTTTTCAAGTGGCAAACTGCCATCTTCAAGTAACTCCCGAATGAAATGATATCTCAACATATGTGTTTCATTCTGACATGGAACATTGGATTCTTTGCTAAGTGAATGGCACTTTGAATGTCTTAGAATAAATTACTACAATTATGTTATTTGAGAATAAAACATTACAATTATGCTCTCTACCTAGCTCCTTTAGAGGTTTTGTAACCAAATCATCTCCTTACTAGTGTAATACTTCGAGGATAGGAGGAGAGAGAAAACATAGACTTCACACTCAAACATTTGATGCCCCAATAGAGCACCTTCTCTTCATTATATAGACAAAGAGGAGCTCCTCCAAGGAAGCTCCACCATAGGATTAGGCACATAGATAGGTGACATGTCAGCAAGCTCCACCCTTGGATTACTTACTTGGATGGATGACATGTTGGTCTAGGTCCTATCTAGCTGGTCAAACAAGCTTTGACCAAAGGGAATCTTTTAGGGAATCTTCTTGTAGGAGCCTGAGAATCACGTAAGGTACCATTGGAAAGCTCTCCATGAGACAAACCAAGGGGGAGGGAAGGCCTACCTTTCTTACATTTGGGGGGGGATCCACACATTTTTTAGGATTAATTCATCTGTTTAGGCCTCCAAAATTGACTTCAAAGATTTTAGGCATATTTTGTTTCCTACTTTGTTAGTAGAAGTCCCCTTTTGGTGATACCTCTTTCTGATCTGTTTAGTCCATCATGTGTAACATCCTTCCAAATGTTACCAAACCAAATTTTACATCTAGTTCATATGGCTAGCTCTTGGTATTACAGACCTCCCTCCTTTTAAGACCCAACTTCCTTGTTGTGCAATTGTTGCTCAAATGCTTGCACCAACACCGGTGCATGGGTCAAATTGGCCATAGGATCCCAAGTTGCTTCATAGAGGGGGTAACCTTTCCATTGTACTAGATAGTCCACTCACGGATGGCGAGTACCACACATGCATTTTTGGAGAATATGCTCCACTTCATATTCTTCTACATCATCAATGTGTGTCGTGCAAGGTCGAATGTCTTGTGTGGAATGGCCTGATCGGGGAGCATATCTGCATAGTAGAGAAACATGGAACACTAGATGGATCTTCATGTGTGGTGGTAGCTCAAGGTGATAGGCCACAGCGCCGACGCCACGAAGAATGAGAAAGGCTCAATAAAATGAGGTCTGAGCTTACAAGATCCAACTAATGTGAGGTTGGTTGTCAATAGCCACACTTGATCCCCAACATTGAACTCCATGTGCCTACTGTGTGCATCAACATACTTCTTTTGTCAATTTTTCACAATCTGTAATCTGTGTTTGGCCTCTCTACACCTTGTTGGATTCTAGAAACAAATGTGTTGACTGCATCGACCTTGGTAGCCATTGGACGGATCTTCATCAAGCTAGATGGTGTGAAGGGATGCTCACCATACATGAGGAAGAATAGAGTGACATGGGTAGATGCATTCATTGAATTGTTGTAAACAAATTCCACCATTGGGAGTAAGGTGTCCCACCTCTCTTGCTCTCCTAAGGTGAAGCCGTGTAACATGTCTTCAATGGTGCAATTAGCCCGCTCTGTTTGGCCATTTGTTTGTGGGTGGTAAGCTGTGGACATGGCCAACTTGGTTTTGAAGAAACCAAAGAGTGTTCACCAAAACAAACTGGTGAATTGAATGTCTTTATCAATGATAAGTACTCTAGACAAGCCATGGTGAGAGAAGACTGCATCTAAATATAATTGAGCTAGTTGTGGGGCAGTAACCTCCTTGGTGGTAGGGCATACATGAATCATTTTGTTGAGTCGGTCCACAAAGAACACAGTGGAATCAAACCCTTAGGTGGTCTTGGGTAATTCACAAATGAGATCCATACTCACTTGTTTACAACGTTGGGTAGGCATGGGGAGAGGTTGAAGGAGCCTTGCATGAGCTTGATTAGAAGTTTTGTTCTGTTGACAAAGTAGGCAACTGCGCATGTAGTCCATCGTGTCGTTGCTCATCTTGGGCCAATAGTAATGGCATTGGATTGCATCCAAGGTCTTGTCCACTTCAACATGACATTCCGCTAGTATAGTGGTGCGTAATTCTAGGACATTTGGGATCCATAATCTGCCATCATGAAAGGTGAGTCCTTGGGCATTGGTGACGCCTTTGGATGATTGTGCTTCTACAATTTGTGGATCAGTTTTTGTAGTAGCCAGAATAGGGTTAATCTTAACCTCTACCACCAAGTTGTTTGCCATTGGCATGTGAGTTAATGCATCTGCAAGTTGCTTCTTACCTTCTACATAGGTGATTGTCATGTTGAAGTGTTTTCGCCACTCTGCCCACCAAATCTGGTGACAAGATAGATCCTTTTGCATCTCAAGGTAGACTAGAGGTTTGTGGTCTATCTCTACTACAAATGCCTTCTTGCCCAAATAGTGCTTCCAATGCTTGGTTGCCAGAATGACGGCCAACTCTTCTCATTCTGTGGTGTGGTAGTTACGCTCTACCAATAACAACTTTTGAGAGAAATATGCAATTGGATGCCATCCATCATGCTACTCTTGTTGTAGGATTGCTCCTATTAGTACGCCTGATGCATCTATAGCCAACTTGATTGGACGTTTTGGGTCATACCACTTCAAGATTGGTGCATGTAGCAAGGCGGCTTTCAATTCTTGAAAGGCCAACTCTTGTGCGGTTCCCCATGTCCACTTCTTCCCCTTGCCAAGTAGTTTCATTAAAGGTTGTGCAACCTTGGAGAAGTCCTTGACAAATCTATGATAGAATCCCGTCAACCCCAAGAAGCTCTTGAGTTGAGTCTGATCTTCTGGGGCACTCCATTTTTGAATGACCTCTATTTTATCGATTAGTACTTGAATGCCCTCTGCACTTACTCTATATCCCAAGTAGTCTACTTCAGACTTGCCAAACTCACACTTTGAGATTTTGGCATACAATTAATTTTGTCTTAGGATCCGGAGGAACTCTCATAGATGTTGTTTGTGTTTTTTCATTGTGCGATTGTATACTAAGATATCATCCAAGAAGATGATAACAGACTTATCCAAGTATGGACAAAATATGTCATTCATTAGACTCATGAAAGTGGCAAGTGCATTGGTAAGGCCAAAAGGCATCACAAGATACTCAAAGTGGCCATACTTGGTTCAAAAGGTAGTTTTGTACACATCCTCCTCTGCAATTTGGATTTGATTGTAACCACTCCGCAAGTCTAATTTGGTGAAGTATCTTGCTCCATGGAATTGATCAAATAGGTCATCCATGCGAGGTAAGGGGTATTTTTTCTTCACTATTTGTTGATTGAGACCTCGATAGTCAATGCACATGTGCATTGTACCATCCTTCTTCTTCACAAACAAGACAAGAGCTCCATATGGTGATACGCTAGGTTGGATGAACCTCTTTTGTCGCATCTCCTCAATTTGAGTCTTACACACCTCCAACTCATGAGGTGATAGGCGATATGTGGCCTTACAATGAGGTGTCTTCCTTGGGAGTGTCTCAATTTTATGATCTACTCTCCTTTTTGGTGGTAATCCTGAGGGTAGATCATCGGAAAAGACATCGTGAAATTCATCCACCACAGCCTTCAATTTCTTAGGAATTTGTCCATCGAGTTGTGCACTCTGGACTTCTCTTATTAGACCTATGAAACATCTATTGGTCTTACAGATAGTTGCCATCCCTATGACATATAGGCAGTTCCTGCGTATGTGATTTTTCTTTAACTCCAATGATTGACCATTGGTGGATTCTCACTACTTTCTTCCTCCAATCTACCATAGGGTTGTAATGCTCCATCCATGGCATGCCTATGATTGCATCATAACATGCTAATTGTATCACTTGCCACTCAATTACTTCTTGATATTCTCCTATAGAGAGTGTTACTTGTCTAGGTAATGATTCAATCCTCTCTGTTTGCACGTTAAGCAACTCTACTTCTTCACTCATATCTCTCTCTAGATCCATTCCCAATCTTATTGCAACAGAGCAAGATAAGAAATTCTTTGTTGCTCCTGCATCAATTAATACTCTCACTTGATTGCCTTCTAGGACTACATTCATGACAATCAATTGTGAGGTTGCCTTTTGGAATCTTTGTGCATTAGTCTTCTTCTTTCTTTGCTTCTCTGCTTCCTTATTGAGCCAATAATGCCGCGAGGTACATTTATTGGCAATCTTTGTTTTCCAAAGTGATTTCTACCTCCTCCTCTTCAATGTGCCTCTCCATGTTGTTCAAAGATCACTTGTATAAAGGCCGAGGGCCTCTAGGCAAATGAGTGCGACAATTGGTAGATATGCGCCCAATACGGCCACAATTGTAGCAATGGCGTCATTCTTCTTGAGTTCCTTCTCCTTGTGGAACTCCATCTCTTTGTTCTTCTACCCATCCACACTCCCCTTGAAGCGGTCACGCTCCTCGATCTCAAAATCAAAGGTTGCCCAATTCCATCGGTACTGGTCTACCCACGTGTGGCATTTATGCTTGATAATGTTGAGGTGGAGTTACTCCTTCACCTCCACCTAGTGCTCCTGCTATTCTCTACGCACAAGCAATGGCTTCAAATACTATGTGAGGATTTTGCACCATGACTTCTTGGCAAATTGGCTCCTTTAACCCTCGTTTGAAATTGTCGAGAGCCTCTATTGGACTCATGTCGGTTATCGCAACTTGTAGATCTAGAAACACCTCCACATACTCTTGTATGTTGTTCTTTGTTTCAATCCCCATAGTTGGGTTCAAGTCATTTGCACGGAATCCACCTATTGGAAATTCTTTAGCAATCCTTCTTGCATTGCCGTCCACGTGACCTCTCTTCTCTCGGCCAACATGGATCGTTCCCCAGCATCAGACCATGTGAGGGCTTTATCAGTCAAGTACCCACATGCAAATATGTCTGCATCATGCTCCGTGATCTCTGTTAAGAACATTTGGAAATATCAATTCATTCTCAACATCCAATTTTCCACTACTCCCATCATACGCTGCCCCTTGTAAGGCTTGATGTTGCAGGTCTTCTTCATCCGGAGTAGCAATGTGGCTTCCTTGTGATAGGGTTCGTAGGCACATGTGCCTCTCCAAGTACTTTAGTCGTACGTACTGGGTTTTGAGACGGCTCTTCTTCTTGCAAGGCTTGATTGTTCTTGAGGATCTGCACTTGACTTTGTAATGCCTCCACAATCATCTTAATCTCTCAAAATTCATTCAACATCCTTTGCATTCCTTGCACCAGCTCTTGCAATTGCAGATCCATGGTTCCTGCAACACTCAAATTGCTAATGTCTACTTCAATAGAGAGTCAATATGATCACTCTGGAAGGCACATGAACTATCAAAACTACCCTTGGGACCTCAAAGCTATCACTCGTTGATAATACTCCTCGCCAAAATTCCTAACCACAAAATCTCTAAATATCACTTTTGGTCTCACTACATAACAGATTTCTACTTGAGTGTTGAAAGGGAGAGGATTTGGGACATTCATATCCATATCATCATAATAGAATGTAGATTGTCCAATCCCACTCTGTGTCATATATCACCACAAGTAGAATCACAGGATTTGGTGAGTTCATCATTGTGTCCATGAATTCTGCACCAAAGTGATAAACTAGTGATACACTCATTTGCTTACGCTGGATATACATAACCTTGATGTGGAATGGATTTGAGAGTGGAAAGCTAGGTGTAAGAAATTGTTGTCCCGGTGCATCCATCCCATATGCTCTCTAAAGTCCTTCCTAAGTCTTGCAATTACTCTATGTTCTCCACCTCAAATTACTGAATTTCAACAGTCTGTGCTCTTCCAAGAGGGGTGATCCACTCTCTTGGACTAAGATACTCGCTCTGATACCATTGTAATACTTTGAGGACAAGAGGAGAGAGAAAACACAAACTTCACCCTCAAACATTTGATGCCCCAAAAGAGCACCTTCTCTTTATTATATAAACAAAGAGGATCTCCTCCAAGGAAGCTCCACCATAGGATTAGGCACATAGATAGGTGACATGTAAGCAAGCTCCACCCTTGGATTACTTACTTGGATGGGTGACATGTCGGTCTAGGTTCTATCTAGCTGGTCAAATAAGCTTTGACCGGAGGGAATATTTAGGGAATCTTCCTATAAGAGCCTTAGAATCACGTAAGGTACTGTTGGAAAGCTCTCAACAAGACAAACCAGGGGGGAGGGAAGGCCAACCTTTCCTCCATTGGGGGGGAATCTACACATTTTCGAGGTCTAATTCATCCGGATGAATTAGGCTTCAAAATGGATGAATTAGGCCTCAAAAATGTGTAGATTCCCCCCAATGGAGGAAAAGCTGGCCTTCCTCCGTTGTGGTTTTCTCCAATGTGATTTCTCTATTTTGGTAACATCATTCTAGATGTTACCAAACCAAATTTCACATCTAGATCATATGGCTAGCTCTTGGTATTACAACTAGCTTTTGTAATTGCAATATATTCTATCTCAGTTGTGGACAAAGCAACAACCTTTTGCAACTTTGAGAACCAATTCATTGTTGTCAGACCTATGGTATAAACATACCCTATAGTGCTTCTTTTGGTATCTATATCACCTCCTATGTCTGCATCCACAAAACCTTGTAGAGTATAGTTGCCTCTATTGTAACACAAACCTATATCTTTGATACCTTTCAAATATCTCAAAATCCATTTGACAACCTCCCAATGTTGTCTTCTAGGATTGGCCATGTACCTCCTCACAACTTCCACTACATGTGCAATATTTGGTCTAGTACATGTCATTGCATACATGAGGCTGCCTATAGTTGAAGCATATAGTACCTTTAACATTATCCTTTAGCTCTTCATCTTGGGCAACTTTTCCTTTGATAACTTAAAGTGCCTTGCCAAAGGTGTCTTCATAGGACTTGCATCTGTCATGTTGAACCTTTCCAGCACCTTTCCACTATAACTACCTTGAGAGAGCTTTAGCATTTTGGCCACATTGTCCCTTTCAATCTTCACCCCAAGTTTTCTGCTTAGTTGCACCCATGTCCTTCATTGCAAACTCTCTTGATAATTCTTCCTTCCATCTCTCAACCTCTAGTATGCTAGGTCCAGCTATCAGCATGTCATTGACATACAAAAATAAGATGATACAATTATTATCAAGAGATTTGTTATAACAGCAATAATCCTCTTGATATCTTGGGAATCTATTATTGATCATGAACTTGTCAAATTTCTTGTACCATAATCTTGGTATCTATTTTAGACCATATAGGCTTTTTTGCAACTTGAATACCAAGCCATCCTTGTCGGGGACTACAAAGCCAACAAGCTGTTGCATATAGATGTCTTCATCAATCTCACCATGTAGAAAAGAAATGGTGAGATCCATTCTACTCCAAATATAAGTTTTCTACCATTACTATATTGAGAACCACTCTAATTATTGAGTGTTTGACCATTGGTGAAAAAATCTCAATATAATCACTTCCTTTCTTTTGCTAGAATCCTTTCACAAATAGCCTTGCCTTGTACCATCTGCTACCACTTTAGTCCTCTTTTCCCTTGTTGACCCACTTGTTATGTAAGGTCTTCTTGCCTTCTAGTAGTAATTTGAGCTCCAAAGTTTGATTCTTATCCAAGGACTTCATCTCCTCCTTCATGGAAAGCTCCCACTTCATTGAGTCTTCACTTTGCATGGCTTCTTCATAACATTTAGGTTCACCTCCATCTATCAATAGCAAGTAATGTAGAGAGAGGGAATACCTCATTGGTGATTTTGTGATTCTTGTAGATCTCCTCAATTGCAAAGCACATGGTTGAGGTTGTGGCAGAGTATTTTCTTAGCTTTCAGTGTTTCCCTAAAACCCATAAGATAACATCATCTTTTGTTGTCTCTTACAGCTCAACCTGATTGTTTTCTTTGCTCTACTTATCTACATTATCAAAATCCACAGCGGTTCTATCTTTGTAAAGGAGACACTCATTGAATATCACATCTTTGCTTTTGATGATTTTCTTAGTCTCTACATCCCAAAACTTGTACCCAAAGTCATTTGCACCATATCCAATAAAGAAACATTTCCAAGACTTTGCATCTAACTTGACTCTTTTCTTTGGTTGACATGCATGTAAGAGACACATCCAAAGACTCTCAAGTGCAACAAACTCATCGATTTTCCTGGTCCACTCTTCTTCGGGCAGCTTATGGTCTAAGGGAATTGATGGACCCCTATTGATCAAGTATGTTGAGTGTTGATTGCTTCAGCCCAAAACACCTTGGGCAGACCAGCATGGATCATCATGCTATTAGCTCTTTCATTCAGAGTTTGATTCATGCGCTCACCACTCCATTTTGCACGGTGTGCTTGGTAAGGTCTTCTCCATTGTGATTCCATGTACTGCATAGAATTCCTTGAACTCCCTATTGTCACAGTCACCACCATTGTCAGTTGCTTAGTTGCTTTAGCTTTGCACCATACTCATTTTTTACCAAGCTTTTCCACTTCTTGAAAGTGACAAATACCTCTAATTTTCACTTCAAGAAATATATCCAAATCTTCTTGGTTGAGTCATCTATGAAGGTGACATAATACTATGAACCCCAAAAAGATGCAACTAGAGAAGGACCCCACACATTTGTGTGTACAAGCTTTAGCTTCCCTATTCTAGGTGCTCTTCCACCCTTCAAGAAACTAACCTTTTTCTTCTTCCCAAATATGCAATCTTCATCAATGGTTTTCAAATCTGGAAGCTTGTTCTTCTTCATCATCACCTTCATGCCTTTTTCACGCATATGTCCAAGCCTAGAATGCCAAAGATCACCGTTTGATATTGTATTTGCAAGTGCCATTGTGTCCTTGGTTTGTTGGTGATGTAGAGAGTTCCCAGCTTGTTCTCCTTTGGTGATTTTCCATGAACCACCTACAAAGGTTATGACATACCCTTCACTGTCAAGTTGCCCAATTGAGATTAGATTCCTCTTCAAGCCTAGAACATGCCTAACATTCTTCAGTTTCCACACAAACTAATTAGGCATTTAAAATAAGTATCACCTCTTCCCACAATATCCAAAGGCTCATCATCTGCAAGATAAACTTTATCAAAATCACCCTTGATGTAATTCAACATTCACTCCTTTCATGAGGTAGAGTGAAAAGAAACTCCTGAATCAAGAATCATGACTCCATAGGACTGTCTGCACTAAGAATCAAAACATCATTGACTTCCTCTGCAATTGCATTCACTGACTCCTCATTCTACCCCTTGCTTGGATTCTTCTTTATGAGCCAGTACTTCTTTCTTGTGTGCCCCTTCTTACCACAATGCAAACATCCATCACCTATTGACCTGGACATGTTTCTCCTCTTGGACTTGGATCTACTTTGATTGTCACTACAATGCATAGTTATTCCTCTGTTTTCAAGAGCATTCATGGCCAATCCAGAGTTTGTGCTCAACTCTCTCCTTCTAATATCTTCACTAAGTATCAAATTTTGAATCTCCTCAAACCTCAATTTGTTTGACCCACAAGAACTGCTTACAACTGTCACAGTTGCACTCCAGCTTTCAAGTAAAGAGGACATGAGAATTAAAGCAAGCAGTTCATCCTCAAAACTGATTTCCACTGAACTTAATTGGCTCGTGATCAGGTTGAACTCATTAATATGATCTGTGATAGAGTGACCTTCATTCATCTTTAATTTGAAAAGACAATGCATCAACCTTGTTGGTAGTTGATGGTTTTTCATACATATTAGACAAAGCCTTTAGTAGACATGCTTTATTCTTCTCCTCTAGAACATTGAATGCCACATTTCTAGCTAATGTCAAGCGGACAACTCCTAAAGCATGTCAATCCATCAAATACAAGTCTCCTTGTAACATAAGCTCTGGTTTCACACCTCCGAGAGGTACATGAATTTTTTTCTGATACAAGTAGTACTCTATTTGTATTTTTTAAAAACCAAAGTCCTTACCATCAAATCTGTCTATCCTGACCTTTCCTTCCGTTCGTGCCATTGCTCTAACTTTTTTCCTTTGACCTATCTATCGTACCATTGCTCTAACTTTTTTCCTTTGACCTATCTATCTGATACCACTTGTTGGGGATCTCTGCAGATTTACTATTCCTCTTATGATGATAGTCCACAGCTGCATATATTGAGATTCAGCTATATATTGAGATCAACCCTGCGCATGAAGGAAAACAGATCAGAAGGAAAAACATCTTGGGAAAGAAAAAAGAGAAAAGAGAGAAAATGTACTCACACACATCAATAGGTGCACAAGACTTAACGCGGTTCAGAGTCACTTTGCTCCTACATCCGCGGCAATGCAGATTCAGGATTTTTACTCCCTCTCAATATAGATTACACAGATCACTTGGGAGCTCTGCCCCGAGCAACTCTAGCCCTCTCCAAACTGTTCTTGTGTTTATCTTGATCCGCACTTCTCTTGATTATCTCTTGCTCGTCTAATCAAAAAATCAGACCTCACCTAACCAGCCTCATGCAAATCAAAGTTACAAAAAGTTCCACTGAATCTTGTTCACAGGCGTCCCTCTATTCAACACACTAAAAACCTCACTCTGCAGATTGTCGGGTTTGTCCTCTAATGTTACCCATACAAAGAAGAATGAGAAGAAGCACACTCAAAGTATCACCTTAACATCGTGGATTGTCAAACACCTGTCCGGGGCCTGGACAAGAAATCTCATGGATGATCTGAGCCAGAGATTTCAGCATCACAGATGTGATAAATCGGACGGATCAGGCCCCACATCCTAACATGGACATGACAAAATACCACATCAGGACTAAGCACATTCCCATTCGTCATCATTGTATTAAGCAACTTGTTGCTAGTGGCACACTTAGTTTGAGTCACAGTCGGAGTAACTAAATGTCTGCTAATATCCTCACCAAAGCTCTTTATGGGTCTAAGCTCGCCGAGCACCTTCCGATAATAGGCTTGCGAGGAGGAAATGTGTAGTATATCAGTTTGAGTGACACTTCACTTGAGGAGTGTAGGAACAGAGGCATTACTTTACTGATAAGTTCTGTCACTACACTGATAACCCTGTCTGAGCAGGGTCCACATCTCTAACCAGTCATATTATATAGTGAAACGTCACACCCTCTCAAGGGGCACGGCCCTGGGGGTGGCATTCATGGTGGCACTCATTCTGTATTTTGTACACTAATACAGTTTTGACTTCCCTTACACATTTCTCTCATCTATTAAATCCAAGAATATCAAAGAGATTCGTCTCAAAGTCTTTTGTCTGCAGTATACTAGCCTCCAATGTCACCATTTTCCTTGGTAGCAACTCGTTCTACTCTGTCTCTAGGTCTATCACCAAAAATATAAATTTCCCATGCTTTAGTTTCTAGCACAATCGGACATTCGGAACTGAAAGTTGATCAAGTCATGCGTGCCATTTGACGGTCGATGCAAGGCCGAGTTGTGCACAAACCTGCCATGATAATATTAGGATCTACTTGCCATGATGACGTTAGGGTCTATTTGGGCCGGGAATTCTGCGGTGTTGATGAGTTACCATCTCTTTGAGCCAAGTTTGTGTCGATGGAAGGGACAAAACGCGAGGTGCGGTGTCTGAAATTCAAAGTTGCACCGCTCTGTGTGTACGAAGTAGGTATCCGGATTTTCCTCCTGTACTCCATAACTCATGTGTAATTGTGCGAGACATTGCTCAGACAGATAATTTCCTCCATGACTTGCAGAGAAGCTGTGGACATACATACCCCTCCACAGCCTAGCAAAGTATTAGTACTGTACTAGAACCAGGTCGCTCTGGTCGCCAGTAGTGGCAACTCTATGGTTAGTTTCAATAACAGTAAACAAAGTCTTCTCGTCAACTCAATAAGGCCATACTTCTTTTGACATTTCTTCATTACCTCGATACTCTGATCCGAAGTATCAAAAGTACTGGGTGCAAGGTAGCGCTCTTGCATTGTCAACAACTCTAAGGTGAATGACGCATAGGGCAAAACTCTTATCTTGGATGGCGCTCTATGTGTTGCGACCAAAGCGTATTGGCTACCTTAAGTATCCACACTGCACGACCATTCTAGCACTGTTCACTGGAACGGTCAGATCTAGGCAAAGCTTCCACATCAGATAAAAGCTCTGATATGCGGCCTCGTTCAGCTCCATGCAATCAAATGTTGAGTTCGAAATCATCTCAATTACAGGTACACCTAAGTAGTCTAGACGATGACATTGTCCTCAATTTGCGGAATCTCACAGCTCACAGGATATTTGTTCGAAGGATCTTCTTGTGCATGCCATTAGAACAGTCGTTGGCCTTTAGGTCCCGGGTCATATAATCGTGGCCACATGCCATCTCCACTATCCCCCTTTCTCATGGAAAGAAATTCAATACTTTGGCGCATATGCCTCTAGGAAACATAATATTCATATCGTCACTACTCGCAGTGATCGGCACTCTTTAAATGTCCAGCTTTTTATTTGCAATGAACCACTGCGAAGAACGCTTCTAATCAGGGATATACTTTACTAGTTAAACTTCGGTACACTAGAAGTGCCAATGCCACCTCTTGTCCATGATCTAGATGTGTTCGAATTCCCATACAACATGCAACGAGTTTCCAGGGATCCCGAAGAAAGAAGGATTATGCTTATATTCAGAATCGTCACTGAGCTAGCAAATTGATGCTGTACATATTCTGTCGTTGGACAGGTTGGTGCCCGCATGATCATACCATTATCTTTGAAGTGGACAAAATCCTAATCCAGATCGATCTCATGCCGATTCAGGAGAGCTGTTCATTTTTGTCTCAAGCTGCAATTTGCTCGGAGACTTTCTGTAGGATTGACACCCTGTGAGGAAAATATGACTTTCATGGTGGCTTCGTGCATCTGCCGTAAAATTCACTTCTCAATAACGCCTCCATCCTTTGACGGAAAAATCTTCGGACCAGATATGCACTGTCAACTTATGATGTGGATTAGCTACATTAGTTGTTTCTTGCGAAGCTGTATAATTCGGGACTCCTAGATTGTTAGATCCAGGAAGTGCCGAGTCAGTCCTAACTCATACCGAATTCAGATCATTGTCCATGCTTGGTCCAAAAATCCAAAATCTGTCCTACCTCAGCCCGCTTTCTTTTAATTGTTCGTGTGAGTGGCGATGAATCGGCAACTCTAGAATCAGGGTGCAAGCGCAGTCTCTCATGGATTTGAGTAGGTTGAAATCCGTAATCAGAACAAAAATGTATTCAAGACTATCCTAGATTACAGGAGGGATGACGATTGAAGGAAAAGTATACTGATCGTTTCGATGTTTCACTGAATATGGATGTTCAGAAACTTGCAATTTCGAAAGGTCTACAGAAGACTGCGCAATCAATGATGAAACTTTATTCCGCTGAAACCTGCCTTTGCAGACCGTGTAAACGTAGACTTGTGGACGTAAAAGATCAAGACCACTCTAATGTGAAGCCCTGATGAGTGATCTTACTACCTATCAGTGAGTCTTTGAGAGATTGAATCGGAAGTTACAATAATTTATGGATGATTATCAGTGACATAAGATGATGAAGTTGAATGATGTTATCTACGATATGCACTCTTCGAATGCATTTGTCGAGAGTTTCTAGACTCTTGTTGGTCTGGTGATGTGGTCACCGACTTTGAAGACCCCGGGGGAGTACTTGTCCCGGACATATTCTGCCGTCTTTGCTGACTAATCATAAGCCTCTCCAGGGTAGACTGATGCTGATTTTGCACAGCTGAAGCTTCCTCAGTTGACATTTGGCTATGAGTAGATCTTGATCTGGGGACAGAGTTCGATTGAGAACTGTCCATACTTAAACTATGTTGTTGTACCTCCTCCTGCTGCAGCTGCAGAAATTGCCTTAACTCCTCATTGTTCTGGCTTGGACTAGATCGTGATCCCGGTGCTGTAATCATAGAACGAACATCCGCAGAATGCTGTAAGTAGAACGCCGAGTCAGACAGGTCCTCTTTTGAGTTCTGCTTAACAGTACGTTTAGATTTAGGAAGCACAAGATGAGACGGTGATGAAGTGGCTGTCCGACCGCCATATGATCCACCTCCATACTCTTCATACTGGTTCACAAAGTTCGGTTGTGGAGTCGTCGCTCGACTTGGAACCTCGTAAGCATCATAGTTTCTCCTGTGATTAGGAAGAGGAGATGAATTGCGATGTGAACTCTCATGACCACCGTTGTTCCTCCTCTGATTCTGTACCTGAGCAGCAGTTTCCTCGGCCGAATCTTCATACTCTTCATACTTATTCCCACTGTGTTTGGAAGGATAGTCCCAAATGTCGGGCTCAACAAGATGTTGTTCAGCTGCGTAAACCCGTTGATGAGGGTAGGTTTCTTCTTTCGAGATCGTTCTGATGTTATTAGAAGTTGGGAGGCCCACAGCCAAAAGCTTCTCTACAGAGATTCTCGGAGAAACTATACCTGGGGAGAATCCTCGGCCCTCGCGGTCGACTTGCATTCCACTGTTGTGTCTGGAATTCTCTCGAGAGCGAGACAGAGGAGTCATTCTCCCCTTCTCGTCAGGATCCACCAGCATACCGCTGTTGTTCCTCGAACTGTCCCTGGAATTTAAAGTCAAGCCGTAGAGTTCTTGACGGTCTACCACAATCGGCCCACTCGTGTGTCTGGAGCCGTCCAAGGACATCATCGAAGGGTACTCCTCGTGGTCGCTTCTCATTCCACTGTTGTGTCTAGTTGTCAGCCCGCTGTGTGGTTCATTATCAGCGAGCTGCCCACTATTGTGTCTTGAGCTTGCTCTCGACCCGTCCGTCACCATACTCACATTATCACTCGGTGATGCATGTCCTGTGTGGAGTGCTTTCGCAGCATGCTCGCCACGAAATTGCCGTTCACCTGTATGGGGCCGAGTTATCTCTGATCTGGAAAGCCAAGAACATTGCAAACACTGATTCATCAATTCAGATTGTATCGGAATCATCCTAGACATATTCAAATTTATATATTTATATAGATATATAGAGGTAACAGGAATTTTAGCAGTGCCCTCACAATTTAGAAATTTTAGCAGACAAAGGTTAGAGGTTCTTTCCCACCTGCAATATCCATTCGGCTGTTGTTGGTGCCTTGTAACATTGGCAGTGCCCACACTCGGAGGATGATACTCAGCTGTGTAAAAGATCCACCCGTCTGATGGCTCCTCAACATTGCTGATCTCGGTGACAGAGCTAGCTCGACTGATATCACTGTCGTCAGGGTGATGGTTCACAACTGTTCCTCGTTGTTTTAGTACAAGGTTCTGAAATTTATAGGAACAGGAAATCAGGGTCAAAAATAGGTTGTTAAAAAAGGATAAGTGCGCTGCAATTTTAACAGAGCTGTTCATACAGAATTTGAGGTTCAACATTCGATTGCCAGCATCTGAAATACCTTAACTCTGCCAATTTAAATGCAGACTGAAGGCTGGGGTTTTCATTTCTTACCTCAAACCTTAGACGCTCGATTTCATGCTTCAAAGCTTCGAGTCTCTGAGCAGACTTTCCTGTTTGTGTATCCTCAAGTACATGACTCTCAATTTGAGGGACGTAACTTATACCATGCTCATATTCGAAGTCATCCTGATCTCGAACTGTTGACTGGTTCATGTTGCGGCATTCCGCGTCATGGCCTCGATGGAACGACAAGTCCGATTCGGTACTGGCAGAAGAGTGAGCCTCGTCATAAGAGCCGAAACTTGATTGATTCTCGGACATATCAGAAGAGAAATAAGACGCTTTGCGCCCACTTTTCATCATATTGGGTGGAAATCTCCCATTCTTCTCCGCAAGCCTGTCGATAGCTGCACCAGAATTTCAGAAACAGAGAATAAGATTGCAATAAACTCCGATATGGGATATGATGGGACGTGGAGATTCGAAGTCCTTTAGTCCTTTAGTCCTTTAGACGCTTCTTCACAGATGGAGAATTACCTTGTAAAGGACTGTCTGACTGTTTGTATGTAATCTCTTCAGAGGGCCTTCTAGGAGCAGGAGGGCGGCCAGAATTTTTAAGGTAGCCTTCTGCTCGCTGCAGCTGTTGTTGTTGTTGTCGCCTCTGTTCCTGTAATCAGGGTAATGTAACAAATGTAAGTGCATTCATAATAAAGAGATCATAGCAGATGTCAAACGAAATTTGCATGTCACGGCGAAACTCAGCTTGTGTAATAGAGCTCTATTAGATTCTAAGTCGTAAAGAGTTTGATCCACATTCTCACCTCCCTAGCTGCAGCGGCTGCAGCGGCTGCTGCTTGTCCCTTTGACGATGTGTAAGTCGGCGGAGAGTTGTCAAAGAGCGTTCGTAGAACACGAACGCCAATGCTAGGCTTATTCACCTTCAACACAGAGATTGATACCAAGTTAAGCGTCACATCAATACTATCCTTTACAGCAGCAGTAGTGTTGCAGTTATACATGGGGTACTGGAATGAGTAGACCAGATGACATTGGGAAGGAGATCATAAGATTTGGGAAGTAAGCTAGATTGCTGGTTACCTTGGCCTTGGCCGGAGGCCGAATTCCCACGTCCATGATAAGCTGCTTCAGCCTCGGGCAAAGAGCCACTACCTTCCGATACTGAACAGGCTCGGGGCTTGCAAACACAGCAGTAGGACTACTGCCTCGAGGATCAGGAGGAGGTGAACTGGTGGGATCGGCCTGACTTATGCACACTTTGGTCCTCCAGGCCCTAAGGGATCCGGACTGCAAGAGAGTTGAAAACCATGGATTAATAATTTCGATCAGCACAAAATTAGAAATCTGAATTAGAAATCTATATTACAATGCAATCCAAGCAAATAGAATTTGGACAGCTCTAATCGTATATCTAAAAACCAAAGAGGCGTTCTTGATCTGCTAAAAGTAATGATTGACAGGAACAAAATGCAGATAGAGTCCTTGACAGTTGGAGAAAACTTTGTTCACAGGAAGCTTGAGTTCCAAAGCTTTGATCACCCGTACCATTGGTGAGCAGAAATTGTTGTTGGAGCTCGGAATTCATAAATAAGAAGAGGAGATCAAAACTGCGATCTGGCGCTGTGTCAATCAAGTGACCGACAGGATGGTGAATCACCACTACAAACTCCCCCTGATCTGCAGTTCCTGGTAGTTCAAGAATGAAATCGTTTCAGACAAAAAAGCTAGTCTTCCACCGATGAGCAAACTTTGCCTTAATTCATGTGCAGTAACACCTTGTACGACAGCGGCCGAGACTCAACCTGTTTCGGCTAGCGCAAGTCAGGCACGCTCTCGACGGAGGTTGAATGTATTTCCTCGGCTACAGATCTGGTCCCGGCTCAACATTTGTCAACTATCAAATACTCAAAAGCTAAAGAGCTCAAGCATTTATGACATTATGAAACTCGAGATGGAGTTGACATTATCAGCTCCCATAATCCACTGCACTCAATCCTGTCTTGATTCGCATAACAGCTGTCCTCCCCAGTCCAAATTGGCTCGTGGGACCCGATGAAACGCAACAGCGATTCACCTGATATACACTAAACTTGTCATACAGCCGACTGCTTCTCGATTGCAGCTGCTTCTGCTGCCCCTGAAGAAGCATAACATGTACACACCTACACCTTCATCTCCCTATTTCAAAAGTTCCCTGGCTCCCATGTCTACGCATGAACCATCGTGCCTTGATGGTCAGGACCCAACAGCAGCAGTGTGTCGTGATCCTGCTACCATTTCCTTTTTTCCAAATTTAAAACCCTTAGCAAAATCGGTCCCAAACGAGGTCCACTAGACGTTGATGAACATCCCCGCTGTTGCGCCGCCACGGTTTCAATTCCCCTGCCGGACCAAGCCAATTTCGGATTTTAGACATATATCCAACAGAAATCTGCCGCCGGATATACTACTCACCTTTTCTGATTTGTTGCTTTATTTCAATCCAGTGACTTGTTAACTGTTCGCTCCAACTAGATCGAAAATTATGGGTATATATAAAATATATGTGTACTGATCTAAGAAATGGAAGATGTAATTACCGATAATTGGAAGCTAGAAGAGCCAGCCATTTTACACCGCTGTTACTGGACTCCAGGATCCAGAGAGTTGTTACATTAGCAAATATTTTGGTAATACTCATAGTATTGAGCCGAAGTCATTTATGGGCTGAATTTGTCTGAAAGATGCGGATGCATGTTATTGCTATTTATTTCACTAGCTGGAACCGATGTGATTGCCAGCGGTTCTGCAACCCAATATGTAGCTGTCAAGTCAGCGATCTATGTAATGCAGTATTTATACCTTGCCTAATGGAAGTGCTACAATGAAAATCTGAAGAGTCGAGCGGTCAGCCAAAAGGACACTTGATTGTGTTGGATCTACAGAATGGCTCAATAAAAGACATCCTCGCCTCCACACCTCTCCGCTGTGGAATCATGTTCGGGTTTTTAAATCCTTGACAAGGACTGCTGAGTGTAATCAGAAGGTCAGCTGTCGATATAACGCAGTATATATACCTTACCAAATGGAACTGCGACGATGAAAATATGAAGAGTTGAGCAAAAGGCGACGACACTTGATTCTGTTGGATCTACAAAATGGCAATAATAAAAGACATTCTCACCTCCACACGTTTTCGCTGTGGAATCATGCTCGGGTTTGAAAATCCTTTACAAGGAACTGCTGAGTTTAATCAGAAGGTCATGATCATGTCATGGCAACAGTCTATATATGGTAATTTTGAGCTGTATCTCCAGTGATCTGTTTAGTAAGTCCATTAAGAGTAGCACCTTGTGAATCACGATGCTGCAGGGATCCAAGGACTCTCGTTCTTCTATTCCAAATCTAAAAGTGTCCCTTTTCTAGTCCTTGTTTTGGTCTATTCTTTCAATTGTTTGGTCGCCACATCTTTTCAACCTTGCCCTGAACAAGAACTGTTTCACACGAAGCACGAGCTCCAGTAAAGATCTCCATACGCTTGTTCCTTTATCTCATGGAATTGGATTGGAGAAAAAAAGACGACCGCGTAGGAAAAATGAAGGATGGGAAGACCCCAACAAGCCGTACAAGGGAGAGACAAAAAAGGTAACATGGGCTAAGCCCCAATAGAGTCTGTATGAGAAATCTGCCCTACCGAATTGGATTGGATGAAACAGGAAACTGCAGGAGAATCCCCATTAGAAGTCATTAATATTAACCAATGAACATCTGTATAAAACCACCAGTTAAGTTTTAATTTAGGCAATAGACAGGTAGTCCTACTCTACTAACCTCTCACAACCATAGAGAGATCTAGAGACGGTCGTAAAATCTCGAAATGGTGGGTAAGATGGATGCTACTTCCTGCTCTAAGCTCCCCCAATCAATCTCACATTTTAAGTCACCGATTCACCTCGAACATTGACAAGATTTTACATGTCATGATCTACATTTATTACGGTGTTTTACGTTTAGTAGCTCTATATCCCACATCCAAAGAATTTGATACCGATGAGAAAGAATGAGGTCCGTAGTAGATGCGTGCTCCAAGTAGTGTAAAGAAATCTCACCAGATAGAGAGCATTGTCATATCTACAGAAGTTGCTGACGGAGAGTGTGTACATCCGATCAATTCATGAGGAGTAAAACCATGCATAAAACGGGGGTCCACGACGGTAATAAACCTGAAGTTCAAGTCAGAGAGGATCCACAACGGCACCGGAGACGGATCTCACGGGTATTCGAGACAGCAAAGAAAAGAGGAAGGACGACCACGTAGAAAAAAGAAAAGAGGGTATTACAGATCCTAGAAACGCACATGTGGAGGAATGATAATTCAGATATGATGACGGTCTGGTGGATCAGCATATCCAGGTTTGATTGGACCAATTGAGCAGGAAACATGGATGTTTTCTGTATATCCGTATGATCTATCTCGGGTTTGTAGAACGTGTTTTCGTGTATATTAGGCACAATCGTCATATCAACGTCCACAGAATGTATCTTCGTGTTTTGTATATCATTTCCCGTTGGCAAGCAGTCCAATTTACGATATCTCATAGTCCATTGTCTTCTCCCAAGTTGTCCACCCCCACCCATTGCATGCCTAATCGTCACGGTCGACGTCAAGTCGAGTTGGGATTTTATTGCTACGCGTTTCCTTCTCGCGATCTGTCCACTTAGTTGCTCAGCTGCAATGGCTGCATTGTTTCACGATACCCGTCTGCAATAGATGTTGCATGATACAAAAGTCTGAAGTCTAAAGGAAAACATTCCATATCGTCCCAAATTTAAACTGGCTGACATTTATTTTAGTAAAGAATTGATTTGAAAATTGAGCTCTCGTTTGTGGTAATGGCACCAGTAAGCGTCTAAGAACGTGGATCACACCCACATGGAACAAAACCGATGCAAATCGAAGATCTAAGCAAATAAACGCATGCAAGTCTAAGCACCTAGCAATTGACAAATAGACACGTTCGAAACCGATGCAAAGAGAGGCGCAGATAAAATCATAAACAAGATCATAGAAGGCACCCGTACTTGATGTCTCTAAACTCTAAACGGCATCTAACATGCATCTAATATGTTTTGTGACAATGCTAATACGACGGAATTTCACTCAGCTCATTTCTGCTACTGCTTCAGTATATTCGATATTCGAAACGATGTCCGATCCCTGCATGCGTACTTGCCTGTTCTTTCTACTCCAAGAGTAGCGGTACTGACTCGCATATGTACCGGTGTAGGAAGAGACGATATTCGCTGACGCAGTCCTCATGAAAGTCAAGGCACGCTCAGTCCAGTTTTAGCTCACACCACAATTCAAGGCGGCCAAAGTGGGAGTATTCATTGGGACCCACTGTGGATACTCGATCCAATGGGGGTTTCAGATCTCGACTTGACGAATTTCTTCTGGTGCCAGGTTTACCAGTCGGATTACCGTTAAAAGTTGTCCTAGTGATGAAAGTTCGAGAGTTTTCAATGCTTAAATTACTTGATTATATTATGGCTTGGCCTCGATTCCAACGAGTAGTGTAGAATATATTAAATGAACCATCTGATGATGAGTCGATGGCTGTTAGGAGAAAATTAAATATTATTAATGTTTTAATTAATATCTGTATTTTATAGAATATACATACCCCATAAACTTTTACAAATCAGGACTTTTTTTTCCCATGACAAATTTATATCTTCTAGACTTTCACCTTTAGATTTACTGACTGATCTTTATAGAACTGAAAAAAGCCTATATCTGAGACCCCCTAATGTGCCTGAGTTTTCATCCATCTTGTTATTCTTTTGAACATTTTCAAGGATAAAGTCTAAAGTCACCGTTTATGTCTATAGTTTCTCTCCAATCCCCAAACTATTTATTTTTATTATGAAACTATTTAGCAGGTGCGTTATCAACTGATTTCCAATATGCATATGAGATTAATCCAAAATGCATCTAAGCATAAGAATGGAGCAACGGTGATCAGAAATAAATTTCTCAACGAAGCAAGGAGATAAATATACTTATGATGATTTACAAATGATAGATTTATTATTATAGAACCTAAAATTTGATGCTAAGAGTTCCTAACTCAGAAAAACAGTTTATGTTTTAAACCCATATCGCAATGCTTTGGGGATTAATGCATCAATCGGAATTGAATAAATATCAAGTGTCCAAAGCTACACTCGCATTCCATTAATATATAGTTACAAAAGGTGGGTCCTCATTTATGGGGTTTTCAATATACTTGTATTAAGCTCAAGATTTTGCCACAGATTTGTTGACCCAGAAGGTATAGTTTGTTCATCTGCTTCTTCACTTAAAAATTAAAATTTTAATTAGAGTTTTAATTTGTGTTATATCATTTTTGCTTCATATTATGTTTACTTTCCATCCTCTTAATAATAATCTCATCTGATTATTTCACTTTTTGATATTAGAAAAAATTTAGAAATAGAACATCTCTTACAACATCAAATTCTTTAACATTTATGGGATCTGGTGTGACTTTAAAATTTATATAAGGAACAAGATATTTACCTTTGATTGTAATAGAGCCGGCGACTTATACGCAGTGGCCTGGTTAAGGGAGCCCACCGGGGCGGTACCCGTAAGCGCAACGACCCAATTGCGAGGCAAAGGGCGGCGCTCTACCAGGTTAAAGTTAAACCAGGTTCACCAATTCGTCTTAAAGCTATTAGATTAAACAAGAAATTGCAACACATTAAATATAAAATATTCTTATTTACGAAATATTAAATGCTATAATATCATATTTAAATTATTTGTGGACTAAACCCTCAAGATTCAAAAGGTATACGCGGGTGCCTTTTCGTCCAGATTCAAAAGTCACGCTAGCCCATGCATTAGGGGGTTTCAAAAATGTTATCTCCGGGATTTCTACGGGAGCAAGTGGCGTCCCGTAAAACTTTCAGGCTCAACTCGTGGAAATATTTTGTCTCAATCATGAGAGGTCCGGAATATGTTTTACAGGTCTTTTTTAACTTTACGACTCGTTTCAGTTTCTCCCTAGCCTTAGCCGGATAATCTTCATGTTTATGGTGCAAAGAATCAAGAAGCATTTGGCAAAAAGATCAGGTAATAAATATAATTAGATATGGTGGAAGAGTACAACCCGCTTCATACGCAAAAACAATGTGGCAATTGGGATTGGCTCGGGGTAGAATTTGAATGGCAACCTCTCTTTACTCTAATTCGAATATACTCACTCGCTTACAAATATACAAATGAGCAGATTTTTTATGCACTCCCTCCACCTCTTGTTTCTTCAAACTCCCTCCAAATCTCAAATCCCAATGATTGCTTCTTCAAACTCACTCCAAATCTCAAATCCCAATGATTGCTTCTTTGGCCGAGGGGAGATGGTTAATGAAGAAATGTGATTTTGTCTCTTTCAGTTAGTTCATGGAAAGGTGTTAGAAATGGACATGTGCAATTAAAAAATTAATCTGGTCACTAAGTGGCAAGACTTGACTATGGGTTGTTAATCATTTTGGGGAGTGGAGAGAGGAAATAAGTACACCATTCTCGCATGAAGAGAGAAATCAAACATGATGGTAGACATAGAGTGCACTCCATCTTTTGAAATGGAAGTTCTTTTTCCATTAGTGAGTTCCTATCCTGTTCGTTCTACTCTAGATCATGCATTGTCTAGCATTGCATCTCCATTTGCTGTTTCCAATCCAATAGATTTAAATTCAATAGTTTTACACTAGATCCTACCCATTTTCTAATAAAATCAAGTATTGCCATGCATTCTTCTATTGTATTCAAATTTCAAGATCTTCTTAACATGGTTTCTTCAGATCCATATTCAGGGGGTGAAATTGAAAGCAGCTGCAATGAAATCAAGAGGGGAAAGGATGATAGATTCAGAATGATATCTCATCACTATAGTCAAATATTGGATTATCTAGAGGATCCATATCATTTCAAGCAAATTAATGGGGGCAATTGCAAGAAACCTGTCCAGAAGAACACAACATTCAGTTACATGGTCACCTATCTTGTGAAGTTCATGAAGGGTTATGAAGGGTTTCCAAAGGTTATGATAGGAGATAGATTGCAAAAGAAATGTGCTCAATACATGGTTTCTTATAAATCTGCTTGAACTTGGAAGGATAAATGCAATGGCAAAGGACTCATTAAGAAAGAATTGAGATTGAGATGAAGATGGAAGACTATTGATGATAAATTAAATCATCAATGTGCACATTATGCAAGAATGTATCTTCTTCTTGGTTTTAGAGGTAACCTTTCTACCTCCTTCTCCCACCCTTGTCTTGTTAGGAGTTCAAAATGAATATTTTGATATGGTTATAGAGGAGGAAATGTGATGTCAAATTACATTTGAACTCCCTATGGAGGATTGTATGGATGAAACACTATCATATGGGTTTTGTGGTCCTAGCACAAAGTGCTTTTTGGTTCTTATTACCCAAGAGTCATTTCCTAATGCACCATTGTCTTAGGGATTTGAGGAGTATCCCATGTAGTTGCAAGAGGATGAGGGTCGATCAAAGTCAAACAGTGAATACTTTCTTTGTCCATCCAACTTTGAAGCTAAGGACTTTGAAGCTAAACTTTGAACCCACCTCCAATGGAAGCAGGCCATGGGGGAGCCCATGAGGGTGATATGGATTGAGACCGTGATCATGTATTGTGTTCATGAAGAAAGGTAACTCAAGGACAGACACTTTCTTCTTCAATGGGAACAAAGACACAAGCTTCAAAGCCACCTTCCTCTATGACGGTGTTGGCTTTTGCATAGGATCTTTCTAATATAACCAAGTTAAGAAGTGATTCAATTGAAGCTCGTGAGAGGTGCAAATTGGTAGGAATTGAAGCTCAAAAGGTAGTTAAGATGGAGAAATTGCACCTTAAAGATGAAGTAGAAAAATTAGTATTATTTTCCAACTTAAAGAAGAAGAGAATTAAATAGAGAACTTTATTTTCCAAATTAGAGGAAAAATGATTAAAGAGAGGACATCCAAATCCAACAGATTTCATTCTTTGATTTTAGAATGAGCAAAGGTAGGGAAAACACCCAATGAGATCAAAAGTTAATGAGTATTGTGCCTCCTCCAAAGAGTATACCAAAGAATTCACTAGATCTCAACCAAGATAGTACCTCAATTGACAATTTTGAGGAATGATAGTGCAATGCCTTAGCCCAAATGGCTAGTAGTGGAGTGATCGTTGGAGAGATTCTTCATCTCTGTGGCGGAGTGGTTACACTCCACAAAATGCTACCCCCATCCTTTTTATTCAAGATTTCATCATTTATATCTATGTATGTATATATATAGTATACTTACTGCATGGAGTTCATTATTGTGTATTGAGCAAGCTTCATTTAGTTTCCTTACTAAGTTTTGATTATATAAAGTATGCTTGATTTACACTATGTTCACTTTAAAGCTTGTGACGGCTCCACTTGTGTTATGGATCTCGTTCTTGTGTGTATTTGGTTTGGTTTTTGGTTTTGAACTTATTTGTTACAGATCTTGGATTGTGTTTTTATTCTTGTGTATGTCTTATCTCTCATGCATAAAGTTTTGATTTATCAGGACTTGTTATGGACTTGTTCCACTTTTGACATGCTTAGGAACCTATGAGTGCTATGCTTAAAAGTTGTGCTTTTCTTGGGTCTTATTTGGATTTTTCCAAAACTTCCTAAATGTTGGATTTTGCTTGCATTTTGCAAAAGTATCCCCAAAATTAGTTTTTTCCATGATCTTGCAACATTGCACCCAAAATAGAGATTCTATGCAGCTTTGCTTGGGTATAGCCAAAAGGAGTTAGGTTTTGTGCTAGTTTTTCTCTAGTGTTATTTGATTTTGGAAAGGAAACATGGTTTGGTTGTAGTTTTGTGTAGGTTGTGCTACAAACCAGACAAGTGAATTGGGTTTGGGGGGGGGGGGGGGGGGGGGACTCACTAGTGCTTGTGCAATTTTTGCTTGGAACTTAGGATTCAAGAAGGATTCATGTGTGTTTCTTTGGTTAGATGATGAAAAGTACATTTTTAGTTTTGGTGTTGTGGATTGTATGACATGCGTGGAAGAGATTTTGGGTGACATGAAGTTTAGAGTATTAAGTGACATGTGTGGAGGAGATTATGGGTTTATGCCCAAATTCCAAAGGAATCATATAGTACTAGGACAAGTTATAACATAACAAAAAAGTCATGGGTCCATATTAACAACTCACATAGAAAAGAGCATTTAGAATCCATATTCACAACTCACATAGCATATATATATATATATATATATATCATGGTATACTATGCACACCACTAGGACTAAGAAGCTGCCACTCGGAAGGAGGGAAATGGCCTATCAAGGGAAGTGTCACTAAACATGGGCATCTAACATGGAACCTCTAGCTTTACATCCTCTATCTCTCTAAGGTGCTCTAATCTGATACACTCTAAAGCTGTATCCATGCATTTGATGATAAGTCTAGGAATCAAATCTTGTTGTATCTCCAAAGAAGATCCCACTTGCCATCATGCATAGGAGGGTCTTGAAAAGCCAAGGCTAGTCCATTGTAGGGATCTAGACTATACTCCAATAGATGACCCAAATTCCACTTGTGCATGAGAAACCCAATAGTAGATCATATATGTCCTCTAAATCCATCTAGAGGAGCTATCAAGGGTCATATATGATAGATGTGAATATGCTACTCCAATATGAAAGAGAGAGTAAATAATGGAGGATGTATAGCACCATGTGGATGGTTCATAGAATAAGGTAAGAAGTCACTATCCACTATCCACTATCAATATATTGTGCAAAGCCAAACCCATAGTAGTAAATGCACTAAAAGGTCTAACAATATAATCTCAAGAGCAATCCCAATACCCATCCATATCATCAAACACTCCCATGTGGCATGTACCATGTGTATACAATTGGGTAAGAAACCATGGCTCCACATGTATCTCAATAGATGCTTGAAATCCCATCTCATGCTCTCATTCCAAATGAGTACCTCAAAATTCTCCACACAATACTCCATGAACTTGCTAACTCCAAGATGTTGGACATATCTAAAAGTACTCCTCACTTTATATGGGACTAATCTATTCTTCTTCACCAACCTAGACCACTGGCCTGATAGACTACTACTATCCTACATGATATCTACTAACATCCAATATCCAATACTATAATCTTCTTCTGCCTATCATGAGCATAAACCAAGCAAGGAATAAACTCCCTTGTCTCACTCGTACAGTATCACAACATAACCTCACATGTGAGTGTCTCTCTCCTCTCCTCTAACCTCTCAATCTCTTGGGAAATTGACACAAAGTAGGCTGAGGTGCAACATCATCTGAAAGGAGAGGTCTCCAAGCTATGATGTTTATATTTGATGTCATCACACATTGCTCACCTCTAGGAAATCCATGCAAGTAAGGCTCTATCTACATCTCTATTGATCTCATCTCAAACCCATCGTTAATTCCATCTATTTGAGTCCCCTCACTTATCATGTCAATCCTCTCTATTTGAGTCCCCTCATACATAGCAAACGCTCCTAGTGATTGTCATAATGTACTCTCAAAAAAAGCCCTTACATCCTCATAAGCCCCCTCCAAGGATATCCTTACTTCCACCAACTAACCTAAGATCTCTCTAACTCAGCTTGGATACTCTTCAACTCTCCCATGGAGAGTTCAAGCTCATAACAATAGTTCCATATTTACAACCTATAAACCTTATCCACCATATATCTCCCTACCTTAAGCTCATCAAATTTCCTCATCAAACCATCTCTCTCCTATCTCTCAATAGAGTCAAATATAAACCTCCCTCATGGTCTACTCTTGATCTCTCTTTTCCAACTCTCTCCTTCTCCCCTCCAAGTCTAAAAAGACATGTTTTCTCATGCTAAAGAATCTCTCTCTCTCCCCTTTTTCACCCAAAGTGCACTATTTCTCCACAAGTGCAGACTCCCTTGCCACAAGGGCTCTCTCTCTCTCTCTTTCTCTTCCAAATCCCTTGCCAAATGCTCTCTCACTAGAGTCCACCACTCTAGCCGTATCTTTCATAATCAAATCTATACCACTCTCCTCAACCCTCTAGTACAATAGATAGTAGGAAACTAGGAGGAATACTCTTTGTGAACATATAACTTCTCTTTAGGTGTCAATGTAACATCCACTCCATTTGGTACATCATATCCCACCAAAATGGGCTCACCAAGGCTCTCCTCTAACCCGCTCTCTTTATCAAGTACATCAATCTCCGTAAACATGGGCTCATGCTCACTTTCCCATACTCTCTCTCCTTATTGTTGTCTCCTCTCTGATGATAAATGAAGAAGAAGGAATCTCTTCCAAGGGAGACCTCTCCAAAGCTTGGAGCATGAGTTTTGCCCAGTCATAGTCCTCCCCTACTTGATGCAAGTGTACATTGGTCCTCTCTAACTTCCACTTCACCATAAGGGCAAGATATCCATGCACCACCTTTGGCCTGGCATGTAGAGATAAGCAAAGTTGCACTCATCTTGAAAAATGGCCTCCATGCACGATAAATGCATTATCATGCCAAGTATCTCTTCTCAGTGTGATAATGGACTGGAATCCAATCCTACACTAAAGAATAGGGGACCGACCTCCTTCTACCTGACCCAAGTGGTAATGCAAATGTGGCTCTAATCATATTAACAATCAAGGTGAAGGGTCTACCACTCAAAATACTTGCATGTGTTATACCATCCCAAGTCATCACAAACTCAATGCATGATAGAATATGCATGGTAGAGCAAATGAATGCACAAAGTGATCTGAATGACATGGCCTGACCAAATTAGCAAGTTAGAACAAATGAACAAACCTTCTTGAGTTTAGGGGTTTTGCATGAATTTCATAGATTTTGCTAGGGTTTTGGGTTTTGATTGGGTTTTGGAAGTGTTATTTGGGTTTTTGGATTTTTGTTAGAGTTTTGTGTGTTTTGCAGGTTTTGGACCTGTTTTTGAGTTTTGATAGGGTTTCAAAGGATTTGGTAGGTTTTTTTCATACTAATCTAAGGTTTTTCTTGGGTTTCACAAGGTTTGGAAAGGTTTCTAAACATTGTGTCAAATCTATATCAGGATTTGGGGTTTTGCAAAAATTCTTTGAAGTTTGGACTGGTTCAAGGATATTGTTGAGCTTTCATCTTGGGTTTTGGGCTTTTAGTTGGGTATTGATAGGGATTTTGGGTTTCAAGAGGGGTAAGTGGCAAGTTTTGGGAGGGTTTAGTGGCCATGTTGGGTTTCATGAAATAATAGAAGCACTCCAGAACCATATAACAATATAGGTGGAAATTTGAGAATAGAAGAATGAGTACTTACATGGGGTAAGGATAGTTTGAGTCCTAGAAAATCCAAATCTGATTCCCAAATTAAATCTACAAAATGATGAATTTGAGTCTAATCAATCCATGCCTACTTGATGGAGGTTATCTTATTGGCCATTGAACCAGAGTTTCCAATCTACCTTCCCATTAACCATTCCACCATATCTCATACACAACTACCATCTCCATATGCAATGAAATCTGAAAGAACTAAAATCTGCCCAAAACACTGCTTTGTGCTTTCTCCTTTTGAAGACTCTCTCTTTCTCTTTCCAAACCTCTCTCTTTTCTCCTTCATATACCTCTCTCCTTGGCTTGCATTGGCTTGCTTTCTTTTGTCACCTTCTTTCCAACCCAAATCCTTGCTTTCTCCTCCCAAAACCAAAAATCTGTCCGAAACATTGTTCTCTCCTTTTGTAACCTCTATCCTTGGCTTGCTTTCCTCTTGTCACCTTCTTTGAAACCCAAAACCATGCTCTCTCAAGCCTCAATCCTTTTTGTATCTTATCTCAAACCTCTCAATGTCACTCTCTAAGCCCTCTTAAATATATTGAAAATCCCTCCTTCTAAATTTCTCTCTACCCAAAAAAGCTCAAGAAATGATGCTAATGTGTGTAATTCCCTAAAGAGATCTAGGTTTCCAAATCCATATAACGCACACTTTCAAATAAATCACTAATTCATTAAAGGAAACAACAAGGGATTACAAAATAGGGAATTTAGGACCACATAATTAAATATAAGGGATATTGCAAGAAATATAGAGGAGTAGCTTTGAACAATGACTCTTTACCTTCATTTTGAACTATTACTCTTTACCTTTTTAGTACCAAGTACCTTTCCACTCACCACCAATCATTGATCTCATGTGACACACTTCAATGTGCAATAGATTAGTGGTACCATACCTTTATAAATCTACAACTTTATTAATCCACAATGTGTTACAATTTTTATGACTATCTAGAGTTCAAAAAACCTCCAAGCCAAAACCTTATTAATCCACAATGTGTTACAATTTCTATAGCTATCCATAGTCCAAAAACCTCCAAGTCTCCTGAAAGCTAAACATGTATTTATCATTGCTTCCGTTCTCTCTTCCTTACTTTGGCTAGCTCAACTAATGATAGGAGGCATTTCATGTACCTCCTTTGTTTCTTCTTTGGTAAACTCACCTTCCTCCCACATATCGTGTATATTTATAAGGGATTTTGTAAAATAATACAAGTATTGATTCATTGTAGTAGATATCTATTTCCTTCATGATTACTTTTTAGTTGTATTCTTAACTATCATAATGAGTACCATCATATCTTGTCTATTAATAAGGAAATTATGTAAAATAATACAAGTATTGATCTATTGTAGTAGATATTGATTTCCTTCATGATTAATTTTTAGTTGTATCCTTAACTGTAATAATGAGTACCATCAGCTCTTTAGAACACTAATTTACAACACTCATTTACTATTTGAATCACAGCTACACATTTATTGAAATCTATTCTATCCTTTGAGTGTTACAATTTAAATGAAGGCACTAGATGGCTCATGGGAGTATAGATCAAATCACCTAAGAGATATTATTGATGATCAAATGAATCATTAGCTCCTTGATGATTCATATCTCTCCAAAGTGGAGATTTCCTTAAGCATGTCATATCATGGCAAGACTCAAGCATTCTTATATAAACACCAGATATCCAAATTTGAAATAACATGTCAAGACAAGTGCTTTTTGAAACAAAACTCACCACCAAGTTCCAAATTCAAAATAAGATGCTTTTTTGAAACAAGAACAATAACCAAGTTCCACCAAATCAAAAATGATAAAATAAGATGCATTTTGAAGCAAAAACATTATAAGTTATTTTTTGAAACAAAAACTTGCCATCAATGAAATGAATAATTCATCTCATGTCATTGCATATTACTTGTCCATTGATAGAATAAGACCTCTTCTTGCTGAAATAAATTTCTTTGTTGATATTAGGACGTTGTGCTAAAGAGAACAATGTCATATTCACTAGTCCAACATACCCAAGGAATCCTTTCAAGGCAAAAATTTTGAAATTCTCACTCTCCTTGGTGCCTAGCCATGTCATCTCCCAAACCATATTAGATAAGATTGCTATGATAACTCTCTCTTAGTGAATTTTGTAATGGATTCCAAATAGACACCCCACAAATTTGTTTGCTTGCAATACAAGCTACATTCCTATTATGACCACATCTATCCAATGCAATTGCAAGTTGAATCAAAATAGGAAGTACTTTATTTCTTGAAACACCTTGTGGTCTTTGATAAGCTCTAACAAAGTATAAAAGGACTGCACATCCATCCTCGTCAATTGTTTCAATTGCAATATATCTAAATTTATGAACAATTGAGAGACAATCTCAACCCATTCCACGGGCTGTCAATCTAACAGAAATTGTGTAGAGTACACAAGTGCATACCACCTTAATAAACATTCACCAACACCTCCCAAGGAATCAACTTCATCCCATTCTCCCTTCTTTGTATCCTCTTCCCATAATCCATTGTTGCCCATGTCCAACTCCATATTTGACTCACCTTGTTCTATGGACAATTCACCTTGCCATACTACCACTTGCAATTGCATACATTTCTTTTTTTGTTTGTCAACTCTAGGCTATTGCTTATACAAGGCATGTTGTACAAGGATGGTCGGGACACCAAGGGGCAACAAAAGCAACATCCATGGAACACCTCTAAAAGTCTCACCCTACACCTTAGGGCTTAAAAATGTTTACGAAAATGGTTTTCAAAATGTTTTCCTTCTCACTATTCCCTCTAACGGCATGCAAATCTCTATGGGGTGAAATTCAAATTTATTCTCTCTCTTTATCCCCTTTGTCTTCTCTCAATTTTTCCATTCTCTCATGAAAGTTCTCTTTTTCTATTCTCCTCTATCATATCTTTCCTATGGGGGGCACAAAGCAATCTCACTCATTTTTTATTCTCTCATGAAATTTCTCCTTTCTCTTCTCATGTTGTCTTTTCACATCCTTGCAAAAAGAAATTACACTACTTTTTTTCACAATTTGATGGCCATCTTCTTTTAGTGTTCAATTTCTAATCCCTATATTTCTCTTCTGCTATCAGACACATGCATAAGTATCTCTCTAGAATCAAGAGCAATAACACATGCATAAGTTTCAAGGGCAGATCAACATACTCTTCATTTAGTTGACAAAGCTCTACTATTCTTGTTCAAAGCATGGATGGCAAAGCTCAAACACACTCTGTTTCAATAGAAAAACTCAAATCTATTCTCCAAGTGTCAAAGTTTGATTCCTCTTGTTCAAATGGCAAAGCACAAACCAGTCTTCTTGTTCAAGTTGGCAGTTTTGAAAATAATTTGATAGGGCTGAGGTATATTTGGTGGTATCTTGGATTGGCACTATTTTCTTTCAATTTTCAATAATTTTATTTTTAATCATTGATTAATTTTTCACTCTAATAAGTATTGTCTTATTATTATTAATATGGGAACATCTTGTGCACCTACACTACCATAAAATTTGATTGGGTAGGGTTTAGAATTATCATCAAAATTTTACAACAATGGGAGATCTACCAAAAAATTCCAAAGTACACAGGTGCTTTCCTCCTATAAAAAATTCCTTGACCACCCATTAATTCTTTTACAAGATTAATGGGAGATGAACAATGGATTCTTGAAACTCCTATAGCATGGGTACCCAAAATAATTTTATATATAAAATAGAGTTGTAAGTGCCTTTATAATTGGAGCAATTTCACAATATAATTTTGTTTCTATCAGTATTTCCCAACATGAGCTTGTTTACATTTATTTCACCATATGATCCTATTTTATCCTGACATGGAATGAGTCTCTGCCCGCAAGTCACCCAAAACCAGAATCAAAATCTTCTCGCAAAGAGTAACTCTTGAACAAAAGACTAGGGGGTTTCAAATCTAGTTTTGATGGATGTTGATGGGATAAATAACAAACTTCTTAATTATGTTTAGTGAACTTTGTAAAGAGATGATGTGCTAATAGTGAACATCTCGTAAATTTTGTTATGGTGTATCTAGTGCAAGTTGCGTTCGTTTATAACAATTAATTGCTATATTATGGATGTTTAGAATTGTTGTATTGAAATAAATGATTGTCAGAAGAGGTGATGTGACTTCTTGAGAGGGTTCCCATTTTTTTTGGTGGGTGATTCTTAGAATGGGATTTATGAAAAATTTTGGTGGATCCAAAATGCAGCTCTCAACTATTTTAATTCAAATTCATTGTTTGTGTGCAAATGCTCATATTAGTAAACTAAAATAGTGTGTTTTGTAGTTTTTCATTTGTGTGGTTCTTCATTTCCATAGATTAGTGTGGCAAGGGAGATAGCATGAGTTATGGAAAATGATCTGCGTTGCCCTACAACAACCAAGAAATCGATTGAAGGTTGAGGAATTTACTCCAAAAGGGAAACAAAAATTTAGCAATAGGAGATCAAGTACTTGATTACAATCCAAGCTCACATTTGGATGCAGAACCAATGGGTGCCTCGAGCGGCTATGGATGCCAACAGGACCATCGGGCAGCTATAGGCAGCTACGGCCTCCTAAATTAACACATTACACCGGACGGCAATAGGCAGCAACCAGATTCACCCTAAACCAGACATTTTATTGACTCTAAATTGTAATCAGTGCTTTACAGTGTGCCATCCGAAAACTCCATATCCTTTATTTCCTACAAACTATTTGTTATGGAGTTTGCTAATAATAAGAAACATGGATGAAAGTCCGTAGTGGGTCCTCTTCTTCTACCCCGCACCCCATACCATTTTAGTAAACGCTTCGGAAAAATCTGTACGAAAATATACAAAACTTCTTACACCTATTTCTGAAACCCCCTTTGTGTCAAAACGGGATATCCCAACATACATGCCTACCTCTATGATAGCAAAAGTTTCATGTAAATTTTGTGCATCTCAACCGTTATGAACAAACGGTTCTTATGAAATTGCTTTTAATCACTTTCCGTTTGATGTCTCATGCATATTAACCAAAGTTAAAGGATTTTGAAATCAAAAGGCCATCTTATCACCTTGAGATGGTCCGTCTATAGCGACTGGCTTCAGATCTTCAATGAGATGTCGCAGTATTTTATACTCGGTGGAAGTGAAGTTCCAAAATACATATTAAACGCTTCATATCAAAGTAAAATCCTCCCACATATGCCTCTAAGTGCTCTTTCATTACAGATGTAAGATGTAGTGAATTTTTGTTTGGCTATGGTTCGTTTACAGAGTAATAAACACTAAGTTTATGGGATCGTGTAGGGTATGACTGCGAATTGTTCCACTAAAAGCATTTGGTCAACATATGAGAATGTTACACGCAAAGTAGAATCTATGAACGCACGAGCAAAGTAGCTGAGGCAATTTCATTTTCGACTCGGGCGGACTCTTGTTCACGGGTAGACTATTACTTTATTCGAAACAGGGTCACTCAGTGGAATACGCGTTAACACGATCACATTGTGAAATACCAGTAGAAACAGGGTCATATTGTGGAATTCTCTTATAATTAATACTCTTTTTATTGGGCTTGGAGCCTTAAGGTATACAAGAAATTGAACAATTATTATCTCAAAATTAAATAAGATACTAATTTTGGTTGCATTCTACATTACATGGCCCAATGTTTAAAGCTCTATTTTCTTCAATAAATTTTAAAACTTAAATATATAACTATATACAACTTAGATTATAGTTTTAAATATTTGACTGATAAAAAATTTATCATAGATATTTTCAATAGGTTTGTTAATCAACATATCAGATTCTATGGAAATAATTTAGAAAATGGAGATTTAAAATACAACTTCACATATGATATATATTAAGATATACTCATATTTTCTTTTTATTTCAAAGGTGCATGTCTCAAGACATCCGTAATCCGCAGACTGATTGCATATTACCTGCATTTCATCAAGATAAGTTCCCTTAGCGTTAACTATTTGTCTAGCCCTTAGCATTGTATAGGATGAAATCTTCTTTTCTTTAGATTCCAAAAAAATTTATATGAATAAGAAATTTAGGATTTAAGAAATATAATTTATTCATTAATTCTATTTATTTATTTTTAATTTACTATTCTACATATAAAAGTTGAATTATATTTTATGTAGGAAGGAATTGTATATTTATTGAAAATAATTTTGAAAGTTAGATGATGTTTAAATTTGTTATTTTTTGTCAGATTTTTTATTTTAGTGATTAACTAATCAAAATTTTCTCATGTAATATCCACTTAAAATAATTTGAACACAGTAGATAATGACTTTGAATGAAATAATTTAATTGAATGTTAGGGTAAGCCACGCACCTCATGCATGGGGCAAAAGAACCTGTCTCCAAAGGCAGTTTTGTTCATCATCCGGAGTCTTCATACACAATTCCATTCATCACCCATCTTCTTTGTCCTTGGTCCATCATCCCCATCACAAATGTGGTTCCATCTCCAAAAACAATTCCATCCATCATCCTTGTCCCATAGGTAGTTCCATCTGTTGTTCTCACCTCTAAAAGCAATTCCATCCATCATCCATGTCCCCATGAAAATTTTATTACTTAAAATATTTTATATTTTCAATTCACCTAAAGACTATTTCTATACTTTGCATTTTATCTTCAAAGGTCCTCTAGCCAGCTTCATGATTTCCGCCCTTAAAGCCATGCTTTTGGGCTTTCCTTTGGAAGCACAAAAAGGAGACCACATAGAACACAAGAAGGATGAGAAGATACCATCAAGCCTTACAAGGGAGAGACAAAAGAGGTAGAATGAGGCTAGGTCCCAATAGTATAGATATGAGAAATTTGCCCTACCACCTAAGATATCCAAGCTATGCAAGTCCTAAGGTCTACAAACTACTAGAGCATCCAAAGAAGCATCACCTAGAGTGATTGCTCTCCTATGGATTGCATCAACCAATGCTCTTTGTAGAGCAATGTACATAGGCTATCTAAAGTATGCTACAAAGTATGAGAGTGAGAGTGGTACCACCTGGCGTCTAACATGATAAGCTCTTGCGCATTCCTTGATAAATGTGTCAAAAACCATGTCCATCACTCCATATAACTCCAAGGCTAGAGGAACAAAGAGATGACCTTGTTGCATATATGGAGATGTTGCATGCTACTACTCTATGTGCTGCCCATCCAAGAGGATGAGTTATTAATCACTCCCTCCAAAATTGCATCATGTGTAGGGTTTATAACCACAACATCTGCCACTATCACCTTATCATCTTGGACCAAGTATAAGTTTGCTATGACACATGTCATCTGCAAAGAATATGAATGCTCTCTCCAAGCAAGGTATCCACTCTCTTGTGCCATAGAAAACACTATATCTCTAATGGCATCATGGGTAGCTATCCTCTATCTTCCATAAGGACACCATGTCATATAAACCGTTGTTGAATTTAGTGTAGAACCATTTTCACAAGTGAGTAACAAAGATGCAGATGGGTGGATCAAACCTAAGCAAAACCTCATGGCTAAAGAGAAGGTGATTGGTGTGAGTTGGAATGCCCTAATGCATGGTCAAGCTAGGATCCAAGAGCCTACACCCTTGTTGGAGCAAGAGCAAAGATGTGCTCTAGTGGCCCAAGGAATGGGAGAGTCAACTAAGAGAGAATGTAGCATATGCTTACATTGTTGCTTTATCAAGGAAGATTGTAACCTTTGGTCCAATCTGATGGTAGTGAAGCAAAGGATGGAAGGTCCTCCCATGCCCATGGAGATAAACCATCTCTTGTCTTCCACAATAACACTTGGAGAGAAAAGGATCCTTCCTCCACCTAGGTCACATAAGTCTCCAAAATGGCCTATCAACAACCACAAAATGGGAGGAAAGTAGAGGTGCTGAGAGAGCCCCTTCTTTTGGAAGAGAGCACTCACTTTTGGCTGCCGGCCTGATCCTTGGAGCCCTAGCTAGCCTAAGTTATGTATGTAGCCAGCCAAAGGTTGCCCTTGAATGAATGGAAAATTTTAAAATTTTAAAATTTAGTATAAACTATTTTAATAAAGTTTTATATTATACATATGGAAAAGAACACCACGTGTATATGATAGCAAGAAGGAGGGGAAAACCATCAAGCTGGACATGATAATTAAAAATGAGGTGAAATGGAGTTAAACCTTGATAGTATTGGTAAGAGAAATGTACCTACAACATGTGAGTTATGTAAATAGAATACATCTAAGCCATGTAAATTATATAGTCTACAAACTATTGGAACATCCAAAGAAGCATCATTTCGTGTGATTACACTAGCCTATACATATTTGGATATGGAGATCAAACACAAAATGTTAAAAAAGAAATTTGAATAGAATTATCTCTTAGATAGATTTTAAATTGAAGGTTCTTATATATTTCATCTAATTTGAAGTTTTAATTAATTTTTATACATCAAATATTTTACACCCGTTGAAAATTATTCTATACTAAAACTTATGAAGAAGATAATTGTAAATTTTTTATTATGAAAGTATAGTTGTTAAAAATTTTCCCATGTTTTATCTAGTCTTAGATAATTAATGAGCTAACTCATAATTATCTAAGAAACAAGATTCTACCTTAATTTTGGATAAATGAGATTTTAGCCCCTTTTATTATTGAAGTAATTTGGTTTTATGATTTGCAAATTCAGTTTATCTAACAAGCTAATAGCCTTTGTTATCATCACTAAAATATCTAAGTTTATACCTTAATTTTGGATATGAGATTGTAGCCTTTTTTTTAGTGGAGTAAGTTGATTTTATGATTTGAAATTTTGATTTATCTAGGAAGCTATGCCTTTTGTTATCCTCACTAAAATATCCGAGTTTAGGATACATAACAAGCTTAGTTGAGGATTGGACGCACGTTAGTTAGAAATCTAAAGACTATTATTGTTAATTAAATAGTGACAGAAGATAGAGTTATGAACTATAAATTTTATTCTATTTTGTTAAAATAGTACTTTATTATCTTCTAATCATGAATTTTATAATTCTACCAAAGTTACCTTACCTTCAATAAACCCATTGGTAACTCAAATAAGTTAATGTGGTTTTTATATAGATTCTTCATAAGAGTTTTTTCTTTATCATTTCTTGAGAGTGGTTATATATTTGATACTCATTTTCCTCTTTTAGTAAGTCTATATTTATTAAGATAGTGATATCTCTTAGATCATATGATGAATAAGTATCATGTTTACCATGCTTATTAAGTTTAAAATGCTAACATAAATTTTATATAATAATAATAATGATAATAATAAAATTATTATTATTATTTATATAAAATGAAAATTATATTTACACAAAAATTGAGATATTTTGGGCAACAAGGAATATTTAGTGTATAAAATAACTTCTTGTGATCTCACTTTTGAAATTTGTATTTAAATTTTATAAAAAATAGAAAAAAAATATTTAAATTATATTACCTTTTAATCCTTAATTCCATATATTCTCAATACTTAATTTTATAATAGTTCCATTAAAAGTCAAGGTTGATTGGACTACTCATATGATACTTCCAAGACATGTATAAGAGTACAAATCTAGTTTTAAGAGTCTAATTCTTGAAATACATGATTAATATTTTTTGTGTGTTCTTCTTCAAAAGTGTAATTATATTGAATTATATTTTTTTTGTTTTCAAAGATTTAAGAAATGAAATGCAATTTCTATGAAACAAACAATGTGATTTTTCATAGAGGCTGTTGAGTTACAAGTTCTCACTACTTCACTTAAATGATCAATAACATTTTATCATAAATTTATAAACTTTTGTATTTGGAAATAAATTTATAATAATCTAAAATTTTTGGATTTTTTAATATTTGCATTGAATATGACATACATTTCAAATGGGATAATATAATATTGGATATTATCTCAATAATCTCGTATTATGATGAAAATCATACCTAGCTTATAAAAATCTTTTCAAATATATTACATGTATTTTATTTGATATGATATCAAACTTTATTCCCTAAGTCTAGACGGTAAAAAATGAGAAAAAGAGGTGGATATAAAAATTACCTGAAAATAATCTCATTTATTTTATTAGAAGCTGTAAAATGAGGAGATATAGAGAGAACACCATAAATAATACTCCCTACGACTTTCTATCACTTTGGCTGATCAAAAGCATCCAAATCAAATAGAAAATTATTGAATTGCATCTCCCCAAATTTATATCTATATTTTAAAGATGTGACTATTGTGCAGATATTAGCAGTAATAATAATAATGTTTACATATATCAAACATTTTCTATCTAGTTTGTTCACCAAAAATAAATTACATCCAACACATATAAAAATATAACAAATCTGGATAATTTGAAATTTTGTTATGATTGTGTTGTAATAAGCATTGATTTTCATAATATACTCATCTTTAATATCCACTCCAGTAACATGAAAGACGTAGGATCGTTATGACTGCTTCCTTATTCAAAAGTATTTGTGCTGTCCAAATATAATATAACAGTGGTTTTATGTTACTGTATTCTTTCTCTTATGTTATTTTATTACTTGATAATTTTCCTCATATAAGTATTTTAACAATGATATTTTATTAAGAAAATATCTTAATGAAAAGAGTTCTTCCATCTGATATGGTTTATTTGACTCTAAATAGAGTCAAATGACTAAGACTCTTCAAAATCAGGAAATAATTTTCTCAATAACTTAAAAATATATATAATGAAAAATAATTTCTATGTTTTAGAATCTATACATGACTTTGTTTTATCTCAATGAATAATGACATTCTACTGTAAACAACATAAAATATGGGGATAACTCTTAGACCTTCCTTTTCGATCTCCAAAGGCGTGCTTAGGACAGCAAAGCGGACAAGGAAAACTGTCAAACACACTCGTTGTAAATAATACTATCGTCCCATCGTTCTTGTTTTCTATGCGGTTCGCCTTCTTCTAGAGAAGTTACCTCAATGGGTAAAAAGGACTAAACCCTTAGAGCCGTGTGAAATCCTCACGCCCCGCCTTCTCAGTCTAGATTTACTCCCATGAAAACAATTTTAGAAAATTGATAAAGCGATATTCTTGTTTCTCATTAAGGTGTTCTGTACTTGGTCTGAGATGATTGGGTGATTTTAGCGGATGTCATGATCACAGACCATACATGGGATACAGTTTCAAAGAGAATGGTTACCCACCCCTTGGATGGGCGGCGAGTGCAACAGCAGGTTGCAAGGTCTCCAAGTATAGGGGCATGCATGATGTCACCTCTTTGTTCCTCTAGCTTTGGAGTTATATGGAACTATGGACACGATGTTTGAAATATTTGTCAAGGAGTGCACGAGAACTTATCATGGTAGGTGCCAGAGGTACCACTCTCACCCTCATACTTTGCAATATATTTTAGACACATGTGTCCATTGCTCTCCAAAGGATAGTGGCAAGTGCAATCCATAAGAGAGTAATTACACTAAGTGATGCTTCTTCAGGATGTTCCGGTTATTTGTAGACCGCAGCAGTTGCATTGCTCGAATATCTTAAGTGCAATAGGGCAGATTTCTTGTATCATGTGACAATAGTGGATATCATGGTTACAAACCCTACGCGAGATATAATATCAGAAGGAGTGATTACCCATCCCCCTAGATGGGCAGCAAGTGTAGCAACAAGTCGCAAGGTTTCCAAGTATAGGGGCATGCAGCAAGGTCACCTCTTTGTTCCTCTAGCCTAGGAGTTATATGGAGCAATGAACATGCCGTTTGACACATTTGTTAGGAAGTGCATGAGAGCTTATCATGTTAGGCACCAAGGAATATCACTCTCACTCTCATACTTTGTATTATATTTTAGACAACGTGTGTCCATTACTTTTCGGAGTGTAGTGGTTGGTGCAATCCATACAAGAACAATCACACTAGGTGATGTTTCTTCGGATGTTCATGTTGTTTGTAAACTACACAACTTGCATAGCTCAGATATCTTAGGGGCAATGGGGCAGATTTCTCATATAAATGCTATTGGGGCTTCCCTCCATTTTACCTTTTTCATCTCCCTCTTGTAAGGCTTGATGGGGTCTTCCCATCCTTCATTTCTTTTACATGGTAGTCCTTTCCTTTTCGATTTCTCGTATAAACTCTATTGAGACTTAGCCACATTTTACTTTTTATGTCTCTCCCTTGTAAGGTTTGATGGGTCTTCTCATCCGGCGTTTTCTCTACACGGTCGCCCTTCCCACTACGTGTTCTATCGACGTTGCCTGTATGAACCACGTCATCCTCCTTGGTTCACGTCGTCAATCTATAACCACGTACTTTAGTGACGCAGTAATCTAAAATCAATGGGTAATGGTGGAAACAAGAAATAGATTGGTCTCGAGAGATTTTGATTGCTCCGTGATCGGTCCATCCATTGATCTCTTGAGTATATTGCCTGCTAAACAAATCGACTGCGTTCTGTATCGGAAACGTGAGTATTTCTGTACGACCAAGCAAAATACGATAGCTTAAGACAGTTTCTTTGAAAGTAATTTTTGAGTTTTTGCGTCAAATCGCTTTAGGAAGAGAATTGCCAGTCATAGGCCAGACAAATAGTCTTCGCTGGTCTACTGATACATATCAACATCGTGATTTTCATCGCCTCAGTTTCTTTTCGCATTTCCTCAGTGAGACTATTGAATACTGCTAATGATTGGAATCTTCTTTTAGATTTAGGTGAGAATGTCCGACCTGTTGGTATAATGGTCGTGACGATTAGAGCCGAGGACGAATTTAGAAGATAAAATGGCGAGGAGGTGCAAATACTTGGCCTCTGTGTACCTGTCGATGTTGAGAGCTTCTTCCTCCTTTGCGCAGGTGCCCTGTTTACTCCTTCTATTCTCAAGTGTATTTCGAAGGACGATTGACATGGCTGCTCAGTGCATTTTCTAGTTTTGTGCTTGTCCAAGGTTTTAGATTGAACTAATAGGTCAGCCGGATTATTTCTTGAACCTTTGCAGAGTAGTATACTATGGAGGCGCAGCATTTCCAGCAGTCCACGCGGAAGGCCAATGAGTCGGCTGGCCGTGGGAGGCGTTGAAAGTATAATTGCTGTCGCGTCTGGAAAGGGTGGGGTGGGGAAATCGACCACTGCAGGTTTGCTCTCATCAACTCTCATTGATCTTGCTGTGCTTAAATTTCTGGAGTTTCTTCCAAAGCCGAAAATCTCTTTCAAGTATGGAGGGTTTAGGGTTTAGTCTACTGAATTCTATCTGCTTCTCCTCACGTTTAATATTCCTCCCCTAGCGTTTGTTCTTACCATATGTGATTTGTTGTAGATGGTGAGTTATTACAGAGAAATATGTTAGAATTAAAACCTTATCCCTCTCATCTGATGTATTCTGTCCGTGACACTTTACTGGTATGAAGCAGAAAAACCTGAGGGCATTGGGTCTCTTTGATGTCAACTCAATTTATGCTGACTTGTGGACTTGTTTATTTGCAGTTAATCTTGCCGTAGCTTTGGCTTTGGAGTGTAAGCTGAGAGTTGGCTTGCTTGATGCGGATGTGTACGGGCCTTCAATACCAACACTAATGAAGCTTCATGGACGTCCACAACTGGATGCAGGTCACTATTTTCAGTGCTTGTAGGAACTTCTGAGAAGGAATGTTGAAGCAATGAGTGAAGCAACGTCAAGGAGTGGGGTGCTGTATTAGGTGCTGAGATGTTGACTTGGTTGCTTAATTTTTCCAAATGCATTGTCCCTCAAACGGACCTTTTCATACAGGGGTCCCTGGAACTCATTACCTATCTACTTTTCATGACAGATTCACAAATGCTTCCGTTGGAGAACTTTGGCGTTAAGTGTATGTCCATGGGATTTCTGATGGAAAAGGACGCTCCAGCAGTGTGGAGAGGGCCAATGGTAGGAAAGCCTTCCCCCAGTTGCTGCAGCTTCTGCAGTTAGATAGCCTCCTCCAGAGACGTTCTCCTCAGGTCTGGCATTATCTGTACAAGTATTACCTTACAGTCAAACTGATTACTTCATTGAATGACCATAGGCTGTTGCTTTTCAATCCATACTACTTCACTTAAAGCCTCTGATCGTTTCGTAAGTTTAAACTACTTTGTGTTGAGCTCTTGTTTCAGTGGCAAAATCACATTTCAGGTGATGAGTGCGTTGGAAAAGCTAATGAGAGGAACTGCATGGGGTAAAATTGACGTTATGGTCGTCGACATGCCTCCTGGCACCGGTGATGCTCAAATATCCATATCTCAGCGGCTTCCGTTGGCAGGTATGTTGTCGAGGGAGACGTTTTGCCATATTCGAGCAGAGCCGTTTTGAACTGAAATTGTAGGGGTTTCATTTCACTCATGACCCACTTCGTCTGTGTCTGTTCTCCAGGAGCTGTTATAGTTTCTACTCCTCAAGACCTTGCTCTCGTCGATGCACGCCGAGGTGTGACTATGTTTCAAAAGGTGGACGTTCCTGTAAGTTTTGCTTCCTCTTTTGTCCTACAAGTTATCAGTTGAGAGTTTTGTTATACTAACGGTCTGAAGCGCATAGTTGTAAACTTCAGCTTATGCGATGAAGCCCAGCAAGTTGTCCGGTGTCGTCATGCTTATGTTTAGTGAAATTCACTCTCGTACTTCACCACTTACTTGATCTGCATGGACTATCTTAAAAGAACTCCCGATCTGATGGTAAAGTTGTGGATTGCAGATGCTAGGTCTCATCGAAAACATGAGCTTCTTTAAGTGTCCTAAATGTGGAGAGAGGTCCGATGTATTTGGTCATGGAGGAGCGCATTTGACATCACAGGAAATGGGGATGGAGTTTCTTGGAGAGGTAGATGTTTTACTTCCTCGTTATTCAAGCTACCAGCTAATTACGTACAGTTTCTTTTGAAGGTTGACCAAGGTTCTTACTGGTGACTTTGCGAGGGTGGTTGCAGGTGCCGTTGCACATGACCATAAGAGAAACATCAGACGAAGGGGCTCCTCTGGTTGCTTCTTCCCCAACCAGTGAGATAGCCCTTATATACAAGAACATTGCAAAGCGAATTGAAGCTAAACTAGCAGAGTGGTCATCCTCAGACGGGTCAGCAGGACCACAGATAGTTATAAAATAATTCTTAGCACTTTATTTCTTGGAAGTGAAACGGCACACGATGTCAAGGACCTTGTTGAGGTCGAGACCCTGGTGCCGCAAATGCCCGATCGTGAAGCTATTTTTCCCTTTCCACTTGTCACCCCTACTTGGCCTGTCTCTGCGAGATTAGGTTGGGGTTCTTTATATGTTTCAAGCTGTGAGCTACATTTAGGGGTAAATCTCATCTGCATATAAGATTTACTTACATAAAAGGTGCATTTGTAAAGATCAAAGTCTTTTAGGATGGCGTAAAGTCCGTAAATATACCTTTCTGGAGAACCTTGTGCATCCGGAGTTTTATGTGTACTGTCAACTCGATTTGATACCAGTCTTACAGCTTAAAGTTTCATCGTCTCAGTATATTATGCCTCCCAACGCTTGGTTTATATGCCTCTGACGAAGATTTTACTTTCAAGGCTTTTCAGTATCACCGTCGGTTTAGGGACTTCGTCACACTCAACAGTAACTTGAATTACGAAGGTACAGCAGCTTGCAGTCTACAAATTACAGGAAATAGGAAAAAGGAACTTCGCTCACGGCACTCAAGTAAATACTCAAGATGAAATATGTAAATGTAAGTGCAGATTCGATCTTTAGCATGAGGGTCAAGCTTCAGCAGCGAGTCATACGAAGAATAGCCTGGTTTACCTCCTCAGACAAGTGGAAGTGAATCATATTGTAACGCTACCGATGTTTTGCTTGAATATCAGGTGATGCTGACTGTATTTTTAAGCTCAGATAACTGCATAGCCCAACACTTCGTAAAAATTAACCACATTTGACTAGGTAAGACTATTGCTCCACTAACACAACTTTGAAAGCTGGAACAAGAAGCTCCGATTTTCACTGAACTGTCAAGTACAGACACGAGCCTTATTACTCTTTTGTGTGCTATGTAATTAAACTGCTCGTCTGCAATATGTACTATGTGGACACAATCAGGATCGATGATTCACAGTTCACTGGAAGAGTAGAACCTCAAAACAAAGGTATCTTATATTGCATCCTAGAAAGTTGCCTGCCAAGCCAGCTGTTCAGAAGGATGCTCTAAGTTGAGGGAGCTAAGGTTACAGGTGATGTTTGTGAAATCAAACTTTTGAATGATCTGGTCCTCAAACTGTAAATCTTCAGAGAAATCTGAAGCCATCACCTCTTAGCGGTGCTCGACCTCAAGACATAGTGCACGTTCGAAAGCCTTGCCCTCTCCATCAGAATGTGTGGCGAAAGTATAGTTATTGTAGGTCAACTGGGGCCATGAAACCAGAAAGCGGAGGCAGCCAGAGACTAACGAGGATCTGTGAATGGCATTAGGGAAGTTGATGCTTGAATTGGAGTGAGCACCGAACAATGTATTCAGTAGAGTTCAATTTCACAAAACGAGGAAGAGAAACTCAGGTGCAGGCTTAGATATAGCTTGCGTTTGTCAGAACTTTCAGACTCTTCTCAATTTGGACGAATGTCATTCACATGCGCTTCTGTAATTCTCAGAATACTCAGACTTTGATATTTCTCATTTTGGCTTTGTGCAGGTAGTAAGGCAGGAGAAATCGTCTCGAAATTTGTCAAATTGTTTGTATTTGAACCTTAAAATATGGTGAAAAGCATTGATGTCCCAGAAATGCTACAGTATTAGATCGTTACCCTGCATGCTCCCACCCACCGCCTGGTCAGCTCTAAGATCATATCTTGAATTGATCCCAGAACATCTGATCAGTGAGCATTGATCCGCTCATTTACAATGTAAAGTCTGAACTTGCTACCGAGTCCAACCGTTGACAGGTGTGCTGGCTAGATAAAGCAGCTCCTCAGTCTTAGTTTCATATAGGTATGCGAATGTGCAAATGTAAATTGCGCTTCGTCTCTGTACTGAATAACGTAGAAGAGACGGTAAACACTCAATTATGGTACGGATACTTGGTCATGGTCATAAGGTCGTAAATCTTGTTCATTTCTTCCATGATCCTTACAAGTTATCCTCATACGTACTGAGTACGCAAAGCCCTAAGGCTCTGCGAGCTTAGTGCTAGACCCTTTGAAGAATGGTAGGTGTAATCAGTGGGTTAGGTTGCAGGTCAGGTTGAGAGAGCTCTTCCCCGTCCTATCTCTGTTCATCGTTCTCTCCATTTGTCGAGAAATCAGTCTCCCCGAAATGACTTCCAGTAAATTCTGCCTTGTGGTTTCTCGACGGCGTGAGGCTTCTAAGTATTCGTGTAAACAACTCCATGAGTTGGACTGCTCGAGTTTGGGAGTGAGCATTGCCTTTCGGGTCAGAAAGTCGATTTTAAAACCTCCAATTCATATTCCTCTAAAACTTACTGGGATGCTAACTCTTCGTGCAAATTCTCATTTACTGAGAAGCTTTTGATTCAGCTACGTACTTCGGTTGATTCTCCGTTTTGTTTCAGCTGTGATCTCCGTCAATAGTGGAAGAAATGGCACAGAATGAAACCTGTGAGTAGGTGCCAACACATACCACTAGCCGATGCGAAAACCTCCTCCTTCTCACCTTTCCACTACTCCTCCTAGGTGCCCACCAGGTGGACGGCAGGATAATAATGGCTCGCTACAGCTTTTTGTCCGAGGCGCTGCACTGTAATTACTTTAGGTCCGAGAGTTTCAAATCTCGACCCGTAAGCTCGAAGCACTAGACAATTGCTAGGCATTCTTCCGATGCCTAACAATTGGATGGAGCTCCAGTGTTTCCTGATGATCTGAGTTATCTAGGATTCTCCCTCTGCGTTGACCTTTGCCCTCGTGATAGGCACATAAACCTTGTATTCAATGGCATATTTATAGCATCACAATATCCTTTATCCGTTCCCTGTCACAGATCAAAAGCTCATCAGGTCTGTTTTGGCTGGAATGCACGAGCTGTGGCAGTGGGCGGGGATGAAGACTGGAAGCGAGCGGAGCTGCGGAGGGAAATGGAGACTTCAAATTTTCCTTCTGTTTCTGCTCTTTCCTGTAGCGACATCGGCTTCACATTGCGTTTTCCCGGTGCGTTTCAATTCTTGTTTCTTATCTGAATTCTGTAGTTTCAGCCATGCAATGCAAGGCGATTTTGGGATGCAAGAAATATAAGTTTTTGTGTTACAACTGGATTTTCGGTCGAAGGTGGTATGCCTTGCAAAATTGGAAATGTGAGAGAGTGATTGTTGAGGATTCGTAGTGATTAGGATCCAAGCTCGCCATCATAATCAGAGGTTCAAAATTACACCACGGTGTTCACAGGCCACGCAGTCAATTTCTTTCCATGTCTCTTCCTTCATTTCTTCCTCCCCTATGAAAAGCATACTAGACACTACGAGAGCCCACATTTCTCCGGTTCTACAACAAATAAAACTACATCATCCTGACGGTAGTTAGCTAGCTAGCTAACAACAAGCCAGACACACAGCAGCCGTTGCTTCCAATCATGTCCGCTGTGAATCAATCCTTCTCCTTCTTCTTCTTCCAACCTCCCCCCTCTCTATCTGCTCCTCGTCCAACAAGGCCTTCTGAAAAATATACAAGCCGACAGTTTGCTCCACCACGCCTCCAGTAGCAGCAGCTTCAGCTGTGGTCCTCTCGCATCCACTACACTCTCGTTCGGTGTGGCTGTAGGTAGAAAGATCTGTACACAATTGTGGAACATCATACAGATAGAGAGAGAGGGAGGAAATATGAGAGGTATCTTTCTGTACACATGAGATTGTTGTGTTGGTGCAGCAGCAGCTCCATCAGGCTGTCGATTCAGTTCCATCGTGAAGCGCACAGCACACAGTGGCCTTGTTGTGCCCCACATATGTCCGGATAGCCTCCCCTGTCGACAGGTCCCACAACTTCGCAGTACAGTCCGAGGAAGCTGAAACCAAAAATGCCCCATCAACTGAAAATACACAATCCCAAACCCATCTGGTGTGCCCTTTCAGCACTCTCTCACACGTAAACCCGTCCACATTCCAGATCTTGAGAGTGTGATCCGAACTGCAGGTGGCCAAATACCTATTAGGCTCACAAAATTCCGGTGAAAGCAGACATTTCAGAATATAACTGTTGTGGGCTTTCAACTTGTGGAGAGGCTCAAAGTTGGTCATCATCTGGCTGCCTCTCAGAAGTCTCCAGACGAAACAGGTTCCCACGTTGTTAGCAGCTACCACCAAGCTCCCATCCCACATGCAGGTTAACGACCTGATTGGGGTATCCACCTCCGGAACGAGCTCACAGCTGCATGAATTGGCTGTTAAGTCCCACACCCTGATGTTCCCATTCTGGTCTCCGGAAATCAGTTCTGTCTGGTTGGGATGCAAAACCACTGTATTTACAGCTCCTCTGCTCTCATATTCCCGTTGGCAGCCTGGGGCACGGAGATCCCAAATCTTGACAGTCCCGTCCTCTGAGCCGGAATACATCCACTTCCCGTCGCACTGGAAACCCACAGCGGTGACATTGCTGGTGTGGGTGTCGTAGTTCAGGACCGGGGTCGGCTGGTTGCTGTTGATCTCGAACAGCCGGATGTGGGGATTGCCCGCTGCTGCGAGGTACTGCTTATCGGGTGTGATTTCGAGCCTGTTCACCTGTGAATCGGTGTACTGGAGAGTGCGGTAGCATCGACCGCTCGTGGCTTCCCAAAAGCGGATTGTGTGATCGTACCCCGCTGTTGCTAACACTACTGATGGATGCGGCATTGCCCTTCCTTTTCTCTCTCACCTTCCTCTCAATGAAGCGAGCTCACCAGCCTCTCCTTTTCTTAAAAAGCTTCTCCTGGCAAGCAATCAATCGGGGTCTAGGGTTGATAATAAATATCAGCGGCGAAGGAGAAGAGGGGAATTGTGCTTGCTAATTCAGCACTGAAATTGGCTTGTATGCACTTAGTGCGCTTCTTCTTCTTCAAAAGTGGCGCGAGTTGGTGAATGGTGTGGACGCAGATAGGGCCGGAAAACTCGTCGTCGGTCAGAGAATGTGGGTTATGGTGGCACTAGCACAGGCGGATGCTGCCGCTCTTCGTCATTGGGAAGGAAGCAACCAGCAGAAGCACGAGATAGGTCCCTCACCCCTCCTCTCGTCGGAGAACTGATGGGATGGTGACGACAGGAACTAAAGATCCTTTCTCTGACCTTCCCTGAGAATAGCTCAAACGTTCAGTCGCGCGTTCACTGCAGCCCCTTTCTCCTCCTCCGCTATATATCCTAGACAATAAACTACTATATTCAGTTCCGCGGACTTCAGGCTCTCCTGTCGTTTATGCCATACTCGAGGAAGGAAGGCTCCAAACAGTGGGCAAGCTATGTCTTTCTTGTCGCCAACACTGCGCCATCTGAACCCAAAAGGTGTACCAATTTACGTATCTGGCTTCAGAGCTGGGAGGTCGGGGATTGATGTGAAGGGAAAGTGTGTACCTATGAGTTGGGGAGTCACTGTCAGGACGCCATAGCTCAGCTTACTCCGTAACAACCTACCGAACATAAAATTCTCACTCGTTACTTGTTGTAGCTCTCCGTACCGTATCTGGATTTCCAAAAGATCACCACCCTGGTAGATGTATAGATATATAGATGTCGATGGCTCTGTTACACCTCCGGTAGGATTCTCAGAGAGACGCCGAGAACATACAGAAGTGCGGCGTGAAATGCGTGTTAAGTTCAATCGCGCTATTGGGAGGGTGAATGTTTGTGGGCTTCTGGAATTTGAGTAGAACTTGAGGGGCTTTCCAACAGGATTTTCCAGCTGTTATCATGGGATTGGGAAAGTCTTGAGTTCAATGTATAGGATGCGGAGCTGGCCGAAATGCCTGGAGAATGTTCCTCTTTTGCGTGAGCAGAAGTTTGAGGGTTGCTACAGGAAGATGGCGAGGAACCTTTGCCTCCACGACATGTGGATACGTTGATTATTATATAAAAACTTAATGTTTCAACTCGTGGCCAAGAACCTAATCTCAATTCCCCAGATTCTATCCCCTCCTCCTGGTAAGACGAATGCGGATTGAGTATTCTGTCCGTGTATTCCTTTGTGGCGATTGGGTTTCTCCGAAGAAACGGTTAAGAAACGAATCAGAGTCATCTACTCGGAGATCACGGTAGGTGGGCATCAAATCACAGATCCTGTCGTACAGCTCGGCAAAATTTGGGGGTCTTGCCTCGTTCCCTCCCAGACCGAGATTATCCAATGGAAATTTTCCTATCAGGAGACAGAATATTTAACAATCGGAATGGCACAGCGGGTACAGTGGAGAGTTCGTCTCTTAGAACTTGGGTAATTTCGCCAGAGCTCCCTCCTTGTGGGTCGAATGAGAGGCGTAAGGCCCTCTACCTACAGTGTGTGACTCGTGAGAACAAGAAACGTTCTACATTGTCTGCGACAGTAACGATTCCCGACATCTTGAGGTAGCTCTCTTGATTCCTCGAGGAATTACGACTTTCTTCGTTCCCAGCTTTCTGAAAGGACGCCGAAAGGAGATCCTGTAAACGGAAATCACCAGTTTTACTCTCATCGCCCTCCTTTGCATAACTCATGGGCCCTATTGGACTGTTTTGACGAATTCAAAATCCATCAGTTCCTTTCGGAATGTGGGTGGAAGTGTCCGGCAAATGGTAGATACTTATCAAGAAATAGTATTCTCGTGAAACACTGGAAGAAGACTAAGAAGATAAGAGACTTAATGTACACATAATTGAGAATTAGACACAGCTTTTAGTAGCAGAAATAGTAGTTCGATGAGAAACATAAATCTAATCCAAAGAAAACGTGGAATAGGTGCTAATCTGATCAGATTTAAGTATGTTAAGAAGACGTAAATATGTCGAACATAGCATTGGAGTGCTGGCTATCAGGAAAGACTATGTAATTTTCAATGCTTGGTAAATCAGAGTCTGTGAAAATTAGTGAACTGACCGAGAAAACGTTAATATTACAGAGAGACTTCTCGCACAGGAGCAGAACTTTGGAATCATGGCTTGCAAGCAGAGGGAAAACGGAGCTCTTGAACAAGTGGGGTGGTGGAAGATCTTGGTCTAAGGTCCATAAGCTCATTTCCCGAGAGAACTCAAGTAACTGGGACTTCGAAAAATCTGAAGAACGAGTGGAAAAGGTGAGTGTTCTGTGAGCCTAAGTAGGCTTGTAGACCTTCTTAGTAGGTTCTTTTACTTGTGAAGTTAAGTTTTCTAGGGTTTATGATGTCCACCTATTGCTTCTAGACATTCTAATTGAATACTTTTTGAACCTTATATATTCAGGGCGTCAAGAAAAGCTGTTGACGTTCAACTGCGATTCATCTTCATGTGTGTAGTTTATGAAGTGGGTTACAAGCAGAACACGGAACCCTTCTTCACCGACCAAAATCTCATTAACTTACCTGGGAAGACCTTGGTGGAAAAGTGATGGTTCACAAGTAGTGAGCTCTTTCTCTGTTCAGGATCTCAGAGAAGGTGACATCATTTTTGACTTACCAGTAAGTACATTGTCCTCATTTTGGGATGCTTTTTGTCAGAGGATTCTTAGCGGCCTTTTCTTCCCAATACTCTTTTAATCATCAACAGATGGATCCGTCTGACGTATTCTAATTGAAAACTTCACTATTACCTCTTGCCACACTGTATCTGCTGTTAAAGAATTGCTCGTCACTTGTATCACCATGTTTCTCATAGTTGGGCATGTTTCGTTGTTCCGTTGGAGATTATCACTTACCCGCGGTTATGGATTCCCCGTTCTTCAAACGAGTTCTACACTCCATTGCTCACACATCTGCAGGCATTAAGTTCTGCTACTTCTTTTTGGTGTCAAGTGTTGATGGACTCATGTTGACATAGAACATGCAGGAATAAATCCTAGTACTCTTTCAAGTACAAACTAACAGGAGAGCTTGCTCACCACTAGAATGATGGTTATGAGGGATTTACTGCTTATCCCTTGTAAAGTCTTGTCCAGTCTTAAGTGGGTATCGAACCATGTGCTAACGAATGGGTTCCATATTCACACACTCAAGAAATCTGCAGTCACTAAACTTGATATATGTTTGGTATCACATGGGATCATGTTGGTTTTATGATATGTTTTGAGTTAAATTTTGACTTGGAAACTAACATCTCCAACGTACAGGTGAGACTTGTAATGTCAGATCTATGGACACCGCAAGATCCAAAGTCATTACATCAAGCACCATGGGAAATCCGTTTGGCCTCAAAGCTCCTACGCGAACGGTATGAACTCCAACGTAATTTCAGATAGTACTGCAAGTGACGCTCACAGGACATTTGCTTTCCAGCATTACATCTCATCAACCCCACAGTAACTCAACAAAGATTGCCCCTGAACAATCCAACTAGGAGGTTAGACTGTTTTAGCTCGCTAATCTTAGTCGCTGACCACGCATAATTATCTTGATCAAGTTTAGCTACTTATGCATTTGAAAATGCTAATAATAATGGTCTGTGAACTTTTTTCATGGTGGTAATCTTGTGGTCCATGTTTTGGGTTCTATGTTTGCTGACATTTGGAAAAACAAACAGGTCCAGGGGAGATCAATCAACATGGGCTTCTTATATCAAGCTGCTTCCAAAATTCGTTTCTCTGCCGATGTTCTTCTCTGAACTGGTTTGTCTTGATAGATTCATGGCTTTTATTCATCAGATGTTGGAGCATTGATATTCCATTGTAAGTCTCCAAACTAGTTCTTACTGCAAACAATAACGCAATCAAGGCTAGGCTCATTTGTCTATGTCTGGCAGGAAATGAATAATGTTCAAGACAGGACCATAGAAAGCGAGGTTCGCTCCATAAGAAAGTATGCAAAAGCGACATACCAGGCTCTTCGTACGGACGAGATCTCAGGCGCAAAATTTAGTGAATACGGTAATTACCTCCATGCTTACCAATCTGGCATGTTGAAACTCTAGTCACTTGTTTCTGCAGAAGTGAGGTATAGAGGCTTGAAGCAAAATCTGATTTCTTCTCAAGCAGCTATGAATTTAGTGTCTTGGTACAACCTTCTCCTGACTGTGGTCTTGTGAATCGTTCATGCAGCTTGGGCGCTTTCGGTAGTGTATAGTTCAGCATGCCAGGTGGACAAGATGGATAAAAAAGTAGCACCGGAGAGTGCACATTACCTCCTGCCATTTTTCGGTCTTAGCTTCGGAGCAAAAGGTCAAGGTAAAGACCTGCAACTGTCTGTTCGACAAACCGAGGACGTGAGACTTGGCTATTACTTTTCCTTCCAGTGGGATTTCTTGAAACTTCTTAACAAAGATTTGCTTGGAATTTTTCTGACTCCTTAACAAACACATTGCCTGTATCTCTGATAGTCTTGCTTGCATCACTATCAGAGTCAGTGCTGACTTTGGACGATTGAATGAACAGTTTATGCCACTGAAGAGAACCAAGGGTTGAAGCTTATGTCGCATGGCGTTAAGGAGGGAATGCCCCTTGCTGCGGAGTATGCATCAAGCACAATGAGAGACACGTTTATCTTTCGGGGTAAGATATATGTCGTGGAAGTAATGTATAGCTAAAATAGAAAAGCTCAAATCTCATGACGACCCATTGTAACATTCTTTATCTTCCCGACTTGGTAACAGGGTTCGTTTCTCAGATCAACCAGCAGGACAAACTCACAGTTTTTCGTGATCTCTTGGTAAGCACATATTATGTACTTTTCTGCGTCTCGGTTCTGATATGGTTTGGTGATAGACTAATAATTGTATCGTCAAGATGGACATGCGTTTTTCATCGTCTAGTCACCGAATACAGAACCTCTTGTCCCGATTTATTGTATTGCATAATAGATTGCACGGAGGGAGTCATATTACACTTGAATCCTTGGTTTTGTGAGTGTTTGGGAAGACCTTTAAGCCTGCATCTTCTTCTAGCCAACTAATGCACTTCTTTTCAGGACCTGGTTGAGTGGTATTCATCTGCAGATGGGGCCATTAATAACAACCGATGCTTGACTTTGAAAATTGCCCGTGACACTAAGAGGACATTAGCAGCTCATCTTCGACAACTAAAAGCGTCATCCTTCGGGATGTTCAATTTGGATGAGACGGAGTTCTCCATTGGTGCAAATGGTTTTGTTAACCATTACATAATTTCCATTTTTGCAGCACTATCTTACGCAAAGCAAGCCTTAGAAAGGGTTACAGACGTACAGGCCATGACTACTATAGATTTTGTTGTAAAGAACGGCACAACACCATGGGAAGAAATCTTGCGGGCCATCTCACGTGAGACTGTATCTCGGCACAAGTGGAATACAATGGATTGTATGAGGTCCTTGGATTCTCGTTTTGAATCCGCTTTCAAGTCTGCGAAGTCACTCTTAAGACAGCGTCTTCTTTCTGTGCTCGACTCATTTTCCACCGATCTAGCCGAAGATAAATTCCTACTAGATGCTGCGAAATGGGAAGGGATGAATGAACTGGAGGACGACCAACTAGCCTGTTCCTCATGTCGCTGGCAAACAGAACAGATGAGTTTTCATGATTACCTAGCCCTTCAATATCGGTCTTCTGTTAAAATTTTCATCACAGAAATGCTTTCCGCAGTATCGTGTGGAGCAAACATCACCCACGACGATTCAAGCATTCAAGAGATGCTGCCGGCTGAAGACGATCACGGCTCTCTGCAAAGGGTATGTTGGTTGGGATAACCTGCGCCACTGTGCTTGATCTTGTTTTCAATGTTGTAGGATTGCTACCAGAGTAGAGAGGTAGATGGATGCTTAGTTCCAACATGGCATAAGCTTAATTTAGTTTCAGGACTTTCAGGATAACTGGCCTAAATCCTATCTGGATGTCTCTGCTACAGTTTTTGAAGTGGTGTGAAGCACACGACTTGACAATATCTGAAAGACTAGCAGTCACTGAAATCCTAGTTCCAGCCAAGGATGAGCTTTCACTACCAACCAAAGTTCGCGGAGTTGTGGCTTTGAGAGATATCTCTCAAGGCGAAACTCTTTCCTCACTACCTGTGAGTAAATTTTCTCTGTCAGGTGTCGTGTCTGAGGTCTCATGCGCATGTCAAGTCTCTCGCTTTGATTAGGTAATAAGTGAAACAACTTTGCAGATCATGACGAACTTTTGTGGTAGTTCATCCTGGTTTGGCAAGTACTTTTGTCAACATAAGATGCTAAAACCAATGGTGTTGCATCTTCATGCAGATGACTGTCGGTTTATTCAACAACGATTCTGTTGGTAGTATCAGCGCAGTTGACGCATGGGATTTTGCAGCTGCCCGACTGCTACGTGAGAAGTAACAAGTTCTTCAAACCTCTTGATGTTGTAACCATTCCTGTCTTGTTCATAGTGAACTGAAGCTGGTAATGGAAGCCTAGCGTCAATAGTCTGCATGCCCATTTATGTTGTCCTGATGAGCGTTGCTTGTTCCCAGAGCGAAGGGTAATGATTCAGCTTGGGCTCCTTACATATCAATTCTCCCCGAGTACCTTCCAACTCCGATCCATTTGAACTCACTGGTGAGCATTCCGAATGAGCCTAAAAGTAGTGCCGGGATACGAATATATGATCCAGGTTTTTATTGAATGTTTATAAACTTCTTTATCCACTATCTTATTGCTTCCTAACAGGAACTGAAGGAAGTACAGTGGTGGCCAGTCATGAGAGAGCTTGTTCAGGTCCGAAAAGCTATCAAAGAGAGTTTCAGCAGATTAAGCCCGGAAGAATTGGCACTCGCAAGCTACAGTGATTATAGTGAGTTTCCACGATAACTGTAAAAGCACACGTAGATATATCAGGTTCAGATTTTTACCTGGTGTCATATGTAGGAGATCATCGTGGTCTCTTTCTCATCATATGTCCTTTGGCCGCCACTTACCTTGGTTTCTCCCTTCTTCCCCGGCTTGAATCAGTCCTTTAATGACTGTTGAGCAATCTGTATCACTTAGTTAACATTGAGTACATCAGCACCTGATGCAATTATGCGGGAGATTGAAAATGAGGTACGTTCTTGATTATGATATGATCAAAGTATGAAGAAGGAAAGACCACAAGGTGGTGATCATATATGGCAACGTTCATGTAAGATAACCAACCTTGTTGGGACCATTTCATGAGAGAGGCTTGAATGACTAGCATATTAGTAAAAACTGTAATGAGCAACTAAATGTTTTAATTCATATTGTCAGAATGAACCTCATGTTTGAAAACCTAGCCTCTGATGGGCTTTGTATGTAATTTGCAGAATGGGCAGTGACAATGGTACACAGTAGAGCCTTCACTCTCCCAGTGAAACCGGATGAGCAGTATGAACAGTATGTGCTCATGCCTTTCATGGATATGATCAATCATCACTATCGATACAAGGTGAGGCAAATCTTTTGATACTAGTCTACATTTGCAGTACCACCGATAACGTATTGGAGCTGGGTCCTGAGCTTACAAAGGGACGTGGATAAATTTGATGACAGGCTGATTGGATGTCTGAACCTGTTTGGAACGGCAAGCTAGACATAATCGCAAAGAGAACAGTAAGACAAGGAGAGGAACTGTTTGCGTCTTTTGGTCCTCGCACCAATGACAACCTCTTTCTCTATTACGGTCAGTATTCCTAACCTTACTTTTCTTCTCCTTGCTTTATCACCCTGAGACTGTGGATGGTTATGTTAATCTGACGAAGTATAAGCTTCTTTACAAGTTGCATGCTTATAAGTTTGTTCCATGCGTAGGATTGTCGTTGATATTGTTGTCTAATTCCTGTTATGTAACTTCATTACTACAGGTTTTGTTCTCGACGACAATCCCTTTGATGCCGTTCAACTATTTGGGTCATTTGAGGTAAGTTATGTAGTCCTTCTGACCTGTCTCATGCAATTCCCTGGGAGTTTACGCTAATTCCATGTTCTTGAATGTTACTTGTGTAATATCACATGTGACATGTTTTATCTTCATTACTCAATGTGTCGTATCACATGCCCAATTGATAAGATCCTATCTGTTACGGCAACCTTGGACTCCGCTCGCAGAGAGACATGATTGACTGACCCCAAAGCCCCTTAGTTGGCTAACCAATGGACCTGAAATCTGTGTCCAATACCCAAGCTCTAAAGCAAAAGGAAGAATGTTTTGAGTAGTTAGATACTGCACCGTACTTCTCACGGTTCCTTGTTGGATTTATCAGTTTCGACTGGACGCGTTGTCCCTCCTCCTAACCATTGATGATGTGCTGCAGGAAGCTCTGAGGTGGTTTGTACAACTATGGACACAAGATTGTCCAGAGTTTGTCGACAATGAGTTGAAAGCTTCCCGATGTCAACAAAAGAAATGGCAGAGGTTCTGGTCCCGTGTAAAGGATGCAGTTGAGGAAGCTGAAAGTGGAAGTGGAGCTCAGGGCCGAGATTGGGGACAGCTCCTGACGTACTGGGCAGATCTTGGCTTCCAGTTCCTACCATATCAACCAGGACCCTCAATATACCCTGGTGGTATCATCGACCCCAGCTTTTTAACCGCCCTCTCTAGTTCCTCCGAAGTGTTAGATACCCTGAGAGAAGAGGACGGTGTCGATTCACCATGGCCGGATCATTGTCCAGAATGTGGAAATCGAACGGCTGTCGGATCTTCTGCAATGCGCAAGTTCTTCACATGCATCGAGAAAGAAACTTCCGTTGTGCGTGGTCTTCTAGATGGTCACATCTGCCGACCTGAATTAACGCGAGTTCTCCTGAGGGAAGAGAAGCTTACTCGAGCCACTCTTTTTGCCAGAATCTCAGTTGCTCTCAGGTGTTCGGAGATTCTTGCTTCTTTCCCGACTACAATTACTGAAGATAGAGAACTATTGAAGCAAAGCAGTCATGTGGATACCTGTACTAAAGAAAATGCTTATAATTGTAAAATCCCTCAAACTACTAGTAGTCACCTGCAACTAACTAGGCGCTATAGATACATTAAGAAAATATTGTTAAAGACCCCCATTGACAAGCTTCTCAACTAGCTCGACCATTCAACAACATGAATGAGCTTAGTTTTTCCTCTATGCCTTCCACGATATTGAGCATTCGTTTACGTTCTGAGATTCACAGATTAGTATATCTGCAGATTGAACAAGTAGCAATTTCTCTACATTAGAATCCCAAGAGAATCCGTCTCAATGTAAAGGCTCGTGCATACTTCGCAGTACTAAAGTGATAAGCTTTAGATGATGCGGAATCATGTACGCACCTATACTCAGCAAGTCTGGTAACGGATGGCCGATATTTTTAAATGGCTTTGAGCAATAGCCTCGAATCCATGAATCTTTGCTGCATTGTCCCCATGGAAAGCAATTTACAAATTCTCAGACTCATACGCACCATACTATCAGGATGTGCCCTCGATCATCCAATTTGGCTTTGGTTACTGTGTTGATTATAACAATGACTAATGTGCCAACCAAGAAAGGGTTACCACCTGTCCAACACTGATCATCCCTCATGTTTCTGTTGCACAAACTCCAACACATGCCTCATGTTCAAATGCGTGGGATGAAAACATCTGAGTCACGTGAGAGTACTGTTGGCCAGCTTGAACCTCACTAATGTATTTGAGCGGCCTGCTTAGGGAGGACTTATGGAACAAAGACTAGAAATGAGGGGATCACGCGGAAGTTCATTCAACAGGGCCAACCTCTCTATCCTTTTAGCTTTCAAGAGATTGTTTAACTCATGACCGCAGGTTTTCACTCCACTTTGTCTAAAAGCAATTTGTTCATTGACATTCTTGAGATTTTGGATCCAATCTTGCTCAAAGAAAGCTACTTCTGTCTTTTAGAACATTCAAACTTCCAGTATCTAGGGTAAAAATGCGTTTGTTTAATACATCATCATCCCTCACATTACCTTAGAGGGGAAGGAAGAAAGACATTCACATTAACAACCTCATGCAAAACGTCAATTTGGCAATTCAGCTGATCAAGCTTTGCAAAGTGTGCAGTAGACTTGACTTTCAGTATAATGTTGTGAATCCAGTGTCAGAAAGACGTTCTTTCTGGGGTTCTTCCCGATCCGGACGCGTCCTTTGGGGAGGATAGGAGAATTGGACGGTTATCTGACTGGATGAGTCCCAGTGTCCTAAACACGCTGAATGCATGTTGAGATACTTCAGACCGCAATATCTAGAGAAACAAACAAATCTAACCCCCAACTGAATCCTCCACTGCAACTGTTCTGAAGCCACTCTCTTCTTCTGAAATATCTCAATAACTTTAAGCAATTTACAAATGTGACCAGGTGCTGTCACGCTTGAGAAAATAGTCTGGTGACTCTGTTAGGCAATGATGTGTACACAAAGGTGCAAAGAGCTGTTGGGAACCACAGTGACATACGGTCTTAACAGATGTTATTCAAAGTCAGGTACGTTCATGGCCTTGAGAAGTTCTGTTCGATTGCACGCATGATTGTATCTGTATGACCAAATTTCCCACTTTTCCACGTAATTCTAGTGATAGGGCCTGTCCTCAAGACTTTCATTCAGCATTCTCCACCATCACGCGATCAAGTCTCTTCGGATGAATATTTGACATACATTTCGTTGGTGAACCTCCATACTCCAACAATAAAGCTATGACGTCGTCTGAAGTATTTGATCAGTAAAGTACTGTACAAAGAAGTCGGTAAGTACCCACCTTGAGGTACGAGATACACCATAGGTGTTGATTCCAAGTTTCCTTCCCACCGGAACCGTAACAATTAGGACATTATTCCTTCAGTGCAAGAAACACCAACTTCCTGCTGGTTTGGAGAAGATGTAAAACTCATGAATGGTTCACCTTGTAGCAGCTCTAGTCTGATTGTATCAATTTGGTCAAAGTAATATTTCAAACCTAAGATGGATGGGCATAAGCACAGTCCGACTTTTCCAATTTACTCACATAATTTAACTCCGTGCGCAAACACAGCGCAATTAGTTGTGAACGATTTGCATCACTTATTGTGGATGATCAAAACATGAATACTACATTATGGGTACATTTAACAATTTTCAATTGACTAGATTGAGAAGCCCCTCATCTTATCGCGCTGTCCCCAATTTGTTTAAGTCGCGTAGCAAGAGCGCTTAAAAGTTCGAGCCTCAATCACCTGAGTGGAATTCAAACCAACTGGGCATTCCGTGGCAACTACCTATCTCTTCCTCTGCAACAATGGCTAGCATATGCCATCATGATTCTTCTCATTGCCATTGTTTCTTCCATGTACAGGAAGCTTGTTTCATGTGCCACCAGGCACCATGAGGTTTTCAATGACCAACAACCATTTATATATGCACCTCTCGCTCTCCTAAGAAAGAACTGTTGGTTTCCTAAGAGAGAGATTTGTCGAGTTCAAGTGTAGATCATAACCGTTTCCAAACTGGTTACATGCTATTAGATTAGACTTGAATTTGTTGACCAGTTCCTTCACCGCATCAATTACATTTCAGATTCCCAGCGTTCATGTACTACTTTTTGCGTACGACCACTTTAGGAATCAATCCTTTGGTGTTCGTATCAGCGAGCAAAATATGACGTCCTTCAGCATCACCACACCGGCGGTTGCGTTTCTGACTTCACGAATTTGATGGAATTCTTTTTCTTCCTTCTGCAAAGGGAGTGCATGGACATATTAGGGATCTCAAACGTGCGTCACTCCTCAATTATCAATGCACGGAGTCATGCACTCTGGCCTCGCACAAGCACCGCGGATTCATCAACTGATAATTTGTTATATCGGGAACACCTTCAGCGTCATGGTCTTGTGGATTCTCTATAGAACAGAAGAATGTAAAGGACACTTCATTCCTTTGCCCTGCAACCGTTTCAACATGTTTAAGTGGTCTTTGGAGTACTTATTAATTCTTAATATCGAATATTAACCTCGTCGACGTATAGATAGGCAAGCTACCAGAAAGCTTCAGCTGCATTACCATTTAACGTCCAGTGAGATCACCACGGCATAAGCATTATCTTACAATTCAGTGAATACTCACGTTTGTGTATGAATCCATATCAGTCCGCGCTCAACTGGCAAAATTTGCGCTGTAACTAACCCAACTATGGATTTAGTTTTGGATTTCTTTTTCCTCTTTATTTCGAGATTAAACCAGATCGTTGACAATGTATGAAGTGGAAGGAGGTAGAACACTTATGATTTCTCAGTTGCTACAGTACCAGGCACCGGTACAAATCTAACGCTTGAGTCGAATTTGCTACAGGATAGATCGACTCTCTTTATTTCACTCTACTGTCATCGTTGATATGATACTCTACCATCTGGATGTAAAATACAGCTCAGGGATCAGTTGTCGATGACTGCATAGCAGTGAGTACAAGGAAAAGCTTATACAGTCAGTTACTGTAATGCATGTTTGCCGTTTCGAATTCTCCATCTTCACGTACAGGACTGCTGATGTAATCAGTCTGCTATATCTTCTCTTTCCATAAGATGCAAAGTTTTCAACGGATGATGATTTTCGAGGGTTTCATAGTTCATAGTGGTAGGTGAATTACTTAAGAATAGTACAGGTACAATAAACTTTTGATCCAGTACAGGATCAAACTCATTTCAACTCAATTCAAGTGTAGAGGAGGGAAAGCCGACAACATACGGAAAGCAAATTACTGTTACTAGTTATGTCGCAGGCGGGTCTTTGTCTTCTCAAAACAGTTCCGAATTAGATTTTGTACTATCTAATTTCACATGGATATCTTTAGTGTTTAAGGTGAGAGCATCCTTATAGTACTGAACAATTTCCATCCTCTTTATAGTTTTGCTTGGAGAAGGTTGTAGAATATGAGCAATCACCATTCAATTGGCGGGACCAAAATTTTCAAATCTGGATTGTAAAATTTAGAATGGATACCAAAAATCGAAAATAGTTCACCTTTAAAGCTCAAAATTTTAGGAATTTCATAATAACTAAATACAAGCCGTCGTCGAGAGAAGACTGAAAACTCAAATCTAGATATCATAACTTTTGGAATTTAATATGAACTAAAGCCGAACAACTCGATAACGAGAAGAGCCGCAGACTCTAACAGAAAGACAGGAGATATGAGAAAGGCCGAAGGATAGAAGCTACGCCAACAATTTAAGGAGCTGATACAGCTCAACAGCAATGCATAGACATACTTCAAAGATCATTGCTACGTTGAATAGAGCTTAGGTAGTTTCAGATGTCTCGTTCTTTCCGATAATTTGGAAATGTCCTTCGCGTCTCCGTAGAGAGTTTGGCCAACTTCAAACAGATTAGAAATCAAACATACAGACAGACAAGGATCAAGTATATGCTTGGTCCATGGTTGTATATTTGTACATAAGCGTGTCCTCCGCTTTAACATTTCGAGTGATGGCTCGATTTTCTTCTTCTTATTTTATATTATGTCACATGGTTGAGAATAGTCTGTAAAATCTACCAAAGATTTTTTATGAGGTCTACTTTTATACGATTTACACAATTTTACTTATTTATTTATATTTATCTCTTGAATGATATTCCCAAACTAAAGTCATAAATTCAATATATATCTACAACAGATATATAATATATGTAAATTTAATTGATCAACATGAAGCTGCATACTTCGTCCTATCACGAGCTTGTCAATGGACCAATATGATATATTTCCTTTAAGATGGCAGGCTAGGCTTCCCATTCGCACCTAGTAGCGTAAGTGAGCTTGTGCTAGCTCCCGATTATTCATAGAATTGGTACTTGAGCGCCGATAAAGGTAATCCCTAATCCAGGAAACACTGACCTGGTCAAGAGCAATGGTGTTATACTAATCCCGTGGCGATTTTGACTATTATCGGAGGATTTCTTGTGAGAAGAAAGTAGCTAGGGTTTTGAAGAGTCTATCTAAGAGGATGAATCTGGTAGAGAATTCGTCGCCAAATTAAGCACAAGTATTTAATATGGAAAGGGAAATTTGGGTAAACTAGAACGAATTCGTGTTTTGAGATAAAATATGCAAGTATGATAATGATAGTCATCCCGCTATCCTAGAGTAGGTAAGCGCGAGGTGTCCAATGATCAAGAGAGGAGGAAGCAATTCCTTCCTGATTTTCATGGTCCTCAATTTCTGCTTGACATCGGAATTAATTTAGTGAAAGTGCATTTAGCGAGTCATGGAGCATATCACGTAATCTGCGCGTACTAGTGTGTTAAAGAGTATGCATTGCAGGATTTTGGGAAGGAGCTAGAGGACACTGCATGTAATCGGGTGCGAAGGATCGGTCGAGACAGATTAAGCTTGAAGGAGCTAGAGGACCAGAGGACTTTGTAAGGTAAAGAAGAGCAACGTTTAGGGATTTTCTAGTACAAAAGAGTGCATGTGAAGAAATTAGGGGCTGCATCATTGAGTTCTTACATTGGCTAGTTCCTATACCAAAGGGTTCTTCTACTGGTGGTCCTTGTACTAGAAAGTTTGGGTACTTGACATGATAGAGCCTGCAACACAGTGGATCTCATTTGGCCTTCCTCCTAGGCTTATCTCATCCTTATATGTATATCAAATCTCCATGGATGGTCCATGTACATGACGAAGCTTGTAGAAGGGAGATTCTCCTTTGGTGGCATATTGGCTCTCTTCACATCAGTTCTTCACTTTCGCACTATCAGTTTTGTTTTTGTGTGTTCATCTTTTTGGCATTCATTTCTTCCGCCTTATTCCGGATGTTTATTCTTTTAGTTACAGCATGGGTTGTATTTCTTAGGAGTTTGGGGATTCTTCATTTGACTCTTTCACAATGCCTCCACTTTGTTCTTTGGCATGGGTAGTTAGAGGGACTACCATAGGCATGGCTCATCATCTAGCCTCCCATACCTCTTATGAGCATTCATTGTATCAATATAGGTGTCGCTTGTGCCAACATACTTCACTAGGGGCTCAAGTTTCCCTTGATGGAGCCACTTCTACTCCTTCGCCATGTCCTTCGCCATGTCCTTTGCCATCCCCCTACAAGGAACCTACTTTGGTTGATTCTCCCATGGAGGATCCTCCACCCACTATCCCCTTTGGCCCTTCCTTTCATCCCACCACCAACTCCAATCCCTCCATCCCACTAGACCCTCCTCCACCACCAATTGACATCCCTTCTCTAATACATCTTGCACCCCTTACATTGCGCCTCACAAGTGCTCTATGCAGTCTTTTCTTGATCGCCCATGGATGTAGTTGGTTTGGCACAACATCGAGGACAAGTGAGATGCTTACATATGAGAGAAGAGGCCATTTCCTTGCCTATACCCTCTTCATACTCTCACTATAGGCCCACCAAAATTTTACTCTTGGCTCAATTCTTTGGATCTCCTTCAAGCCCTCTTACAAAGCTTACCTCATCCATGTATGTACATTGGGATCCATATACCCCTTCGTCATCAACTGGGTTCCATGCTTTCCATACTCCTCCATGCATTTTGGAAAACAATCAAGAGAGAGATGTCTCTACTTAGACCTCTCTACCTATACCTTTCTAGACTCTAAACCCTAAACTCTCTTCCCTTAGTGGACATTACTTGTTCTTGCTCATGGGAATGCATCCAAACATTGTGAGATTGTTTTGTAGATTCATTGATTTATATGAGGAGATTGGCCTAGTTTATAAGAAGAGTATAGCACAAGCATTCATGTCGTAGCTAGATGAATTTCAAAGTCCCATAGGCTCACACTCCACCTCCAAAGCATTAGTGATTGCATCAATCATTGATGTTAGGACAAGTAGGGAAGTACTGGCAAACAATCCACACACTATCATCCTCTAAACCAACATCTTTCTCCACCAACACTCTATTAGCATTATAAGATCTCCATTCATTAGCCACATATGAACTTCTTTCTTTTGTCCATAACTACCCAAATGAGGAGCTATAGCTTGCATAGTCTTTCTTTGCCCATGCTTTACTCCACTCTCCATGTTTTTTGGTAGGTGGTCAATCAGGACTAGTTTTTGAGCATTTATGGGATTGTCTTTCCCCTTACATGCCAGATTTCAAGCTTCCCACTTCCCTTTGCTTTTAGCCAACATCTTGCTTTGGGTACTGCTTGTTTGTTTGTTGCATCTTGTCTCCTTGTTTTGTCAAAGGAGACATCAAGTGTTTGCCCTATAGCCATAAGGGATATTTTCCTACATTTGGTGTCATGCATCATTTGTCTTTAGTTTTTCCACTCCTTTTCTTATTTCTTGTTTCTTCACCAATAAGTAGTAGCCATGCCAAGTGGTTGTGAGACAATTATTTTAGGTATTAAATCTTTCTTGGACCTCCATCCTAATTGGGTGGTCATCCAAATAGATATCTCAAATGCTATCAAAACTATTTCTTGCACAGTTTTGTTTTGAGCTCTTCATTTGGTAGGGAAATAGATTCACTCCTTGATTCCATTTTTGCATACTTTCTATGGCATTGAGATACCATTTTTGTATAGCCACTATACTCCACAAGGGAGTTCACTCAATTAGCATCTATAGAGTGTACACACCAAGGAGATCCTTTAGGAGGGCCATTATTTGCCATTGCACACTAAACAACTTTGTGCAAAGTTGTAGCCGCCTTTCCCACATACCTTTTTCCATCCCCATCAATGATACTCACATCTTGGGCCCCTTGGAAGATGTAGTATGTATAGTACATACTTTCATATTTAGTCTTAAAACCTTGGGTTTACAAGTTCTTACTCATAAATGCAAGGTTTGGAGCCCACATACAATCTTTACCCCCTCTAACTTCCCATAAAGAATCCAATTCCCAGTAAGAGGTTTGAGGTATTGGGCTTCCTTCTCCAAGATGAGGATTTTTGTAGCTCTTATCTCAAATTTCTAATTTAGGCTATTGCACACCTACTTTCTTGGTTGGGGAATGCACAAGTGGCCTACTTAGTCCTTTTGAGATGTTATGTCCCAAGAGCATCCTATTTGGCATGCACATATCCTCCCACAACCACCTCCTACCACATCTATGGTCCTTTGATAGTCATATGTGCTATACCTTCTCCAAATTCTCAAGACCTTGTATGCTCCTAAAATTATCAAATGATTGGTAGTATTTGCAAGTAGCTCTACCTATCGCCATAGGAGGATCCAATATCACATCCCAAGAGGTTATTGTACCAATAGCTTACCTAGGAGCATGAGCCCTAGTGGCTTCCCTTTTGGAGTATATAGGTTCTAACATGAGGAGCGTTCATTTCTATTGCCAACCATCACAATAGTTGATTCAAGCATCCTTGCCTTCCAAACATCTCTTTGATTGACTAGTGATTTATTGCTAGGACCGGCACATACATCACTACCCTTCTTTGTAGACTTTGTATCCCTAGATTTGAAGAAGATTTATGCAGAGTTTAATGATATATGCACACTCAGATCCTTTCTAGCATCCTCATTGACATGCCTTTTCTAGATAGAGCTAGGATCCTCTCTTGTGCAAGAAGTGCATGGAAGTGTAACAATATGGAGTTTAGTGATGAATTTAGTTAGGACTAACAAAGTAGAAAATATACCAAATTAGCCTAGAATATTGTAGAAGTATCTAGGAATCTTCTTGGGAAGCTTCCAGACTAGCTTAACTTGTATCCCAAGTAAGTAACTTCTAGAAGGAAGCTTCTAGGAGTTTCCAACTAGCTTAGCATGCAAGCCAAGTAGACAGCTTCTAGAAAGAAGCTTCTTGAGAAGCTTTGTGGTTAACTTGGCTTGCACTCCAAGAAAGTGGTTCAAGGAAGCTTCTTGAGAAGTTTCTCAAGAGCCTTGTGTGATAACCAGATAAATATCACTTTTGCGGTAATCAAGTAAATAAAGTTTGTTCTTGCAGAGATACAAATCAGAAATATTCAAATACAAAGTCAAATGCTAATAAGTAGTCTTCTTGGTTGCATCTTTAATCTCTCATGTAGAGACCACACCCAGACAAGAGTAGTCTTGTCACAAAAATCAAAAAATCATAGTCTTGTCATGAATTAACACTTTTTAATCACAACTCATTCAAATCTTTCCAATCAAACTTGATTGTAATGATTCCTTCCAAAGATAGCTACTTCACTACAAAGCATCTTTTCCTTGGAATTGTGTTCCACCCCTCCATTGAAGTCACAACTTCCTCGATCAAAATTGCTTCACATCAACTCAACATTGCATTCACAAATGCGGAATACTACCAACACTAAAGTTCTTCTTAGATCTATCAAGGCATTGCTCCGATTGCACTTCATTAGGATAAACACACAGAATGAAGATCAAGGTCATGGAATCCAACATCCAACACACATACTAACTTGCACTTTGAATTTCTCTACACACTCACAAACACAAAAACATAGAATTGATACTCAAAATTAAGCTCAAGTGATGAGCCTTAAAATCAACACTTTGCTTTATCTAATCTAAAAAATTTGGAATACTGAAAAACATAATACTATGAAGGCCTCCTTTAAATAGTGAGCAATCAATAATTACTAATAAATATACCATTCTACAACAACTCTACAAACCTGCAAATCCAAAATAGCAATGCACCTCTTCATATTTGCCTCTTCAAATCTCAAATTTTCTTCTAATCCGACCCAATGTCTACCTTGAGTTTGGCTTTGAAGCCCCATGATCTTCCTATCACTTTTCCTTCTTTGGGTCTATCTAATTCTACTAATTCCTTTGCTATTTCTACTATCTCTTCACTACAAACTACAATTGAGGTCATGGGTAACCTTTCTATCTCTTTATCTCCCGACCCACTCTTCTCTAATGTCTTTGATAAATTATTCAAAGACACATGCACTCCTACTTCTACAACTTTGGACTTCTTATCTTCTTTCACACTATTCCAAAGTCTCTCTACCTTTGAATTCACTAAGTCTAATACAAGACTTACATTGTCTGTTACTTCAATTATCTTCCTATCTACTTGCTCCCTCAGACAAATCAAAAGATTGTTCAACTCAATGTCTTTCACTGGTCTTCCTTCACATTTCTTGCACTTTGAGTCAATTCACTAAAACTATTTTCTTTTTTAATTCTATCTTAACTTCAATTAAGGACTGAAATTAAAGTCATGGGTATCTTAGCACTATCTTATTTCCCTACTTTAAGTTCCTCAAATGACTTTGGCAAGACCGTTAAAGTCACTTGCATCCGGTGTCTGTCATCCTTGGATTGGGTCACCTTTGTCTTGAGGCAAAGATGCTCTAACCTGAAGTTGTATAAGTCTAAAGTTGGATAGACCTCAAGTACTTAGATCTGAAGAACTGTGGACCTAAAGAACCCAACCTAAAGTCCTTCAACTACTCTATACATCTATTACAAAAACTTAAAATGCTTGAAACTTTTGCTACAAACTTCCAAACTCAACAATTTTGGTAGCAATAGAAAACCCTAAAGAAGACGCTTCCAACAAGACATAGCATGCACAATTTGGACATGTGGTCATTGAGATATGACCCATGCAATCATCCTAACCTGCAACTTTCATTCCGATGCAAAGAAACCCTACTTCAATCCAATCCTCATTCTTTCTCTTCCTTTCATATGAAGTAAGCTTCTTTGGGTCTGATCCAATTCTAGTCCTTCTTCCTCTAACATGAAGTCGGTTTCCTTGGGTTTGACTTGAAGACTCAATTCTTTTTCTTTTGTCTCCATTTGTGTTCGATTCTGCCTTGATTGTACATTTCTTCTTCAAAATACATCAAAACCAAAAAATGTGGGTACTACACCTTGTATGTTCCCTAAAAATATCAAATAAAAAACTCATGGTAGGCACTAGGAGTTTACCCATATTCATGTTTTGCAATATGATATGCAATTCTCCTATTTCTCTTAAAATAATCTGCTCTTTTACATTGGTATTAGAGTAGGAATGGGATCAATGGAATTTATGGACTACCAAATCCATTTCCCCTACACTTTTGGGATTTTTGTGTCCAAGTTCTACCCAAGTTTAGTTTCACACAATTCATCATTTCACGCTTTGGGTAGGATTTTTTACATGTGATCACCTTGTTTGAGGAACCCTTGATACTTTTGGTTGTAACTCATGGAGAATGGTGAACATGCTACATCTATGTGTTAATAAATTAGATAAATTGGGAATAGTGGGATAGAGTAGTAGCCATGACGGTAATATCCTATATTATCATTGCTATGTAATAACAAATTGAGCACCTTACTTGATTGTTGGATGAACAAAACCATCAACAACAAGAACATGTAGAGAAAGCACTAGTTCAAGAAGGAGAAGATCAAATCTAATTTCCAAAACCCAAGGTATTTGAAGGTTAGAATCTCTTAGGCACAATGGAGAATTTTTTGTTTAACTGTTACTTTGAAGCTACCAATCTTCAAGATAAACAAACACATATACAACCTATAGCGCCAACTTGGGGTGCTGAAGGGGCTTCTAGCTAATTAGATGGTATGGCAAAATTTTGGTGGCGATTCCAAGTGAAGCAAGCATAATGAAAATTTGTTGCACCAATCTTGACATGAGTAGAATTCAATAATGCAATATTGGTCAATTTCAAGCTATAAATGCCACAAGAGCCACACGAGATAAATTGGCAAAGTTGAAATAGATTGGCTCTATAAGGAGCTATATCACGCCATTCCAGAACATCATCATGCAAATTCTAGATATACAAGAAGGTGAAGTTTTGGATTGATTTGTAATGGGCTTGAAGTCATGAACCAAATTGGAGATGACTATGCAAGAGCCACAAAATGTAGAAGAAGCCATGCAATTGGTTGAGCTCTTTGATTCCTTGTGTAAAAGACTGAGACTAAGGAGAGAAATAAGAGAATGGAAGCTCACATTGGGACTCTTGAATGAGGGAAAAATCCGAATGCCTAGCATGAGCTTTGGCTCTTATATTTATAGGGATCATACAAGGCTCTTGAGAAACTTCTCAAGAAATTTCCTTGAGCCGCTTTCTTGGAATGCAAGCCAAGTTAACCAAGAAGCTTCTCGAGAAGCTTCTTTCTAGAAGCCGCTTACTAGGTGTGTAAGCTAAGCTAGTTTGAAGCTTCTAAAAGCTTCCTTCTAGAAGCTATCTACTTGGGGTGCAAGCTAAGCTAACTCAGAAGCTTCCCAAGAAGTTGTTTAGATACTTCTAGAATATTCTAGGCTAATTTGTCTTATGGGAACCTCTTTCTCATGAAGGGGATACCCTTTCCAAAGGACCTTGTACTCAGTATGTTGTTGATGGCCTTGTTTAATGGGACTATGCGCAAGAATACGATCAACTTTGTATTCCTCATGATCATTGATAGGGACAAGAAGAGTGGAAGGTTGGACTTGAGAAGAAAAAGAAGATGTTTTTTAGGAACAAAGGGTTTCAACTTGGAAACATGAAAGACAGGATGGATGCGCATATGACAAAGCAAGGCAAGTCAATAAACAATAAGAGAGAAAATTTGGGTGACATCAAAGGGTCCTATTCAATTAGTGGTAAGTTTCCAAACTTGGGTATCAAGTAGGAGAGGGAGGTTATTGGATGAGAGTATGATCTCATCACCAACTTGAAAGCTAAGATCAAGACAATGGTGATCCGTGTATTATTTTTGCCAATTCTGAGCAACAAGGAGATGAGATTTGGCTTGTTGGAGTGATTGGGAGATGGTAGTCAAGAAGGTAGAAGTATGAGGGACACAAGATGGAAGAGGAGCAAGAAGGGAGTCTAGAACAAGTAGGTCTTGGCCAAAATTGAGAAAGAAAGGAGAGAATCCGGTGCTTTCCTATTTACAATTATTGTAGGCAAACTCTACAACTGCAAGGCATTCATCTCTATAAAAGACCGAGACCGAGGAGAGAAATATGAGAATGGAAACTCATGTTGGGACACTTGAATGTGGGAAAACTCCAAATGCCTAGCATGAGCTTTGGCTTTGGTATTTATAGGTAGCATACAAGGCCCTTGAGAAATTTCTCAAGAAGCTTTCTTAGAGTGCAAGCCAAGTTAACCAAGAAGCTTCTCAAGAAGCTTCCTTTTAGAAGCCGTCTACTTGGCATGCAAGCTACGCTAGTTAGAAGCTTCTAGGAACTTCTTTCTAGAAGTTACTTGCTTGAGGTGCAAGTTAAGCTAGTCAGGAAACTTCACAAGAAGCTTCCTAGATGCTTCTACAAAATTCTAGGCTAATTTGGCTTATTCTCTACTTTGTTAGCTTTACTAACTACATCGCTAAACTCCATATTGTTACAGATTCCCCACTTGTAAGTTGGTGACATCCTCGTCGCCATGGAAGTTTCAAACTCTTGGATGGCAGTCTGTGCATTCTAGAGGTTAGAAAGAGGTTCCCATGTGGTATCATGAAGGGGATATCCTTTCTAAAGGACCTTGTACTATGTATGTTTGCGGTGTCCTCGTTGAATGTGGCAACATACAAGGATACAATCAACTTTGTACTCCTCATGATCATTGATAGGGATGGGAGGAAGAGGAGGAGATTGAACACAAGAGGAAAAAGAAGATGGGTTAGGAACAAAGGGTTTCAACTTGGAAATGCAAAAGACAGGGTGGATGCGCATATGACAAGGTAAGACAAGTTGATAAGCAACAAAAGAGATGTTTTGGGTGACATCAAAGGGTCCTATCCAATTAGGTGCAAGTTTACAAACTTGGGTATCAAGTGAAAGGGGTAGGTTACTAGAGGATAACATGACTTTATCATTGACTTAAAAGGTGAGATCACAACGATGGTGGTCTGGATATTATTTTTGATGATTCTAAGCAACAAGGAAGTGAGATTTGGCTTGTTGAAGAGATTGGGATATGGTGGTCAAAAAGGTTGAATTATGAGGGATCTAAGATGGAGGAAGAGCAAGAAGAAAATCTGGAACAAGCAGATCTTGGCCAAAATTGAGAAAGAAAAGAGAAAATTTGATGCTTGCCTGTTTGGAATTATTGTAGGTAAACTTTGGAATTGTAAGACATTTGTCCCAATTGGTATGGTGAACATTGACAAAGACACACATCATATCCTCCAAGGTTCAATTTTCATGTTTGGTTTGTCCACCTATTTGAGGATGAAAAGCCATGGACAAAGCAAGCCTAGTACCGAGTATCTGGAAGAGTGCTTGCCAAAACTTCCCAATGAATCAAGGATCACGGTCGGATATGAGTACACGTGGCATCCCATGATGCTTGAAGAAGGTTGTTGAAGTAGATTTGTACTAAGGTTGGAGCATCCATGGTATCAAAGGTTGGTGCCAAGTGGATTTTCTTACTAAGCTTATCCACAAACACCACAATTATTGTGTGTCCTTTCTTTGTCTTGGACAAGGATGTGATGAGATCCAAACTCATGTGTTCCCATCAAGTGGAGGGAATGAGGAGTGGTTGAAGGAGTCCACTTGGCTTCTGGTTGTTGGCCTTGTTACGTTGGCAGCTCTCACACGATCAAACAAATGCTCAAACATCTCATGTCATGTTAGGCCACCACCATTGGTATTGGAAGGTACCCAAGGTCTTGTCCACACCCATGTTACCAACTATTGGTAAATCATGGGCTTCTTGAAGGCGCACAAGTTGGAGATCACCTTTGGCTGGAATATAGATCCGGTCCTCATGGAATAGAAGGCCTTCCTTGGAGGAGAAGGTGTTTTACTCCTTGTCACATGCTTTAAGACAACCATGTACCATTTGGAAGAAGGATCTTGTTGTAGAGCTAACCAAAACTCATTTTGGACCTTGGAATCAATTTCCATTGTTGTAATTGCCGCCGTGATGAGAGAAAGAGACTTCAAATCAAGTTGTCGTAGTATAGCATCAGGGATGACATAGAATTGACCAGGTTTGTACTCAAGATTGATGTCAAACAATTGGAGTTGCTCCTCCCATCAATGATGTCAACTCTTCATGTGTTCTAAGTGTAAGGTCTGCAACAATGGTTTGTGATCAGTTTGCATGATCACTTGTTTCCCCAAGAGATAATGCCTCCATACTTTGGTGGCATATACCATTGCAAGTTGTTCTTGATTTCAAGTAGAGTAATTTATTTTAGCTATATTTAGTTAGCAAGACACAAAGACAATGAGATGTAGTCCATCTATGAATTCTTGTTGCAATATTGCTCAAATTGCAAAGTTAGAAGTATCAAAATCACCCTCACAAGGTAGATGAGGATCATATGGTTGAAGAATGGGTCTTGAAGACACCATATGTTTCAATTTCTGGAATGCTTCTTCATGCTTGGTGGTCCACTAGAAGCTCAAGTTCTTCTCCAAGATGTTAGTCAATGGTGCAACCACATGAGTATAATTATGGATGAACTATGAGTAAAAACTGGCCAATCCATTAAATGCCCGTACTTGAGTAAGGTGCTTGATTTATTGCTACACATCAAGGATAACATAGACCATTGCCGCCATGGTTGCTACTCTATCACACCACCCCTAATCTATTTAATTTATTAACACATAGAAGCAACACGTCCACCGTTCTCCATAATTTACAACCAAAAGCACCAAGGGTTCCTTAGATATGATGATCATATGCAAAAAATCTTGTCCAAAGTGTGAGGTGATGAATTGTGTGCAACCATGCTTGGGTAGTACTTGGACATGAAAATCCTAATGGTTTGGTGTAAGTGGATTGGTGGTCCATAAATTTCATCTATCCCATTCTTGCTCTAATACCAATGTAAAAAACCAAGACCAAGGAGAGAAATAGGAGAATAGAAATTCACATTGGAACACTTGAATATGGAAAAACTCTGAATGCCTAGCATGAGCTTTGGCTTTGGTATTTATAAGTGGCATACAAAGCCCTTGAGAAGCTTCTAAAAAGCTTCCTTGAGCCACTTTCTCATAGTGCAAGCCAAGTTAACCAAGAAGTTTCTCAAGAAACTTCCTTTTAGAAGCCACCTACTTAGCATGTAAGCTATGCTAGTTAGAAGCATCTAGAAACTTTCTTCTAGAAGCTACTTGCTTGAGGTGCAAATTAAGATTCCTAAGAAGCCTCCTAGATGCTTTAGGAATATTCTAGGCTAATTTGGCTTATTCCCTACTTCATTAACCTTACTAACCATGTTGCTAAACTCCATATTGTTACAATCCCAATTAGTATGGTGAATGTTGACAAAGGCACAAAGTATATCTACAAAGGTGCAATTTGCACATTCAGTTTGTCCATCAGTTTGAGAATGATAGGCCGTGGACAAAGCAAACTTGGTGCTGAGTATCTAGAAGAGTGCTTGCCAAAACTTTCCAGTGAAGCAAGGATCATGGTTAGAGATGAGTACATATGGCATTCTATGATGCTTGAACACATTGTCAAAGTAGATTTGTGCCAAGATTGGAGCATCCATAGTATCAACCGTTGGTGACAAATGGATTTGCTTACTAAGCTTATCCACAAACACCAGAATTGCTATGTGACATTGCTTTGTCTTGGAGGTGATGAGATCTAAGCTCACATGTTCCCAACAAGTAGATGGAATGGAGAGTGGTTGAAGGAGTCCACTCGGTTTTTGGTTACCGCTCTTGTTGTGTCGGCAACTTTCATACCATTGAACAAACTCCCAAACATCTCATGCAATGTTGGGCCACCACCATTGGCATTGGAGGGTATCCAAGGTCTTGTGACCAACTATTGGTAAATTATGGGCGCCTTAAAGGTGCACAAGTTGGAGATCACCTTTGGTTGGAACATAGATCCAGTCCTAATGGAATAGAAGGCTTTCCTTGAAAGAGAAGGTATTGTACTCCTTGTTGCATGCTATAAGATGACCACGTACCATCTGGAAGAAGGAAGCTTGTTGTAAAATTGACCAATATTCATTTTAGACCTTATAGTCAATTGATACCATTGTAATTGCTGTTGTGATAAGAAGAATGCACTACATGCACTATCACAACAATCAAAGTTGTTATGATAGTGCATTAAGGATGACATGGAATCAATTTGGTTTGTACTCAAGTTTGATGTCAAACAATTGGAGCTACTCCTCCCTTTGATGATGTCAACTCGTAATGTGTTCCAAGTGTAAGGTTTGCAACAATGGTTTGTGATCTATTTGCATGATCACTTGTTTCCCTAAGAGGTAATGCCTCCATACTTTGGTGGCATATACCATTGCAAGTTTTTCCCAATCTCAAGCAAAGTAATTTCTTTCAACTGTATTTAGTTGGCAAGACACAAAGGTAATGGGATGTAGTCCATCTGGGAATTCTTGTTGCAACATGGCTCCAATTGTAAAGTTAGAAGCATAAAAATCAACCACACAAGGTAGTTGAGGATCATAGGGTTGAAGAATGGGTCTTGAAGACACCATATGTTTCAACTTCTAGAATGTTTCTTTGTGCTTGGTGGTCCATTGAAAGCTCAAGTTCTTCCCTAAGAGGTTAGTCAATGATGTAGCTACATGAGCATAATAGTGGATGAACCATCGGAAAAAATTGGTCAATCTATTAAATGCATGTACTTTTTTAGCATCCTTCAGAGTAGGCCAATCAGTAATAGCTTTGATTTTCTCCTTTTCCATCTTGATCCCCTTTGATGAGATCTTGTGACCCAAGAAGGTAACTTCCTTTTGCCAAAAAGCACACTTTGACTTCTTGTAGTTAAATTCCCATTGTCATAGTCATCTTAGGACTTCTTGTTCATGATTCACATGTTCTATCTTTGTCTTGCTATAGATTAAGATATCATCCAAGAACACCATCACGTACCGATCCAATAGTCCATCCAACACCCAATGCATCTGATCCATGAAGACTGCTAGAGCATTAGTGACCCCGAAAGGTAGCCCTCTCCACTCAAAATGCCCATACCTTGTACGAAAGGTAGTCTTTTGCACATGCTCCCTATCAATAGAGATTTGCCAATAGCTGCTATGAAGATCCAACTTGGAGAATTATTTTTCTCCACTCAATTGATCAAGCAAGTCATAGATCCAAGGCAAGGGATATGCATTCTTCATTGCTTGCTTATTGAGCCCACGATAATCAGTACAAAAACGAAGGCCTCCATCTTTCTTCAGAATGAATAGTATCGGTGATCTCCAAGGAGAGGTACTATTGTATGAAGTCCTTCTCTAACAACTCCATAAGTGTTGTTCACAACTCCCCGAACTCCTTTGGTGAGAGCCGATAGATTGGTCTACTCATTGGACTACTCCTTGGCACTAATTCAATCTTGAAGTGCATACCATGATCAAAGGATAATTCCTTTGGCAGATCATTTAGAAACACATCCACAAATTCCTAAACTATCTGATCAACCACTGCTTGATGAAGCTTTTGGCCCTCCTCAAATTGTCCTTGTGCAATTGGCTTGATCCACACCGTGAAAATAGACTTATCTTCCTCCAAAGCTTGCTCTATGGCTACTTCACTATCAAACTTCTCATCTAAGGACTCATCTCTCTTCAAAGCTTGCTCTATGGCTGTCTTCTTGGAAAATTTCCCTTCTTGGGTCTTATCTCCCTTCAAGGGTTGCTCTACGGCTACCTTCTTGACAAACTTCCCATCTTGAGACTAACTTTTTTTAGGTGTCTTACTCAAAAGTGCTAGACAACTTAATCAGAAATTCCTACATTGGTGGTGTTCTTGAATTTATCATTGGATCTAACCAAATTGAACCTTATGACATTCAAGCCAAGGTAGTCCTAGAATAATATTGTAGTGTAGAGGTGCCACTACAAACCTCATATACTCCAAATAATCCTTCCCAATCTTGAAGGAAATCGGATACACGGTACGGAATGAAAAACCCTTTCAACCATCCGCCATCATCAATCTACTTCTAATTATTGGCTTGATAGGAATACCCAATCCCTTTGCTACTTGCATAGATGTACAATTCTCTGAACTTCTAGAATGAACCAAAATCCTACAATCCTGATTAGATATCATACCTTGCAAGTGAAGCAAACTTGCATAGGTCAAGCCTTCAATCCCATTGGAACTAATCAAGCTCCTAGTAGGTGGCTCAAAATCTCATATTGAGATTCTTCATTTCCTTGATCATTTTGCTCTAAAAACTCCATTTGGGTGACCTGTCAAGCTGACCCATTCTTGAGTGAATATTTAGGGATACGATGTCCCAATTGGTGATAATAAAAACAACCACCATTTTGTCACAATTTTCCTCTATCTATAGTGCCAAGTGGTCTCTATTGGATGGCGTCAATCTCCATTGGTATTGGCTCTTCCACCTGTATGTAATGTATTGGTAGGTTCTATGGAAGTTGAGGTCGAGACCAAGTTATTACAACTAAGGAATCAACATGTTCAACCAACCGCATGGCTTCCTCCAAGTGTTGTGGCTCTTGCATGGTTATCTCTAATTTGGTTCTTGACTTCAAGCCCCTCACAAATTGATCCAAAGCTTCACCTTCCAATATATCTAGAATTTGCATGATGGTGTTCTAGAATTACATGATATAACTTCATACAGAGCCAATCTGTTTCAACTTTGCCAATCTATCTCTTGCAACTTGTGTGGCATTTATAGCTTGGAATCAACTTATTATTGCACTCTTGGATTCTACCCACATCAAGAGATTGTTGCAATAATTTGTTTTTCAGCTCTCTTTACTCAAAATCTCCACCATAGCTTTGATATTACATCCAATTGGCTAGAAGCCAAGAGAATCTATTTTTGCTTGTCTTGAAGATTGGTAGCTTCAAAATAATATTCATAGTTAAACACAAAATTCTCCATTACACTTAGGGAGATTCTTGCCTTCAAATACCTTGGGTTTAGAGAATTGGATTCAATCTTTTCCTTCTTGAGTTGGTACCCTCTCTATGTGTCCTTGTCGTTGATGATCTTGTTCATCCAACAATCAAGTAAGGTGCTTGATTTGTTGCTATATAGCAATGATTACCTTGAGGATTGCCGCCATGGTTGCTATTCTATCACTAAACTCCTAATCTATCTAATTTATTAATGCATAGAAGTAACACGTCCATTGTTCTCCATAAGTTACAATCGGAAGCACCAAGGATTCTTTAGATATGGTGATCATATGTAGAAATTCTTGTATTAAGCGTGAGGTGATGAATTGTATGAAATGATGCTTGGGTAGTACTTGGACACAAAATCCCAATGGTTTGGTGGTCCATAAATTCCATTCATCCCATTCCTACTCGGATACCAATGTAAAAGACCAAGATCGAGGAGAGAAATAAGAGAATGGAAGCTCACATTGTGACACTTGAATGAGAGAAAATTACAAATGCCTAGCATGAGCTTCGGCTCTTGTATTTATAGGGATAATATAAGGCTCTTGAGAAGCTTCTCAAGAAGTTTCCTTGAGAAGATTTCTTGGAGTGCAAGTCAAGTTAATTGGGAAGCTTCTCAAGAAGCTTCCTTCTAGAAACCACTTACTTGGCATGCAAGCTAAGCTAGTTGGAAGCGTATAGAAACTTCCTTCTAGAAACTACTTACTTGGGGTGAAAGCTAAGTTAGCCCGGAAGCTTCCCAAGAAGCTTCTTAGATACTTCTAGAATATTTTAGGCTAATTTGTCTTATTTGCTACTTTGTTAGCCCTACTAACTTTGTCGTGAACTCCATATTGTTACACCTTGGTTGCGACAACTTGATCTTGATCTTGACCTTGACCTACACAAAACCTACTAGTACACTATGCATGAGTGGAGGAACGGACACCAATGGAGATTGATATTGTCCAACGGAGACCACTTGGTATAACATATAGAGAAAGATTACAATAAAATGGTGGTTTTTTTTATTGTTGCCAAGTTGAACATCACATTGCTGAATGTCCACTTAGAAATGGATGACCTCAACAGATTGCCCGGATGGAGACTGTGGAGCACATTGATCAAAGAAACAACAAATCTCAATAGGAGATTTTGAGCCACATGTTGGGAACTTGACTAGTTCCAATGGGATCAAAGGCTCGATCTATGCAAGTTTGCTTCACTTGCAAGGGATGATATCTGATTGGGGTTATAGGATTTTGGTTGATTTTGGAAATTCAAAATTGCATGTCCATGCAATTCTTTGCAATTTAGTGGAAGAATTACATATTTCTATCAAACTAGTAACTAGAAGCAAATTAATGATGGTGGATGGTAAATTCTGCATTCCATACCTCACATCTTATTACATTGAGGATTGGAAAGGAGTATTTGGAGTGTGTAAGGTTTATAGTAACACCTCTACAATATGATATCATTTTGGGTTTGCCTTGGCGTGAATGTCACAAGGTTCAATTTGATTGGAATTGAAGACAAATTCAAGTACAACATCAAGGTAGGAATTTCAAATTAGGTTGTATAGCACCTTTGAGTAAGACACCTAGAATAGTTAGTCCCAAGATGAGAAGTTTGTCGAGAAAGTAATCATAGTGTAAGCATTGAAGAGAAATGAATCCCAAGATGAGAATTTTGTTAAGAAAGCAATAATAGAGAAAGCTTTGAAGTGTGATGAGTCCCTACATGAGAAGTTTGTTAGTGAAGTAGCCATAGAGCAAGCTTTGGAGGAAGATAAGTTTGTTTTTGCGATGTGGATCAAGCCAATTACACAAGGGGAATCTAAGGAGAGGCAAGAGCCTCATCAAGCAATGGTTGATCAAATAGTTCAAGAGTTTGCTGACATGTTTTCCAATGATCTGCCAAAGGGATTACCGTTTGATTGTGGTATGCCCTTCAAGATTGAGTTAGTGCCATGGAATGAGAGCCTTTGGTGAGAGCTAATAGATTGGTTGGAGTAGACCAATCTATCAGCTCTCACCAATGGAGTTGGATAAGTTGCAAACAACACTTACGGAGTTGTTGGAGAAGGATTTTATATGACATAGTACATCTCCTTGGGGAGTGCCAATACTATTTGTTCCAAAGAAGGATGGAGGAATTTTTTTTTGTATCAACTACCATGGGCTCAATAAGCAAACAATGAAGAATGCATATCCCTTGCCTCAAATTGATGACTTGCTTGATCAATAGAGCGGAGCACAATACTTCTCCAAGTTGGATCTTTGTAGTGACTATTGGCAAATCCCCACTCATAAGGAGGAGGTGCAAAAGACTACCTTTTATACAAGCCATGGGCACTTTGAGTGGAGAGTTCTACCTTTTGGGCTCACTAGTGCTCTAGCAATCTTCATGAACCAGATGCATCGGGTGTTAGATGGACTATTGGATCGATACATGGTGATATTCTTGGATGCTATTTGAATTTATAGCAAGACAAAGGCAAAACATATGAATCACATAGGAGAAGTCCTAAGATGACTACGACAATAGAAATTTGTTGCAAGAAGTCAAAGTGTACCTTTTGGCAAAAGGAAATTACTTTCTTGGTTCACAAGATCTCATTGAAGGGGATCAAGATAGAAGAGGAGAAAATCAAGGTCATTGATTGGCCTACTCCAATGGATGCTATGGTCGTATGGGTATTTAATGGATTGGACAATTTTTATTGTCGGTTCATCCATCATTATCCCCATGTGGCCACACCATTGACTAATCTCTTGGGGGAAGAACTTGAGCTTTTAGTGGACCACCAAGCATAGCAAAGCATTCTAGAAGCTAAAATATATGGTGTCTTCAAGATCCATTGTTCAACCATATGATCCTCAACTACCTTGTGTGGTTGATTTTGATATTTCTAACTTTGCAATTGGAGCCATGTTGTAGTAAGAAATCTCAAATGGATTACATCTTATTGCCTTTGTATCTCACCGACTAAATACAACTAAAAGGAATTACTCTGCTTGAGATCGAGAACAACTAGCAATGGTGTATGCCACCAAACTATGGCAACATTATCTCTAAGGGATGCAAGTGATCATGCAAATTGATCACAAACCATTGTTGCAGACCTTACATTTGGAGCACATGAAAAGTCAACATCATCGATGGGAGGAACAACTACAATTATTTGATATCAAACTCAAGTGCAAACCCAATTGGTTCCATGTCATCCCCAATGCCTTATCACACCGACCTGATTTGAAGTCTCTTCCTTTCATCACAACGGCTATTACTACGGTGTCAATTGACTCCAAGATCCAAATTGAGTTCAAGACAGCTTTGCAACACGATCCCTTCTTTCAAATGGTACAAGGTCATCTTGTAGCATGTGACAAGGATTAAAAAACCTTCTCCTTCAAGGGAGACCTTCTACTTTATGAGAACCAATTTTATGTGCCAACCAAGGGTGATCTACAACTTATGCGCTTCCAAGAAGCCTATGACTCATTAATTGCTAGTCATATGGGTGTAGACAAGACCGTAGGTTTCCTCCAACGCCAATGGTGGTGGGCCAACATGGCACAAGATGTTTGAGAATTTGTTCAATCTTGTGAGAGCTGCAAATGCAACAAGGCCAACAATCAGAAACCGAGTGGACTCCTTCAACCACTCCCTATTCCATATGCTTGATGGGAATATGTGAACTTAGATCTCATTAACTCCTTGCCCAAGACAAAGCAAGGTCACATAGTAATTGTGGTATTTGTGGATAAGCTTAGAAAGCAAATCCATTTGGCACCAATGTAACAATATGGAGTTTAGTGACGAAGTCAGTCAGGCTCACGAAGTAGCACAAAAGACAAATTAGCCTAGAATATTCCGGAAGTATCTAGGAAGCTTCTTGGGAAGCTTCCCGGTTAGCTTAGCTTGAACCTTAAGTAAGTAGCTTCTAGAGGGAAGCTTCTAGAAGCTTCCAACTAGCTTAGCTTGCACGCCAAGTAGGCAGCTTCTAAAAAGAAGCTTCTTGAGAAGCTTCCTAGTTAAATTGGCTTGCACTCTAAGAAAGTGGCTTGAGGAAACTTCTTGAGAAGCTTCTCAAGGGCCTTGTATGCTACCTAGAAATACCAAAGCCAAAGCTCATGCTAGGCATTCAGAGTTTTCCCTCATTCAAGTGTTCCAATGGAGTTTCCATTCTCCTATTTCTCTCCTCCATTTTGGTCTTTTACATTGGTATTAGAGCAGGAATGGGATGGATGGAATTTATGGACCACCAAATCCACTTCCGCCAAACCATTGGGACTTTCATGTCCAAATATTACCAAAGCATTGTTTCACACAATTCATCACCTCTTGCTTTGGGCATGATTTTCTACATATGATCACCATGTCAGAGGAACACTTGATACTTCCAGTTGTAACTTATGGAGAACGGTGGACGTGTTGTATCTATGTGTTAATCAACTAGATAAATTGAGGGTAGTGGAATAGAGTAGTAGCAATGGCGGCAATACCGGATGTTATCCTTACAATGCAACAACAAATTGAGCATCTTACTCGATTGTTGGATGAACGAGACCAGCAACGATGAGAACAGATAGACAAAGCGCCAATTCGAGATAGAGAAGATCGCATTTGATTTCCAGAACCCAAGGTGTTTGAAGGCAAGAATCTTCTTGGCACAGTGGAGAATTATATGTTTGACTGTGAATGTTACTTTGAAGCCACTAATCTTCAAGACGAGCGGAAACAAATTCTCTTGGCTTCTAGCCAGTTGGATGGCATGGCAAAACTTTGGTGGCAATTCCGAGTAGAAAGAGCTAAACGACAAATTGTTACACCAATTTTGACATGGGCAGAATTCAAGGATGCAATACTTGGTTGATTTCAGACTATAAATGCCACCCGAGCTGCACGAGATAAATTTGTGGAGTTGAGGCAGATTGGCTCAATGAGAAGCTACATCACACAATTTTAGAATATCATCATGCAAATATCCATATATCCAAGAAGGTGAAGTTCTGGATCAATTTGTGCAAGGATTGAAGTCACGAACCAGATTGGAGGTGACTATGCAAGAGCCACAGAACATAGAAGAAGCTATGCAATTGGCTAAGCGTTTTGATTCCTTAGTTGCAACAACTTGGTCTTGACCTCGATCTACACAAAACCTACCAATACCACAAGTGGAAGAACTGGTACCAATGGAGATTGATGCTATCCAACGAAGACCACTTGGCACAGTAGATAGAGAAAAATAACGACAAAATGGAGGTTGCTTTTATTGTCGCCAAGTTGGACATAGCATTGCTGAATGTCCACTTAGGAATGGGCGACCTCAACAAGTTGCCCAGATGGAGTTTGTAGAACAAAATGATCAGGGAAACAAAGAATCCTAGTAGGAGATTTTGAGCCGCCTACTAGGAGCTTGATTAGTTCTAATGGGATTGAAGGCTCAACCTATGCAAGTTTTCTTCACTTGCAAGGTACGATATTTAATCGGGGTTGTAGGATTTTGGTTGATTCTGGAAGTTCAGAGAATTGCATATCTATGCAAGTAGCAAAGGAATTGGGTATTCCTATCAAGCCAATGATTGGAAGTAGTTTGATGATGGCGGATGGAAGAAAGGTTCTGCATTCCGCACCTCGCATCTTGTTACCTTCAAGATTGGGAAGGAGTATTTGGAGTGTATGAGGTTTGTAGTGGCACCTCTACACTATGATATCATTCTGGATCTACCTTGGCTTGAACGTCATAAGGTTCAATTTGATTGGACCCGACGTCAAATTCAAGTACAACACCAATGTAGGAATTTCCGATTAGGTTGTCTGGCACCTCTGAGTAAGACACCTAAGAATAGTCAGTCCCAAGATAGGAAGTTTGTTGAGAAGGTAGCCGTAGAGCAAATCTGGAAGGGAAATGAGTCCCAAGATGGGAAGTTTGCCAAGAAGGCAACCATGGAGCAAGCTTGGAAGAGAGATGAGTCCCTAGAAGGGAAGTTTGTTAATGAAGTAGCCATAGAGCAAGCTTTGGAGGAAGATAAGTCTGTATTTGCGGTGTGGATCAAGCCAATTGCACAAGAACAATCTGAGGAGGGCCAGGTGCCGCATCAAGCAACGGTTGATCGGATAGTTCAAGAGTTTGCAGATGTGTTTCCGGATGATCTGCCAAAGGGATTACCCTCTGATAGAGGTATGCCCTTCAAGATCGAGTTATTGCAAGGGAGTACTCCAGTGAGTAGACCAATCTATCGGCTCTCAAGAGTTGGAGGAGTTGCGAACAACACTTACAAAGTTGTTGGAGAAGGATTTCATACAACATAGTACCTCTTTGTGGGGAGCACAGGTACTATTTGTTCCAAAGAAGGATGGAGGACTTTGTTTTTGTATTGATTACCATGGGCTCAATAAGCAAACCGTGAAGAATGCATATCCCTTGCCTTGAATTGATGACCTGCTTGATCAATTAAGTGGAGCACGTACTTTTCCATGCTAGATCTTCGTAGCGGCTATTGGCAAATTCCTATTGAAGGAGAGGACATGCAAAAGATTACCTTTTGCACAAGGTATGGACATTTTGAGTGGAGAGTTCTACCTTTCGGACTCACTAATGCTCTAGCAGTCTTCATGGATCAGATGCATCGGGTGTTGGAGGGACTATTGGATCAATCCGTGGTAGTGTTCTTAGATGATATCTTAATCTATAGTAGGACAGAGGCAGAACACAAGAATCATGTGCATGAAGTCCTAAGATGACTACGACAGTGGAAATTTTATTGCAAGAAGTCAAAGTGTGCTTTTTGGCAGAAGGAGGTTACCTTCTTGGGTCATAAGATCTCATCAGAGGGGATCAAGATGGAAGAAGAGAAGATCAAGGCCATTACTGATTGGCCTACCCCGAAAGATGCTACCAAAGTACAAGCATTCAATGGGTTGGCCAGTTTTTACCGACGGTTCATCCACTATTATGCTCATGTGGCTACACCATTGACTGACCTCTTGGGAAAGAACTTGAGCTTCCAATGGACCACCAAGCATGAAGAAGCATTCCAAAAGTTAAAGCATATGGTGTCTTCAAGACCCATTCTTCAACCATATGATCCTCAACTACCTTGTGTGGTTGATTTTGATGCTTCTAACTTTGCAATTGGAGCTCTGTTGTAACAGGAATTTCTAGATGGACTACATCCTATTGCCTTTGTGTCTTGCCGACTAAATACAGCTGAAAGAAATTACTCTACTCAAGATCGGGAACAACTTGCAATGGTATATGCCATCAAGGTATGGAGGCATTATCTCTTGGTGAAACAAGTGATCATGCAAACTGATCACAAGCCATTGTTGCAGACCTTACACCTAGAGCACATGAAGAGTCGACATCATCGATGGGAAGAGCAACTCCAATTGTTTGACATCAAACTTGAGTACAAACCAGGTTGGTTTCATGTCATCCTTGATGCTCTATCACGACGACCTGATTTGAAGTCTCTTCCTCTCATCACGGCAACAATTACGATGGTGTCAATTGATCCCAAGATTCATAACAAGTTTTGGTTAGCTCTACAACAAGATCCCTTCTTCCAAATGGTACATGGTCGGCTAACAACAGGTGACAAGGAGTACAACACCTTCTACTTCAAGGAAGGCCTTCTATTCCATGTGGACCAGATCTATGTTCCAGCCAAAGGTGATCTTCGACTTGTGCACCTTCAAGAAGCCCATGATTTACCCATCGCTGGTCACATGGGTGTGGACAAGACCTTGGGTACCCTCCAACGTCAATGGTGGTGGCCAAACATGACACGAGATGTTCAAGAATTTGTCCGATCGTGTGAGAGCTGCAAACATAACAAGGCCAGCAACCAGAAGCCGGGTGGACTCCTTCAACCGTTTGCCGTTCCATCCGCTCATTGGGAGCATGTGAGCTTGGATCTCATCACATCCTTGCCAAAGACAAATTAAGGACACACCGCCATTGTGGTGTTTGTGGATAAGCTTAGTAGACAAATCCACTTGGTACCAACCTGTGATACTATGGATGCTCCAACCTTAGCGCAAAAACTACTTCAACAATGTCTTCAAGCATCATGGAATGCCATGCGTACTCATCTCCAACCGTGATCCTTGCTTTACTGGGAAGTTTTGGCAAGCACTCTTTCATATACTCGGCACCAAGCTTGCTTTGTCCACAGCCTATCATCCTCAAACTGATGGACAAACCAAATGTGCAATTTGTACATTGGAGGATATGTTGCGTGCCTTTGTCAATGTCCACCATACCAATTGGGATGAATGTCTTGCCACTGCGGAATTTGCCTACAACAATTCCAAACAAGCAAGCACTGGATTCTCTCCTTTCTTTCTCAATTTTGGCCAAGATCCGCTTGTTCTGCATTCTCTTCTTGCTCTTCTTCCATCTCAAGTTCCTCATACTTCCACATTCTTGACCACTATATGCCAATCTCTCCAACAAGCCAAGTCTCACCTCCTTGTTGCTCAAAATTGCCAAAAACACATATGCGGACCACCATCGTCAAGATCTCACCTTTGAAGTCAATGATAAAGTCATGCTATCCTCTAGTAACCTCCCCCTCCCACTTGATACCCAAGTTTGTAAACTTGCCCCTAATTGGATAGGACCCTTTGATATCACCCAAATTGTCTCTCCTATTGCTTATCATCTTGCCTTGCCTTGTCACATGCGTATCCATCATGTCTTTCATGTTTCCAAGTTGAAACCCTTTGTTCCTAACCCCTCTTCCTTTTCCTCTTGAGTCCAACCTCCCCCTCTTCCTATCCTTATCAATGACCATGAGGAGTACAAAGTTGATTGTATCCTTGTGCATCACCACATTCAACAAGGCCGTCGCCAACATACGGAGTACAAGGTCATTTGGAAAGGGTATCCCCTTCATGATGCCACTTGGGAACCTCTTTCTCACCTCCACAATACACAGACGGCCATCTAGGAATTTGAAGCTTCACTGGCAACGAGGACATCACCAACTAGCGGCAGGGGAATATGTAACAATATGGAGTTTAGCGACAAAGTCAGTCAGGCTCACGAAGTAGCACAAAAGACAAATTAGCCTAGAATATTCCGGAAGTATCTAGGAAGCTTCTTGGGAAGCTTCCCGATTAGCTTAGCTTGCACCTTAAGTAAGTAGCCTCTAGAAGGAAGCTTCTAGAGGCTTCCAACTAGCTTAGCTTGCACGCCAAGTAGGCGGCTTCTAAAAGGAAGCTTCTTGAGAAGCTTCCTAGTTAACTTGGCTTGCACTCTAAGAAAGCGGCTTGAGGAAGCTTCTTGAGAAGCTTCTCAAGGGCCTTGTATGCTACCTATAAATACCAAAGCCAAAGCTCATGCTAGGCATTCAAAGTTTTCCCTCATTCAAGTGTCCCAATGTGAGTTTCCATTCTACCATTTCTCTCCTCGGTTTCGGTCTTTTACAACCAACCTTTGATATTGTGGATGCTCCAACATTAGCACATATCTACTTTGACAATGTCTTTAAACATCATGGGATACCGCATGTACTCATCATTGGTTGTGATCCTCAATTCACTAGAAAGTTTTTATAAGCACTCTTCCAGATACTCGGCACCAAGCTTGCTTTGTCCATGGCCTATCATCCTCAAACTGATAGAAAAATTGAACGTGCAAATCACACCTTGGAGGATATGCTTTGGGCCTTCATCAACATTCACCTTACCAATTGGGATGAATGTCTTGCAGTTGGGGAGTTTGTATACAATAATTCCAAATAGGCAAGTATCGGATTCTTTCCTTTCTTCCTCAATTTTGGCCAAGATCCACTTGTTCTAGATTCCTTTCTTGCTCCTCCTCCATCTCATGTCCCTTGCACTTCAACCTTCTTTACCACCATATCCCAGTCCCTCCAACAAGCCAAATCTCACTTCCTTGTTGTCCAAAATTGTCAAAAATAATATGCAAACCATCATCATTGTGATCTCACTTTTCAAGTTGGTGATAAGGTCATGCTCTTGTCTAGTAATCTACCACTCCCACTTGATACTCAAGTCCGTAAACTTGCTCCTAGTTGGATAGGGCCCTTTGATGTCACCCAAATCATCTCTCTTGCTGCTTATCGACTTGCCTTACCTTGTCATATGAGAATCCACCTTGTCTTTCACATTTCTAAGTTGAAACACTTTGTTCCTAACCTATCTTCTTTTTCCTTTTGTGTCCAACCTCCTCTTCTTCCTCTCCCTATCAATGATCATGAGGAGTACAAAATTGATTGTATCCTTGTGCGTTGCCACATCCAACAAGGCCGCCAACAACATAAGGAGTACAAGGTCCTTTGGAAAGGGTATCCTCTTCATGATGCCACATGGGAACCTTTTTCTTACCTCTAGAATGTACAAATAGCCATCTAGGAGTCTAAAACTTCACTAGTGATGAGGACATCACCAACTAACAATGGGGGAATATGTAATAATATGGAGTTTAGCAATGAAGTTAGTTAAGACTAATGAAGTAGAAAATAGGCCAAATTAGCCTAGAATATTCTAAAAGTATCAAGGAAACTTCTTGGGAAGCTTTTCAACTAGCTTAACTTGCACTCCAAGTAAGAAGCTTCTAGAAGGAAGTTTCTTGAATCTTCCAACTAGCTTAGCTTGCAAGCCAAGTAGATGGCTTCTAGAAGGAAGCTTCTCGGTTAACTTAGCTTGCACTCCAAGATAGTGGCTCAAGGAAGTTTATTGAGAAGCTTCTCAAGAGCCTTGTATGCTCCTTATAAATACCAGAGCTGAAGCTTATGCTAGGCATTTGGAGTTTACCCACATTTAAGTGTCCCAATGTGATATTCCATTCTCCTATTTTGTGGTGGGGGAATATATTACAATATCAAATTTAACGATGAAATAAGCTAAGACTAACAAAGTAATGAATAGGCCAAATTAGCCTAGAATATTCTAGAAGTATCCAAGAAGCTTCTTGGGAAGCTTCTCAGCTAGCTTAACTTGCACCCCAAGTAAGTAGCTTATAGAAGCTTCCAACTAACTTGGCTTGCAAGCCAAGTAGGCGGCTTCTAGAAGGAAGCTTCTTGGTTAACTTGGCTTGCACTCTAAGAAAATGACTCAAGGAAACTTCTTGAGAAGCTTCTCAAGAGCCTTATATGCTCCCTATAAATACCAGAGCTGAAACTCATGCTAGGCATTTAGAGTTTACCCACATTCAAATGTCCCAATGTGATCTTCCATTCTCTTATTTCTCTCCTTGGTTTTGGTCTTTTACAAGAAGCTTGGCTTTGCACTTCTCCTTTGAGTGAGGAATTTAAATTCACATCAAAGGAGTTCACCATGGCCCTTTGGATTTGGCTAGGTCTACCACATCTAGCACTCTTGGTCATATTGGACCAACATGCTTCAACATTTGACGTGGAATGCTTCCACATCTTATGATGTGCCATAGGAGGAGAGCCAACTAAAGTCCATGACACCGTTAGAGATGTGGTGGCCCAAATCGCATGCTCTACTTGCTCACAAGGTTAGATTGAGTGACGGATGGCCCTACTAGGCCTACCTCACTGGAGGGTGTGGAAAAATATTATCACTTTCAAGGATGGCCATCGTACATTGTATGATGTGGTTGTGGCAAACCCATTTCAACCAAAGTCCTTGGTACGAGCTAGCATCTAAGCAGGAGCCATAACTATCATCACCACCAAGGGGAAGGAGGACCACTATGCCCCATGGCTTGCTTGTGACACCTTTGTCCTCTTAGCAGTGGATATTTTTGGCCACCTTCATCATCAGTTTGAAGGTCTCCTTTGAGAGGCAGCTCACTATAGAGGAGAGGCAACTTGACTTTCTCTCAAGCCATGCTAATTTTTTTATTTTTTAATAGAGTGCCTCCGTCACCCTAAAGAGATCACATGCTCTGAGTTTTCATCAGGCGAGCATCAGTGGAGGGCTCCAGTTCCATTGATGGCCCTCCCCTCACATTTGCTAGACATACCATTGGAATATCTCTATCACACAGTTCAGTTATAGGTTGGTTACTTTACATAGTGCTTTGTTCTCTATGTCTATGTGCCCCTTTTTGCAGAGTCTTTGGCTCTTCTTTTCTTTTTGTGCATTTTTGTGCGCTCGTATTCCATGCTTACTTTTCCTTCTGGGGTATTTTATTGGACTTCTTGGCCTTTACCAAAAACAAGGTGCTTGAATAATGGAGGATAAATAGAGATGAGATTGGACAAAAGGGATTCAGTTGTGTTGTGTGGAATGATGAAGAAGACATGCTGGAGAATGGAGAATAAATTGTGTTGTTATTAGACAAAAGGCAGTTATAAGAAGTGATGAAAAAGATATGTTGATCATGGTCTATATATGATTGACTTAAAAAAGAATATCCCTTTGCAATGTTCACCCAGGCAAATTTAGGGCATCTTTTTGTAACGTATGTATTTGAAATGTGTAGTATGTATTTGTGTGATGTATTCATGTGAATGCTACAATCAATATTAGCGTGAACATTGCAGAAATTGAAAAATTAAGGTCAAACATCCTTACAAGTGTGATCATTGAATATGCATCAAGTAAACTATACAGACCTGATCCTCTTCATACATTAGCATAGGAGCTGGAAATTAGTTTCATTGAACCTTTGAAGGTTTAGATGTAAAGAGCTATCTATTAGGAACTTACATGTCGATGATCACCAAGTCAACTTGTGGATTCAACGTTGAATACACCAAGTTGTATCCTACACCAAGTCAATACGGGAGGTCATAGAATTTCAGCGTCGTTTCACTCGAGATGTACATGTCTTCCGAAGCGGTAACCATCGAGATAAACTACGGTTCCCTTTTCTGTCCTCGCGAGCCTCGTCTCAGACGATTGGACGGAACCCCGTCTCATATTGCATTTCAGGCAGCTGTGTCGTCTGGCACACAATTGTCACAGACGAGGACATAAGTGACATCCGGATAAACTATGTGCCGTGTAGCTCATAGTTGTGACGGAGCTCTCCCCACTGTTTGAATATATGGCATTGAATGCTTGATCTACTGTGCGTACAATCCATTCATGATCCATTCAAGTAGTAGCATAAATAAACGTTTTGGAGTTTTAGTCTAGCTCATGCTGTGTGGTCTCACATAACGTGAACTTGAACTGTTCTGTAATCCACTGGTAGATGCTATCGACGCTACAGTAGATTGACTACCATCAATACAATCTTACTAGTATGTCAAACGTGACTATCGTCTAGTTGTATTTATGGAACTGAGATTTGCACCCTTGTTGGTATGTGATTATCATTGAATAAATCACCTAAGCTTCCTGTCTCCTTGGATATCGTGAAATTCTGATTTAGATGCATGTCACTATATATATATCTGAACGGAGTCGCGCAAGGTGGAATCTCAGTTCCAAGCGAAGATTGAAGTTTGAGAGTCCAAAACTCTACATACGCAGTTGCGGTTACAGTTGATAAAGCAGTCATCATGGTAATATAGTCGCCATGACAGTCATCAACTCACATCGGTCACACTTTTGCATGCATTGACACAAGATCAAACATGATGGTGCAAATGATTTGATTAGGTGAACATGTGTGGAACAAGCAAAAACCTGGAGAACCCATGAACAACTTCTCACAGAACTTCTCGGAAATCTGAAATGCATCACTGTCTTGTTAACGGTGAAGTAGCATGATAGATCCATTCGGAAGAGGATTTATGGGTACAGACTCCCATATTCAGTTAGGTCTTGTCAACACGACTTCTCCTAGCACATGAGAACTTTATGTTTATTATATGAAATACCATGATGACATACTAGAACTAACACAATGAATATACTGGAATAAGAACTTACAAGGATCATACGACCACAAAACAGTTATCTTCTTCTACTGCATATACCATATACAATGCCGTTTGACTCAATGTGGCCTTAGGAATGTGAAAAAGATGGAATCTGACTGTGTTGTTGGGGAGTAGGTCGACAGACACTTCTTGAAGCAACAAGCAGAGAATAGAATGCGCTAGAGCTCAGTTTTTGAAGATTCAATACGAGACCGAATCATTGTGGGCCAAGGGAGAATCTTTGTAGGAAACGTTACAAAGCAGAGCAGCTAAAGTCAAAATGGATCATGCAACCTTTTCGCATTCGATGATTCTCTCGCAAGGATCACCTTACGGTGATATCTGAGACACTTGGCTTCAGGAGATCCTTGTGCGTTGCACTGGATGTTGAACTCTATAGCATGTGGATGGCAATGACACTAACAATTGACAGATTTTTTTGCGAATTGTGTATATGCATACGAAGTTTAGATATGCTGCCGCGCAAGTACATCTGCTTCATTTTCCACTTTTGATAGCAATAAGAAGAACCCTTAACAGACAGATATCAGTTGAAACAAATGGAGGTGGACACACAAGTTTTCCTGGACTTCCTGATTTCATAGTTGTTTCATGCCTGTTTAAGGCATATATCTTCCGGCATAATTTTTTGGTGATCATGGCACCATGAGAAATATTCACCAAATATCGTGAACAGATGGCCTGCATGGATCGGAGAAGCTAGTGCTCAGACAGACATCCTCCATCTTATTTGGACACTCGTCAGTCAAATTGCACAATCAGCAGGGTATCCGAAATTAGATTATGAGTGTGTGATTATGGAGCTTTTAAAAGTTTGGTGAACAAGTCCAATCACGGAATCAAGAAGAAGTCTATGATCAGGTATACAAGCACCCAAAACCAGACGTGCGTTGGGACGCTTGCAACTGTAGGTAATACCTTTGAGTCTGACCTGGCAAGCGGTATCGAACATACTCAATCTAGAGAACGAGAGGACCTGTAAGATCTGTGGAAGGTCATCGAAATTGACTTTGACAAATTGACTCCACAGTCTCGCAGAATGTACTTGACAAGGACGAAACTTCTCCACCATGAAGGCATGACGCAACAGCAAATTTTTGGAACAGTTTACGTGGTTGTATCTACCTAGACAATCTCGGTAGTTAATCATCGCTTTACATGTACTATTCAGATGCCTTCAGCAACCAAGTGGAGTTTCAGTATCGAGAAATGAATCTAATGTTGCAGCTGTACTACACTATAGAGGAGACACAAATAAATTTCTGCTAGTGAGTCGAATACTCGTACGAAGCTCATAAGGTTGAACGGATTCATACAGAAGCTTGACAAGAAAAATTAAATACGACTCATAGGTATGAGGTCACAATAACAGGTTAAGGGATATCAAGCTTGGTATTCGTTGCACAGCAAATGAAAGTTGGGAACCAACAAAACATTGACACAGTAGAGGTACTAGAAAATTATCGGAATTCGGGATCCGGTTGAAACTACCAAAGTCGGGCCAAATTCAATATAGTTGTTCTTGTGGGATGAACCAAAAGTAAAATTCAGGAAGTTTACCCTCACAAAAACTTAGAACGAAGGAGTTTGGTCTTCAGTTTAGTTTCACATTGTATCTGAAGACGAGAAGGTACAATAGTCTTTCTTATCGTCGTTTAGTAAATATATCCTCATCCACACATTTTAAATTCTCCTCTAAATTTTAATTTCGTAGTTGGATGTGCAACCATCTCATCTCCTAGAGAGGATTCTTGCTTAATCTAACTTTCACTTGGTTATTCGACAAACTAGGGGGATGAGTGACCATTTGGTCCTGAGAAATGATAACTCATCTAGTACACCCGGCTTTCCAATGTAATGTGAACACGAGTAACTTGCTCAAGGAAACTACAATACGATATAATATATTCTAGTGGTACTCGGAAACCAAAAGTCAAAACGGCGAGACAGGAGTCTCTGTCATGCCTCGTGACGAGCTTTTGCGGCGCTTGCCTGCTCTGTAGTGGGGTTAACCGCAGGCAGAGAGAGGTGACTCAGGTCAAGACCCGGCGACAGGAGTTGACAGAGATTCTGCTGGGGCAATTTAGTTAGAGGTACCAGGAAGGATCGAAAGTGAGAGAAACGAAAGGAAGAAGGAGCCATTTAATGAACAAATCGGTGCAGCGCGGCGGAATTGAGGAGTTCAGTCACCTGCCAAGAAGAACACGCATGCAATGCACTGACTTCACTGCACTGGGACTGCTGCAATTTCCTGCACCCGAGGATGAAGAGCAGCGACTGACGAAGATGCGCAGAGCAGTAGAGGGAATTGGTTCCTAGAGGCCGCAGTTCATCTTGCAGAGCTAAAATAAGCTCTGCTGGCGTGTGCTGGCATATGCTCTCTATTGGAGAAAGCACATTCTTGTTGGCTTCTTCTTGTCTGCCCAACTGTTTTGTACGCACTCGATGATACTGAACTTTGACGTGTTGAAACTCCAGACCTTCACATTCCTCCGCTTCTGCTCCGCTTATCAACAAGTTGACATTTTCTGTCAATCGATACTCTCCTTGTGTTTTGGTCTCCTGCACTCGCCATACCTCCCCCATCACGCTTCGAACTCGAATAGTCTCCCGACTGAAATTTCACGTAGTCTGAAGACTATTTTTTACATATTTACATAGTTGATGACCAGCAATTCGCATTGTTTGAGTTGTGCTGCCGACGGTTGGCTAACGCGCACCTTCCCATGCCACTTCATTGTACCCACCTCTCGCGTTTAGCTAGAGAGGAAGTTCATGCAAAAAATATGCATTTGATGAATGTTATGCCACCCCGGAGGAGTCGCAGGAGGTTGGGTATCTGAAATTATTCCACGGTTCAACGGAGGTGGTGGTTCCAAGCTCTGTTGGCTTTAATGTTTGGATATACTTTCGAAGTAGAATGTGGCCAGGACGTCTGATTTAAGTCCTGGTTCCAATTCCAGTAATGGAGACTTATTCATGTCAACTGAGAAGGAGCCTAGCCTAGTAGTACCTGCGGAATTGGAAAGGCTGCTGAGTGCTTCCTTCACTTAAGCCACTGTTGAAGAAACGGGAGGATTCCAGTTGAGATGGAAACAACAGTAGAGCAGGGCGGTCATGTGTCTGAAGGTGAACCCAAGGAAAGCAATAAATCCCCTGATTTACAACTAGATGGGATGGAGAGAGCTGATCCTTCAACCATGGGAAACAACTACATCACAGGTCCTGTGGCATTCAGGGATCGATTTAACAAACTTATCTGGCACGGAGGATCCGTTTACGACGCTTGGCTAAACGCATCATCAGCACAAGTAATTTTTCTCACCCGTGATCAGGGAGCTATCGTTCTAACTTGGTTCTGTGTCTCGTGTTATTTCAAGCACTCCGATGCTCGATATTAGCTTACAGAGCTCTCGGGTGTTGCAGGTTGGCCAAGTTATACTGTCTATGCCAACATCTTACGCGCAAATGGGAATGGCGTGGGCAATAGTCTTCCATCTTTCCTACGTTATTGCTGGAATCTGGACTTGTTATTTGCTAGCCCGTCTGTACATTGAGTATAGACATCGACAGGAGAGGGAAGGAGCCGATTTCAAAAGACACGTTATCCAAGTAAGATTACCCCAGTTTATGGCCGAGATAACTATTGAAATTGGCTCAGAACGCTGTGATATATGCAGTCAAGGTGTTAACCGTAACGCTGCCCCTGTGAAATTTGTCATACAGTATCATGAAGTTATAGGGTATCTCGTCGGACCTTGGGCCCAGCGAGCAGTTCTCTTCTTCAATGTCATGTCAATGGGAGCAGTTGCTACCGTCCAGATCATCGCCTGTGCCAGGTTTGCAGCAAATTTTACCACCACTGTATAGTGATTTCCTTTACTCGCTTTCCTGCGTTCAGCAAGTGCAACCTTCATCCGTCCTTAACCCTGGCCGGTGTTTTGAGCACCAAGCAAGAGTAAGGGCTTTCACATAGTCCGCCATGATGGGTGGGATGATAAGGCCATTGCACTTACAGACAATCTTTTCACACCAATACTCCCAGCACACACGCGTGGAGATGCCCATGATACTCACGCCTAAATTTAATATCAGCGTCGTAGAATATATGCACTTCACGTTTATGTCCATACGATATGTGGCCTGCTTATTATCAGATCCGCTGCATAGGCATGTCCCGGGTTAATTCTCGATTTAATTTGCTAGTTCTCTAGTTGAAAAATCGCAATCGACACGCCTCTGATTCATCAATCCAATATTTCGACCCATGGAGTGCTGGGCCTGTGAGCTGACAATTTTTTGTTTCCCATCATCAGCAATGCTTACTATCTTAGCAGCCGTCTGGATAAACAACAGTGGACGCTGGTATTTGGCGGCTTATCTATGTTCATGGCTCTCGTGCCAACGCTTCACAATTTCAGAGTTTTCTCGTTCATGGGACTTTTAACGACGACGTATACAGCCTGGTACATGTTCATAACTTCTCTGCGACATGGTCAGGTAAGATCTAGTCAAAACGAAATTATACCAAAATTTCCACCCAGAATTAGATAATGACGATTGTCAGTACTGGGTGTAGGCATTCTGCGGTTTACTAGATACGAGAACAGTGGCACCATTCAGAGATCTTGAAAGTCCGGAATTTCTGAGAATTTTTGTCTAAACTTGGTCTATTCAACTAATTTAAAGGTACTTTCTCCATGTTGCAGTCTGCTGGTATAGCCCATTCCGGTCCTAAGACCATTACCCAGTTCTTCTCCGGAACCACCAACATATTGTTTGCAACTGGTGGTCATGCAATCACCATGTAAGTTCCTCAGGTGGATGCTTGCGAATGTCTAATGTTTGAGCACAGCCCAAGTATGATCATGATACTCGTCATGAGATAATCTAGAGTATGTGATCAGCGGCGTTTTCTAGCAATCCATTTAAGCAGTCGTTCAGATTTGCATTGTTGATTGATTACTGGAAGGTCTGATCATCTCAAGCTTGTCAATGGAGGATGTGATCCACACGTTATGAGCAAGAGATGGAGGGAGGTATAGTGAAAGTCTCATAAATGTGAAAATTTCGTTAATATTGACAATATGCTTTGTTTAAGGATTGGAAAAGTTGCATGCGCCTTGGAACAGTTCTGATAAAGTTTGTTTGGTTTTGGAAACAGTGAAATTATGCACGCCATGTGGCAGCCTCGCAAATACAAACACGTTTACCTCTGGACTTGCGTGTATGTTCTCAGCATCACGATGCCCCACTGTATAGCAATTTACTGGGCATTTGGAGATGTGCTGTTGACGCACAGCAATGCTTTCTCGATTTTACCTCCATCTCATGCCCGTAATACAGGGCTCATCTTCATGATCATCCACCAGGTACATGTCGTATTCGTTGAAACTTTTATGCAGAACTCAGAAATTGTCCAAACTGATTTGCCACTTGTGTCTTCATCCGTCTGGATGAGCGAACTCGCCACTGAAATGAATCTTAAAGCAGGTACTGAAACTGAGTGGTGGAGGGAGATAAGTTTTTGCTGATGCCCTAAACGGGTAATCTACCACATTTAATGATTAAGAAGTATAAACCTCGAGCACAAATAAGTGTGGATCTGTATACATAAGTAATGTAGATTCTTCCAGTTACTTTGTTGACTGAAACCGATAACACGGCGTCATCTTCTGACGCATCATGACGATCCCTCTCGTGTCTGTGGAAGACGTGAAGGTGTGAAGCTTTTGCTTCCAGACATTAGTCGGTTAGAGTGGATTCCACTGGAAATCTTACACGACTAGAGTCCAATTTGACTCTTGTCAGTTTCTTGAACTTAATTCTTATTAATTCTTATTCAGAGCTCTATTACTTCTGTAGCTTCCTACGAACGCACATGCGCGTATACTTTTACCACCTGACGGGCCTAGCCAGAGCATCGTTTTCGATCAGATTCTTTCCTTCTTTACATACACCCATCCCCATGTTTGATCCTTTATACTTGTGATGATCCTAGAAACTCGATAGCAGGTATCAAGATCCCGCGCTTGGTGTTTTTATATTTGGAACTCTAGTTTGGTTTTTTGTTATTACGTTACTTATTTTGTTTACATATGTAGCCAAATAGCAGTAGCGTTTGTTTTGACTGATGCTATCGCCTCCTCTGTGGTAGTGCAGGCGGTGGCCTTCGGCATGTACATAATGCCACTCTTCTTCATGTGGGAGAAGCTGTTTGGAATCCACTTAGCATGGTTTCCACTACGAGTCGTGATGAGGCTTCCAGTGGCTGCATTCGTCTGGTTCTTGGCTCTTGCGTTTCCTTTCTTTGGACCTCTGAACAGCATCGTCGGTGCCATGTTCCAGAGCTTTGCCACATTCATCATCCCTTGCATCGCCTTTGTGGTCGTCTTCTGGACTCCCCAAGCTCGCCAGGTACATACTTCCCGACCCATGTTCAATACGTCGCGATTTTCGATCACGACGTCGGGATCAGACATCCTCCTCTTTTGGTCCCATCTCTTTCCGTCGTGTGACACACGGGAACGCCAGCCAGAGTTACAAAACTCTAGTTACGGGCTACTCGTGGTCTAGGTGAGATCACTAAGCGTACCCTCGAGCAAACAGGTCACAGCCCTTCCCCATGAAATGGACTTTGAGCTGTTGGCACGTGGTGCCGACACGTTGCAAGGAAAATTTTCGAATGATTAGTTTCTTCTATTAACCGTAGTTTACCAATGGGGAAGCCGAGTGCCTGGGCCCACTTGGCCGACTTTACTACTGGCGGGAGAAATTGATAGCAGTATCCATCCGCCGAGCTGGTTAATGAAGAATGTCAAGGCGGGAGTAAAACCAGCCACTTGACTAACGCCGTGCCCGTGAAACTGTGCCTTCCTTCCTTGGATTGGGAGTTCCGTACGTCAGACACTGGCAAGTGGGCTGTTGTCTGGAGAAAACTGTCTGGAGAAAACTGTCTGGAGTTACTGCCGTTAACCATGATTAAAATAGATCCAGATTCCCAAACCTGCTAACGCGACTCCCAAGATGGCCGATGGTCCAAGACTTTCGAACCACTCGGAATCACGTAGCTGGACCAGCTTCACCTTCAGCTTCACAAATTCGTAGGCGAATTTGGTCACCGATCAGAAATTTGCGTAAAAAACTTCCGAAAAGCCAATTCGGTGCATGGAACTTCGTCAACCGCTCGTCGATTCAGCCGGGCAGTTCATCTTCATAGTTCGTTGTACAGTTAGGAATGCCATTTTTTAGATTTTATAATGCTTCAATGTGTCCTGGAGGCAATGACGCCTTGTTAGTGCTCCTTTATCCTACCATCTTCGACTACAATAGTCTTATTCTGGTCAATTCGAAGTATAGCTGCAATTCATACCTGCATCTTCGACTACGCTAGTCTCTGTTTGAGCAATTCGAAGTTTAGCTGCAATATGCAATTGATCTCAGACATACTCCTTATGACGACACTCGCGACTTCAAAAGTCATTAAGCTAGCTTTTGGCTTCCTGTAACTTCTGCAATGAAAGTTGATTTGGACAAATAGTACGAGGCCAACCTCTAATCTAATTATTTGCAATGTGTTTTAGACAACAGACTTTACGCTTCTCCCCGCTGTAATTACCAGCTAATGGATATTGAGTCGGCTTTCCCATCCATCCGTTGATGCTCCAGATGCTCCAATTGATGGAGACACTAGACTGAAAGTGCGCAACCATCGATTACTCGCAGTCCCTGTACCATGTACAACGAGGCATGATGAATCTGTAGAGGGAACAAGCTGGATTTAATTCGGATTGTACAACTCGTATCTGCTCAAAGAGCTCTGGGAGATGTTCTATCCTCGACGTTTCTGTCTCTTCATCTATGAGGATCGGTTCCTCCACTTATTGTACAAAGTACTCCCGGCTCAAACGCCTGCATCCTGCATGAAGCATAGCTAATGCAAGGCATGACTGAACAGGGTACTCTTCACGTACTACGTTCACAGGCGTTCATCCATGTTCTGGTTGTGATAAACAAAAGACGATCCTGTTACGAGGTAAAGAATATGAACTTTTCCTGTTATACCTTCGTTAACACTCTTGCACGCTCGCAGCTGCGTCAGCTAAGTTAACGAAAAGGAACCTGCTCTCAGTCTCATGCAGTGCCTGGAAACCGAAATCCTTATTGGTGTACCTCATTCATGTTTACGCACTCAATGTGCCCCACCGAGGATCGGCTTGGTAAATTCCCATCTGATGTTTAGGATTTGCACGTTTTGAACGTACTGATGGACTAGCCAATATATCGGATCATTGTCTAGTTTATCATGTCTTTCTAAACAAATTCGATCCCTTAAGACAGACTGAAAGTACCCAGCAGGTGAAATAGACGGCTTCGGTGTCCTCTACCTGTTTCAGTATCTGCACAGTGGTGTATGCGTCAGTGAGAGTTCGGGATTCCCTTTGCTACACAATACGCTGTAGGCGTCAGCAGGGATCTGCTCTAGCCCACAGGACCCCAGCTGTAAGTGTTGAGTAAGCAAGTACATGGCGCTGCTTCTTGACAGTGTGCGTCACTGGGAGGAATCGTCGGGTGAAGACGGCAAATCATAAGTTGTCGTCCACTTACCGTCTGGTAGGGAAGAACAAGACCTTCTGGGTAACCTCTAAAAATGTGTAAGAGTACACCTGGTCTCACTATTGTGGGTGCAGTATTCTTGCAGCAGCAAGAATGCAAAAGACTACACCTGACCTCATCATTGCAGAGTTTTCTCAGCCAGATAATCATGGGTGGTAGTCGGTCACTTCTGCTAGGCATGGTTTCTGGTTTCAATTGTAGGTGTTTTAGATCGGCACTTACGTACATTTACTTCAGACATCAATGAAATGGTAAACTGGAAGGACTTCCATTGAGTTCAGGTGAGCTTTGTGCGATTTCCTCCGTGTGCGAGTTTATGCGGAACAGAGGAGAAACTTGAAGATATTGGGTAGATTTCTCTATACTTTTTTGATCCACCTAGGCCTGTATCAATCTGAATAGCAAGCCAACACGACTTAGCCCTGAACTTGACTTCTCGCCGGTCGTCGCCTTAGTCCCAGAGCTCTCAGAAGCACAGTTTTTTTTCTGATCTAGGGCCATGGAGGGGATATATTCAGTCGGAACAACTGACGACTATTTTCCTTTACGACTATTGTCATACAACATTGACCCTGATGCCGCTGTCTAGATAGGAACCAAGTCTTGCAGTCTTAACAACCTTCAGGTGGCCAACCCTGCGGAAGCACTCATAGTACTCCCCGCTGGCCAATAATAAGTCCCACCTCGTCCTTATTAGTCGAGGACGCGCATACAGCAGTAGGATACAAGTCATAGCAGACGCTACAGCAGTCGTCATGAAATGCCAACAATGTGCAACTGGCAATGCATGCCCCGTAGATAGAAAGGCGGTGTGCTTATCCTAGTTTCACTGCCAGTTTCTCAGCCAGTCTCTAACCTCCCGAGTCTCCAAGATTGTCTACCCTGGTTGCCTACTCAATGAGGGTCATAGATTTTAAGTAGATCTTCAACCGCAGTCCAGCGAAATGGATAGTTTTTCTTAGTCTCAGACATGTTCCAATTCCCCGGTTCCCTGTGGAACTGAGCGTTTCCAAATTGCTATCTATCTACTCATATTGTTTGACGTGATGCATTTCTCTGACGTGTGAAGTCTCGTGTGCTGTAACGCAGAATGCGGTGGAGAAGGCGTCACAGTTCATGCCAGGATGGAAAGGTACGGTAGGAATCAACGTGCTAGTGGGTGTCTTCGTTCTTGTTCTGGGCTTTGGGATGGGAAGCTACGCCAGTATTGCAAATATCGTCGACCAGGTAAAGACTTTCGGACTGTTTGACAAGTGTTACCAGTGTGGGAAGTAGGAGAGAAGTTTATAGCGCAGATTAAACGACTACACTACAAAAGTACCGTTAGCATATTCTCAACTTCCCGAACACTAACTAGATTCAAAAGTCTATTTCCACGAATACACAGTCGCTAGAATTCTCTCGGTATGATCTCTCTGCTAGTAGGTGAAGGGAGTGGAAGAATGTTCACTGTTACCCACACCTTAGAGTTGTAATTTTGTACTGTTAGACGAAACGAGAATGTCACACGGCACCAAGGTTGTACTAGGATTACCCTTTTCGTTCTTTCTCGTTCTCAAGAGACCTCGAAGTTGTCCCACCAGTCTGATTTTATTCATCTTAGGCGGTTCCTTCCCTGCATCAGTAAACGAGAAATAAATGTGAATCTCCCCAAACTCCACTGACGAAGGACTGAGTGACACAGTTTCCTTTTGCCCACGTATGATTGTAAATGCACCTAAGGTTGAAATATGAAGGGTCCAAACACAAAGTATGTACCGGTCTCGTTTTGCTTGACAGATTCTCACGACGCTATCCGATAAACTGCAACGCACCAAATATAGATCCTTGTCAAATAAATGTCACCAGAAACATAAACCTAAACAATTTCCAGCTGCACTCTCGATTTATTTCACCTACATTTCAACTATCTCACTTTGGTCGTGCACCGTGTCCTATCTAGTACTTGAGCAAGTTGAAGGCGTTTGGAAACACAATATGCAGTAAAGCTCAAATTTGCTGAAAATAGATACAAGTTTGGAAGGAGACAAACAAGTAGACGAAATCTCAGTTACAACGACGCACCAATTTATGAGAGGACTACAACATACCATACTGACATAATTCACATTTAGGAACCCAACGTCTTGCATAGTGGAAGTGCTCCAAATATTCTACACTCTAGCAGATCAAAGGTCGTTTTCACAAATATTGTGTTAGCAAAAAACTCTCTGGATGATACTCATACTTCTAGAAACAACGTACTTTCGAACTGAACAATTAACTACCCTGTACTGCAGATTCTTCTATAAGCATCTTGATAGGAAATTCTCTTACATCATCAATATCGTTCTCGAGCTCTTCTGGAATTATAGTTACTGTATAGTGAAGCCTTTAGTGCCTAATCCCTTGACATAATTGCATAGTGACCTCACATAGAATGTCTTGGTAGAGAGAGTGCCATCACTTGGGTCAAATTCTTCAAATGTGATTTCAATTCCAGATTGTTATGGTCAACCTGGAACACTTTAAGAGTATGGCGTGTGCACTGACAAAGGAACTCGTACGCAATGAAGAACCGTTGGTCCAGACAAAAAGGCTGTAGGACTTGTTCTAACCAAAAAGCAAGCTAAAATCAGTACACACGGTAAAATTTACCTTGTATGGTAACCATCATTCGTCCTTTCTTGCACATTCCTTCCCTGTCGGCTTGCAATCTTCCCGTCTAAAGTACTTCAGTTCAGATTACAGTAGCATATTTTATTCAGTGACGTTCTCGGGGCTTAACTCCGTCTTGCCTTTCCGTTTCCCTTGTACTACTTGATGTGATGGGATCTTATCATCCTCTTTGCAGTCTAATGCGCGCCATTCACTTAGTTTAATATGAAATTCTTCGTTCAAAAAGATGCTCTCCCTTTTGCTTGCTAGATAGCATAGTAAACAAGTATATAGAAATAGGAAAGGAGTACAATGCACAAACAAGTGCGGAAGGAAATAAAAGGTTATGAGGCACAACCGTCCCAAGAAAGCCAAATAGAAACAATAACAACAACAAATATTGAAAAAGGAATGAAATAAAAGGGCACAAGGCACAATCGTCGCAAGAAAGCCAAACAGAAACAGAGCCCGAAAGCACACTAGGAGAGAAAGCACCCTAACAACAAATATTGAAAGAGCAAAGAAGAGTGTAGTTTACTTTAAATGGTGTGATAGAGGGTACTCGAAAGGTAAGAATATACGGGAAGTGGAGAGGGAGGACCCTAGGTGTTCTTATTGCTGCCTTTGGTTCGGTGAAGGCCTAAAGTAACTAATGCGCATTATTGATACTAGAAAATGAGGATATCTGGAGAGAAGATGAGTGCTCTTCTCCTCTACAAAGAGCCCTATGCTATTTCACTAAGGAAACCTGTGAAGTGGTGATGTAGGCACTAAAAGATACAGATCATCAAAGCATAGTCTAAGTTAATTTCCAATTCACACCTCCCCCAATTGAAGCAGCGTTTCACCTCTTATGCTTGTTATACGGGTTGAGGGGGTCTTCCCCCCACACCCTCACTCGGCTACCTTTCGTGGTTGCCCTTCTTACTTTGGTCCACTACTGAACTCTAAGAGAGTGCTCTCCTCGACTCAAAAGTGTCTTTGCACGTTCATCGAGCAGGTTGTCTGACGCGGCCCAGAGGAGGCAACCAGGATTGAACTGATGACCTATCGGACTGCAGCCGATTGCTCTACCACTGAGCTATACCTCCATATTGACCATTGCGTTGAAATTTTTTAATATACTGATTGTTGGTAAAATAATAAGACAATTTACCATGAAGGTTTATTAAGTTTCAAGTTTCAAGTCAACAAAGTTCTGCGGGGGTGCTTTTTGAGCTCGTTACTAGCCTAGCTTTGTTGCATAGATACATTTTTGCTTAACAGATAAATAAACGGATACGAGGGTAGCGGTGAAGGTCACCTTTGGAAATCGCAAAACCGTGGGCAGTTGTAGGTACACGTCATCGTCAATAAAGCGGCCGAGCTTAACCTCCCGTGATATTGGCAAAGAACTTTCAGGGATCTTTAGCTGGCTTCCCTGAGTTAACATCCCAGCAGTTCACATCCGCATACTCTGTATGTCACGCCATTCGTGACATTTCTAAAAAGTAACTGGTGAGGTGTCCGATTTCTTGGCTGAATGGACGATACTGTCCAATTTCATCCGCGTCCACGAAGTCCTTGAAATTTGCGCTCCAGTACCAGTAACAAGTCCAATTGAGATTCTCTGATATTGAATTCTCGAGTGACAAGACTGTTTCTACTTTCGTGTTCCTAGAAAATGCGATTTGATCTGTGACCATATGTCTCTCGTTGTCGAAAATTTGATTAGATGTACAAAGTACTTGTACTAAACATCTTAGTAAAAGTATGAGGACATATAGATGTCAATTGAAATCCGTTCTGATCCAGAGCTCCTGTATACTGCAAGCGTGGTCTTTTGTAACTGTATGGTGAAATCCACACTACAGGGAATTGGTTGCGTTTGTTCCGTATTTCTACAGTAGTCGAAACGAAGGAGATTATATTTTGCGAGACAAGCTTCTCCATGCTTATCCAACGAAAAAACTCAACTGAGGTCTCTCTAATACTACTGCAGGCACCGGGCCACTTACCAAAACGGTGTCAAACTGCATTACTCCGTAGAGCATCGCCCTTGGACACAACGGTACCACGGGTATCTACGTGAGTACAGAACCCATGACCAACTTCACAAACAGTGAAGTTTCGAGGGCTATGGCATATCCTTCTGGTTGAGAAGAGGTTCCCTAAGCTTATCAACTGATTGAGTTCGCTTTTCGTTCTCCAGAGAGGAATCCAAACGTATCGTTTCTCGTTTCCCATGCGCTAGTGAGTACAATCCAATCCCCACAAGTAGTCCCCCAACGATTCTGCACACAGCATTCAATTAAATAGTTACTAAAGCCTCCGTAGAGAACCGCAGTATATAGCATCATTTTATCGTAGAAGAGGTGATGGCTACCTGAATCTCAAGAAGGTCAGCCTTATTATCTGACAGGATAGACGTATGTGAAATCGGGATAATAGGGTTCGATAAGGTAACTGAGGCTAATTGTCTGATTTTTGTTAGACATAAGGCTTTACTGTCCAGAGCATGTTGAGAAACCAAAGCATGGAAGACGGGAAAAGACGGATTTCAAAGTACAAAGGAGCAAAGACAGGAACGAAGATCAAAGGCGCCATCCATAACAGGTTTCCCAAATTGAGTCAGTTTTCTAAAGCATCATGTGCATCTCCAATCTTAAGAAAGCTTCTGGCCCATCCGGAAACTGAGGTGTAAGAGGCGCGCACTGGTTGATGAAAATTGTCTCATGAAGCAATACGTGTGCAAAAACGATGGTGACCACTGTCTGAAGCGGTAAGTATGATGCAACCAAAATCGGTCCGCCATTCAGAGTTGTCCACGCACATAAAGCAGTACAAAGAGCTGACACCAAACATCCCTGCACTCAGACCACATCAACAACCGTTAGCCTAGAAACCGTGGGCAATCTGCAACAACAGAACATCTCTGAGCTCATAGTCCGTTGAAAAATCATAACTTCATTTGTTACTGGTAGTTCCTGGTGAGTTCAAATTAGAGCTCGAAAATTATTTACCTGATAAATAATGCAAAGAATGTCCAGTGGCTTTGTAATGATCCAATCTGACTTGGAAATATTATTCGAGAGTAGTCCGTATGACACTAGGAAAAGCGTTCCAATAACGTATGTGCATGAAGTGAAAGAGACTGGGGGATACAACTTCAAACCAGGAACCTGCACCAACACGGCAGTTCTTAATTGCCTGGCAACCAATTACATCAATCGACCAAGCACATTCATTATTTCCTGACATCTATATCAAGAGGATGTATCTGCAAAGCACGTTCGGGTAAACATGCAGAATGCGGCTAGATCATGACCAAAGGAACCGAGGGAAAATACAGCAAAGCGAGAAAATCCACAACCTATGTAACTTCTGGCCGGAGCTATTGATAATACATGGTGCGCTGTCTCCATGACAGTTAAGAATGAGGAATTTGCTTAAGGTTACGTGGAGCCCCTGGACCAAAACCATCTGTGCTACAAGGACTTTGCTGTACCTTCAACCAGAATTACTTGGGATAATTCGTTAATTGGATCTTAGTCTTCGAAATTAGATTGTGTTCGATATCTCGTCCATTCTCGTGGATACAGTTCATGAAGAACGGTTGAAGGCCTCGACTAACCTGAAATTTACCTGTAAATTTCCGTTTATGCAATAACACGTACACCCCATGAATACAAACAGGATTCCCAATTGATGAGGCTCCATGCCAAGAACTTTCGGTTGCACATTTGAGCTTGAATGCCCAACAGCACTGCTAATTTCTACTGAGGACCCTAGCGCAGCAGCAGTCTTGACAAAGGTAGTGACGAACGCTCCAATGATACCGAGCAACATACCAAGTGCCTTAAATTGGCCATCGCGTCTCCTCCACTGCATTATCTCAAATCTGCACGTAGCAATCCCAGTTATTTAGACTCCATTTGATAGGCTATGTATGTTTGAGCCCCTCCAAATTATGCTTCCACAAATCTTTTCGAATATGTATGTAAAAAATTTCTGGAGAAATAACATATCTAGGGAATCTCACCGGAATGTTATCGCGATGACGTAGGACATTAACGGAGAGCAAACCACTATGGACGCTACAGCTGAAGAAGACGCGAGAGATAGGCCTTTGAGAAAAAAAATCTGACCTGCGAATATACTAGAGAGAGTAAGACAAATACATATGTCAGCTGTAGTTCTCGAGTCACCAACTTCTACTTGTATATTGCAATGTGCCCTTCTCTACATGCCAAAAACCCGGTTCAGTTGAAGAAACAATCAAAAACACTTGTGCGTATCATTTGGAGGTCAGAGTTAAGTCCTGACTTCAAGAAACCGCCGAGAACCATGTACGCGAAGCTTTGCCGTGTAATTGCCGGCCTAGCACCCCTGCTCAACACGGGAAACTGAGTCAGGGGCTGATTTCGGCTCCCTACGGCACGTACTTAGAGACTCAAGAATTGCCATTAAGGTCAAAGAATTCAGAAATGCCAGTGTCTCCGCCGGTGTAGATGCAGTATTTGACAGGATCAAATCCTGCTTCATTCACCCAAGGATCATGCTTATGCCCCTTCTCCAAGAGCAAAATCTTTTAGCTTCACCAGTCACACGAAATCAGGAAGAGTGGTAACGCATCTTGCCTAGCTATCACAATCTCACTGGCCTTTTGACTGATGGTTCCTCTACTGATATGAGAATCTCACGAACAAGACACACGAAGTTGCAGGTACAGAAACCCAGGGTGGACTCCGTATTGCTATTTCCATATGCACTAGCATTGAAGTAGTGTATGGGCATGCACATTCCATTTCTATAAGTAAGTTCATGGATTGGTTGTCACCTGTCCACGATGAGCGCGGCAGGAGCAAGAAAGATGAGGGCGATGATGTCGCGGTAGATGGCGAAAACATATTGGCTGACGTGATGACCGGAAAAGGTCACTTTGACGAAAAGATTACCGCCAGAGTATAAACACTGAGTTACTATCATCGCCAGATGTGTCAGTAACAATGTACAAGCAGCTGATCGCTTATAGTTTTCCGCCTTCCAGTATGAAGCTGGAGGAACCTTTTGTATTATCGCATCTGCCGGCTCCATATCCACGGCTCTTCACTTCTCCGATTCCAGACGCACCAATTCGGCCTCTGTTCTGCTCCTCGCGACAGAATTGCCCCAGCTTTCCAGACTTTAGCAACGTCTGGAACTCGTGTTGACTGCAAAAGCTAAACGTTTGCCATCAGAAATGTCTACTCCTACGCACAGAACCTTTCTTGACAGCTTCCATTCGCAATTGCATTCGCTGTGGTCAGTAACGCATTGCTGGATCTGCCTTCTTACTATGAAATGTTCCTGATTTCCTTCAGATCGAACCTTCATGCTCTCAATTGCAATCCACCGTGAAGAAATCAGTACAATGTCCAACAACGGTCGACATTACCAGCTGGTGTGCCCTTCTCATCCGGAAAACCAGATGTACATGCACTTTTACTCAACTACACCTCTAATTGGCAAATTTATTTGGCCACCCGGTTCGCCTGATGTGGTTCCACATGGCAGTCGCTTGTCCTCGTTGGCAGGGATAGATTAGATTGCAATGGCATTGTTCTTGTTTGGAATTTGAACTATTTTACATGTTGATTATGCAGCTCAACGTAGAAAGAACCCAATTCATGGTACTGGGCTCTTTACAAACAGGAGGAGCTCTTGACGGATGTACCATGCTCTGGAGATCGAGCCCCGTACGCGTTTAAAAGGGGACGCTACTGAATAGACACTTTCAGTGTTTAGGTCAGCGGGGTTCAATTACATTTAGGACACAACAATGTCTAGGAAATGCCTGCCAACAGAACGCCAGATAAAGAAACTACTGTAGAGTTTCAGTGGTCACAATACTTGCTTCGTATCACATTCTTGAGATAGTGTCACCTGGACAAAGTAGCCAAAATCAGTCAAATACTAGAGCTGCCCCTAGCTTAACCTTGAAATATCTGTTGTGAGTTAACACCCTAAGTAGTTGTGGACAGAAAAAGTAACGGTAGTCCTTAGATATTAGGATTGGCGACAGAAGGCCGTTTAGGCCCAACAATGACACTCATCGGCAACCAGCTGCATTGTTCCCGAGATAAAATTCCAAGTTACTGACCTTATAAGCACCTTGATAGCCTCGCTTCTCAAATTCTTTGAGCAAGTCCTCAAATTGGTCCACCTCCTGAAATTTTAATACGATCATTCTCACACTTCATCTCACAAAGATTTTATCTTACATCGGCATTAAAAAAAAGCAGTATAATCTCCTTCATACCTGCGTGCTGATGCCACAGAGAGGAAAATACGAATAAATGCAAGTTATTCCCCATGAAGACCAGTAAATCTCTTTGGAACGCTGACTACACTCCCTGACTGACTGGAGAGAGGAATTTCCCTTAATTTCTCTTTCCATTGACAATCTACAATCACAGCAGCATTGCACGAGAGAATTCCAGCAAAAATATATATCTCAACTCAGTAACTTCATCGATTGCACATCTCCCGAAATAATAATCCACGAGAATTTAAAACCCGACTTCTAAACACATGAATGTCTGGATACCAGACGCCCACCTCCTGGACAAGTCTAATCCTCCGCCGTTCCCCGTTCATCAGTCTCCATGGTATACGATATGCAGACCACGATACTGCTCGGAGGCATTCTTGTCCGCCAAAATATTGCACGGGGCTTAAGCTCTCGACCCCGGGGAGAGGTAAATCTGAACTGACCAATTACATTGAAGTGGAGTATGAGACACTAGGAAAGCATGAATCTTGTATCTATAAAAACGACTCCATGTTCCAAAAATTCCACCAGATTTGATCAAATTAAGAAGATCTCATCCTCGGTGTCAATTTATGCACATCGGGTTGCTCGTGCCCAGCAGAACACCAGAATCAGTACTCCTCCGACCCAGGAGGACTGCGAAGATCACGGTTATGTCTTTCGGCACCTTGCGTTTTTAGATTCAACACCTCTAAATCTATTATCAAGTTAGCTTATCGTAGGACACTATATCTCGTCTAAACTTGGAAGTACTATTCTGTCATTTTATCTTTTCCCTTTTCTAATCAATAATTCATTCTTTTTATTCTGTTCCAGCCGTCCATTTTCGTATCGGAAAGAGCGCAGATGCCTGTCTACCGTGTCACAAGTTGACGGGTTACCGTTCCAAGCGGTAGCCGCAGACGGCAACGGCCGTCGTTGACGGAGTGTCATTTTGGCTGTGAAAGTGAGACCCTGCTCATGAACTATCAGTAGTGAGCCCAATAATACGTGTCATAAATGTCCTGTCAATTTTGGCTGTGAGGTGAGGCCCTGCTCATGGACTATCGGTTGTGAGCCCAATAATGCGTGTCATAAAACGTCCTGCTACGTCGCTGCTTGGCATGCAGGTAATGTGCGACGTTCTTCCTTGGCTCAGAATCGAGCAACAACTCCGGATCCCAAAGCCAATAGAAACTGGGATCCTCCCTGTGGCTGAATCGATTCATGGTTTGCTCTTTTACTCAACCACAACTCAAGTTGGTAAATTTATTCTATCCCCCCTTTCGCTTGACGTTGTCACATCAGTCCTACCCCGCTTTGAAAAAGGGTTTGTGAGACTCCCAAGACGGGTGTATGGGTGGATGAAGTTTCTCCCCGGTGGGATGCGTTGGAGGAGTTTCGGGAGAGTGTGGAGCCGGGAGAGGAGACGAGAGGAAGGGAAGTGAGAAGAAAACTATATATTTGTCGAGTGCTCTCTAGTATATAACACTTGAATGAATTGTCTATTCTGTGCAATTTTTTATTTTGGTTCTATTGGTATCTAGATTAAAGACTATGGAGAATTGAATAGAAAGTTATGGAGATTTTTAGAGTTTAGATTGATCATGACACATTGATAATGATGGGTCAAGAATTTTTATTTCTAACCTCTTGATTTTCATAATTAAGTTTCATGGGAAATTATTTGAAAATTTTGGAGATGGAAATTGAAAATTATGAGATTTTTTAGTTTTTAGAGTTTAGTTTGTATTTTCTTATGTGAGTTGGATATGAAGAGATATGATTTTGCAAGTATAGGGAGATATGGAGAAGAGCATCATGTGTTATTATTAATATTCTTGTGCTAGCCATGGCTACACCTCCCCATGTGAGGTCGCCTAGAGTGGCTCGGGATATACCATGCCTGGTGTGTCATCGATGCTTTATCTTGCAAGGGGTGAAGACCCATATGGGAAGGATGCACAAAGACTATGATTGGACCACTTGGGATGTCCACGTGAGGCACGCTACCACATCGACAACAAAGACACTCGAGATTACGCATGCTTCTTCTATCCCTCTGTTGATTGTTCAAAGGATATAGATCAAGTCGTGGGAGTGGTTAGCTTCTCAGGCGGGTTACATTTTGGGGTTATTTGAGACTAGTTTTCTATGTCCATGTCTATTCCATAGGCTACCCCACACACTCCATGGTGAGGCTAGATAGGCTTTTTGCCTACCACTTGATTGTTTGACATGTGATCCCTTGGACGAGTTAGCATGGTTCTTATTTGTCTTACTCCCTTGATGGTGTTTTTGTTATGCTAGAGAGGGACATGTGAGGCATGGAGAGGTAGCTATTAGATTTTGTCAATTCTGAGCAGGGGTTTGGGCGGCCCTTCAGGAGGAGTCTGTTAGGGCTACACATTTTAAGAGACAAGTTTTGCCACAAGATACCACAAAGTCCACTTGATTACGATGGTGTAGGACATTAGGTCATGCAGGTGAGCATCACGAGTGCTACACCCTTTGTCTATAGCTAGTCCTCATGATGAGACTATCTCTTCCCTATGCTCAGTAGAGGTCTTACATCATCAGCTTGAGCAACCTTTGTATCTTGATAGGGCACATTGTGCATTGTGCATTGCCCCTTGCCTTTCCTCAAGAGGCTTGTTAGGGATTGTATAAAAGCATCTTAGAGATTACTTTCAGATAGAAGATCCTTCTAGTGGTTGTATTGAGTTGCGACACCTAGAGTTTCAAGTAAACACCTAGAGTTTCAAGTGGCTGCAGTAATAGTGATGAGGAGACATTCCTATATCTATAAGTCAAGTGTTAGGTGCTAGTCAACTTCTCACGATGGAGAAGGACACAAAGGGCATTAGATTGATTGCTATTGGAGAGCTCTTTTTGTGTTTGGTCAATCATACCATTGTCCTTTAGCATCATTCTCACTTTTGAAAGCACCTTAGTCCACATCAATTTGGAGTAAGTACACCTAGAGGATGTGAGGCTATATGTCTAAGCATTACGACACTCTTAGATATCCATCCGGATCGGGCCATTCTACAGGTGGATGTTGAAAATATTTTAATAGTTTCTTGCAGGCATCCATCTTTAGAGAGCATAGGGAGGCTAGTGGATCCTTGGCAAGTCTTATTTCATTTGTGCGGTCTCTTTGTAGCTCTCTTGCTTCCCTTTACTACCAGCACGGTTGCTCACAAGAGGAAGTCACCATCTTGGAATCAACTATTGAAACACATCAAGGAGATCCTGTAGGAAGACCTTTATTTTCCATGGCTCACTTTAGAGCTCTCCTATTTACTACTTTGGCCATGCCAAGTTGTGTATTTTCCCTCCTTGGTAGATGATACGCACATTGTGGGCCTATAGATCAGATTAGGAAAGCCTTTGACCACTTGACTACCAAGTTACATCTAGTAGGCTTGAAATCAAGGTGTCAAAGTGTGGTCTTTTAGGTATCCCTCCCCACCTTGAGCTTCCAAAGGAATGTATCACATCTACAAATGGAGTATGTGTTCTTAGAGTGCCAATAAGATCCAAGGATTTTGTCACATGCTTCTTAGACACTACTCTTGCAGAGGATGTTCTCCATGTATGTAACAATATGGAGTTTAGTGATGAAGTTAGTCAGGCTTACGAAGTAGAGAATAAGACAAAATAGCCTAGAATATTCTAGAAGCATCTAAGAAGCTTCTTGGGAAGCTTCCCAACTAGTTAACTTGCGCTCTAAGCAGGTAGCTTCTAGAAGCTTCTAACTAGCTTAGCTTGCACGCTAAGTAGGCGGCTTCTAGAAGGAAGCTTCTTGAGAAGCTTCCTAGTTAACTTGGCTTGCACTCCAAGAAAGCGGCTCAAGGAAGCTTTTTGAGAAGCTTCAAGGGTCTTGTATGCTACCTATAAATACCAAGGCCAAAGCTCATGCTAGGTATTTGGAGTTTCCCCTCATTCAAGTGTCCCAATGTGAGTTTCCATTCTCCTATTTCTCTCCTCGGTTTTGGTCTTTTACATTGGTATCAGAGCAGGAATGGGATGGGTGGAATTTATGGACCACCAAATCCACTTCCACCAAACCATTGGGACTTTCATGTGTAGATATTACCAAAGCATCATTTCACACAATTCATCACCTTGCACTTTGGGCAGGATTTTCTACACATGATCACTGTGTCAGAGGAACCCTTGATACTTCCAGTTGTAACTTATGGAGAACGGTGGACGTGTTGTATCTATCTTTTAATCAACTAGATAAATTGAGTGTTGTAGAATAGAGTAGTAGTGATGGCGGCAATACCGGATGTTATCCTTGCAATGCAACAACAAATCAAGCATCTTACTCAATTGTTGGATGAACGACACCAGCAACGACAAGAACAGATAGACAGAGCACCAGTTTGAGATGGAGAAGATTGCATTCAATTTCCAAAACCCAAGGTGTTTGAAGGCAAGAATCTTCCAGGCACAGTGGAGAATTTTGTGTTTGACTGCAAACGTTACTTTGAAGCCACCAATCTTCAAGACGAGCGGAAACAAATTCTCTTGGCTTCTAGCCAATTGGATGGTGTGGCAAAACTTTGGTGGCAATTCCAAGTAGAAAGAGCTGAATGACAAATTGTTACACCGATTTTGACATGAGCAGAATTCAAGGATGCAATACTTGGTCGATTTCAAACTATAAATGCCACTCGAGCCGCACGAGATAAATTGGCGGAGTTGAGGCAGATTGGCTCAATGAGAAGCTACATCACATAATTTCAGAACATCATCATGCAAATTCTAGATATCCAAGAAGGTGAAGTTCTGGATCAATTTGTGCAAGGATTGAAGTCACGAACCAAATTGGAGGTGACCATGCGGGAGCCACAAAACGTAGAAGAAGCCATGCAATTAGCTGAGCGTTTTGATTCCTTGGTTGCGACAACTTGGTCTCGACCTCGACCTACACAAAGCCTACCAGTATCACGAGTGGAAGAACCAGTACCAATGGAGATTGATGCTATCTAACAAAGACCACTTGGCACAGCATATAAAGAAAGATTACGACAAATGGAGGTTTCTTTTATTGTCGCCAAGTTGGACATCGCATTGCTGAATGTCCACTTAGGAATGGGCGACCTTGACAAGTTGCCCAGATGGAGTTTGTGGAACAGAATGTTCAGGGAAACAAAGAATCCCAGTAGGAGATTTTGAGCCGCCTACTGGGAGCTTGATTAGTTCCAATGGGATTGAAGGCTTGACCTATGCAAGTTTGCTTCACTTGCAAGGTACGATATCTAATCGGGGTTGTAGGATTTTGGTTGATTCTGGAAGTTCAAAAAATTGCATGTCTATGCAAGTAGCAAAGGAATTGGGTATTCCTATCAAGCCAATGTTTGGAAGTAGTTTGATGATGGCGGATGGTAGAAAGGGTTCTGCATTCCGCACCTCACATCCTGTTACCATCAAGATTGGGAAGGAGTATTTGGAGTGTATGAGGTTTGTAGTGGCAACTCTACACTATGATATCATTCTAGGTCTACCTTGGCTTGAATGTCATAAGGTTCAATTTGATTGGACCCAACGAAAAATTCAAGTACAACACCAAGGTAGAAATTTCCAATTAGGTTGTCTAGCTCCTCTGAGTAAGACGCCTAAGAATAGTCAGTCCCAAGATGGGAAGTTTGTCAAGAAGGTAGCCATAGAGCGAATCTGGAAGGGAGATGAGTCCCAAGATGAGGAGTTTGCCAAGAAGGCAACCATAGAGTAAGCTTGGAAGAGAGATGAGTCCTTGGAAGGGAAGTTTGTTAATGAAGCGGCCATAGAGCAAGCTTTGGAGGAAGATAAGTCTATATTTGCGGTGTGGGTCAAGCCGATTGCACAAGAACAATCTGAGGAGGGCCAAGAGCCTCATCAAGCAATGGTTGATCGGATAGTTCATGAGTTTGCAGATGTGTTTCCGGATGATCTGCCAAAGGGATTACCCTCCGATCGAGGTATGCCCTTCAAGATCAAGTTATTGCTAGGGAGTACTCCAGTGAGTAGACCAATCTATCGGCTCTCACCAAAGGAGTTGGAGGAGTTGCAAACAACACTTACAGAGTTGTTGGAGAAGGATTTCATACGACATAGTACCTCTCCTTGGGGAGCACCAGTAGTATTTGTTCCAAAGAAGGATGTAGGACTTTGTTTCTATATTGATTACCGTGGACTCAATAAGCAAACCGTGAAGAATGCATATCCCTTGCCTCGGATCGATGACTTGCTTAATCAACTAAGTGGAGCACGCTACTTTTCCAAGCTGGATCTTTGTAGCGGCTATTGGCAAATTCCTATTGAAGGAGAGGACGTGCAAAAGACTACCTTTCGCACAAGGTATAGACATTTTGAGTGGAGAGTTCTACCTTTTGGACTCATTAATGCTCCAGCTGTCTTCATGGATCAGATGCATTGGGTGTTGGAGGGACTATTGGATCGGTCCGTGGTGGTGTTCTTAGATGATATTCTAATCTATAGCATGACAGAGGCAGAACACGTGAATCATGTGCAAGAAGTCCTAAAACGACTACTATAGTGGAATTTCTATTGCAAGAAGTCAAAGTGTGCTTTTTGGCAAAAGGAGGTTACCTTCTTGGGTCATAAGATCTCATCAGAGGGGATCAAGATGGAAGAAGAGAAGATCAAGGCCATTACTGATTGGCCTACCCCGAAGGATGCTACAGAAGTACAAGCATTCAATGGATTGGCTAGTTTTTTCCGACGGTTCATCCACTATTATGCTCACGTGGCTGCACCATTGACTGACCTCTTGGGAAAGAACTTGAGCTTCTAGTGGACCACCAAGCATGAAGAAGCATTCCAAAAGTTAAAGCATATGGTGTCTTCAAGACCCATTCTTCAACCATATGATCCTCAACTACCTTGTGTGGTTGATTTTGATGCTTCTAACTTTGCGATTGGAGTTGTGTTGCAACAAGAATTTCCAGATGGACTACATCCTATTGCCTTTGTGTCTCGCCGACTATATACATCTGAAAGAAATTACTTTGCTCGAGATCGGGAACAACTTGCAATGGTATATGCCACCAAGGTATGGAGGCATTATCTCTTGGGGAAACAAGTGATCATGCAAACTGATCACAAACCATTGTTGCAGACCTTACACTTGGAGCACATGAAGAGTTGGCATCATCGATGGGAAGAGCAACTCCAATTGTTTGACATCAAACTTGAGTACAAACCAGGTCAGTTCCATGTCATCTCCGATGCTCTATCATGACGACCTGATTTGAAGGATCTTCCTCTCATCACGGTGGCAATTACAACGGTGTCCATTGACCCTAAGATCCATAATGATTTTCAATCAGCTCTACAACAAGATCCCTTCTTCCAAATGGTACACAGTCGTCTGACAGCACACAACAAGGAGTACAACACCTTCTCCTTCAAGGAAGGCCTTTTATTCCATGAAGGCCAGATCTATGTTCTAGCCAAAGGTGATCTTCGACTTGTGCGCCTTCAAGAAGCCCATGATTTACCAATAGCTGCTCACATGGGAGTGGACAAGACCTTGGGCACCCTCCAATGCCAATGGTGGTGGCCCAACATGACACGAGATGTTTGAGACTTTGTCCGATCATATGAGAGTTGCCAACGGAACAAGGCCAGCAACCAGAAGCCGAGTGGACTCCTTCAACCACTCGCCATTCCATCCGCTCATTGGGAGCATGTGAGCTTGAATCTCATCACATCCTTGCCAAAGACAAAACAAGGACACACCGCAATTGTGGTGTTTGTGGATAAGCTTAGTAAGCAAATCCACTTGGCACCAACCTGTGATACCGTGGATGCTCCAACCTTAGCACAAATCTACTTCGACAATGTCTTCAAGCATCATGGGATGCTACGTGTACTCATCTCCGACCGTGATCCTCGATTTACCGGGAAGTTTTGGCAAGCACTCTTCCAGATACTCGGCACCAAGCTTGCTTTGTCCACGGCCTATCATCCTCAAACTGATGGAAAAACCAAACGCGCCAATCGTACATTAGAGGATATGTTGCGGGCCTTTGTCAATGTCCACCATACCAATTGGGATGAATGTCTTGCAGCTGCAGAATTTGCCTACAACAACTCCAAATAGGCAAGCACTGGATTTTCTCCCTTCTTTCTCAATTTTAGCCAAGATCCGCTTGTTCCAGATTCTCTTCTTGCTCCCCCTCCCTCTCAGGTTCCTCATACTTCTACATTCTTGACCACTATATCCCACTCTCTCCAACAAGCCAAGTCTCACCTCCTTGTTGCACAGAATTGCCAAAAACAATATGCAGACCATCATCGTCGTGATCTCACCTTTGAAGTTGGTGATAAAGTCATGCTATCCTCTAGTAACCTCCCTCTCCCACTTGATACCCAAGTTTGTAAACTTGCTCCTAATTGGATAGGACCCTTTGATATCACCCACATTATCTCTCCTGTTGCTTATCGACTTGCCTTACCTTATCACATGCGTATCCATCCTGTCTTTCATGTTTCCAAGTTGAAACCCTTTGTTCCTAACCCTTCTTCCTTTTCCTCTTGAGTCCAATCTCCCCCTCTTCCTCTCCCTATCAATGATCATGAGGAGTACGAAGTTGATCGTATCCTTGCACATCGCCATATTCAACGAGGCCATCACCAACATATGGAGTACAAGGTCCTTTGGAAAGGGTATCCCCTTCATGATGCCACATGGGAACCTCTTTCTCACCTCCAGAATGCACATATGGCCATCAAGGAATTCGAAGCTTCCCTGGCAACGAGGACATCACCAACTAGCGGCGGGGGAATATATAACAATATGGAGTTTAGTGACGAAGTTAGTCAGGCTTACAAAGTAGAGAATAAGACAAAATAGCCTAGAATATTCTAGAAGCATCTAAGAAGCTTCTTGGGAAGCTTCCCAACTAGTTAACTTGCGCCCTAAGCAGGTAGCTTCTAGAAGGAAGTTTCTAGAAGCTTCTAACTAGCTTAGCTTGCACGCCAAGTAGGCGGCTTCTAGAAGGAAGCTTCTTGAGAAGCTTCCTAGTTAACTTGGCTTGCACTCCAAGAAAGTGGCTCAAGGAAGCTTTTTGAGAAGCTTCAAGGATCTTGTATGCTACCTATAAATACCAAGGCCAAAGCTCATGCTAGGCATTCAGAGTTTTCCCTCATTCAAGTGTCCCAATGTGAGTTTCCATTCTCCTATTTCTCTCCTCGGTTTTGGTCTTTTACAATGTGGATGACCTTCCATTATTAGGATATCTACAAGTGGCATACTCTCCTTGAGTATTGCTTGTTGACCAACTTACTTTGTCTATATAGTTCCTCCTTCCTCATCCTTCCTATCACGTTTGAGAACCTTTGATAGGAGGATTATGGGAGTCTTTGGTAATATTATTGGACTAGGGACATTTGAGTGTGTGATAGAGGAGTTGACACATAGCCAAATAGCTCTGTTGATCTTGTGTTGAGGGGTTGGCTTGCTATCTATGGAGGAGACAACACTCATAGTGTTTTTGGGTAGTTGGGCTCTCTTGGCACCCCTACTTTCCTCTCATTTTGTAGTTGTTGATAGGCTAATTTTGGAGACTTATATGATAGAGGTGGAGGAGTGATCCTTTTTGACCCAAATGTTATTGTGGTAGACGAGAGATAGTCTATCCCTATGGGCACGTGAGGACTTTCCATCTTTTGCTTCACTATTTTCAGATTGGACTAGAGGTTTACAATCTTCCTTGATGGAGCAACAATGTAAGCATATGCTACATTCTCTCTTAGTTGACTCGTCCATTCCTTAGGTTACTAGAGCACATCTTTGCTCTTGCATTGGCAAGGATGCAGGTGCTCGGATCTTAACTATTGTGCAGTAAGGCATTCCGACTTGCACTAGTTACTTTCTCTACAGTGATGAGGTTTAACCTAGGTTTGGTCCACCCATCTGCATCTTCATTACTCACTTGTGAAAGTGGTTCTACACTAGATGCAATAGTAGTCTATATGACACGGTGTCCTTTTGGAGGATAGAGGATAGCTACCCATCATGTTATTAGGGACATAGTGTTTGCTATGGCAAGAGAGAGTGGATACTTGGCTTGGATGGAGCGTTTGTATGCTTTTCAAATAACATGTGTTAGAGTAGACTTATACTTGGTCCAAGATGATCAGGTGACAATAGCAAATTTCTTAGTTATGGACCTTACGTGGGATATAGTTTTGGAGGGAGTGATTAAACATCCCTTTGATGGGTGGCAAGTGCAGCAGCAAGTTGCAAGGTCTCCAAGTATAGAGGCATGCAGCAAGGTCACCTCTTTGTTCCTCTAGCCTTGGAGTTATACGGAGCAATGGACATATTTGATGTTTGACATATTTGTCAAGGAGTGCACAAGAGCTTATAAGTTAGACGCCAAGGAGTACCACTCTCACTCTCATACTTTGTACCATATTTTAGACAACATGTGTCCATTGCTCTATAAAAGGCAATGGCTGGTGCAATCCATAGGAGAGCAATCCTACTAGGTGATGCTTCTTTGGATGCTCCAATTGTTTGTAGACCGTATGACTTGCATAGCTTAAATATCTTGAATATATTAGGTGTTGTAGGAGAGATTTCTGATATAGAATCTATTAGGGCTTAGCCCCATTTTACCTTTTTTGTCTCTCCTTTATATGGCTTGATGGGGTCTTCCAATCCTTTGTGTTTTCTAGGAGGTTGCCCTTTTCCACTCTTTGAAAAAGTAAATTTGTTTATATGATTAGGGAAATTAAAAAAGCTTAAAATATCATTTTTATTGTTGCAAGTGCATCACTGGAAATGGATGCTGATAGGGTGAAAAATATAGGATAATTCAATAGATTACTTGAGCAGATCAAATTTTGCACTAATTTCTTAAATAGCAACAATTATCTTGGAGCTCTTGTTTTTATTTATTTATTTGTGTTCTTTTATATATATTAGACCAAAAAAATAAAATATATATATATATATATATATATATATATATATATATATATATATATATATATATATATATATATATATATATATATATATATATATATATATATATATATATATATATATATACATATAGAAGAGTACCCTAAAGGAAAAGGAAGGGAGTACAAGGTACAAATAAGTGCAAAAGGAAAAAACAACACAAGGCACAACACTCCGGAGCGGCCAAGAAAGACATATAGAAATAAGGCCAAAAGGTACCATAGGGAAAAAGCACTCGAACAACAATACCTAAGAGACTAAGGAGAGAGAGGTTACTCTTGAATTGTGTGTGTATGGGTCTTCCACTCGTATGGTTGATAAGAGAGAAGGGAGCACCCCAACCGTGCTAGGTGTACCTACTACAACCATTCAACAATGAAGACCTATAGCTTGAGTGCATTGCAATTTGACTGATATGCATTGTTGGTAATAGGCAATGAACATGGCTAGAGAGTTAACTTGTGATATTCTCCTTTGCAAAGAATCCCATATTGCATCCTTGAAGAGAGCATCAAAATGGTGTTGTAGGTGCACAAAAATCTCAATTGTTAGAGGGACAAAGGTATCCAAGGATAGTTGGGTTGTGAACTAGTCCTCCTTGCACCTAAAAGCAATGGTCATTGTTGTTTCCGCTTGGATGCTTGCCCATGCCAATGCTTGTAGAGGGTTCACCACAACCACATGATGCAAGGGTGTGATGACCATTTGTGAAAGTAACAACATCCGCTCATACTCGATGGATAGGTGGTCTTGGTAGATCCAATCATCACTCAATTTGGACCTAAGCATAGGTAGCTTGTAAGGGCTAATTTATTGTATCACAAACTGCATCATGGACTTTGGTAGGATCCCCACCTCCTACAGACCATAAAAAGTGTATCTCACTCATGTCATATGGAGAGCCACATGTGCATTGGTTGAGAAGCCCTATGAGGGTTGGATATGGATGACCCAACCTCAAACGTAAGGTTATGGTAAAATCCTTATAACTAAATTGGAAGTTGGCAATTAAAGATCAAGCCTGGAGCTATGCTCTAGAGCCTTCTCCCATGCAATAGCCTGAGAAGCACACAAGATTGGAACTCTCAAAAAACTCCCATGCCCCAAAGGAGCACCTTGTTGTTATTATATAATAAAGAGGATCCCCTCAAAAGGAGATACACCCTTAGATTAGATATATGAATTAGTGACATATCAACAAACTACACCTTTAGAGTAGATGCATGGGTTGGTGAAATGTCTATCCTTGTCTTATTTGGTTGATCAAAAAAGTTTAACCAAAAGGAATCTTTGGAGAATCTTCCTATAGAGAGCTTAGAACAACATGGAAGAGGTACTATAAGAAAGATCTTGATAAGAAAACCAAGGGTGGAGAAGATAAAACATTTCTTCAGGAGGGTTGTTATATCTATTTTCAAGGCCTATTTTTTTTGTTTAGACCTCCAAAATTAGGTCTAAAGTTTTCAATATGTTTTCACCTTTTGCACTATCAATGAAAGGCCTCTTTTAGAGACCCCTCAATCTAATGTACTTAGGATATAATACAACATCTCTAAAGATATTACCAAGCCCATTTCCACATGTAGCTAATTTGTCTAGCTAATGGTATTTGTAAAAGACCAAGAAGAGAAATAAGAGAATGGAAGATCACATTGAATGAGTGAAACTCCAAATGCCTAGCATGAGGTTTGGCTTTGATATTAAAAGGAACATATAAGGCTCTTTAGAGACTTCTTAGGAGTCTTCCTAAAATCCATCTTCTTAGAGTGTAAGCTAAGGTAACCAAGAAGTTTCCTTCTAGAAACCCTACTTGGCGTGCAAGCTAAGCTAGCTGGAAAAATTTGCAAGAAGCTTCCTCCTAGAAGTTGCCACTTTTCACACACATTACTTGATACTTGGAAAGTACCAAGTAGCTTCCTAGATGCTTCTAGAATATCCTTTATAACTCTTGGTTAATTTGGCCTATTTGCTACTTTGTTAGTTTTAACTAACTCATCTATAAACTATATTGTTATATATTCTCCCACTACTAGTTGGTGATGTCCTTGTCACCATGGAAGCTTCATACTCTTGGGTGGTTGTTTGTGCACTATGGAGATGAGAAAGAGGCTCCCAAGTGGTATCATAAAGGGGGCACCCTTTCCAAAGGACTTTGTATTCAATATGTTGTTGGCGGCCACATTGATTGTGGCAACGTGCAAGGATACAATCACCTTCATACTCCTCATAATCATTGATAGGGATGGGAGGAGGAAGAGGAGGGAGTTGGACACAAGAGGAAAAGGAAGATGGATTAGAATAAAAGGGTTTCAACTTGGAAATATGAAAGATAGGATGGATTTGCATATGACAAGGTAAGGCAAATCGATAAGCAACAAGAGAATGATTTGAGTGACATCAAATGGACCTATTCAATTAGGAGCAAGTTTATGAACTTGGATATCAAGTGAGAGGGTTAGGTTAATAAAAGAAAGTATGACCTTATCACCAAGTTGAAAGATGAGATCATGATGATGTTGGTCCATGTATTGTTTTTGACAATATTGAACAACAAGGACATGAGATTTGGCTTGTTGTAGGGATTGGAATATCATGGTCACAAACATTGAAGTACAAGGGACATGAGATGGAGGATGAGCAAGGAGGGAATCTAGAACAAGTGGGTCTTGGCCAAAATTAAGGAAGAAAGGAGAGAATCTAGTGCTTGCCTACTTGGAGTTATTGTAGGCAAACTCAATAATTGCAACATATTCATCCTAATTGGTATGGTGGAAGTTGACAAAGACACAAAGCATATCCTCCAAGGTAAAATTTTCATGTTTGGTTTTTCCATCAATTTGAGGATGATAGGCCTTGGACAATGCAAGCTTGGTGTCAAGTAGAGTGCTTGCCAAAATTTGCCGGTAAATCAAGGATCATGATGGGAGATGAGTACATGAGGCATCTCATGATGCTTGAAGATGTTGTCATAGTAGATCTAGACCAATGTGGACCATCCATTGTACCAAAGGTTGGTGCTAAATGGATTTGCTTACTAAGCTTATCAATAAAAGCTATGATTGTTGTATGACCTTGCTTTGTCTTGGGCAAGGATGTGACTAGATCTAAGCTCACGTGTTCCCATTGAGCAGATGAGATGGGAAGTGGTTGAAGGAGTCCAATCAATTTTACTAGCCTTGTTGCATTGGTAGCTCTCACAAGAGTCACCAAACTCTAAAACCTCTCATGACATGTTGGGCCAACACCATTGGCATTGTAGGGTAATTCAGGTCTTGTCCACACTCATGTAATAAATGATTGGTTAGTCATGGGCTTCTTGAAGGTGCACAAGTTGTATATCACCCTTGGTTGAAATATAGATCCGGTTCTCACAAAATAGATAGCCTTCCTTGAAGTTGTTGTATTCCTTTTCATGTGATGCAAGACAACCTTGTACCATCTAAAAGAAGAGATCTTGTTGTAAAACGGTCCTAGACTCAATTTGGACTTTTGAATCAATTGACACTACCAAAATTGGTGCCGTGATGAGAAGCAGAGTCTCCAAATCAGGTCATCATGATAGGGTATCAGAGATGAGATGGAACCTACTGGGTTTGTACTCAAATTTGATGTCAAAAAGCTATAGTTGTTCCTCCCATTGATGATGTTGACTCTTCATATGCTCCAAATGTAATATTTGCAACAAAGGTTTGTGATCAATTTGCATGATCACTTGTTTCCCTAAGAGATAATGTCTCCATACTTTGGTGGCATATGTCATTGCTAGTTGTTCTTGATCTTCCTTTCTATGGCATTTAGTCGGTGAGTAATAGGATGTAACCTCTCTGGAAATTCTTATTGCAACATAACTCCAATGGTAAAGTTAAAAGCATTGAAATCAACCACACAAGATAGTTGAGGATCAGATGGTTGAAGAATGGATCTTGAAGATACCATATGTTTCAACTTTTGGAATGCTTCTTCATGCTTGGTGGTCCATTGAAAGCTTGAGGTCTTCTCTAAGAGATTGGTCAATTGTGCAGCAAGTGAGCATACTAGTGGATGAACCGTCAATAAAAACTTGCCAATCCATTAAATGCCCACATTTCTATGGCATGCTTTGGAGTAGGCCAATCAATAATGGCTTTGATTTTCTCCTTTCCCATCTTCATCAACTTTGATGAGACCTTATAACCCAAGAAGGTAACTTCCTTCTACCAAAAGGCACACTTTGACTTCTTGCAATGAAACTCCCATTGACTTAGTCATCTTAGTACTTCTCACACGTGATTCCTATGTTTTGCCTCCATCTTGTTATAATTTAAAATATCTTCCAAGAACACCACCATGTACCAATCTAATAGCCCATCCAACATCTAATGCATTTGATCCATGAAGATTGCCAGAGCATTAATGAGCCCAAAAGGTAGAACTTTCCATTCAAAATGCCTATATCTTGTGCAAAAGGTACTCTTTTGCACATCCTTTGTATTAATGGAAATTTACCAAAAGCCACTTTGGAGATCCAACTTGGAGAAGTATCATGCTCAACTCAATTGATGTAGCAAATCATCAATTTTAGGCAAGGGATATGCATTCTTCATTGTTTGTTTATTGAGGCCATAATAAGCAATACAAAAGTGAAGTCTTCCATCCTTCTTTGGGACAAATAGTAGTAATTTTTCCCAAGGAGATGTACTATATCATAAAAAATTATTTTCCAATATCTTCATCAGTGTTGTTTGAAGCTCTTCTAACTCCTTTGGTGAGAGCCAATAGATTGGTCTACTCATTAGAATACTTCTTGGCAATAACTCAATCTTGAAGTGCATACAATGAGCGGAGTGTAACCCCTTCGGCAAATTATCCAAAAACACATCTGTAAACTCTTGAACTATTGATTAACCATTGCTTGATGGGACTTTTGGCGCTCATTAGATTCTTCATGCACAATCAACTTGCTCAATATCACAAAAATAAGAATATCTTCCTCCAAATCTTGCTCTATGGTTGCTTTACTAACAAAATTTCCATCTTGGGATTGATTATTGTTAGGTGTTGTACTTAAAGGTGCCAAAAAACACAATCAATAATTCTTACCTTGTTGTTGTACTTGAATTTGTTGTTGGGTCTAATCAAATTGAACCTTATGACCTTCAAGCCAAGGAAAACCTAAAATGACATTATAGTGTGGAGGTGCCACTAAAAACCACATACACTTCAAATACACCTTCCCAATCTTGAATATAACAAGATGTGAGATACAAAATGTAGATCAATGTCTACCATTTGCAATCATCAATCTATTTCCAATTATTGGCTTGATAGAAATACCAAATTCCTTTGTCAATTGCATGAGTATACAATTCTTTGAACTTCCCAAACCAACCAAATTTTTACAAACACAATCAAATATCATACCTTGTAAGTAAAGTAAACTTGCATAGATTGAGCCTTCAATCTCATCAAAACTAAGTTCCCAATAGGTGGCTCAAATTCTCCTATTAGGATTCTTTGTTTCCTTGATCATAATGCTACATAACTCCATTTGGGCAATTTGTTGAGGTTGCTCATTTTTTAGTGTGCATTTAGTAAGGCAATGTCCAATTTGGTGAAAATAAAAGCAACCACCATTTTGTCCCAATCTTTTTGCATCTATAGTACCAAGTGGTCTGTTGGATACCATCAATCTCCATTGGTGCCGTCTTCTCTACTCGTATATAGTATGGTGGTAGGTTCTATGAAGATCAAGGTCAAGATCAAGTTGTTATAACCAAGAAATCAAAGTGCTAAGCAAACTATATGCCTTCCTCCAAGTGTTTGGGCTCCCACATGGTCACTTCCAATTTGGTGCATGACTTTAAGCTCCTCACAAATTGATTCAAAGCTTCACCTTCTAGTATATCTAGAATTTTCATTATGGTGTTCTAGAATTGAATGATGTACCTTCTCATAGACCCATTCTCTTTAAGTTCTACCAATCTTTCTTGTGCAACATTTATAGCTTGGAATCTCCCAATTCTTGTGCTCTTGAATTCTTCCCATGTCAAGATTACTGCAAAAAACTATCATTCAACTTGCTCTACTTGGGATTACCACCATAGTTTTGCCACTCCATTCGATTGGCTTGAAGCCAAGAGAATTTGTCTTGGTTTATCTTGAAGATTTGTAGCTTCAAAATAATGTTCACAATCAAACACAAAATTCTCCACTGCACCCATAAGATTCTTGCATGCAAATACCTTGGGCTTTGGAAATCAGATTTTCTCTTTGCCTTCTCAAAATGGTGCTCTCTCTACATGCTCTTGTTGTTGATGGTCTTTTTCTTCCAACAATCAAGTAAGGTGCTCAATTTGTAATTGCATAGCAATGATAATTGGGCATTGCCACCATGACTACTACTCTAACAAACTATCTATAATTTTCTAAGTTAACTTGTAGATGCAACACATCCACCGTTCTCCATAAGTTACAATCTGAAGTATCAAGGGTTCATCAAACAAGGTGATTGCATTTAGAAAATTTTACCTAAAGCATGAGCTGATGAACTATGTGAAATGATGCTTGGGTAATACATGAATACAAAAATCCCAATGGTTTGGGGAAAATGGATTTGGTGGTCCATAAATTCCGTCCATGCCATTCTTGCTTTGGTACCAATGTAGAAGACCAAGGAGAGAAATAAGAGAATGAAAGATCACATTGGAACTCTTGAAAGAGAGAAACTCCAAATGCCTAACATGAGCTTGGGTTTTGGTATTTACAAAGAATATACAAGATTCTTGAGAAGTTTCTCAAGAAATTTCCTAAAAGATGTCTTCTTAGAGTGTAAGCTAAGCTAACCAAGAAGTTTCTCAAGAAACTTCATTCTAGAAGCCGTCTACTTGGTGTGCAAGCTAAGCTGGTTGGGAAGTTTCCTAAGAAGTTTCCTTCTAGAAGCCACCTACTTGGCATGAAAGCTAAGCTAGCCGGGAAGCTTCCTCCTAGAAGTCACCACTTGGCATACACATTACCCAATGCTTGGATGGTACCAAGTAGCTTCCTAGATGCTTCTAGAATATTCTTATAATTCTTGGCTAATTTAGCCTATTTGCTACTTTGTTAGTCTTGACTAATTCATCTTTAAACTCTACATTGTTATAGTATTTCATCCACAAGAGAGTATCCTAGCTTTGTCAAGTAAAGGTGCATCAATGAGGATGTTGGTAAGGTGTGAGTGTGCATACGCTCACAAAGATACGCTTGAATCTTCCTAGAATCTAGTGATACAAAGTCAATAAACTTGGGAAGTTATGGACGTGCAAGGCCTAGCAATAAGTTGCAAGCCAAACAAAGATATGATTAGAAGGCATAAGTACCAAAATCCATTATCATGATAAGTCCCAACAAAAAAGCACACACCTCATGTAAAAACCTATCCGTTAAACAAGGGATCATTAGGGTACATGCTCTTATATATGTTGTTAGTGTTGATGGACTCTTGTTGTATGAGCCCACATCCGCCCATGACTATGGGAAGACTATCTACGGCCTACACTCATATGAAAGATGTGAGAGCAAGCATTGCCCTAAGAGAATGGAGAAAGAGTGGAGGATGGGGCTATGAATGGAGCTTCGTCAATCATAATACAAGTGTGCAAATAAGTCATGACTTGAAGTTTAGATGAGTTTAGATGGAAAGAAAATTCTGTTAAGAAGTGCAATAAATCATATATTTTTGCAATAAAACATAAGGATTTATTTATTGAAGAAAATTGGAGATAATCTATTATAATTTTAATAATTTAACTCCTACTTAAGAATGATGAGTTACTTCTTACCTTAGAAAGGACATATGCATAATTGGTGATCACTTTGTTTAATCGGATTCTTATTAAACTTACTAATTCTAGTTTTTTATTTCCAAAAAATATTTTATATATTTTGAATATTTTAAGAAATTTTAGCAATTTTAGAAAACTATAAAAAGATTTAGATATAAAATCTTGAATTTTGCAGCGATATTACATTTTATAAAAGTAGATTATATATATATATACTATTGGACTTAGCTCCAGTTTACCTCGTGTTTTATCATTGTAGGGCTTGAGGGGGGTTCCTCGTCCTATCCTACGCGTCGCCCTTGAGTATATATAGGCTGATGCGGCATTCATGCACTCCGACTACAGTGCTGTTTGGGTCTTCTCATCCTTCTTGTTATCCTTGCGCGTCGCTTGTTCCAATACAATGCTGTTACGTATTATTGTCTAACCAGGAAGCAAGAAACCGTCGATCACCAGTGCATGCACTTATTGACGACCAGGCAATCGGACGTAGGTTAAGGAGCTCCCGTCGGGGATCTCGAATCCAAGGTGACCAATCACAATGTAGTTCACAATGCCGCGTCAGAGAAATGCATGCCTCGTTTCCCTTCAACGCCTGACGGATAGCGGTTATGAGCATGTTCACTTCAGAACTCCTTGTTGCTTATTATTCCTTTTCTTTACTGATACTTTTAATGGGAAATAAAAGTCGCAATCCTGTTCAGGAGATCCTTTACTTCAACATCCGATATCGGGACGTGCACTCCAGGATTATCGATTATTGCCAACTGACCACGTACATGGACAAGAATGGAAAATAATATTGGTGTAATTCAATCAATGAATACAATACTGGAGGTAATAATAATTCCATCCCTTAACGATGCATCCTTATTATTTCCATTCGATATATACAATTCTATTACTTTAAGTTTGACTTTATAGCCGAATTTCTAAGTATGATATGACTGAGGAGTACCTTTAGGGTTGTTATCATAGAAAATAAAGACAACATGTATCTTAGGTTTCCTATCATGAAATGTCTATCGGTCTAATTAAATATTAAATTTTAAATAATGCGGTTAGGAATATCATCCAGATGCCTTAGGAGGCATTAATCAATCCATATCCATAACATAACGATAGTTATGTCGTTTCTAATTTTGACTTCCTAAATATGATATGACCCAGGAGCTGATACTAAGGACAAATGACCCAGATTTACTCTAATTTAAAATTCTATCGATCTACTCAGACATTAATTATAACTCAATATCGTTAAAATTTTATTTAAATATTCTAATCAGATGATGTGAGATAACAATAACTATATCATTTCTAATTTGGATCCTCTAAATATGATATGACTCGGGATCTGATATTAGAAACAAAATGATATCAGATTTCCTCTATTTGAAAAATCTATTCAGCATTAGTTAATAGAAGATGTCGTTAGGAATGTCATTTGAATACTTTCTTGTGATTGATATAAGACAACCATAATTATGTCTTCTATAATTTGAGTCCCTAAATACGATATGACTCGAGAACTGATATTATATATAAAGTGACCCCCGATTTACTCTAATTAACAAGTCTATGGATCTACTCAGACATTTACTAGTACTATAAACATCGTTCGGAAATCATTTAAATACTTTGATAGCTGAATCCATCCATTTCGGTATGATTAAATTGATAAAAATCTTGACCACTATTGAATTTCAACTTGAAATAAGATATAAACGGAGAGCTCATGAGTTACAAACTCAATTGCTTGCCAATCTTGTTAAATAAGATACTGGTGGCATGAAATACAAAACAATATACAATGGATGAAAGTCACTGATAACTGAACTTGGAGATCGTCCTTACTTTTAGACGAGAGCTCATAGTTAAAGAATTCCTTTATGAACATCTGAGTGTAATTATGGGTTTTCAAGTTAACCACGATCGGTTTACGAATAACACTTCTTTTCTCATAACACAGTCACCATGTGAACGAAAGTGTAAGAGGATGCAAATGAGACATTCATTTTCTACTGCTAACAATTAGAGGACTGAACTTATTCGCGGTAAAACCTCTTGAAGTGAGGATTATCTTCAAGCGATTTTTCTTTGGCCTCATGTCGGGTTTACGGTTATTTCTTACATATACAGAATATGACGATTATTTGCTAAGTTTCAACACACATATATAGAGTCAAAAGTAAATTCACCGACCAGCGCAACAAGACAAAAAAAATTCCACACTTACCATACTTACTGAAAAAAGGCGACCGCGTAGGAAAAATGAAGGATGGGAAGACCCCATCAAGCCGTACAATCAAGCCGTACAAGGGAGAGACAAAAAAGGTAACATGGGGCTAAGCCCCAATAGATTCTGTATGAGAAATCTGCCCTACCGCACCTAAGATATCCGAGCTATGCAAGTCGTACGGTCTACACACAACTGGAGCATCCGAAGAAACATCACCTAATGTGATTGCTCTCCTATGGATTGCACCAGCCACTGCCCTCTGTAGAGCAATGGATACACGCTGTCTAAAGTAAGCTACAAAGTATGAGAGTGAGAGTGGTACCCCTGCCGCCTAACATGATAAGCTCTCGCGCACTCCCTGACAAATGTGTCAAATGCCGTGTCCATCACTCCATATAACTCCAAGGCTAGAGGAACAAAGAGGTGACCTCACTGCATGCCCCTATACTTAGAGACCTTGCGACCTGCTGCTGCACTCGCCGCCCATGCAGGGGGATGGGTAATCACTCCCTCCGAAACTGTATCTCGCGTAGGGTCCGTCACCACGACATCCGCTACTGTCACTTACTTGGGAGCTCAAATCTTTGTCATAAAATAGAGACTATGACGATTATATGCTAAGTTTCAACACACATATATAGAGTCAAAAGTAAATTCACCGACCAGCGCAATAAAGATTCGCACTTTTCCGTAACTACTTGGGAGCTCAAATCCTTGTCATGAAACGCTCCATCTGTGTGTTTGTGTCGAGTGCTTCATCGAGCACGTAGGGCTGCGAAAGACAAGGGATCCTACCTAGAGGTGCGCAGCAGTAACTTCGTGGTTCCGGAGGAGACTTCATTGGTTTCTGCAAACTGACCTTTTGCAACGTGGGACAATATCAGCGGTAGAGATTCCGTAGGTTCTGGAAACTTTTTTGACTGCCATATAACGACAGGCACTGTTTGAGAGATGCAGACACGATTCTGACAGATTCCCGGACAGGTACATCTTGTAAAGTTTCTCGTTCAAGTCCTATTCGCTTAGCAAACTGTTGAGAAAAATCCCACATGACTTACCGTGGAGCTCTGCGAACCAGACAGTCACAGTGGCTCCTCAAATGCTCTCTAAGGGGTCTTTTCCCGTTACTTTTGATTCTTCGATTTAGTCTAAAAGCAGCCAGACACCTTTGACAGGAGCAATATTTTACGACAAAAGAGAGTACTAGCGAGTGATTCTTACCGTATTGGATCAAGTTTATACCAAAATATTTTGGAGTATTCATTCCTCTCATTAAGTTACTGCACCTAATACAAAAAAGTGCTGTCCAATTTCTTCTCATTTTTCTCCAATCCTAATCCTGGCACGTCATACAAAAGACTTCTCTCCCTTTGTTGAAATAATCTCATTTGAATAGTACCTAAATTTCATGAAAACTCATCAACCCTTGCTTTCAAGGGCCTGTTTAAAAGTTAAAAGGATACTTCTAACTTTGTTTGGATTACCATGTTAGACGTCATGGTACCATTTTCACTCTCATTCTTTCTATTCATTTTTACTCTCGTACTTTACTCTTATCCTTCATTTTTTTGTGGTCGTCCTTTTTTATTGTATATTTTAAATCATTTGAATCTATTATTCTATAGAGAGTAGTGACTGGTGTAATCCAGAAAAGAACAATCACGTTAGATAATATTTTTTAGACTATTTTTATTGTTTATAGACCTTAAAACTTTCATAACTGGGATATCTTAGGTGTTCCAAGATTTTTCATGGAAACTCAATTGGTGCTTACCTGCTTATTTTACATATTTTGTCTCACCCTTGTGCGGTTTGATGGGTCTTCCCATCGTTAGTGTTTTCTATACGATCGCCTTTTTCACTTTGTTTAAATTTACTTCTATACCTGAACCAAAGAAGTTTCCGTTACAGAAGGCCCACTATACGCGAGGTGGTCGGGTATTTCAGGTACTCGGAGATTCGACTTTTTCACCGTACCCCACGTGGGTGGCAAAAGCCCAAACCCGAGTGTACCGGAAAGATGAAATGTTTTTACTCGGTGGGCCCCGCATGCATGGAAAATACGTGGGTTGGTTCTTTTTGTTGCTTGATGAGTTCGCATTGCTTCGCATGAGCTTACCGTATACGTATACGGTAAGCGCCAGATACGTATAATCGATCAACCCATTTAGTCGGTGAGCATGAACCCCGAACAGTTGCTGTGGGAGCTTCCGCGCCTCTCCCTGCGCAGGGAAAGAAAACAAATAAGCCAACCAAAAGCATAAGGCGACCGCATAGGAAAAACGAAGGATGGGAAGACCCCATCAAGCCGAAAGGGGAGAGACAAAAAAAAAAGAGACTCTATTGGAGTTAAGCCCCAATAAAGTCTATATGAGAACTCCGCCCTACACAGAGAAATCTATATGAAAAATCTGCACGCATCTAAGATATCCGAGCTAGGCAAGTCGTATGGTTTACACCAAATTGGAATATCCGAAGAAACATCACCTAATATGATTGTTCTCCTATGGATTGCACCAGCCACTGCCCTCAGTAGAGCAATGGACACATGCTGTCTTAAATATATTACAAAGTATGAGAGCGAGAGTGGTACCCCTGGTGCCTAACATGATAAGCTCTCGTGCACACCCGGACAAATTTGTCAAACACCGTGTCCATTACTCCATATAACTCCAAGGTTAGATGAACAAAGAGGTGACCTCATTGCATGCCCCTATACTTGCAACCTGCTACTGCACTCGCCGCCCATCCTGGAGGATGGGTAATCACTCCCTCCAAAATTGTATCCAGCGTAGGGTCCAAAACCACGACATTGCTACTATCATCTGATCATCTTGGACCAAGTATAAGTCTGCCTTAACACATGTCGTCTGCAAAGCATACAAACGCTCCATCCAAGCCAAGTATCCACTCTCTTGTGCCATAACAAATACTATGTCCCTAATGGCATCATGGGTAGCTATCCTCTATCCTCCAAAAGGACACCGTGTCATGTGGACCGCTGTTGCATCTAGTGTAGAACCACACTCACAAGTGAGTAATGAAGATGCAGATAGGTGGACCAAACCTAGGCAAAACCTCATCGCTATGGAGAAAGTAGTTGGTGCGAGTTGGAATGCTCTAATGCACGATCGAGCTAGGATCCAAGAGCCTGCACCCTTACTGGAGCCAGAGTGAAGATGTGCTCTAGTAGCTTGAGGAATGGACATGTCAACTAAGAGAGAATGTAGCGTACGCTCACATTGTCGCTCCATCAAGGAAGACGGTAAACCTCTAGTCCAGTCTGACAATAGTGAAGCAAAAGGTATAAAATCCTCTCATGCCAAAAGGAGGAAAAATGGTTAAACTTTAGTGCATTATAGCAAGAAAAATTTGGCCATTATTTATTGTTGGTTAAAAGACTAGTTGCCTTTTATAAATCTATATTAGCAATGGGTAACAAGTGGTCAAGTTTATAAATAAGTGATAATTTGACAAATAAATTGATAAATAAGTGACAATTTAACACTAGATATCCAGAGGTGTAAAAGAGGTTGCTGTGAATAGCCAAAAATCCATTCAAAATGGCTATAAATAGAACTTCCTTATTTTAACCTTACCTAAAAATATATGATATAGAAACAAAGGCACAAGTGGGACAAAGTTTATTTAATTTTAGTTGACTGTCTTTCTTAGTTGAAGCGAGGAAAGAAGAGGGAGTACAAGGCTCAGACAAGTACATTAAAGGAGAAAAAGCACAATGCCCGAGAAAGGAGACCAAAGCTTTAAGCTTTAATGATAGCCAACGTTAAGTCATACATTAGGGGTTTCAGAAAGAAAAAAGGCTACCGCGTAGGAAGAATGAAGGATGGGAAGGCCCCATCAAGCAGTACAAGGGAGAGACCAAAAAGGTAACATGGGGCTAAGCCCCATGTTTCAGAAATAGTTTTGGCATATATCTATAGTATAAATAATATATGTCTATGTGATAAGTAATATATGAACTGTGTAACGAGATGAGGTGCTAATAAATGAACGCCTCATAATTGTGTCTATGTGCATTTAGTGCAAGATACGTTCAATTATAAAAATCCAGCGCAATACTATGGATATTTAGGATTGGCATATTGAAATAAATTATTGTCCAAAGAGGTGAGGTTGCTTCTTGAGAGGGTTGCCACTTTTTTTGGTGGGTGATTCTTAGAGTGGGATTTATGAAAATTCTTGGCAGATCCAAAATACCACTCTCAACTATTCAAATTCAAATTCACCATCTATGTGCAAATGCTCTTGTCAATAAACTAAACCAGCGGGTTTTGTAGTTTCTCATTAGTGTGGTGGTTCATTTCCATAGATTAGTGCGGCAAGGGAGATAGTGTGGTTTATGGAAAATGATCCAGGTCACCCTACAACAACCAAGAAATTGATTGAAGGTCAAGGAATTTTACTAAAAAGTGCAACAAAAATTTAGCAATAGGAGATCAAGTACCTAATTGCAATGCAAGCTCACATCTGGATGCAGAACCAACAAGCAACAACGGGCCAACTAACGGCTATAGGTGCCATCAAGCAATGACAGGAAAAATCCCATTTAATCATAAATTAACACATTACTAAATTAACCCATTATGGGTGGCAACCAGTGCCGACCAGATTCATCCTAAACCAGGCACTTTCTTAACACTAAATTGTATTTAATGCTTTATATTGTGCCAATGGAAAAGTCCATATCCCATATTTCCTATGAACCACCTATTATAGAGTTTGCTAATAATAAGGAACTTGGTTGAAAGTCCGTAGTTTGTCCTTTTCTTCCTCCAGCCCCGCACTCCATATTGATTTTATCAATGCTTAGTAAAAACTTATATGAAAATATACAAGATTTTGGAAAACTATTTCTGAAACTCTTTATTATCTAAAGAATCTATTAAGTGATAATTGTTTTAAGGGTATAAGTACCTATGGAGTATATGCAGTTAAAGTGTACTAGACAAGGAGCTCCCACTATTGCTAAAGGTCCATGTAGATCCAATGCATAAGAGTATTGGAGTATGTTCAAGGTATGAGCATGCTAATCAAAACTATTATAGCTCCTCTAGCTACAAAGATCATAGCCTTGCCTCCTAAATAGTATAATTAATGGTCTTCCTTGACATAGTGGGAATGGCAATTGCTCTCTTGCTTGTATGGTTACTCATGCTAAATACTTAAGTCTATAATATCATAATGTACACATTAGTCTCTAGTAGTATATTATGGTGGTATTGAGTGAGTTACAACTAGCTGAATTTCATAATGACTAAGTTAGAAATATCTCTAATTGAGTTATGGCTAAAGAACAAGAAAAATAAAATACTCTTTTGTCATATTCAATGTGATTTTGTAGTGAATTTCAATTAAAACATATTAGAGTGGTACCTTGAAATTATATAAGAGGAATTTTATATTAGTTATATTGGAGTGAGACCTCTGTCTTGGACTTTGTATGGTCAAAGTTACTTAGTAATATAGGGGATGATAGAATCATGGACTATGCATAATCAAATTGACTTAGTTTAAAGAAGTTTAATCCCCGTGCATGATGCACATGGCAAAAAGAACCCATGAGGATATTATGTATACATGCATCATCTCCATCCTTGCTTGTTGTCCAATCTCCAAAGGCAATTCCATCTATCATCCCTAGAGGTATTTTGGGGATGGGGACTACACTACTACTATAGGTACCTATCCTACTATAATAGGCAAAAATAATCTTTTAAAGGTAAGTAAGATGTCAAAATCCTATTGGCTTAACCAAGTCATGTGTTCTTTGGGAATAAAGGTAAGTCAATATAGATTTGATTTAATAGTGGAATATTTTGTAACTTTAATTTAAGAAAAAATCCTAGGATATATAATTGTAAACTTCTTTCACGCTCACCTTTCTCAAGAATGTAATTTTTTTTCCATTTTTCTACTTTTGTTAGGGAGAAAGAAGCATATTATTATGTCTAGGAAAGAAACTACTCATTATGTTATTATTTAGCTTCATCCTTGTGTATGTTAATGTATGAAGAAGATGGCCCTATAGACCTTTACTGCCATCAACCTTCAACTTGGAAGAGTCATCTCTCAAGAGGAAATTTTTTTCATGCACTTTGAAATTGATATTTTGTGGTTATGTGTCTAAATGGAGCATATCTTTATCATGGTAGAAGCAACTTCTCAAGCGCATTCCATTGTCACAGAAATTATAGCATTTAGAGGTCTTTGTTGCATCTTTTCATTCTAGTAAATGAGGCTTATACCATCAAGACTGTCAAGTCAATGTATGTGTGTGTGTGTGTGTTTGCTCTTTGTATGAATGTCTAGCTACTTAGTCACTTAGTTGTGAGGAATCTTGACATGGAGGTGTAAGCATTGGAGTGAAGGAATCATTCATGTGGAACAAAAGGGTGGATCTCTAGGTTCTCTACATAGGTCATGAATGCTATCATAATGGACTTTAATAGGCTTGGTATCATTAAGTAATCAAAATTGGGAAACCGAGTAGCTTGAGCCATTCTAATCTCCTATAAAGTAGTGCCTCCTAAGAAAGATGAAACATTATGTCAGTTTTGTAGACATTAAAATGATTGGACCCTCAAAAGATCTTACTCCCTTTTAGTTTGTGGATTCTAAGACACTCTTTGTAAGACACCCTAATACTGCCAGTCTTGTATGACACAAACTTTGTGAGGTGACTACGGATCATAGTACTTATGAATGTCTTGGTGGCAATAATTAGGAATTTGGTTGGGCAACAAGAAGGTGAAGAAATTCCAAGGTGAAGTGATCTTTGTTACAAATGAACCATCACAATCAGGAATCCTCTAGATTAAATCTATGATGGACATGATTATTGGTGATTTTCTCTTTTTGTAGGGAACTAGAGGTGGTAACTTTACACTCTTATGGGAATGACTTTGCCCAAGAGGTTAAATACAAAACAATAGATTGTCTGCATAGTGATACTATATCTTCATTTTTAGTTATTCCAACCCACATCCTCAAGAGAACAACATTTTTTTTTATTGTTTATACTTTAAGTATGTTGACACTAGGTTGTCACAACTTCCATGTAAAGACTTATTGACCAAAGATTCCTTACCTATGTAAACTTAAATAAAATATAGATTTTACCACTATACTTACTTTAGGAATTTTGGTAAGTATAAAGGCATGGTTTAGAAGAGGAAAGCAATTAGATAAATAACATAAGAATCAATGATCCTCATGTCAAATAATAAATCAATAAGAAAGGAAAATACACTTGATCTTAGGTAAAGGCCAAGAAAGACATCAATCTTAGGTGAGCTTGGAGCATAAAGTGAGTGAGTGAATGACGCTTAAGGATTGCTATATTTGAATGGTAAACAGTGAGATTTTCTATTTGCAAGTACTATATTATAGTTGCCTATCTTGGAGGAACCTCTAACTCTAAAAGATCCTCTTGTGAGTATAAGAGAAGGACCTGTGAGCCGCCTGTCTCTCACTCAGAATGAACCCTTGATGGCTATTATGTGTAAAAGACCAAGACCAAGGAGAGAAATAGGAGAACGGAAACTCACATTGGGACACTTGAATGTGGGAAAACTCCAAATGCCTGACATGAGCTTTGGCTCTTGTATTCATAAGGATCATACAAGGCTCTTGAGAAGCTTCTCAAAAAGCTTCCTTGAGTTGCTTTCTTGGAGTGCAAGCCAAGTTAACTGGGAAACTTCTCAAGAAGCTTCCTTCTAAGAGCTGCTTACTTGGCGTGCGTTAATTAGAAGCTTCTAGAAGCTTCCTTCTAAAAGCTACCTACTTGGAGTGCAAGCTAAGCTAGCCGGGAAGTTTCCCAAGAAGCTTTCTAGATACTTATGGAATATTCTAGGCTAATTTGTCTTATTTGCTACTTTGTTAGCCCTACTAACTTTGTCGCTAAACTCCATATTGTTACATATTCTACTAATTGGTGACGTCCTCATTGCTAGTGAAGCTTCAAACTCCTGGATGGCCAATTTTGCATTTTGGAGATGAGAAAGAGGTTCCCATGTGGCATCATGAAGAAGATACCCTTTCCAAAGGACCTTGTACTCCATATGTTGTTGATGGCCTTGTTGAATGTGGCGACTCGTAAGGATATGATCAACTTTGTACTCCTCATGATCATTGATAAGGATAGGAGGAGGGGGAGGTTGGACTCAAGAGGAAAAAGAAGAGGGGTTAAGAACAAAGGGTTTCAATTTGGAAACATGAAAGATAGGATAGATGTGCATATGACAAGGCAAGGCAAGTTGATAAGCAACAAGAGAGACAATTTGGGTGACATCAAAAGGTCCTATCCAATGAGGGGCAAGTTTATAAACTTGGGTATCAAGTGGGAGGGTAGGTTACTAGAGGATAGCATGACTTTATCACAGACTTCAAAGATGAGATCACAACAATGGTGGTCCGCATATCATTTTTGACAATTTTGGGCAACAAGGAGGTGAAATTTGGCTTGTTGGAGAGATTGGGAGATGGTGGTCAAGAAGGTTGAAGTATGAGGGACCTAAGATAGGAGAGGAGCAAGAAGAGAATCAAGAACAAGCAGACCTTAGCAAAAATTGAGAAAGAAAGGAGAAAATCCAATGCCTCTTTGTTTGGAATTGCTGTAGGAAAATTTTGCAATTGCAAGACATTCATCCCAATGGTATGGTGGACATTGACGCCGGCACGCAACATATCTTCCAAGGTATGATTTTCACATTTGGTTTGTCCATCAGTTTGAGGATGATAGGCCCTTAGATAAAGCAAGCTTTGTAAAATTCCAAGGTTGAGGAGAGAAATAGGAGAATAGAAACTCACATTGGGACACTTGAATGTGGGAAAACTCCAAATGCCTAGCATGAGCTTTGGCTTTAGTATTAATAGATAACATACAAGGCTCCTTGAGAACCTTCTCAAAAGCTTCCTTGAGCCTCTTTCTTAGAGTGCAAGCCAAGTTAATTGGGAAGCTTCTCAAGAAGCTTCTTTCTAGAAGCCGCCTGCTTGGCATGCAAGCTAAGCTAGTTGGAAGCTTCTAGAAGCTACCTACTTGGGGTGCAAGTTAAGCTAGTTGGGAAGTTTCTCAAGAAGCTTTCTAGATGCTTTTGGAATATTCTGGGCTAATTTGGCTTATTCTTTACTTTATTAGCCTTACAAACTATGTTGCTAAACTCCATATTGTTACATATTCCTCCACTGCTAGTTAGTGACGTCCTCATTGCCATTGAAGCTTCAAACTCCTAGATGGCTGTTTGTGCATTTTGGAGGTGAGAAAGAGTTCCCATGTGTCATCATGAAGGGGATACCTTTCCAAAGACCTTGTACTCCATATGTTATCAATGTCCTCGTTGAATGTGGCGATGTGCAAGGATACAATCAACTTTGTACTCCTCATGATCATTGATATGGATGGGAGGAAGAGGAGGTTGGACACAAGAGGAAAAAGAAGATGGTTAGGAACAAAGGGTTTCAACTTGGAAATGTGAAAGATAGGGTAGATGCGCATATGACAAGGTAAGGCAAGTTGATGAGCAACAAGAGAGATGATTTGGGTGACATCAAAGGAGCCTATTCAATTAGGGTCAAGTTTATGAACTTGGGTATCAAGTGGGAGGGGTAGGTTACTAGAGGATTGCATGACTTTATCACCAACTTCAAAGGTGAGATCACGATGATGGTAGTCCGCATATTGTTTTTGACAATTTTGAGCCACAAGGAAGTGAGATTTTGGCTTGTTGGAGAGATTGGGATATGGTGGTCAAGAAGGTTGAAGTATGAGGGACTTGAGATGGAGGAGGAGCAAGAAGAGAATCTGGAACAAGCAGATCTTAGCCAAATTGAGAAAGAAAGGAGAAAATCCAATGCTTGCCTCTTTGGAATTATTATAAGCAAATTTTGCAACTGCAAGACATTCATCCCAATTGGTATGGTAGACATTGACGAGGGCATGCAACATATCCTCTAAGGTACAATTTGCATGTTCAGTTTGTCCATCAGTTTGAGGATGATAGGCCATGGGCAAAGCCCGCTTGGTGCAGAGTATTTGAAAGAGTGCTTGCCAAAACTTCCCGATAAATAGAGGATCATAGTCAAAGATGAGTACACATGGCATCCCATGATGCTTGAAGACATTGTTGAAGTAGATTTGTGCTAAGGTTGGAGCATCCACGGTATCAAAGGTTGGTGCAAAGTAGATTTGCTTACTAAGCTTATCCACAAACACAACAATTATTGTGTGTCCTTGCTTTGTCTTAGGCAAGGATGTGATGAGATCCAAGCTCATGTGTTCCGATCGAGCGGATGGAATGGGGAGTGGTTGAAGGAGTCCACTTGGCTTTTGGTTTCCTGGCCTTGTAATGTTGGTAGCTCTCACACAATCAGATAGACTCTTGAACATCTCGTGTCATGTTGAGCCACCACCATCGGTGTTGGAGGGTACCTAAGGTCTTGTCCACACCCATGTGACTAGCTATGGGTAAATCATGGGCTTCTTGAAGATGCACAAGTTTGAGATCACCTTTGGCTAGAACATAGATCTGGTCCTCATGAAGGCCTTCCTTGAATGAAAAGGTGTTGTACTCCTTATCATATGTTGTAAGATTACCATGTACCATTTGGAAGAAAGAATCTTGTTGTAGAGTTGACTAAAACTCATTTTGGACCTTGACAATTGACACCATCATTATTGCTGTTGTGATGAGAAGAAGAGACTTTAAATCAGGTCTTCATGATAGAGCATTACGGATGACATGGAACCAACCTAGTTTGTACTCAAGTTTGATGTCAAACAATTGGAGTTGCTCCTCCCATCAATGATGTCGACTCTTCATATGTTCCAAGTATAGGGCCTACAACAATGGTTTGTGATCTGTTCACATGATCACTTGTTTCCCCAAGAGATAATGCCTCCATACCTTGGTGGCATATACCATTGCAAGTTGTTCTTGATCTTGGGTAGAGTAATTTCTTTCAGCTGTATTTAGCCGATGAGACACAAAGGCAAGAAGATGTAGTCCATCTGGGATTTTCTATTGCAACACGGTTCCAATTGCAAAGTTAGAAGCATCAAAATCAAACACACACGGTAGTTGAGGATCATATGGTTAAAGAATAGGCCTTGAAGACACCATATGTTTCAACTTTGAGAATACTTCTTCATGCTTGGTGGTCCACTAGAAGCCCAAGGTCTTCCGCAAGAGGTCAGTCAATGGTGTAGCCACATAAGCATAATAATGGATGAACCGTCAATAAAAACTGGCCAATCCATTAAAAACCCATACTTCTATAGCATCCTTCAGAGTAAGCCAATCAGTAATTACCTTGATTTTCTCCTCTTCCCTCTTGATAGTTGAGGATCATATGGTTGAAGACACCATATGTTTCAACTTTGAGAATACTTCTTCATGCTTGGTGGTCCACTAGAAGCCCAAGGTCTTCCACAAGAGGTTAGTCAATGGTGCAGCCACATAAGCATAATAATGGATGAACCGTCAATAAAAACTGGCCAATCCATTAAATACCCATACTTCTGTAGCATCCTTCAGAGTAAGCCAATCAGTAATTACCTTGATTTTCTCCTCTTCCCTCTTGATCTCCTTTGATGAGATCTTGTGATCCAAGAAGGTAACTTCTTTCTGCCAAAAGGCCAACTTTGACTTCTTACAATAAAATATCCATTGGCGTAGTTGAATTAGGCCTTCTTGCACATGATTCACTTATTCTGCCTTTGTCTTACTATGGATTAAGATATCATCCAAGAACACCATCATGTACCAATCCAATAGTCCATTCAACACTCAATGCATCTGATCCATGAAGATTATTGGAGCAGTAGTGAGCCCAAAAGGTAGAACTCTCCACTCAAAATGCCCATACCTTGTGCAAAAAGTAGTCTTTTGCACATCCTTCTTATCAATGGGGATTTGCCAATAGCCACTACAAGTGTAACAATATGGAGTTTAGTGATGAAGTTAGTCGGGCTTGCGAAGTAGAGAATAAGACAAAATAGCCTAGAATATTCTAGAAGCATCTAAGAAGCTTCTTAGGAAGCTTCCCAACTAATTAACTTGCGCCTTAAGCAAGTAGCTTCTAGAAGGAAGCTTCTAGAAGCTTCTAACTAGCTTAGCTTGCACGCCAAGTAGGCGGCTTCCAAAAGGAAGCTTCTTGAGAAGCTTCCTAGTTAACTTGGCTTGCACTCCAAGAAAGTGGCTCAAGGAAGCTTCTTGAGAAGCTTCAAGGGTCTTGTATGCTACCTATAAATACCAAGGCCAAAGCTCATGCTAGGCATTTGGAGTTTTCCCTCATTCAAGTGTCCCAATGTGAGTTTCCATTCTCCTATTTCTCTCCTCGGTTTTGGTCTTTTACATTGGTATCAGAGCAGGAATGGGATAGATGGAATTTATGGACCACCAAATCCACTTCCACCAAACCATTGGGACTTTCATGTCCAGATATTACCAAAGCATCGTTCCACACAATTCATCATCTCACGCTTTGGGCAGGATTTTCTACACATGATCACCGTGTCAAAGGAACCCTTGATAATTCCAGTTGTAACTTATGGAGAACGGTGGACGTGTTGTATCTACGTTTTAATCAACTAGATAAATTGAGTGTAGTAGAATAGAGTAGTAGCAATGGCGGCAATACCGGATGTTATTCTTGCAATGCAACAACAAATTGAGCATCTTACTCGATTGTTGGATGAACGAGACCAGCAACAACAAGAACAGATAGACAGAGCGCCAGTTTGAGATGGAGAAGATCGCATTCGATTTCCAAAACCCAAGGTGTTTGAAGGCAAGAATCTTCCAGGCACAGTGGAGAATTTTGTGTTTGACTGCGAATGTTACTTTGAAGCCACCAATCTTCAAGATGAGCGGAAACAAATTCTCTTGGCTTCTAGCCAATTGGATGGCGTGGCAAAACTTTGGTAGCGATTCCGAGTAGAAAGAGCTGAACGACAAATTGCTCCACCGATTTTGACATGGGCAGAATTCAAGGATGCAATTCTTGGTTGATTTCAAACTATAAATGCCATCCGAGCCGCACGAGATAAATTGGCGGAGTTGAGGCAGATTGGCTAAGTGAGAAGCTACATCACACAATTTCATAACATCATCATGCAAATTCCAGATATCCAAGAAGGTGAAGTTCTAGATTGATTTGTGCAAGGATTGAAATCACGAACCAAATTGGAGGTGACCATGCAGGAGCCACAAAACGTAGAAGAAGCCATGCAATTGGCTGAGCGTTTTGATTCCTTGGTTGCGACAACTTGGTCTCAACCTCGACCTACACAAACCCTACTAGTACCACGAGTGGAAGAACCAGTACCAATGGAGATTGATGCTATCCAACAAAGACCACTTGGCACAGCAAATAAAGAAAGATTACAACAAAATGGAGGTTGCTTTTATTGTCGCCAAGTTGGACATCGCATTGCTAAATGTCCACTTAGGAATGAGCGACCTTGACAAGTTGCCCAGATGGAGTTTGTGGAACAGAATGTTCAGGGAAACAAAAATCCCAGTAGGAGATTTTGAGCCGCCTATTAGGAGCTTGATTAGTTCCAATGGGATTGAAGGCTCGATCTATGCAAGTTTGCTTCACTTGCAAGGTACGATATCTAATCAAGGTTGTAGGATTTTGGTTGATTCTGGAAGTTCAGAAAATTGCATGTCTATGCAAGTAGCAAAGGAATTGGGTATTCCTATCAAGCCAGTGTTTGGAAGTAGTTTGATGATGGCGGATGGTAGAAAGGGTTCTACATTCCGCACCTCACATCTTGTTACCTTCAAGATTGGGAAGGAGTATTTGGAGTGTATGAGGTTTATAGTGGCACCTCTACACTATGATATCATTCTGGGTCTACCTTGGCTTGAACGTCATAAGGTTCAATTTGATTGGACCCGACGACAAATTCAAGTACAACACCAAGGTAGAAATTTCCAATTAGGTTGCCTGGCACCTCTGAGTAAGACGCCTAAGAATAGTCAGTCCCAAGATGGGAAGTTTGTCAAGAAGGTAGCCATAGAGCGAATCTAGAAGGGGGATGAGTCCCAAGATGGGGAGTTTGCCAAGAAAGCAACCATACAGCAAGCTTGGAAGAGAGATGAGTCCCTGGAAGTGAAGTTTGTTAATGAAGCGGCCATAGAGCAAGCTTTGGAGGAAGATAAGTCTGTATTTGCGGTGTGGGTCAAGCCGATTGCACAAGAACAATCTGAGGAGGGCCAAGAGCCTCATCAAGCAATGGTGGATTGGATAGTTCAAGAGTTTGCAGATGTGTTTCCGGATGATCTTCCAAAGGGATTACACTCTGATCAAGGTATGCCCTTCAAGATCAAGTTATTGCCAGGGAGTACTCCAGTGAGTAGACCAATCTATCGGCTCTCACCAAAGGAGTTGGAGGAGTTGCAAACAACACTTACAGAGTTGTTGGAGAAGGATTTCATACGACATAGTACCTCTCCTTGGGGAGCACCGGTACTATTTGTTCCAAAGAAGGATGGAGGACTTCATTTCTGTATTGATTACAGTGGACTCAATAAGCAAACCGTGAAGAATGCATATCCCTTGCCTTGGATTGATGACCTGCTTGATCAACTAAGTGGAGCACGCTACTTTTCCAAGCTAGATCTTTGTAGCGGCTATTGGCAAATTCCTATTGAAGGAGAGGACGTGCAAAAGACTGCCTTTCGCACAAGGTATGGACATTTCGAGTGGAGAGTTCTACCTTTTGGACTCACTAATGCTCCAGTAGTCTTCATGGATCAGATGCATCGGGTGTTGGAGGGACTATTGGATTGGTCCATGGTGGTTTTCTTAGATGATATTCTAATCTATAGCAGGACAGAGGCAGAACACGTGAATCATGTGCAAGAAGTCCTAAAACAACTATGACAGTGGAATTTCTACTGCAAGAAGTCAAAGTGTGCTTTTTGGCAAAAGGAGGTTACCTTCTTGGGTCATAAGATCTCATCAGAGGGATCAAGATGGAAGAAGAGAAGATCAAGGCTATTACTGATTGGCCTACCCCGAAGGATGCCACAGAAGTACAAGCATTCAATGGATTGGCCAATTTTTACCGACGGTTCATCCACTATTATGCTCACGTGGCTGCACCATTGACTGACCTCTTGGGAAAGAACTTGAGCTTCCAGTGGACCACCAAGCATGAAGAAGCATTCCAAAAGTTAAAGCATATGGTGTCTTCAAGACCCATTCTTCAACCATATGATCCTCAACTACCTTGTGTGGTTGATTTTGATGCTTCTAACTTTGCGATTAGAGCTGTGTTGCAACAAGAATTTCTAGATGGACTACATCCTATCACCTTTGTGTCTCGCCAACTAAATACAGCTGAAAGAAATTACTCTGCTTGAGATCTGGAACAACTTGCAATGGTATATGCCACCAAGGTATGGAGGCATTACCTCTTGGGGAAACAAGTGATCATGCGAACTGATCACAAACCATTGTTGCAGACCTTACACTTGGAGCACATGAAGAGTTGGCATCATCAATGGGAAGAGCAACTCCAATTGTTTGACATCAAACTTGAGTACAAACCAGGTCGCTTCCATGTCATCCCCGATGCTCTATCACGACGACCTGATTTGAAGGATCTTCCTCTCATCACGGCGGCACTTACAACGGTGTCCATTGACCCTAAGGTCCATAATGAGTTTCAATCAGCTCTACAACAAGATCCCTTCTTCCAAATGGTACACGGTTGTTTGACAGCATGCAACAAGGAATACAACACCTTCTCCTTCAAGGAAGGCCTTTTATTCCATGAAGACCAGATCTATGTTCCAGCCAAAGGTGATCTTCGACTTGTGCGCCTTCAAGAAGCCCATGATTTACCAATAGCTGGTTGCATGGGAGTGGACAAGACCTTGGGCACCCTCCAACGTCAATGGTGGTGGCCCAACATGACACAAGATGTTCAAGACTTTGTCCGATCATGTGAGAGTTGCCAACGGAACAAGGCCAGCAACCAGAAGCCGAGTGGACTCCTTCAACCACTCGCCATTCCATCTGCTCATTGGGAGCATGTGAGCTTGGATCTCATCACATCCTTGCCAAAGACAAAACAAGGACACACCGCAATTGTGGTGTTGTGGATAAGCTTAGCAAGCAAATCCACTTGGCACCAACCTGTGATACCGCGGATGCTCCAACCTTAGCGCAAATCTACTTCGACAATGTCTTCAAGCATCATGGGATGCCACGTGTACTCATCTCCGACCGTGATCCTCAATTTACCGGGAAGTTTTGGCAAGCACTCTTCCAGATACTCGGCACCAAGCTTGCTTTGTCCACGACCTATCATCCTCAAACTGATGGACAAACCAAACACGCCAATCGTACATTGGAGGATATGTTGCGGGCCTTTGTCAATGTCCACCATACCAACTGGGATGAATGTCTTGCAGCTACAGAATTTGCCTACAACAATTCCAAACAGGCAAGCACTAGATTTTCTCCCTTCTTTCTCAATTTTGGCCAAGATCCGCTTGTTCCAGATTCTCTTCTTGCTCCCCCTCCCTCTCAGGTTCCTCATACTTCTACATTCTTGACCACTATATCCCAATCTCTCCAACAAGCCAAATCTCACCTCCTTGTTGCTCAGAATTGCCAAAAACAATATGCGGACCATCATCGTCGTGATCTCACCTTTGAAGTTGGTGATAAAGTCATGCTATCCTCTAGTTACCTCCCTCTCCCACTTGATACCCAAGTTTGTAAACTTGCTCCTAATTGGATATGACCCTTTGATATCACCCACATTATCTCTCCTGTTGCTTATCGACTTGCCTTACCTTGTCACATGCGTATCCATCCTGTCTTTCATGTTTCCAAGTTGAAACCCTTTGTTCCTAACCCTTCTTCCTTTTCCTCTTGAGTCCAACCTCCCCCTCTTCCTGTCCCTATCAATGATCATGAGGAGTACGAAGTTGATCGTATCCTTGCGCATCGCCATATTCAATGAGGCCGTCGCCAACATACGGAGTACAAGGTCCTTTGGAAAGGGTATCCCCTTCATGATGCCACATGGGAACCTCTTTCTCACCTCCAGAATGCATAGATGGCCATCAAGGAATTTGAAGCTTCACTGGCAACGAGGACGTCACCAACTAGCGGCGGGGGAATATATAACAATATGGAGTTTAGTGATGAAGTTAGTCGGGCTTACGAAGTAGAGAATAAGACAAAATAGCCTAGAATATTCTAGAAGCATCTAAGAAGCTTCTTAGGAAGCTTCCCAACTAATTAACTTGCGCCCTAAGCAAGTAGCTTCTAGAAGGAAGCTTCTAGAAGCTCCTAACTAGCTTAGCTTGCACGCCAAGTAGGCGGCTTCTAGAAGGAAGCTTCCTAGTTAAATTGGCTTGCACTCCAAGAAAGCGGCTCAAGGAAGCTTCTTGAGAAGCTTCAAGGGTCTTGTATGCTACCTATAAATACCAAGGCCAAAGCTCATGCTAGGCATTTGGAGTTTTCCCTCATTCAAGTGTCCCAATGTGAGTTTCCATTCTCCTATTTCTCTCCTCAGTTTCGGTCTTTTACAACAAAGATCCAACTTGGAAAAGTATTGTGCTCCACTCAATTGATCAAGCAAGTCATCAATCCAAGGCAAGGGATATGCATTCTTCACTGTTTGCTTATTGAGCCTACAATAATCAATACAAAAACAAAGTCCTCCATCCGTCTTGGGAACAAATAGTACTAGTGCTCCCCAAGGAGAGGTACTTTGTTGTATGTAGTCCTTCTCCAACATCTCCGTAAGTGTTATTTGCAACTCCTCAAACTCCTTTGGTGAGAACCAATAGATTGGTCTACTCATAGGAGTACTCTCTGGCAATAACTTGATCTTGAAGGGCATACCATGATCAAAGAGTAATCCCTTCAGCAAATCAACCAAAAACACATCCGGAGACTCTTGAACTATCTGATCGACCATTGCTTGATGAGGCTCTTGGCCCTTGTCAGATTGTCCTTGTGCAATTGGCTTGATCCATACCGTAAAAATAGGCATATCTTCCTTCAAAGCTTGCTATATGGCTGCTTCACTATCTAGGGACTTCCCATCTAGGGACTCACTTCTCTTCAAAGCTTGCTCCCTAGCTGCTTTCCTAGTAGACTTCCCATCTTGGGAATCATCCTCCTTCAAGGCTTGCTCTATGGGTATCTTCTTGACAAACTTCCCATCCTAAGACTGACTATCTTTAGGTGTCTTACTCAAAGGTGCCAGACAACCTAATCGGAAATTCCTACATTGGTGTTGTACTTGAGTTTGTTGTTGGGTCCAATCTAATTGAACCTTATGACCTTCAAGCCAAGGTAGTCTTAGAATGACATAGTGTAGAGATGCCACTACAAACCTCATTCACTCCAAATACTTGTTCTCAATCTTGAAGGTAATAGGATGTGAGGTACAAAATGCAGAACCCTTTTTACCATCCACCATCATCAATCTACTTCCAATTATTTGCTTGATAAGAATAACCAATTCATTTACTACTTGCATAGACATGTAATTCTTTGAACTTCCAAAATCAACCAAAATATTATAGCCTCGATTAGATATTATACCTTGCAAGTGAAGCAAACTTGCATAGGTTGAGCCTTCAATCCCATTGGAACTAATCAAGCTCCCAATAAGCTGCTTAAAATCTCCCTTTGGGATTCCTTATTTCCTTGATCATTCCACTCCACAAACTCTATTTGGGCAACTTGTTGAGGTTATCTACTCTTGAGTGTACATTCAGCAATATGATGTCTTAATTGGCTACAATAAAAATAACCACCATTTTATTCCAATTTCTCTCTATAGTGCCAAGTGGTGCCCATTGAATGGCATTAATCTCCATTGGTAGTGTATTGTATCGATAGGTTTTGTGGAGGTGGAAGTCAAGACCAAGTTGTTGCAACCAAGGAATCAAAATGTTTGGCCAACCGCATGGCTTCCTCCAAGTATTGTGATTCTTGCATAGTTACCTCTAATTTGGTTCTTGACTTCAAGCCCCTCATAAATTGATCAAGAGCTTCACCTTCCAATATATATCTGGAATTTGCATGATGACATTATGGAATTGCATGATGTAACTTCTTACAAAGCCAATCTGTTTCAACTCTGCCAACCTATCCTATGCAGCTCATGTGACATTTATAGCTTGGAACCAACTAATCATTGCACTCTTGAATTCTACTCACATCAAGATTGGTGCAACAATTTGTCATTCAGCTTGCTCCACTCAAAATCTCCACCATAGGTTTGCTACTCCATCCAATTGGCTAGAAGCCAAGAGGATCTATTTTCACTTGTCTTGCAAATTGGTAGGTTCAAAATAACATTCACATTCAAACACAAAATTCTCCACTACACTTGGGAGATTCTTGCCTTCAAATAATTTGGGTTTAGGGAATCTGATTTGATCTTCTCCTTCTTGAGTTGGTACTCTCTCTATGTGCTCTTGTCGTTGAAGATCTTGTTCATCCAACAATTGTAAGATGCTTGTTTTATTACTGCATAGCAAGGATAACATCGGAGCATTGCCGCCATGGTCGCTACTCTATCACACCACCTCTAATCTATTTTATTTATTAACACATAGAAGCAACATGTCCACCGTTCTCCATAAGTTATAACCGAAAGCACCAAAGGATCCTCAAATATGGTGATCGTATGTAGAAAATCTTATCCAAAGTGTGAGATGATGAATTTTTTGAAATGATGTTTGGGTTAGTACTTGGACACAAAACTACCAATGGTTTGGTGGAAGTGGATTTTTGGTCCATAAAATCCATCCATCCCAATCTTGCTTTGATACCAATGTAAAATTCTAAGGCCAAGGAGAGAAATAGGAGAATGGAAACTCACATTGGGACACTTGAATGTAGGAAAACTCCAAATTCCTAGCATGAGCTTTGGCTTTGGTATCTATAGGTAGCATACAAGGCCCTTGAGACTTCTTGAGAAGCTTCTCAAGAAGTTTCCTTAAGCCACTTTTTTAGAGTGCAAGCCAAGTTAACCATGAAGCTTCTCAAGAAGCTTCTTTCTAGAAACTACCTGCTTGGGGTGCAAGTTAAGCTAGTTGGGAAGCTTCCCAAGAAGCTTCCTAAATGCTTCTAGAATATTTACTGCTAATTTAGCTTATTCTCTACTTTGTTAGCCTTACTAACTACGTTGCTAAACTCCATATTGTTACAAGCTTGGTGCAAAGTATCTAGAAGAGTGCTTGCTAAAATTTCCCAATGAATCAAGGATCTTGGTTGGAGATGAGTACACATGGCATCCCATGATGTTTGAAGACATTGTCAAAGTAGATTTGCGCTAAGGTTGGAGCATCCATGGTATCAAAGGTTGGTGCCAAGTGGATTTTCTTACTAAGCTTACCTACAAACACCGTGATTACTATGTGTCCTTGTTTTGTCTTGGGAAAGGATGTGATGAGATCCAAACTCACATGTTCCCATTGAACAGATGGAATGGGGAGTGGTTGAAGAAGCCCACTTGGCTTTTGGTTCTTGGCCTTGTTATATTGGCAGCTTCCACACAATTGGACAAACTCTCAAACATCTTGTGTCATGTTGGGCAACCATCGTTGGCATTGGAGTGTACCCAAGGTCTTGTCCACACCCATGTGACTTGCTATTGGTAAATCATGGGCTTCTTGAAGATGCACAAGTCGGAGATCACCTTTGGCTAGAACATAGATCCGGTCCTCATGGAATAGAAGGCCTTTGTGAAGGATAAGGTGTTGTACTCCTTATCACATGATGTAAGACAAACATGTACCATTTGGAAGGAAGGATCTTATTGTAGAGCTTAACAAAACTCATTTTGGACCTTGGAGTCAATTGCCACGGTTGTAATTGCCATCGTGATGAGAAGAAGAGACTTCAAATCAAGTCGTCATGATAGAGCATCAAAGATGACATGGAACCGACTTGGTTTGTACTCAAGTTTGATATCAAACAATTGGAGTTGCTCCTCCCATTGGTGATGTTGACTCTTCATGTGTTCCAATTGTAAGATTTACAACAATGGTTTGTGATCAGTTTGCATGATACTTGTTTCTCCAAGAGATAATGCCTCTATATCTTGGTGGCATATACCATTGCAAGTTGTTCCTAATCTTGTAATTTCTTTCAGTTGTATTTAGTCTATGAGACACAAAGGCAATGGGATGTAGTCCATCTGGGAACTCTTATTGCAATACTGCTCCAATTGCAAAGTTAGAAGCATCAAAATCAACCACACAAGGTAGCTAAGGATAATATGGTTGAAGGATGGGTCTTGAAGACACCATATGTTTTAGCTTTTGGAATGCTTCTTCATGCTTGGTGGTCCACTAGAAGCTCAAGTTCTTCCCCAAGAGGTCAGTCAATGGTGAAACCACATGAGCATAATAATGGATGAACCATCGGTAAAAATTAGAAAATCTGTTAAATGCCCATACTTTTGTAGCATCCTTTGGAGTAGGCTAATCAATAATGGCCTTGATTTTCTCCTCTTATATCTTGATCCCTTTTGATGAGATCTTGTGATCCAAGAAGGTGAATTCTTTTTGCCAAAAGGTACACTTTGAATTCTTGCAATAAAATTTCTATTGTTGTAGTCGTCTTAGGACTTCTCTGATTCACGTGTTCCACCTCTGTCTTGTTATAGATTAAGATGTCATCCAAGAACACCACCACGTACCAATCCAATAGCCTATCCAACACCTGATGCATACGATCCATGAAGACTACTTGTAAAAGACCATGACCAAGGAGAGAAATAGGAGAACAAAAGCTCACATTGGGACACTTGAATAAGGGAAAACTACAAATGCCTAGCATGAGTTTTGGCTTGGTATTTGTAATACCAAGAGCTAGCCATATGATCTAGATGTGAAATTTGGTTTGGTAACATCTAGAATAATGTCATACATGATGGTCAAAATAGATATGATAGAAGTATCACCAAAAGAGTACTACTAGTAGAGCAGAAACCAAAATAGACTTGAGAACCTTAGAACCAATAGCTAGACATATGATTTAAATGTGAGAATTGGTTTGGTAACATCTAGAAGGATGTTACACATGATGGACTAAACAGATCAGAAAGAGATATCACCAAAAGGGGACCTCTACTAATAGAGTAGGAAGCAAAATATGCCAGAAATCTTTGAAGGCAATTTTGGAGGCCTAAACGGACGAATTAGGCCTCAAAAATATGCTAGTTCTCCCCCAACAATGAAAGGCTGGCCTTCTTCTCCTCCTGCTTTGTCTCATCAAGAGCTTTCCAACTGTACCTTACATGATTATGAGATTCCTACAGGAAGATTCCCTAAAAGATTCCCTCCGGTCAAAGCTTGTTTGACCAACCAGATAGGACCTAGACCAGACATGTCACCCATCCAAGTAAGTAATCCAAGGGTGGAGCTTGCTGACATGTCACCTATCTATGTCCCTAATCCTATGGTGGAGCTTTCTTGGAGGAGATCCTCTTTGTCTATGTAATAAAGAGAAGATGCTCCTTTGGGGCATCGAAGGTTTGAGTGTGCAATCTATGTTTTCTCCCTTCTCTTGTCCTCGGAGTATTACAGTGTTTATAGGTAGTATTCAAGGCCCTTGAGAAGCTTCTCAAGAAGCTTCCTCCAGCCACTTTCTTAGAGTGCAAGCCAAGTTAACTAGGAAGCTTCTCAAGAAGCTTCCTTCTAGAAGCCGCCTACTTGGCATGCAAGCTAAGCTAGCTGGAAACTAGAAGCTCCCTTCTAGAAGCTATTTACTTGAGGTGAAAACTAAGCTAGCCAAGAAGCTTCCTAAGAAGTTTCCTAGATATCTCTGGAATATTCTAGGCTAATTTGTCTTATTTGCTACTTTGTTAGCCCTACTAACTTGATAGGCTATGGACAAAGCAAGCTTGGTGCCGAGTATCTAAAAGAGTGCTTGCCAAAACTTCTTAGTAAATCAAGGATCACAATTGGAGATGAGTACATGTGGCATCCCATGATGCTTGAAGACATTGTCGAAATAGATTTGCACTAAGGTTGGAGCATCCAAGGTATCACAGGTTGGTGTCAAGTGGATTTGCTTACTAAGCTTATCCACAAACACAACAATTATTGTGCCCTTGCTTTGTCTTAGGCAAGGATGTGATGAGATCCAAGCTCATGTGTTCTGATCAAGCTGATGGAATGGGGAGTGGTTGAAGGAGTCCACTGGGCTTTTGGTTGCTGGCCTTGTAATGTTGGTAGCTCTCACATGATTAGATAGACTCTTTAACATCTTGTGTCACCTTAAGCTACTACCGTCGGTGTTGGAGGGTACCCAAGGTCTTGTTCACACCCATGTGACTAGTAATGGGTAAATCATGGGCTTCTTGAAGGTGCACAAGTCTAAGATCACCTTTGGCTGGATCATAGATCCGGTCATCATGGAATAGAAGGCCTTCCTTGAAGGAGAAGGTACTCTACTCCTTGTTGCATGTTGTAAGATGACCATGTACCATTTGGAAGAAGGGATCTTGTTGTAGTGATGACCAAAACTTGTTTGGGACCTCTGAGTCAATTGACACTGTTGTAATTGATGTCATGATGAGAGGAAGAGATTTCAAATCAGGTTGACGTGATAGAGCATCAAAGATGACATGGAACTGATCTAGTTTGTACTCAAGTTTGATGTCAAAAGATTGTAGTTGTTCCTCCCATTGATGATGTTGACTCTTCATGTGTTCCAAGTGTAAGGTCTGTAACAATGGTTTGTGATCAATTTGCATGATCACTTGTTTCCCCAAGAGATAATGCCTCCATACCTTGGTGGCATATACCATTGCAAGTTTTTCTTGATCTTGAGCAAAGTATTTTCTTTCAGCCGTATTTAGTTGGCAAGACATAAAGGCAATGGGATGTAGTCCATCTAGGAATTCTTATTGCAACACGACTCCAATTACAAATTAGAAGCATCAAAATCAACCACACAAGGTAGTTAAGGATCATATAGTTGAAGGATAGGTCTTGAAGACACCATATGTTTCAACTTATGGAATGCTTCTTTGTGCTTGGTGGTCCATTGGAAGCTCCAATTCTTCCCCAAGAGGATAGTCATTGTGCAACTACATGAACATAATAATGAATGAACCATCGATAAAAACTGGCCAATCCATTAAATGTCCATACTTATGTAGCATCCTTTGGAGTAGGCCAATCAATAATAGCTTTAATTTTCTCCTCTTCCTCCATCCTTCTTTGGAACAAATAGTGTCGGTGCTCACCAAGGAGAGGAACTATGTTGTGTGAAGTCCTTCTCCAACAACTCTGTAAGTGTTGTTTGCAACTCCTCCAACTCCATTGGTGAGAGCCTATAGATTGGTCTACTCATTGGAGTACTCCTTGGCATAACTCAAGCTTGAAGGGTATACCACAATCGAAGGGTAATTCCTTTGGCAGATCATCCAAAAACTCCTAAACTATTTGATCAACCCTTGCTTGACTCTCTTAGGCTCCTGACTCTCTTCAAATTGTGCTTGTGCAATTGGCTTGATTCACATCACAAAAACAGACCTATCTTCTTCCAAAGCTTGCTTTATGGCTGCTTCACTAACAAACTTCACATCTAGGGATTCACTCCTCTTCAAAGCTTGCTCTATGGTTGCCTTCTTGGCAAACTTCCCATCTTAGGCTCCTCTCCCTTCAAGGCATGCTCTATGGCTACCTTCTCAAAAAAATTCCCATCCTAGGATTGACTATTCTTAGGTGTCTTACTCAAAGGTGCCAGATAACCTTATCAGAAATTCCTACCTTGGTGTTGTACTTGAATTTGTCATCTGGTCCAATCAAATTGAACCTTATGACGTTCAAGCCAAGATAGTTATAATACCAAGAGCTAGCCATATGATCTAGATGTGAAATTTGGTTTGGTAACATCTAGAATGATATTATATATGATGGTCAAAATAGATTAGATAGAAGTATCACCAAAAGAGTACTTCTACTAATAGAGCAGAAACCAAAATAGACTTGAGAACCATAGAACCAATAGCTAGACATATGATTTAGAGGTGAGAACTAGTTTGGTAACATCTGGAAGAATGTTATACATGATGGACTAAACAGATCAGAAAGAGGTATCACCAAAAGAGAATTCTACTAATAGAGTAGGAGCTGAAATATGCCTAAAATCTTTGAAGGCAATTTCGGAGGCCTAAACGGATGAATTAGACCTCAAAATGTGCAAGATCCCCCCCCCCCTACCCACCCAAATGGAAAATAGGTTGGACTTCCCTCCCCCCCTAATTTGTCTTGTCGAGAGCTTTCCAATGGTACCTTACGTGATTCTGAGACTCCTACAAGAAGATTCCTAAAATATTCCCTCTGGTCAAAGCTTGTTTGACCAACCACATAGGACCTAGACCAACATGTCACCATCCAAGTAAGTAATCCAAGGGTGGAGCTTGCTGACATGTCACCTACTTGTGTGCCTAATCCTATGGTGGAGCTTCCTTGGAGGAGATCCCCTTTGTCTATATAATAAAGAGAAGGTGCTCCTTTGGGGCACCAAATGTTGAGTGTGTAATTTGTGTTTCTCTCTCTTCTCTTGTCCTCAGAGTATTACCGTAGTCCTAGAATGATATCATAGTGTAGAGGTGCACTACAAAATTCATACATTCCAAATACTCCTTCTCAATCTTAAAAGTAACAAGATGTGAGGTGTAACAATATGGAGTTTAGCAATGAAGTTAGTTGGGCTTACGAAGTAGCACATAAGACAAATTAGCCTAAAATATTCCAAAAGTGTCTAGGAAGCTTCTTGGGAAGCTTCTCGGCTAGCTTGCACCTCAAGCAAATAGCTTCTAGAAGGAACTTCTAGAAGCTTCCAATTAGCTTAGCTTGCATGCCAAGTAGGTGGCTTCTAGAAGGAAGCTTCTTGAGAAGCTTCCTAGTTAACTTGGCTTGCACTCTAAGAAAGCGGCTTGAGGAAGCTTCTCAAGGGAATTGTATGCTACCTTTAAATATCAAAGCCAAAGCTTATGCTAGGCATTTGGAGTTTTCACTCATTCAAGTGTCCCAATGTGAGTTTCCATTCTCCTATTTCTCTCCTTGGATTCGGTCTTTTACATTGGTATCAGAGCAAGAATGGGATGGATGGAATTTATGGACCACCAAATCCACTTCCACCAAACCATTGGAATTTCCACATCCAAATACTACCCAAACATTATTTCACACAATTCATCACCTTGCACTTTGGACAAGATTTTCTACATATGATCACCATATCTGAGGAACCCTTGGTGATTCCGGTTGTAGCTTATGGAAAACGGTGGATGTGCTATTTCTATATGTCAATAAATTAGATAGATTGGGAGTGGTGTGATAGAGTAGCAACCATGGTGGCAATACCCGATGTTGTCCTTGCTATGCAGCAACAAATTGACCACCTTACTTATTGTTGGATGAACAAGATCTTTGATGATAAGAGCAGGTGGAGAGAGTACAAATTCAAGAAGAAGATTGGATTAGATTCCCTAAACCTAAGGTATTTGAAGGCAAGAATCTTCCGGGTGCAATAGAGAATTTTGTGTTTGATTGTGAATGTTATTTTGAAGCTACCAATCTACAAGACAAACAAAAATTAATTCTCTTGGCATCTAGCTAATTGGATGGAGTAGCAAAGCTATGGTGGAGATTCCAAGTGGAGCGAGCGGAATGACAAATTGGTGTACCAATCTTGACATGGGTAGACTTCAAGAGCATAATAATTTGTTGGTTCCAAGCTATAAATGCCACACAAGCTGCACGGGATAAGTTGGTAGAGTTGAAACAAATTGGCTCTATAAGAAGTTGCAACACTTAGTTCCAAAATACCATCATGCAAATTCCAGATATATTGGAAGGTGAAGCTTTGGATAGATTTGTGAGGGGCTTGAAGGCAAGAACCAAATTAGAGGTAACCATGCAAGAGCCACAACACTTGGAGGAAGCCATGCGGTTGGCTAAACGTTTTGATTCCTTGGTGGTAACAACTTGGTCTTGACCTTGACCTCCACAAAGCCTACCAATACACTACACACAAGTGGAGGAGCCAGCACCTATGGAGATTGATGCCATTCAACAAAGACCACTTGGTATAGCGGATAGAGAGAAATTGCAACAAAATGGTGGTTTTTTTTATTGTCACCAATTGGGGCATCGCATTGCTGAATCTCCACTCAAGAATGGACGACCTTGACAAGTTGCCCAAGTCAAAGTCATGGAGCGGAATGATCATGGAAATGAGGAATTTCAATAGGAGATTTCAAGCTGCCTACTGGGAGCTTGATTAGTTCCAATAGGATTGAAGACTCGACCTATGCAAGTTTGCTTCACTTGCAAGGTATACTATCTAATTGGGGTTGTAGGATTTTGGTTGATTTTGGAAGTTTAGAGAACTGTATGTGTATGCAAGTAGCAAAGGAATTGGGTATTCCTATCAAGCCAGTGATTGGAAAAAGTTTGATGATGGCGGATGGTAGAAAGGGTTTTGCATTCTGCACCTTGCATCCTGTTCCCTTCAAGATTGGGAAGGAGTATTTGGAGTGTATGAGGTTTGTAGTGGCACCTATACACTATGATATCATTCTGGGTCTACCTTAGCTTGAACGTCATAAGGTTCAATTCGATTGGACCCGACGCCAAATTCAAGTACAACACCAAGGTAGGAATTTCCAATTAGGTTGTCTGGCACCTCTGAGTAAGACACTTAAGAATAATCAGTCCCAAGATGGGAAGTCTTTTGAGAAGGTAGCCATAGAGCAAACCTTGAAGGAAGTGGAGTCCCAAGATGGGAAGTTTGCCAAGAAGGCAACCATGGAGTAAGCTTGGAAGAGAGATGAGTCCCTAGAAGGGAAGTTTGTTAGTAAAGCAACCATAGAGCAAGGTTTGGAGGAAGATAAGTCTTTATTTGTGATGTGGATCAAGCTGATTGCACAAGAACAATCTGTGGAGGACCAAGAGCCTCATCAAGCAATGGTTGATTGGATAGTTAAGGAGTTTGTGGAGGTGTTTCTGGATGATTTGCCAAAGGGATTACCCTCCAATCGAAGTATGCTCTTCAAGATTGAGTTATTGCCAAGGAGTACTCCAATGAGTAGACCGATCTATTGACTCTCACCAAAGGAGTTGGAGGAGTTGTGAAAAACACTTAAAAAGTTATTAGAGAAGGACTTCATACAACATAGTATTTCTCCTTGGGGAGCACCGGTACTATTTGTTCCAAAGAAGGATGGAGGACTTCGTTTCTGTATTGATTATCGTGGGCTCAATAAGCAAACCATGAAGAATACATATCCCTTGCCTCGGATCAATGATTTGCTTGATCAACTAAGTGGAGCACGCTACTTTTCCAAGTTGGATCTTTGTAGTGGCTATTAGCAAATTCCTATTGAGAGAGAGGATGTGCAAAAGACTACCTTTTGTACAAGGTATGGGCATTCTGAGTGGAGAGTTCTTCCTTTCAGACTCACTAATGCTCCTGCAGTCTTCATAGATCAGATGCATCAGGTGTTGGATGGACTACTGGATTGGTCCGTGGTGGTGTTCTTGGATGGTATCTTAATTTATAGTAAGATAGAGGCAGAACATGTGAATCATGTGCGAGAAGTCCTAAGACAACTACGACAATGGAAATTTTATTACAAGAAGTCAAAGTGTGCCTTTTGGCAGAAGGAGGTTACCTTCTTGGGTCATAAGATCTCATCAGAGTGGATCAAGATGGAAGAAGAGAAGATCAAGGCCATTACTGATTGGCCTACCCTGAAGGATGCTACAGAAGTACGGGCATTCAATGGATTGGCCAGTTTTTACCGATGGTTCATCCATTATTATGCTCATGTAGCTACACCATTGACTGACCTCTTGGGAAAGAACTTGAGCTTCCAGTGGACCACCAAGCATGAAGAAGCATTCTAGAAGATTAAACATATGGTGTCTTCAAGACCCATTCTTCAACCATATGATCCTCAACTACCCTATGTGGTTGATTTTGATGCTTCTAACTTTGCAATTGGAGCCGTGCTACAACAAGAATTCCTAGATGGACTCCATCCCATTGCCTTTGTGTCTTGCCGACTCAATACGGCTGAACAAAACTACTTTGCTTGAGATCAAGAACAACTTGCAATGGTATATGCCACCAAAGTATAGAGGCATTACCTCTTGGGGAAACAAGTGATCATGCAAACTGATCATAAACCATTGTTGCAGACCTTACACTTGGAACACATGAAGAGTTGACATCATCGATGGGAGGAACAACTCCAACTATATGACATCAAACTTGAGTACAAACCAGGTCAGTTCCATGTCATCCCTGATGCTTTATCACGATGACCTGATTTGAAGTCCCTTCTTCTCATCACAACGGCAATTTCAACGGTGTCAGTTGACTCCAAGGTCCAAAAAGAGTTTCAGTCAGCTCTACACCAAGATCTCTTCTTCCAAATGGTACATGGTCGCCTTGCAGCATGCAATAAGGAGTACAACACCTTCTCTATCAAGGAGGGCCTTTTATTCCATGAGGACTGGATCTATGTTCCAGCTAAAGGTGATCTTCGACTTGTGTGCCTTCAAGAAGCCCATGATTTACCCATTGCAGGTCATACGGGTGTGGACAAGACCTTGAGTACCCTCCAACGTCAATGATGGTGGCCCAACATGACATGAGATGTTCAAGAATTTGTCTGATTGTGTGAGAGCTGCCAACGTAACAAGGCTAGCAACCAGAAGCCGAGTGGACTCCTTTAACCAGTCGCCGTTCCATTCACTCATTTGGAGCATGTGAGCTTGGATCTCATCACATCCTTGCCAAAGACAAAACAAGGACACACCGCAATCGTGGTGTTTGTGGATAAGCTTAGTAAGCAAATCCACTTGGCATCAACCTGTGATACCGTGGATGCTCCAACCTTAGCACAAATCTACTTCAACAATGTCTTCAAGCATCATGGGATGCCATGTGAACTCATCTCTGACCGTGATCCTCAATTTATCAAGAAGTTTTGGCAAGCACTCTTCCAAATACTTGGCACCAAGCTTGCTTTGTCCACGGCCTATCATCCTCAAACTGATGGACAAACCAAACATGCAAATCGTACATTGGAAGATATGTTGTGTGCCTTTGTCAATGTCCACCATAGCAATTGGGATGAATGTCTTGCAGCTGCAAAATTTGTTTGCAACAATTCCAAACAGGCAAGCATCAGATTTCTCCTTTCTTTCTCAATTTTGGCCAAGATCCGCTTGTTCCAGATTCTCTTCTTGCTCCTCCTCCATCTCAAGTTCCTCATACTTCCATATTCTTGACCACTATATCCCAATCTCTCCAACAAGCCAAGTCTCACCTCCTTGTTGCTCAAAACCGCCAAAAACAATATGCAGACCACCATCGTCGTGATCTCACCTTTGAAATTGGTGATAAAGTCATGCTATCTTCTAGTAACCTCCCTCTCCCACTTGATACCCAAGTTAGTAAACTTGCCCCTAATTGGATAGGACCCTTTGATATCACCCAAATTGTTTCTCTTGTTGCTTATCGACTTGCCTTGCCTTGTCACATGTGTATCCATCCTATCTTTCATGTCTCCAAGTTGAAACCCTTTGTTCCTAACCCCTCCTCCTTTTCCTCTTGAGTCCAACCTCCCCCTCTTCCTGTCCCTATCAATGATCATGAGGAGTATGAAGTTGATCATATCCTCACACGACGCCATATTCCACAAGGCCATCACCAACATACAGAGTACAAGGTCCTTTGGAAAGGGTATCCCCTTCATGATGCCACATGGGAACCTCTTTCTCACCTCCAAAATGCCCAAACAGCCATCCAAGAATTCAAAACTTCATTGGCAACAAGGACATCACCAACTAGCAACGGGGGAATATGTAACAATATGGAGTTTAGCAACAAAGTTAGTCGGGCTTACGAAGTAGCACATAAGACAAATTAGCCTAGAATATTCCAAAAGTATCTAGGAAGGTTCTTGGGAAGCTTCCCGGCTAGCTTAGCTTGCACCTCAAGTAAGTAGCTTCTAGAAGGGAGCTTCTAGAAGCTTCCAACTAGCTTAGCGTGCATGCCAAGTAGGCGGCTTCTAGAAGGAAACTTCTTGAGAAGCTTCCTAGTTAACTTGGCTTGCACTCCAAGAAAGTGGCTTGAGGAAGCTTCTTAAGAAGCTTCTCAAGGACCTTGTATGCTACCTATAAATACCAAAGCCAAAGCTCATGCTAGGCATTTGGAGTTTCCCTCATTCAAGTGTCCCAATGTGAGTTTCCATTCCCCTATTTTTCTCCTCGGATTTGGTCTTTTACATGAGGTATGAATGCAAAACCTTTTCTACCATCTGCTATCATCAATCTACTTCCAATCACTAGCTTAATAGGAATACCTAATTCCTTTGCTACTTGCATAGACATGCAATTCTCTAAACTTCCAGAATTAACTAAAATCCTACAATCCCAATTAGATATTGTACCTTGCAAGTGAAGCAAACTTGCATAGGTCGAGCCTTCAATCCTATTAGACCTAATAAAGCTCCCAATATGTAGCTCAAAATCTCTTACTAGGGTTCCTTGTTTCCTTGATCATTTTGTTCCACAACCTCAATTTGGGCAACTTGTCAGGGTCGCCCATTCCTAAGTGTACATTCAACAATGCAATATCCAACTTGGTGACAATAAAAACAACCTCCATTTTATCACAATCTTTCTCTATCTGCTATACCAAGTGGTCTCCATTGGATAACATCAATCTCCATTGGTACCGGTTCCTCCACCCATGCGTAGTGTGCCGGTAGGCTTTGTGTAGGTCAAGGTCAAGATCAAGGTGTCGCAACCAAGGAATCAAACTGCTCAACCAATTGCATGGCTTCTTCTACGTTTTGTGGTTCCCACATAGTTACCTCCAATTTGGTTTGTGCCTTCAATCCCTGCACAAATTGATCCAAAACTTCACCTTCTTGTATATCCGGAATTTGCATAATGATGTTATGAAATTGTGTGATATAGCTCCTTACAAAGCCAATTTGCTTCAACTTCACCAATTTATCTTGTACAGCTCGGGTGGCACTAATAGTTTGAAATTGACCAAGTATTGTAACCTTGAATTCTACCCATGTCAAAATTGGTGCAACAATCTGTTATTCAACTCGCTCCACTCAAAATCACCACCAAAACTTTTCCATACCATCCAATTGGCTTGAAGCCAAGAAGATCTGTTTTTGTTCATCTTGAAGGTTGGTGGCTTCAAAGTAACATTTGGAGTCAAACACAAAATTCTCCTTTGTTCACGGATCCTTGCCTTCAAACACCTTGGGTTTTGGAAATTGGATGTGATCTTCTTCATCTCAAATTGGTGCTCTCTCTATATGTTCGTCATTGTTGCTCTCATTCATCCAACAATCAAGTTAGGTGCTCAATTTGTTGCTGCATTGCAAGGATAACGTCTGTTATTGCCGTCATAGCTATAACTCTATCCCACTACTCTCAATTTATCTAATTGGTTAACACATAGATGCAGCATGTCTACAGGTCTCCATAAGTTACCACAGGAAGTATCAAGGGTTTCTTAGACAAGGTGATCATATGCAAAAGATCCTGCCCAAAACACAAGGTGATGAATTAGGTGAAATGATGCTTGGGTAATATTTGGACATGAAAATCCCAATGGTTTGGTGGAAGTTGATTTGGTGGTCAAGATTGGTGCAAAAAAATTTTCATTTAGCCCTCTCCACTCAAAATATCCACCATAGCTTTGCTACTCCATCCAATTGGCTAGAAGCCAAGAGGATTTGTTATCATTCATCTTGCAGATTGGTAGCTTCAAAATAATGCTCATAATCAAACACAAAATTCTCCACTGCACACAAAATTCTCTACTTGGGAAATTCTTACCTTCAAATACTTTGGGTTTAGGGAGTTGGAATTGATCTTCTCCTTCTCAAATTGGTACTCTCTCTACGTGCTCCTATCGTCAAAGATCTCGTTAATCCAACAATCAAGTAAGGTGCTCAATTTGTTGTTGCATAGCAAGGATAACCTCAGGCATTGCCGCTATGGTTGCTACTCTATCACGCCACCCCTAATCTATCTTATTTATTAACACATAGAAGCAACATGTCCACCGTTCTCCATAAGTTACAATCGGAAGCACCAAGGGTTCCTTAGATATGGTGATCATATGCAAAAAATCGTGTCCAACACGTGAGGTGATGAATTTTGTGTGAAAAAATGTTTGGGTAGTACTTGGACATGAAAATCCCAATGGTTTGGTGGAAGCTGATTTGGTGATCCATAAATTCCATCCATTCCATTCCTACTCTAATACCAATGTAAAAGACAGAGACCAAGGAGAGAAAGAGGAGAATGGAAACTCACATTGAGACACTTGAATGTATGGAAACTCCAAATGCCTATCATGAGCTTTGGCTCTTGTATTTATAGGGATCATATAAGGCTCTTGAGAAGCTTCTCAAGAAGCTTCCTTGAGCCGCTTTCTTGGAGTGCAAGCCAAATTAATTAAGAAGCTTCTCAAGAAGCTTCCTTCTAGGAGCTCCTTACTTGGCGTGCAAGCTAAGTTAGTTGGAAGCTTCTAGAAACTACCTACTTGGAGTGCAAGCTAAGCTAGTCAAGAAGCTTCTTCGATACTTCTAGAAGATTCTAGGTTAATTTGTCTTATTTGTTACTTTGTTAGCCCTACTACCTTTGTAGCTAAACTCTAGATTGTTATATTATGGTAGCGCACCATGGACTAAGAAGGGAAAGAACCCCAATTCCATCATACTCATCCAAGGCTAACACTCCAAGACTCAAGATATTGCTCACTAGAGAACTCAATGAGAGAGAGATAGTTACAAACAAAATGATGATGAGTACCTCCTCACCCCTTGTTTATATACTTGTGAAATAGTTACACACCAAAGTTACTTATTATTGGAGTAAGTCAAGTTAAAAGGCTAAAAGTCAAATAAAGTCAAAAAGCTAAAGGAATATCTATACTCATGGGAATATTCTACTAAGCATGTGATCTTATCTTGAACCAACCACTAAGTCAAGGATTCCTTCACATGGGCTATCCTTGGACTATAGAAGAATCTAAAACCAAAAGGTTTGTGGGTCCAAGAGTTCTCAACTCTTTCCTCAAAGCCAAACACCTAGGAATAATACCAAGAATACTAGAATCCAAAATAGTTGTGCTCATCTTTTCCATCTCCTCTAAAGTAAGGCCCCCTCTATCTTAGCTAATCATACCTAATGTAAAACCATCCTTTATCTCTATATAAATAATATCTCTCAAGTATTTGTAATACCAACCTAAATATCATAATACCACACTCATGCACAAATGAGTGTTATAGACCTTTTGTGATTAAATTTGTAAGATCTTTTCTTATGGGCTATTTTTTAAGAGCTTTGGCATAAGAGAGTGAATGGATGATCTAGGAGTGAATTAAGAGATTTTGAGAGTGAGTGTAACATTTTTTGTTGTTGTTATCTTTGATGTTGCTTAATATCAACTTATTCTTCTTTCTAGTATATGATACTCATATAAATTGTCAATAGAAGTATCCTGGGAGTGACATAGAGGCTTAGGATTATTTCTATTTGCAGATTTGGATGTTTTCATAGAATAAGTCCAAAGATAGGCTTTTGGTAGTGCCACTCATAGTGGCTGAAAATTTTGTACATGTTCAGATAGTTCTCAAGCAACAAGTTGATGAAAGTACCAAGAAACTATTCTTCAAAGGTGCATAAAGCTCCAAGGAGGTTATTTCCTTGATGGTTATATAGTGAGAACTGTAATTGTTGCACTTTAGTTATCACTTGCCTTGCCTTATACCTTGAGTATATTTTTGGGGGCTAGATATTTGCTTGATATGAATTGTCATAAGATGTGAATACTTTGTTGTCTTCTTAACACTTGCTCATCTTCTTAGATTACGAAGTCATAGGCTTTGCTTAAAGGTTATAGATTCTGTTTGTCTTGGATTTTTTGAAGAAACTAGGTAGCATTCTAAGAAATTAACGTTGGGTTTTGATGATTCTAGTTTTCTATTCATCTCTTACAAGCTATCAATGAAAAACAATGAATTTTTCTCAAACAATCAATTAAAAAAAGTGTCTGAACTACTCTAAAAACTTAAAATACCTTGATAAATTGAGATCCATACTATCAATTAAGAAAATCTACTTAATTAACTATTAATCGTGAGATTGATCTCCTCCCAAACTTGTAAACCCTCTTATACAATCTCTTGATTTTGGAAAGGTATGAATACATTGTTAATGACACTCTCTTCTTCTTCGGATAGATTCAATTTTTATCTATGATCATTGCTACAAGTATTATGAGCCCTGCACACTATTGGTTCCTTTAGTATTTGATTGTTCTTTGTAAAGTACCCTACTTTGGTCTTACGTTGAAGAAATATGTTTATTCAAAGCTTGAGTTTATATATTCAGCTACATCCTCCTTCTATGGACCCATGCATCTTTGTTCTAAGCCTAAGCTTACATTAAGTTACAATTGCTTTCTTGGAACAATGGGTTTATGTTTCTTGATTATCTATAGTCTTTGCTTCATCAAGCATTTCAAGGTAAAGAAATATTTATCCTTAAAAGAGGAACTTAACTATATAATACATGATTCAACACATGAGTTGCTACAAGACTTATTATGATTCTAAAAAAGTATGAGCCATACTTTTATTGTTTGGTTTTCTTGGATATGAGATCCAATGAAAATATTTAACATATAGAAATGCATTGTACTATATAAGAAAAGATCAAAAGCTTCATTACATTTATGGATGATAGTTTTAATTTTATTATTGTATGTTATTTTATAAAATAATTTTTAATTTTGAAATTACAATGATTGAAATATTTTTTTCTAAACTATTTATATTCATGATCTTCCTATGCATTAGTATCTTCTATCAGGATTTTGAATTTGTTTTGGACTTTTGGAAAAGCAAGTGTGGACATTAGGAAATTAGATTCTACACTTTGAGATAAAGGATTTGGATGTTATATTATTAAAAATTAGTGTATAAGTTTATACATGATAAGTGAAATGTATGATGTGATAAGTCAAAATAGGTTTTGATTAAGAAACAGCTAAATCTAGAAGAATTTTATTTTCTAAGGTATAAGAAGGAACTATTTCCCAGCTTCTCACCAAGATATTATCCTTGTAAGAGATCATAGCTAGAGAATCAATAAATTAATAAATTATTTGGTTTTCAATAGGAAGATTTATTTGATTAGCAAATATATGTTTTCTTTATTTTCTTTTATTTTATCTCCAAAATATCATTAATTATCAATAATTTTTTAATAAATTAACTAATTAATTTATATATTTTTTGATATTAATTCTTAGAAGTGATATGTGCAATATGAAGCATGCTTTATAATAGAATGTTTTAAAATATACTTTAACATTGGATTTTATGATTATTTTTGAGGACCATGAAGAATATGAAGGTGATCAAATCCGTACCAAATGTACAATTAATTGTGACCATCACCAATAAATAGAGTGCACAGGTCTTTTGGAGGTTCATTTGATTTGCAATGCTACATTTGAGATTCATGACCTACACAAGGCTAAGGATGCCATCCAAGAATCAAAACCAATATGCAAGGTGAAGAATTCATTGACAGGTTTTATTTCATGATTTATAACATTTGAAGTTGATAATAATGATCAATCTTTTATAAATACATGTACTCTTGGTATCTTTTTATAGAAGACCAAAATCCCAAAGGATAAGTAACTTAAGGGGTTAAAAGAGAAGAGAAATGGACCAAAATTAATAGAAGGGATTTTGAATATTAAAGATGGACTAAAACCTTACAATTTATAAATTGATGTTAGAATTTGCATGCTTTTTAGTAGAGTTTGTAAATTTCTTAATGAAGTTACTTTATCCTTTAGAAAATTACTCCACCTTATATCCTAGTAAAATTCTCAAGTAACTTACTGGCCTACTTAGTCTCAAAGAAGGTTCTTGAGCACCTTACAAAACTCTATAAATGTTTCTTTCTGGAGTATCTTTTGGAAGTTGCTAGTGATTTACATGCTCAAATTCTATCAAGTCCTACACTATTACACATTTTTCTTCCACAAGTCAATCATGTCATGTCCATGTGCTTTACTATTGACCCTTGGATGGCATCTTGAGCATTGTGTAGATGATGAAAGGTCTTGAATGTAGCATTGTGAAGCAAGTGATCCTTCAAAAAAACTTTGCATTATATATGTTGGTGATGACCAAAATTAATTATACCTTTTGTAGAGATATAACAAAATTCATACTCCTCATGAGCCTCAAGGGTAATTGCATATTGGGGAAGTTGAACTTGATAAAGAAAAAGAGGGGACATAGATGGGCAATGAAAGGTTTAAATTTGCACATGTTGAAGATAATATGAATATGGATATGATGGAGAAAATAAGTTATATGAACATGAGAGATAACTTTGGGGATAAAGAGTAACCAATCTAACTAAGAACAAGAGGTTGAGATATTAGTTCATAGTTTAAAAGATAGTTCCTTATAGTAACCATCATAAGGAAAATTCTCTTCATGAAACAAAAGCATCAACCTTCTTCATAAATAGCATTGACATGCATGAACCATAATAGACAAAAAAAATAAAATCTTAGAAGGATGATTTTGGATTGAACCATGAGATGGAAAAAATTCTTATATGTTGAGCTCTCATTTCCAGTAATGAATCTCTTATTAAGTTGCTGAACTAGTCTCTACAAGATATTGGTATTTTCTTCCTTGAGTAGCTCCTCCACATATTAAAATTTTGTAAATTGTGGAGTTTGTCTCTAAAATTTGCACAAATTTTAAAGCAATATTCAATACTTTGCAATAAAAGCATCCTATAATTTAATACAAAATTATCCTTATCAGCATCATCAATCAAATTACACAAGATAAATATGATGAATTTATAATGGAACTACTTCATTCCCATGTATACTAGGCTTGCAAGAAATGTAGATGCAATAGATAAAAAAACTGTTAAAAGACAAGGGAGTCAAATTTCTTGGCTATCAATATGGCTTCTTCTAGTTGTTCAAGGCTACTCATGACAATCTCTATATGCATACTTGTCTTTAATCTACATATGAAATGATAGGTTTTTTCATGAATTTTTAAGAGGAGTAAAATAACAGCAAAACTTTCAAGACTAGTATACTTTAGCTCAACATTGATTGATAAAAATTTGGATGCTTGTGTTCTCTTGAATTCTGACCAAGATTCACTTGGGTCTATAAAACAATGTCATTATTCTTATCTTACTCGATCCCTCTACTACAATTGTGCAATGCAATAGATACAATGTTTTAGTTGAACATTATCTTGTACAATAGTGGCACCAAAAGATTACTCATAATAAAATTTCTCTATTTGGTTGACATTATTTTTCCATCAAATGGTTTAGTTTGGGAAAATAGATATGACTAGCTTCTTTAAATGAGGCTCTTTCCAATTATTTTGGTTGAGCATGGACCTTTAATCCTTGGATACTCATTTGTTGTATTGCTTGAATGATCAAATTATGGGTTATATATGTTATTCCCATTGCTACTAAATTTACAAAGAATTATTTTTAAACCAAGCTATAAAGTGCACATGTCTAGATTTGATCATACACATTAACCATGATTACTAGGAGTTTAGTTAACATAAGTATGGTATCTAAGAATTCTTAACAAAAATGAATAAGATGAATGAATAAAGGAAATGATATTTAAACATCCAAATGATTTGGAAGTGTATATCTAGGAGGACCATAAATTTCATCTTTCATATTCTTTCTCTAATATTAATGTAGAAGAAAAAAATGTAAGAGAACAAGCAAGAAAAGTAGAAGCTTAGAAATGGACAAAGAACCAAATGGAGTGAATTCAAAATGTGAGATAGGTACAAGCTTGTTTTCTAGTGACGTTAACTATTGACTTCCTAGTCAAGTTACTTAATTTATCTTAAGGTTCCTTAATCTCTTTTGTCTCAAGAAGATTCCCAAGTTCCTTACTAGCATAGCACTCCAGAGGAAGACTACTAGGTATCTTTTGTACAGTCCTCCATAAAACTTCCTAGTGTTAGTTTTGGAAAATTTTAGCAATTTATATGCTTAAACTACTAACTTATTATGAGACTTATAAAAATTTCTTGTGTTACTACTCTTAACTATTTATTCATTGTCTTTTGATCAGATACTTTTGATTTAGAAGATAATCATAAGTTACTACTCAAAAGAAACCTCTTTTTTGTTTAAGCATGTAATATTTGATACTCTTTAGGGATACATATTAATGATTTATTTTGTTTTAAAATAACATATACATACTTTTATATCTAATGCAAAGCTTTTATTTGCTCATTTGTATGTGCACTGACTTAGTGTCAACCAAATAATGATAAAATGGTCAGCTCAAGAGGAAATAAAACACTACTTTTCAAACATAACAAACTCCCTATTGGGCAAGTGAACCTCTATCACAAGCAAGGAAACCTATAACAATCACGAGCAAACCTATACCCTCACAAGCAACTCCATTGATACGAGCAAACCCACAACTGTGACAACCCAAAAAATATCACTTTTGCGGTAATCGGGTAAGTAAAGTTGTTTCCCATAGAGATACAATTCAGAATTGGTCAAATACAAAGTCAAAAGTCACAATGTATTTCTTCTTGATTTCTTCTTTAATCTCTCAAGTAGAAACTACACCCAGAAGAGAGTAACAAGCTCACAATCTTGACAACTTGTCACGAATACACACACACATAATCACAACATAGCAAATTCTGTCCAAACAACTCTTGATTGTAATGATTCAGATTCTCCCAAAGATGGCACTTCACTGCGAAGAACAATTTCACCTCAGAATTTTGTTCCACCCCTCCACTAAAGGCACAACTTCCTCAATCAAAATTGCTTCACGTCAACTTTGTGCTACACTCACAAATGCAGAATACTACCAACACTACAATTCTTCTCAGATCTGTCAAGGCATTGCTCCGATGCACTTCACTTAGGATCAAACACACAGAATGAAGATCAAGACTGCAACATCCAACATCCACAGACACACTGACTTGCTCTTTGGAATTCTCCACACACTCACAAACACAAACACAGAATTGACAATCGGAATTAAGCTCAAGGGACGAGCACTAAGAACAACACTTCGCTTTATCTATCTTCAAAAATATGAATACTGAACAATATTGTACTGCAAATGCTCCCCTTAAATACTGAAGCAAACTGCACTTCTTCCTACCTATGCACCACTTCCTAACATCTCTTCCTACCTGCAGATCCCAATTGACAATCTATCTCCTCATATCTACCTCTTCCTATCTCAAAATTGATACTTATCCTGATCCAATGTCTACCTCATCATCGGCTTCCAAACCCGATGATCTTCCTATTACTTCTCCTTCTTTGGGTATAGCTAATTCTACTAATTCCTTCACTAATTCTATCACTTCTACACTAAGAACTACAATTGCACTAAGGAGTGGCTTATCTAACTCTTTATCTCCTAACCCACTCTTCTCTAATGTGTCAAATACCAAGTCTGATGACACCTGAATTCCTACTTTTGCAACATTGGGTTTCTTTTCCGCTGTCATGTTATTCCAAATTTTCTCTAACTCCGAATTGACTAAATCTAATCTAAGACTAACGTTGTCTTCTACTTCTAGCATCTTTCGATCTACACGCTCTCTCAATCAAATCAGCAATGTGTTCATGTCCACATCCTTGGCTTTTCTCTTCCGAGTTTCCTGCACAAGCAACTTCAACTCATGCAGGCGGGCTTCTTCCAATCTCCCTTCAGCCTCTGTGCTTAGAATTGCTCTCAACTTCCCTGCAACTTCTCCCACTGATTTTGATGCATATCCTTGAGAGCGCTCTACCTTCAATTCTTCACCATACATCTTCAGCTCGTCTTCGTACTCTGCAGCAAGCATCTTCTTCTCTTCTGCATACTGCATGCTTTGCAACTCTGCACTTCTGATCAGCTCTTGTAATTGTTCCTCTTCTTCCTGCCTAGCTGTTAACTCCCTCTGCCATGCTTGATCCTTCCCCGCTGCACTCTTCTTCAAGGTGTCCAACTCCTGCTCCATTACGATGGTCATCGCCTTCAAATAAACATTCTTGATGCGCACATCACTCACTTCCTCCTTCATTTTGCTCAGCCACATCGCCTGTTCCTTTAATTCTCTGGCTTGCCTTTGCAGTTCTTTCTCTTTAACCTCGCAGCTCCCTTGTAACATTTTGAAAGTCTTCTTCTTCAAGACTTCCTCCCTCCAAAACTTTCTATTTCTTCACTTCTTTGGACTTGTTGCTCCTGCAACCCCTTCACTTCACTCAGCAAATGCATCACCACCTGCAACTCATTCATCCCCTTCCTACAATCTTGGAGAATTGCTTTCTGATGCTCCTTCAGTAGCTCCAGCAACGGGGTGACCACTTTTGTGAGATAAGATATCCCACACCAAAGTGTTCCTCATCTTTGTTGCCGTCTTTGTCTTGAGTCTTCACCTCCTTCATCAGCTCCTTCATCCGAAGTTGCGATCTTTGTATCTTCAAAGACATTGTTTCTGTACTTTCTTCTTCTTTACCTATTGAACTTGGCCCACTGGATACTCCTCCTTCTCCTCTGGTCTCGGCTTGTTCACCACCATAGCTATGCAATGACTTGTTGTTCCAAGTTCTCTGTCCACCATCACCTGACAAGCTTCATTGACCGCCACCAATTGCTGAACTTCAGGTTCCCCCTTGCTATCACTTCTGGACTCCTCACTTTTTAAGGTGAGCTCCTCTTCTTTGGATTCCTCCTCTTGCGACTCGGTTTCTTCCTCAGACTCTGATCTCGATGATGCTTCTCTCACCATCTTTGTATTCTTCATAACCAGTCTTCGAGTCTTTCTTTGAGTGGGGGGCAACTTTGCTTCTTCAAGTTTGCCACATTTCTTTGTCTTTGGACTGGTGACTTCTTTGACCTTCCACTGTCTAGTCTTCAAGAAATACTCATCATTGGCTTGCAAATGTATCATATAATGTTGCTCTTCTTCGTCCGCTTCCCATCTTAAGTCAAGATGAACATGAGACACCATGTGATGATGCTCCTCTACTATCAGTAGGTTCAACCCAAAGTAGAAGTGCACTGCAAACGGTGCAAAATAATGTGGCAGAGAACCTGTTTGCCAATTGATCACCATTTGCCTCGTTCGGTGGTGAAAGCACTTTGCCCAATTCACCAGAACTCCTGCAAACATTTGGTGGAAGAAAATGGCTTGCTGCATGTTCACATATGTTGTTCATTCTGGCTTGAACATGGCCATCATTGCCCCCATGATACTTCTCCTAATCGGGTCTTGATAGGACTCCACCTTGTAGCCATTTGTAGTTCTTGGAGCGAAAAATGAGTTGCAAATTTCCACCATTTCTTTTGCAACATCACACTTCTGATAGAAGGTGATCCCCGTTGGCTCTCCTGCTTCTCTCCCCAATACTAACCTCCAATCCAACTCAGTCCATCGAGCCGGATTTCCTCTCTTCCCTTCCACCTCGGGATCTTCTCACAATTATTGGCAGCTATTTCTGCCATCACTCCCGAGAAACTGAAATTCCAATTCCATGCTAAGAAGGTAATACGAAGTCTAGTCAAGACTTCAATTTTAGCTACTACATCTAACCTTCAAATTGTGAAACTTCACACCACCAGCGCATTGGCCACCTTCTTTGCCATAATTTGCTCTCTTGTTCTACAACGCTGAAAGATGTTTGCCCTCTCCTGGACGAGACACTCTAACTCCCTCAAGATTGCAGAAAATTTCACTCTCAATGAGCTTTTGGACATGCATTACTGTAGGACGATTACTCAAAGGAATTGGAAATTTACTTGGCATATTCAACTTGTCCCTGCGCAATCACAATCTTATATTACCCCAAATTGCAGTCATTCTTCAGTCAATTTCAAATTCAACCTTCTCTCTTCTGCGTGTCGATCCCCGTCACTATCAAGACATGCTTCTTCTGCCTCCGCCATTTCTTGAAGTGTACTTTCTTGCCACGTACCAAGGTTGTTAAACGGTTTTTGTATCTTTTGCGCCTTCTGACCTAAAGATGGTGCTCTTTGGACTTTTTCCATCGTACTCTTCTTTTGAGTACCTCCATCATTGGATCCGATGTCATCTTCTTTGGATGTCTTCCGAAGTTACTTCCGTCCATTCTTCGTCCGCAATTTGACTTCTAGTGCTCACTTCTTCTCTTAAATACTAATAAACAAAAATAAAAATAAAAATGTGCTTACCACAACAACCCCTGAGCAAAGCCATTCATGCAAGAAAATCCTCTTTGTGAGTGTGCAATTCTTATTCAAGGTGAGAAAATACACACAAAAACAAGCAAATCCAACCATTCCATGTGAGTAATTCCATCTAAAGTGCACAAATCTTGCCTTTTAACATGAGGAACTCCATATGGGTTTGATTAAACCCATGACTTTACAAACTTTTGATAACAAAAGGAATTTTATTAAACCTTTGTAACACTCATTTACAATAGGTATTCACAAAGAAGAAATTTTATTACACTATCGCAATATTACAATAGGGATTCACCACTAGAATTGCAAGCCATGAGTATTTCTTGGTGATTACTACCCATATCATTAGCAATTGCATTGATTTGATCTATTTGAGAGAAGAAACTAACAATACTCTTGATTTCTTATGGGTTTTTCAAGCCTATGCTAATTCTAAAATCATTGATACCATTGCCTTGATTTTGTGATCCTTTTCTAGCATCTTAATTTTTGAGCTTTCAATCTTTCTTGTGCTTCTACCTTGGTTTTTTTCTATCTTAGTAGCTTTTTGAGCATTGATCTGAGCCAAATGGCACCTCTCCTTGGCTTCCAATAAACCCGTCCTCAATTTTGTATGGCTTTCCATGTCTTGAGGAAAGTAGTAAGAGTCAGACAATTCTTGGAATTAGCCTTCCTCTTCTTACGGGATTCACCTTCTTTGTAAAAGACCAAGCCCGAGGAGAGAAATAAGAGAATGGAAACTCACATTGGGACACTTGCATGTGGGACAACTCTGAATGCACAGCATGAGCTTCAGCTTTGGTATTTATAGGTAGCATATAAGGCCCTTGAGAACCTTCTCAAGAAGTTTCCTTGAGCTGCTTTCTTAGAGTGCAAGCCAAGTTAACCAGGAAGCTTCTCAAGAAGCTTTCTTCTAGAAGCCGTCAACTTGGCACGCAAGCTAAGCTAGTTAGAAGCTTCTAGAAGCTTCCTTCTAGAAGCTATTTGCTTGGGGTGCAAGTTAAGCTAGTTGAGAAGCTTTCCCAAGAAGCTTCCTAGATACTTTTTGAATATTCAAGGCTAATTTGGCTTATTCTCTACTTCATTAGCCTAACTAACTACGTCGTTAAACTCCATATTGTTACATATTCCCCCACCGCTAGTTGATGACATCCTCATCGCCGTTGAAGCTTCAAACTCTTGGATGGCCGTCTGTGCATTTTGGAGGTGAGAAAGAGGTTCCTATGTGACATCATGGAGGGGTTACCCTTTCCAAAGGACCTTTTACTCCGTATATTGTCGATGTCCTTGTTGAATGTGGCAATGTACAAGGATACAATCAACTTTGTACTCCTCATGATCATTGATAGGGATGGGCAGATGAGGAGGTTGAACACAAGAGGAAAAGGAAGATGGGTCAAGAACAAAGGGTTTTAACTTGGATATATGAAAGACAAGGTGGATGCGCATATGACAAGGTAAGGCAAGTCGATAAGCAATAGGAGAGATGATTTGGGTGACATCAAAGAGTCCTATCCAATTAGAGGCAAGTTTACAAACTTGGGTATCAAGCAGTAGGGGTAGGTTACTAGAGGATAGCATGACTTTATCACCAACTTCAACGGTGAGATCACGACTATGGTGGTATGCATATTGTTTTTGACAATTTTGGGCAACAAGGAGGTGAGATTTGGCTTGTTTGAGAGATTAGGAGATGGTGGTCAAGAAGGTTGAAGTATGAGGGACTTGAGATGGGAAAGGAGCAAGAAGAGAATCTAGAACAAGTGGATCTTGGCCAAAATTGAGAAAGAAAGGAGAAAATCTGGTGCTTCTTTGTTTGGAATTGTTGTAGGAAAATTCTAGAGTTAACATTCATCCCAATTGGTATGATGGACATTCACAAAGGCATACAACATATCTTCCAAGGTATGATTTGCACGTTTGGTTTGTCCACCAGTTTGAGGATGATAGGTCGTGGAGAAAGCAAGCTTGGTATCGAGTATCTAGAAGAGTGCTTGTCAAAACTTCTTGGTGAATTGAGGATCACGGTTGGAGATGAGTACACATGGCATCCCATGATGCTTGAAGACATTGTTGAAGTAGATTTGCGCTAAGGTTGGAGCATCCATGGTATCAAAGGTTAGTGCCAGGTGGATTTGCTTACTAATCTTATCCACAAACATCACGATTGTTGTGTATCCTTGCTTTGTCTTGGGCAAGGATGTGATAAGATCCAACTCATATGTTCCCATTGAGCGGATGGGATGGGGAGTGGTTGAAGGAGTCCACTCGGCTTTTGGTTGCTGGCTTTCTTGTGTTGGCAGCTTTCACACGATTGGACAACTCTTGAACATCTCGTGTCATATTGGGCCACCACCATTGGCATTGGAGGGTCCTCAAGGTCTTGTCCACACCCATGTGACAAGCTATTGGTAAATCATGGGCTTCTTGAAGACGTTCAAGTCGGAGATCACCTTTGGTTGGAACATAGATCCGGTCTGCATGGAATATTAGGCCTTCCTTGAAGGAGAAGGTGTTGTACTCCTTTTTACATGTTGTAAGACAAACATGTACCATTTGGAAGAAAGGATCTTGTTATAGAGCTGACAAAAACTCATTTTGGACCTTGGAGTCAATTGCCACCATTGTAATTACCACCGTGATAAGAAGAAGAGACTTCAAATTATATCTTCATGATGGAGCATCAAAGATGACATAGAACCGACTTCGTTTGTACTAAGTTTGATGTCAAACAATTAGAGTTGCTCCTCCCATCCGTGACGTCTACTCTTTATGTGTTCCAAGTGTAATGCCCATACTTTTGTAGCATCCTTTGGAATAGGCCAATCAATAATGGCCTTGATTTTTCCTCTTCCATCTTGATCCCTTCCAATGAGATCTTGTGACCCAAGAAGGTGATTTCCTTCTGCCAAAAGGTAAACTTTGACTTTTTACAATAAAATTTCCATTGTTGTAGTCATCTTAGGACTTCCCACATATGATTCATGTGTTCTACCTCTATCTTGCTATACATTAAAATATCATCCAAGAACACCACCATGTACCAATTCAAAAGTCCATCCAACATTGGATGCATGTGATCCATGAAGATTGCTAGAGCATTAGTGAGCCTAAAAGTTAGAACTCTCCACTCAAAATGCCCATACCTTGCAAAAGGTAGTCTTTTGCAAATCCTCCCTATCAATGGGGATTTGCCAAATTCATATGAAGTCCTTCTCCAGCAACTCCATAAGTGTTGTTCACAACTCCTCCAACTCATTTGGTGAGAGCCAATAGATTGGTGTACTCACTAGAGTACTCCTTAGCAATAAGTCAATCTTGAAGAGCATACCACAATTGGAGAGTAAACCCTTTGGCAGATCATCTAGAAACACGTCCACAAACTCTTGAACTATCTGATCAATCATTGATTGATGAGGCTCTTGGCCCTTGTCAGATTGTCCTTGTGCAATTGGCTTGATCCACACTGCAAAAATAGACTTATCTTCCTCCAAAGCTTGCTCTATGGTTGCTTCACTAACAAACTTCCCATCTAGGGACTCATCTTTCTTCAAAGCTTTCTTCTTGGCTACTTTCTTGGTAAAATTCCTATCTTGGGAATCATCCTCTTTCAAGGCTTGCTCTTTGGCTATCTTCTCGACAAATTTCCCATCCTGGGATTGACTATCTTTAGGTGTCTTACTAAGAGGTGCCAGAAAACCTAATCAAAACTTCCTTCCTTGGTGTTGTACTTGAATTTGTTGTTGGGTCCAATCAAATTGAACCTTATGATGTTGAAGCCAAGGTAGTCCTAGAATGACATCATAGTGTAGAGATGCCACTACAAAACCTCCAAATACTCCTTCCTAATCTTGAAGGTAACAAAAGATGCAAGGTATGGTATGAAGAACCCTTTCTACCATCCGCCATCATCAATCTACTTTCAATTACAAGCTTGATAGGAATACCCAATTCCTTTGCTACTTGCATAGACATACAAATCTTTGAACTTCTAGAATCAACCAAAATCCTACAACCCCAATTAGATATCATACCTTGCAAGTGAAGCAAACTTGCATAGGTCGAGCCTTCAACCTTATTGGAACTAATCAAGCTCCAAGTAGGTGGCTCAAAATCTCCTATTGGGATTCCTTGTTCCTTCATCATTTTGCTCTACAAACCCGACCTAGGCAACTTGTCAAGGTCGTCCATTCTTGAGTGGACATTCAACAATGCAATGTCCTAATTGGCTATAATAATAATAGCTACCATTTTGTCACAATTTCTCTCTATCTATAGTACCAAGGGGTCTCCATTAAATGGCATCAATCTCGATTGGTGCTGGCTCTTCCACCCGTGTGTAGTGTATTGGTAGGTTCTATGGAGGTTGAGGTCAAGACCAAGTTGTTGCGACCAAGGAATCAAAATGTTTGGCCAACCGCATGGCTTCCTCCAAGTGTTGCAGCTCTTGCATGGTTACCACTAATTTGGTTCTTGACTTCAAGCCCCTCACAAATCAATCCAGAGCCTCCACTTTCCAATATATTTGGAATTTGCATGATGGTGTTCTGGAATTGTAACTTTTTATAGAGCCAATATGTCTCAACTCTACCAACCTATCTTGTGCGGCTTGTGTGACATTTATAGCTTGGAACCGACCAATTATTGCACTCTTGAATTCTACCCATGTCAAGATTAGTGCAACAATTTGTCGTTCAGGTTGCTCCACTCAAAATCTCCACCATAGCTTTGCTACTCTATCCAATTGGCTAGAAGCCAAGAGAATCTATTTTCTCTTGTCTTGCATATTGGTAGCTTCAAAATAAAGTTCACAGTCAAACACAAAATTCTCCACTACACTTAGGAGTTTCTTGCTTTCAAATACCTTGGGTTTCAAGAATTGGATTTGATCTTCTCCTTCTTGAACTAATACTCTCTCTACATGCTCTTGTTGTCAAAGATCTCATTCATCCAACAATCAAGGTACTCAATTTGTTGTTGCATAGCAAGGATAACATTGGACATTGCCGCCATGGTTGTTACTCTATCACGCCACTCCTAATCTATCTAATTCATTAACACATAGAAGCAACACGCCCATAGTTCTCCATAAGGTACAACCAGAAGCACCAAGGGTTCCTTACATATGGTGATCATATGCTGAAAACCTTGTCCAAAGTGTGAGGAAGCACCAAGGGTTCCTCAGATATAGTGATCATATGCAAAAAATATTGTCCAAAGTGTGAGGTGATGAATTGTGTGAAATGATAATTGGGTGGTACTTGGACACAAAAATCCCAATGGTTTGGTGGAAGTGGATTTGGAGGTCCATAAATTCCATCCATCCCATTCTTGCTCTAATACCAATGTAAAAGACCGAGCCCAAAGAGAGAAATAGGAGAATGGAAACTCACATTGGGTCACTTGAATGTGGGAAAACTCCGAATGCCTAGCATGAGCTTTGGCTTTGGTATTTATAGGAATCATATAAGGCAAGTGCTTTGATGCAATGCAAATTTCCTAAGCAACTACTCAGCACATATTCCTATTATAAGATTCCTCAACTCTACTCAACCAAGCATAAAACCAAAGATGTAAGTGCAAGCAATTTAGCATAAAGACAAAAGAAATCCTTGAACAATACTTTGATTAAGAAAGAAGTGAACAAAGTTACATTAGGTTGCAAACCCTCTATACAATTTTCTACTTCTTTATAAAGATGATCAATGGCTAAGGAGGGCTTAAAATCTTTTAAGTACACCTTCATCACTCATCTCTAATCCTACCTACTTATCTTTTCCTAAGTGCAATTAAGAAGTGATTGTTTATTTGTTGCCAACCCGACTTCTTGTTTGTTGTTTACTTCAATATCAATTATAGTTGCACAATCTTTGGCTACAAAATGCTACCAAGTCCACAAATAATTTTGGGCCAAGGGTATTCCAAGGCAAGATCTCCTCAAGAGCAAAGGTAGTTTTAGGCCAAAAGTGCATTCTACACTTAATATATATTTTTTGGATTCACTTCTAGCTAAAATACCTTTGTCCTAAACTCTATTGCAAGTAATTACCTTTGCCCTAAAATCTACAGCAAGGAACTACCTTTGCTCTTGCATATCTTTATCAACATGTCAATCCTTTCTTTGTATTCAATGATCTTATCTAAATTTTTCTTCAGGGAATCCCTAAATTTCTTTGAGGTATGTTTGTAAAGTTTGTTGGATAATTGCTACAAGTGCTCATCTATGTAAACCTTTGTTGTGAGAGCATGCACCTAAGACCTTGATTCCCAAGACTAAAGCTTCTTAGAGGATGATTTTGCCGCCTCCTCTACAATTCCTACCAGTTGGTTCCATGCCATCTCCATCCTTGCCAAGATCATGGTCTTCTCAAGGTTGAGTTGCATCTGAATACCCTACAACTCCAGCAAAATTCCCTCTTTAATAGCCAGTCAATCTTGCTTGCACTCTCCTTCTTCTCTTTAATATTCTTGGTGAGCTTCTTCACTTTTACTTCTGCCACTTGTAGCTCTTCCTAGTGTTGCACTTCCATTGGAACAAGAACTACCTTTGAATTCTTTACTTCTTCTTTCAATGCATTCATCTCTTCAGCATGAGCTTTTACTTGGTCCTCAAGGTTCAATGGTATGCTTCTTCTTCCCTAAAAAGTTTCTCCTCTTGCTCTCCTTCTCTAGGGCTGCTCTTTCTTCCTTGAGCTTGGCCACCTCTTGCACCAAGTTGTTTTTCTATTTCCCCATCTCCAAGTATTGGGTATGAACTTTTGCCAATTTTTCCTTTCATGTTCAACCCATTGTGCCAATTGATGGAGGTGGCTTAGAAAGGTAGCATAATCTGTAATGTTCCCATGACACTTCCTATACATGGGATGGGGCTGCTCTAGTAGTTCCAATGTTGGGCCTAATGTATGCACAACTGATTTAGGAAGTGGGATCACAACGACTAGCAAAGTGTCTTTCTTGCTTGAGCTAGCATCCTTCACTTTTCTAAATGATGCCAAAGATGCACTCTACTTCTTTCCAATCTTGACAAAGAAGGTAGGGTCTTCTTGCTCGTGTTCTCCTCTCATCATTGCGTGGACTTTAGTCTTGGATGATTCTTCTTTGTGAAGACCTCCTTCTACATGAATTCACCTTTGGCCTGAAGTTCTTCCTTGGCCTAGCAAGAGCATGCATCTTCTACTACTTTCTCAAATTTGAGTAATTCTTCCTCCCTTAATATTCCTTCCTCTTGTAGATCTACTTCTTTAATATGTGGAAACTCTCAAAGCCTAGCATGTTCTAGGTTTCCTTCACAATAACATAGTTTTCCATGTAGGAAATTCTATGTTTTCCTTTGCATATTTTCTCATCATCATTGCTCATTCACATAGTCCTTGAAATGTCTTGCATGGAAGAAGTGATTGGGGTACTTCTTCTTATTGGTTGGGGTTAAAAGATTCATCTTTAAGTAAAAATGAACAACAAAGGAGGACATAAGAGTCTCTACCTTCTTCAATCATGTTTCCAACAAGCCCCTTGTGCTTGTGCCTAGAACATCATTGCCCAATTTATAGGCCTTCCTTTTTACAGTTACTAAAGAAGATTGTTTGGCTATTGTTCAAATAAGTTATTTTTTTGGATTTGAACAACTTTATCATTGATTCTACTAGGATCTTTTTAGCAAGGTCTTTAATTCCAAGGATAGATCAACCATTTTTGGTCTTGTCATCCTTGAAAGTTGCCTTGAATTTTGCTTCCAAAGCTAGATTGGGGCCAGTCCAAGGGCCATCCAAGGTCATGGTATCAAGGGGAGAATTTTTAAGCCTTAGCACTTTTTGCCAATATCACTCTATCCAAGCAACAATGTTCCCTCTTAGGGTCTCCATCCCCGAATCCCAATTCTCCCTTATCTTGTGGAACATTGCATGGTGACTTAACTCCCAATTCCATAGCAAGAATTCTACCTTCTTGCTGCAAAGCAACTCTTGTTTACAATGTAGTGCCTACTTAACCAATTTGGGGACTTGATTATGAATTTGGGGACTCTCTTCATGCACATAGGCAATAAAGGAGTAGCTACTCCTTTCCCTTTCATCCCTCTTAATCCCTTAACATGGCCACACCTGCTCCTAATTGAAATTCCTAAGTTCTGCAACTTCTTGTCAAGGGTGTGGAAACCCTAATTGGTCCTACTTTGATTAACTTTGCAAAACATGAAAAGGATCTAAGCCCAATGTGGGTATTTAAAGTGATAACTCAACTATTATGAATGTTTGTGTGGTACCTACATTTTTTATTATTTTCAAATTGTGGAAGAAGAAGTGTATAGAGAAGTTGGATTGCGCATGTATGGCCAAAGAAGGCAAAGAAAAGTGTCTTCGGATGAAACCCAAGGTAACATGGCTTTGGGTGATAAGGCAAAGTACTCGGAATGCCCTGTCAACATACAACCCAAAGTAAGGAGTCTTTGTATTGGGGGTGCTCAACCTGAGGCAAGGATAGTGTAACATTTTTCCTTCGGGGCGAGAGATTCAAGAAGGGACTGTTCAAAAATGGTGGTCAAACGCGTGAAGGACACTTGACAGTGACAAGAGCATGCAAGAGGAGTTATTTCTCGGTAGAAACTTGAATTGAAGAGAGACAAAGAAGGCATGACTCTATAAAAATTGGGCTAAAGACAAAGTGATGACAAGCAATTTTCCTTTGCCATTAAGAAGTTGTCCTGTAGGAGATCGTGGGAAGGGAAGTAGAGTCGAAGACGCATTGGTGTGTAGAGGAGAATTTGAGAGAGCTAATCCGGGAATCAGTAGGAAGAATAGTCCCCAGCCTAGAGAGGAAGAGAGAAAGATGGGAGGAGGGAAGAAGAACTCTGAATTTGCAATGAGAAATAATGCAATTTGGAGGTTAGATGTGATTGCAAGAATTGAAGTCTTGAGCAGACTTTGGATCACATTCTTGGCATGGAACTAGAATGTGAGCTTTCCAGGGTTCATGACTCAGATAATCAAGAGTAGATGTCTTGATGGCCCCAAAGAAGGGGGGAAGAGAGGTAATCCGGCTCGTTGGATGGAGTCAGATTGGAGGTTAGTACTCAAAAAAAAAGCAGGCATGGAGCAGGGTGCCACGTTCTTTGGGAAGGGAGAAGTAGCAGAAGAAACCCAAGAGGTGAGAGATGTTTTCTCTTCAAAGCGCACAAAGAATAGATACAAGTAGAGAGTTACAAGGATCATGTCAAGCGGGGGATCATGAGTGCTCTAATGGCAATCTTGAAGCCGGAGAGAACAACTTATGTGATGAAGCACCAAGCGGTGTTCTTCCATAAGATGTTTGCAAGAGAGCCGATTAAGTAGGCAAAGTATTTTCATGGGCAAACACAATAGATGGTGTGGAATTTGTAGGATAAATCACCTCTGCATTACATTGTGCCATTTGCAATGCATTTTTATCTAGGGCTTAACTTGCTCAATGCAGTGGAGTGCAACAGAATGGTGTTGCATTTCCATCCCGACTTAAGAAAGGATGTTGACACGGAGGAATAGCAGTACACTCTTCAGATCAAGAGTAGTGATGAGTACTATGCATAGACGGGGAAGAGTGTCCAGTTGGACGTGAGTACTCCAAAGTCGAAGAAGAGGAGTTAACAAGGAGAAGGAGAAGGAGAAGACGTCAAGAAATAAAGACCTCAGAAGACTAGAAGAGTAAACCCAAGGAAAGGTATGGTGGTAATCACATAATTGGAGGAAGAATTGGAGAGCGAAGGCGAGTGCAAGTCCAGAGACTCGGAAAGAGAAGAAGAACCGGAGCTCACATTGCAGAGTGGAGACACGAGTAGTGCCAGCGATGATGGAGGAGAGATGACATCGGTACTTGAGGAAGAAAAAGCCACAATGGAGAAAGGTAACTCAAAGTTGGAAGACAAAGTGCCAGAGCAAGAAGAAAGGAAAGTTACCATTCAACGAGGAGTTTGTTCTAGGCGAAGGAAAAGTGTGAAGCGGGGCCAAGTAAAGTAAAAGAAGAGGAAAAGGAAAGTTTGGGGAGTGAAGCATCCATTCCTATACAACAACTACGGCTCAAAAGGCGAGTGTCAAGTGAAGAAGAGGTGAAGAAGGAGATCACTCTACAAGTCAAGGTAACTCCAAGTGAAGGAGTGGAGTACCTGTGAGAGGTTGTGTGCCCCTTATTGGTGAAGTTAGAACACAAGAAGAAGGAGATGCAGTCAAAGTGTCCGGAGGTGAAGATTGTATCGCAGGTGTTAGCACAATTAGAAGAAGAGAACTCAGAATTGAAGAAGAGTATAATCCAAGGTGAGGAGGAAAGGGAAGTACTACTAGTAGATGCAATATTACAGAATCAAATGATTGAGAATTTGAGGAGAAAAGCAAGGAATCGAGTAGAGATGATAGAGCAGAGTGTCATAGCAAGGGAAAGACAAATTGCTGAATATGAAATCTTGAAGCAAAAGTTTGCCAATTCAAGACTAGAAATTATCCATGCTATGGCAAGAGTAGTAGAGAAAGAACAAGAGCTCAATAGGGTGATGGAGAGTGTAGAGGAGAAGAAGCAGCTGTGGCAATGAGAGTTGACAGTGCGGTATAGAGAAGAAGAGAGCTGAGAGAGTTACTTCACAATTAGGAGGAAAAGATTGTGCAGAAAGAGAAGGAGAAGGAAGTTGTGAAAGCCGAGTTTGAAGCAGAATTGGCAATGCATAGAGAAGATTGGCTTGCAGATTAAGAATGGGAGAGGAAAATGAGATAGGAGCTATTAAAAGAGATCGTGATCAAGATGAATGCGATGCTTAGTACAGAGGCCAGTGTGTGCATCAAAGAGACAAGGCTGCACAAGTTGCATTTGTTGGTGCAAGAGATGAGGAAGAGACATGCAAAGGACAAAGATTTGAATGCTTTGTTGATCAGTCTAAGAACTTGTATAGATAGGAAGATATTGGAAGTAGAAGACAATATCACGATTAGTTTAGACTTAGTCAAATTAGAGATAGATAAACTTTGGAAGGATGTTAGAGCAAAACCCGAAGTAGATAACATAGGAGTGCAGATGTCTTTGGAGTTACCATTGGAGACATTGGAGAAGAGTGGGTTGGGAGATAAGGAGTTAAAAAGATTATCCACTAGTGGAATTTCAGATTAGGAAAGAGAACTGTTAGAATTGGTAGAGGAATTAGGAGTGGTGAAACCCAAGGATAGAGTAGTAGTGAGTGAAGTTACTTTGGGTTGGAGTTTGAAAGCTGAGGAAGAAGTAGATATCGGATTGGATTAGTAACAGTTTTGAGATTTGAAGAAGCAGATATGAAGAGGTGCATTGTCATTTTGGATCTCTAGGTTTGTAGAGTTGTTAGGAAATAGTATAGTTGTTAGAACTGTCAATTGCTTCACTATTTAAGAGTGGCATTCATAGGAAATTGTTGTTCAGTGCTCATAATTTATGAGAATAGATAAAGCAAAGTGCTGTGAAGCAGTGCTCGTCGCTTGAGCTTGATTCCAAGTATCAACATTGTGTTTGTGTTTGTGAGTGTGTGGAGAAATTTGAAGTGCAAGTTAGAGTGCTTGTTGAATGTTGGATTCTGTAGCCTTGATCTTCATTTTGTGTGTTTGATCTTGAGTGAAGTGCAATCAAAGCAATGCCTTGACAGATCTGAGAGGAAATGTAGTGTTGGTAGTATTCTACATTTGTAAGTGCAGTGCAAAGTTTATGTGAAGCAATTTTGATCAAGGAAGTTGTGCCTTCAATAGAGGGGTAGAACACAATTTTGAGGTGAGGTAATTTTGCAATGAAGTGCCATTTTTGGGAGAGCTTGAATTATCACAATCAAATTGTTTGGAAATATTTGATGGAGTTGTGATTAAAGAGTGTAATTTGTGACAAGATTGCAAATCAATGCTTGTTACTCTCTTTTGGGTGTGGTTTCTACCTGAGAGACTAAAGAAGAACTCAAGAAGAACTACATGTTACTATTTGATTTTGTATTTGGACATTTCTGACTCATATCTCTACGGGAACAAACTTTACTTACCCGATTACCACAAGAGTGATATTTGCCGGATTGTCACAATTTGGTAGGCATGCCTTTTGGTGAGGAATCACTTCTCATACATGTGAATGGTCAACACAATCAAAGGGTACGGTCATCCATTATAGTTCTTGATCTATCAAGGTCACATTTAATTCCTTGGGATTCTTGCAAACTCATTGACTTTCAAGCCAAGGGGAGAGGGGGATTTCAAAGATGAATGATCTTTTGGTAGAAGGTCATCCCAAGCCTCAACAAAGGTTTCTATGGCTGAAAACCTTCTTTGTTGAAGAGCTACGTCCTAGACTTTTTATTCAGATCCATTGATGTTGGTCTTCCCACAACACATTCCTTCCATGTCATCTTTCCCTTGAAGGGTGCAATTTCCCTTGGGATGGAAGGCAAATAAGAATAAGCATCATTTTTTTCCTCTCTCACTAGCTATTTCTTCATCTTCTTGAGTAAACTAAGTAATCTGAAATAGAAAGGTGTACTTTAAAAAGAGGTGAGGCATCAAAATGACCTATCACCTACTTAAAAGTGAGATCACAACAATGTCTACCAACATATTGCTTTTGATACTTTGGGCAACAAAAAGATGAGACTTGGCTTTGTGTAAGGATCCAAATATCTTGGACAAAATGGTAGAAATATGAGGGACATGAGATGGGGTTGGAGTAAGAAGAGAATTGAGAACAAGTAGATCTTCTCCATAATTTAGAAAGAAAGGAGAGAATCATGTACTTGCATGCTTGGAATTATATAGAAAAATTTGGCAACCACAAGATAAGTATCTCAATTGGTGTGATTAACATTGATAAAGGCATGTAGCATGTCTTCCAAGGTGCAATTGGCCTTTTTGGTTTGCATATCAGTTTGAGGATGATAGGCAATAGACAAAGTAAGCTTTATGCTAAGTAGCTTGAAGTGTGCTTGCCAAAGGTTTTGATAAATTGGGGATCACAATTAGAGATGATAATCCTTGGCATCTATGGTGTTTTAAGACCATATTGAAGTAGATCTAGACCAAAGTTGGAGCATCTATTGTATTAATAGTACAAGCTATGTGAATTTGCTTGTTGAGCTTATCAACAAACACCATAATTGTTGTATGGCCTTGGTTGGTTCCTGACAAGGGTGTGATGAGGTCTAATCTCACATGTTCCAATCAATCATATGGAATTGGTAGTGGTTGCTATAGTCTACTTGGTTTCTAGTTGCCTATCTTGTTGAGTTGGCAACTCTCCCAAGATCTGACAAACTCTCAAACCTCTTGTGCCATGTTAGGCCACCACCATTGACATTGTAGGTTACTTAAGGTTTTTTTCCACACCCAAGTGACCAATGATTGGTTAGTCATGGGCCTCTTGAAACCACATAAGTTGTAGACCACTCATAGTTGGAACTTAGATTTGGTTCACACAAAATAGCAAGTCCTCCCTAAAGGAGAAAGTGTTGTGTTCCTTTTCATGTGCTAGAAGATGAATTTGGACTAGTTGAAAGAAGGGTCTTTTTGTAAAGCAATCCTAAATTCAATGAGGACCTTTGAGTCAATCAAGACCATGGTAATTATTTTTGTTATCAGAGATATATATATCAGAGATATATAGATATATTTTTTCCTCATGATTTCTATTTTTCATCCTTTTCTTGTGCATGGTTTCTACTCTTCATTTCCAAGCTATGTCTATATCTCTCATTGTGGCACAAAAATTCATATCTGATAGAATTAAACTTGATTACTAGAGCAAATGTCTTGTCATAGTCAAATTCTTGCAAGTTGTGAAGATCCCTTAGATTGTGGCTTGAGATGTTGCACTTAGCATCAACCTTGGTTCTGTAAACCCACTTACATGTTATTGCTTTCTCCTCTATGGCTATGTTGGTAGCTTCTAAGTCTTGTTCAAATTTATTGAATTGAATTCTTCGTACATAGCCTTTACTAACCTAGTTGATTGCATTGCATCTTGGAAATGAACAAGGTCTATATTTACATCTCTTCCTTCAATCTCACATGCAACAATGCAAACATAAGATGTCTTGTTGTAATCTCAGTCACAAAGTCCTTGTGGTAGTCTTCTCATTTCCCACTTTTATAATTTTCTACATCTTGAGTCGTTCAAGTTGAACTCATTTGCAAATTGGGTTCTTGATTTTCCTACTCTTCTCTTAAATTGGACAAATGCTATTATACTTAAGGGTTCTTCTATACCTTCATGTGTAGAATCCCTTGAAGCTTGTAGAATCTCCATCAACTTCTATCTCATCAATGCTCATTCTAGCATTAGCTTGCTCTCCAACTCTCTCTTAAAAATAATTTGCATCTAATTTTAGCATCTATAGCTATCAATGATTGGTTAGCCCCTCTTTGAATATGATGTCCCTACTTTCATTTTTTTCCTTCCTTTGATCCACAATCTGAAGGCTTGGATTCTAAACTATATCCAACAAAAGACATATCTTCTCTCTTTGGATCAAACTTCTTTCTCAAATATTTTGGTATGTGCATAATGACTGAGCAAGCAAAAGTTCTCAAATGTGCAACCGTTGTTTTTTTCCATGCAAAATCTTGTAAGGATTTTCTCTAAAACTCTACTGCAAAATCTATTCAAAACATAAGTAGAAGCTATCACTACTCTTACATGCAACTCTTAAGGAAATTTACTAGAAAACAAAATGCTTCTTATTGCTTCAAATACTATTCTATGATCTCTCTCCAAAATACCATTTTTCTCCTAAGTTCATGGACTTATCCAACACTTATATAAAATCGGCAAATTCCTTTGCTCTATTAGATCATAGTTTCTTGATCTTCATTCCACATTGAGTTTCTACATGTATGTGGAGTTGTTAGAAGCAAGAGAGAGTGTTTTACTTCTCTTTCAAGAAAAATACAAAACTTAAATCACTAGTAGCATCCTTGATAAGGAGATAATATCTTGATCCTCCTCTTGAGCTTGGACCACAAACATCACTATGAAAGAACTCTCCAACCTTGTATTTGCTTCTATTCTTGTTGGAATTTTCAAAATGTACACGATGTTCCTTTCTAGAGCACATCCATGAAAGTAGAAAGCTTTTGACTACCATGCTCTTTTGGTTTCAAACTCAAACCCTCTATTAGTCCTTCTATCTCTATCTTCCTATTGTATGCAAATAGTAGTGTGCCAACAATCAAAAAATAGGGACATATTGAGAGATGCATCCTTACCTAAAGAGAGAGATTTTTGATCTTCTCAATGAAGTAGATTTTTAGGGGTTGCCATGACAAAGCAAGAATGTGGTGGCATTGAGTATAGGGGATTCTCACTTCACAAGGATAAAAATAAGCTTTTTTGTACAAGTTTTGCATGTCACATAGGATAGTTGTGTGTCAATTACGAAAGTGGAAGAATTAGGGAGAGAAGGAGAAGAAAGTGTAAAAAGTGTGCAGTGTGTTGATGGAAGGAAAAGAAATAGAAGAGGAAGAACTTGTATTAGAGGAGTAGTATTTCCTACATGATTTGAGTAGGTTGTCCAATATCTACAATGATTCTAGGAGATATGAATGAAGAAATAGTTATACATAAATGCTGCAAGGAGGTTTAATAAATAGTGGATGATTTCTGCAAAAAGGAGAGAAGTTTGGGTACCAAGAGGCAATGGTTGAGACTAAGTATAAAATTGTTGATAAGATGGTGAAGCCAATTGCTCATCCAATACCTACGGCCTTGCTATAGCAATTAGGACGGATAGCAAAGGAGAAAAGTTTTAGAGAGCCTACAAGGCTACAAGAGTGGGTCATTGGTTCATAGAGGACACTTTGAAGATGTTGAAGGTGGGAAAGGGAAATTTTCTTATGGATGAAGAGAAGAAGGCATTTACCAAAATGCTATCTAATTATGGTAAACCCTTTGCTTTTCAACCATTAGAAATAGAATATGAAGATCCATTTATTGTATTGCCTATGATCATTTTCACAATTCTGCATGTTCTATAGAATTTGAGACCAATTCCTATTCCTAAGGCTCATTTGCAAAGACTCATTACTTTGTTGAATGAGAAGGTCCAAATGGGAATTTAAGAGCCATTTGTAGCTCCTTATTTTAGTAGGTGGTTTATAGTTCCTCACAAGAATGGGATACTTAGGTTTATATAAGATATGCAACCTATGAACCAGGTTATCATTAGGAACATGGGTATAGTTCCTGGAGTAGAGGAGTTTGCATATAAATTTGCAAGTAGATCCATTTACTGAATGGGAGACCTGTATGATCAATTTCAATTAGCAACAAAAAGTAGAGATTTGACAATAATGAGGATGAAATTGGGACTGATGAAAAGGTGTTCCTTACCTCAAGGAGCCACAATTTGTATGGCCCATATGATGAGTGGTATGCATAGTTTCTTGAAGACTTCATTCTAGAGAAAAATATGTCTTTATTGGATGATGTACATATTAAAGGATGTGTATAAATAGAGAAGGATGAGCAAGTGGATACAAATTTTTTTGGAAATTTGTTGCCAATCATATAATAAATTGTGACAAAATTCTCTTAAGGTTGGAGGAAGTACATCTAACATTATCAAAGGAGAAATCAACATTTGGAGTTGATGAAGTATTTGTAGTTGGGCATCTATGTAGAACATATGGTAGGCATATAACTATTTCTTGAGAGAGTGATCTTTGTGAATGTATCAAAAGGTTTCAAGTGGAATCCTTTTGGAGAGTTCTTTTTGATTTTGTCACAAAGACACAATTGAGTCAAAGAGTATCATGATATCCTTTGGGCAGGACATTGAAGTGCATGGGTTACATTTTCCAAACTTAAGGAAAAGTATTAATGGAAGGAAATGTATCAAGATGTAGTCTTATTTTTTATACCCATCAATTCTATTCTACTATCATATATAGGGAGGAACTTCATCCAACACATCCATTGGCTATAAATGGTTAGTAGATATTGTTATGATACCTTAAGGAGTTTAGCAAAAGAGATACTTAGTTCTAGCAAGGGAGGATCTTACCAATCATGTTAAAGGAAGTGCTTTAACAATAAAGAGCACAAAATATATTTGCAAATTGATTTTGGGAGAGATTATTTAACGGTATGGATGTGTGTGAAATGTTTTTTAAGATAGAGGAGAATTGTATGTTACAAAGGCTAAGGCATTTTTAAAGAGTGCTAGGATGCAATTATCCTTGACTATTGCTTACAATTCAAAAGGAGCTATGAAAGGAGAGAGAGGTCATTCACCAATAGTAAAAGCTTGCAATGGGAGAATGCATCAATAGCCTGAATTATTAGCTTTTGCTTTATGGGCTCATAAGGCTACTCATAGTTCAATGACAAGATACATGCCATATGAGATTGTGTTAATGCAGAAACTTGTTATGAATATTGAGAAGATGTTATCAACATGGAGTGTAATTCTCAAGGAAGATGGTATCAACCAAAGATTTATCAGCTCTTAGGATCATACAATTATCACAAACGCCAAGTGCTATAGAGAAGGCTTTGTAACAATTATATGTAGCCAAAAATAAGAATAAGGTAAAATTTTATAAAACACATGAATTAAGACCAAATACTTCAAAGGAAAATGATCAGTTTTTAGTCTATGACAATAGGCTTGATAAGCAACATAATACAACTAGGAAACTTTCTAGAAGTGAGTTATACCTTATATCATTTTTTGGATATTTGACAATGGTTATTATTAGCTAAGAAAATTTAGATGGGATGGTGTTTATAACACCTATAGTTGATAAGAGGGTAAAGCTATTTCAGAAGATGGAATTAGATGGTTCAGTTCAAGATTTTAAGGTTTTAGGAGATGACATTGAATATACAAATGTTGATGAGTGTGATTTAGGTGCTTAAGAAATTCAAGAGTGATGTGGTCCAGTTCAGCTTAGATGCTTTCATTTTCACATCTTAACAATGTGCAAGTCAAGAGTGGATGGATGTCTTGACGTGTATTGCATACCTTTAAGGAGAAATGTTTTCATGTTTCAAGGAGAGCCCAATAGGATCCTTTATTACATGCACTTTAGGGCTAATAGCTTCATGATTACATCTCCAAATGAAGTGATGTTTTTTTCACTAGAAGTGCATTCTAAAGTGCTTTCTATAACACAACAAATGAAACGTTTGAACAATTACAACAAAAGTTATAAGCATTTGAAGTTTGGAGGAGTACAAACTTTTGTGCAAGAAGACCTTTGGGATGAAAGAACTTTGGTGAGCAAGACACCTTCTACAAGGAAGCCTTTGTAGTTTCAAATGATTTTTTTATTGATTCTTCATAAGTTACTTGTCCAAAGGTATTGATCTTAGTCTCATTAGAAGCATATTCTCAAAGGCTTTCCATTAACACTAAAATTGCATCTTTAGCAAAATTTCCAAGCATTTGAATATTTTGATTTTTGGACCTCTGGAGTTGTAATCTTTGGAGTAGGATTCTAATGACAAGAGGTAGGTGGTCTTGATACCTAAAAGGAAAAAAGAGGGTTTTCTGATGGATATACAAGGGAAAAAGTTAGTCAAAAGTGAAGGAGGTTGGAAAATTGGTAAAAAGTGAAGAAAGGTTTTGGGACAAAGAATAGATGAGAAAGTTTTGATCAACAAGGAAAGGTGTGTGGGATATCAAGGAAAGTAGAAAGGGGATAGGTCTTGATTATCAAAGAGGAGGTTTCTTGATAGGAAGGAAGGAAATTAGGAAAAATGGGAGGTCTTCATAATCAAGGAAGAAGGGTTTTTTACAATAAGGGAGGAAATTGGGAAAGTAGGAGGAATCAATTGCCAAGGAAGAGATTTTTGGACATAAAAGGACATTATGTACAAAGGAAGGAGTTCTTAGTTGGACAAGAAGAGTTTTATGAACATGAAGGGTTTTGATTATTAGGGAGGAAGGAGTCCTTGTCTGTTAGAAAGGAGTTTTTGATAGGTAGGAAGGACAAATTAGGGGAGTTTGGTTTGAGTTTGGGTTGAGAGTACAACTATAACTTGACATTGTACTTCATCAAGTTTTGAAGAGAATTGTATTTCAAATACTTTTGGATTAAAATATTCAATTGTGTGAGTTAAAAATCAAAGAATGTATGGCATTTAGTGTAATTTAGGAGAACTCTAGACAATTAGTTTAATGTAGGAGAACTCTCCTTCTGATCACTACCTTAATTCTAATGAATCATAACTGATTTTTGTTCATAACACCTCATCACTCCAATATTTTGCTACTAAGTGCCAAAACATACATTTTACTCCACTTACTCATGAGGCCACAACTTGAGATGATGATACCTAACTTCAAGGTCCCTCTTCAATGTCATCCTAGCCACTCTTCATTCATTGCATGACTTATGATGAGTGTATTTGCCATAATTACAACTTAAAGCTATTAGAGTGCACACTTAGAAATTATGGCTTGTCTCTATGCACAATTGGCGCTTCATTCTTATCGGGGTCCTAGAATATCACTATCTTAATTCTAATGAATCACAGCTGATTTTTGTTCATAACACCTCATCACTCCAATATTTTGCTACTTAGTGCCAAAACATACATTTTACTCCACTTACTCATGGGGCCACAACTTGAGATAATGACACCTTACTTCAAGGTCACTCTTAAATGTCATCTTAGCCACTCTTCATTCATTGCATGACTTATGATGAGTGTATTTGCCATAATTACAACTTAAAGCCATTAAGAGTGCACACTTAGAAATTATGGCTTGTCTCTATGCAAAATTGGCGCTTCATTCTTATTGGAGTCCCTATCCTTCTAATTATTCTTTCTTGTTCTTTGTGGATGCCTCCATCTTTGCCGCATCCTTATCTTGGCCAAGGTCATATGTCTTGTCACAATCTGTTTCCGCATCTTATTTTGCTTCTTTTGTATCTTTGGGGCTAGAATATTGGTCCTTTTTCCCCCCTCCATTGGAAGACTAGATCAATTCAGCCTTCCTTGGCTCAATATTCTCCTTCTCTACCAATGCAGTAGATTATTTGATGGTTGTGCTCTTCCTTTGGTTATTGGGAGGTTGCACTCCATTTGCAATTTGTCCAACTTTACTCTAGTAGACTTGAGAGTTGCCAATCTACCTAATACTTCATCATTTCTTCCTCATTAGCCTAGATGGAGCTTCCTATTAGGGAGTATGGTATGCATTTGATGACTAATGGTTCAAAATGGGTCTCACTTGCTTTGGCCCCAAGGTTTGCAAGTAATGGAGATTGGGGAATGATCTCCTCAAGTAAGCATTGAAATTCCTTAATCCTCACCATCCAAACCAATTTTTGTTTTCCATGCTTTTACAGTTCCCCCAAACTCTTTCTCTCTTGTCTCTCATCCCATAATTATGCCTTATCAATTACATTTGGGTCCACCTTCAAGAATTCTTTTATAGCTTTGTACATTAGTGCAATATCACCCCCTTTCTCCCCAAATTCCCTTAATTCTTGATCGTGGTCTACTAAAACTTTCACAAGCCTCTTCTTCCAATGCTCAATTTGGATATCAGGCTCTGCTATCATGTGGATTGCTTCAAGGGGTATTATGATTTTTTTGGTCTTTCTCCATCAGATATGCAACTTTATTGAATATTATTGAAATTTGAGAGTTCTTTGTATAAAGTTGATTAAGTGAGCCATAAATAATTTTGAATAGAGGTTTGGGCACTTGAACATTCTCCCAATTGGATTCTCTAGTTGGGACTAGTGATCAAGTGGATTTCCTCCATTCAAACTAATGGATTTTGGTTCATGGTGTACATCATCTATATCGTGTTCTATTACTCTCATTGTCCAAGCATTCATAGTAACCAAAGCCCCAAACTTACTAATCCTTCTAGGGTGGTTGAAATGAAAGATGTGCACAAGGAATTCAAAATCCTTTGTGCTTGGGAGTTGTAATTGAGCTAAATTTATACCTTTCTCAAGCACCATAAGCATTTTCCCCAAAAATCTCCTAAATTACTTCATCCATGGTTAGATGGCAATCCTTCTTTGAGTTCCATAATTGGTATATGCCAAGGACTAACATGGTATCCTAATCTTGAGAATGCCCCTAAATTATAAGATCCATCTCCCTTTGGAATATGTCCTATCTATTATACCATTATCATCAATTTTATTTAAAATCCCAAAGGGAATTTATGTAAATAGTGCACCTAGTGGTTTTCAAGTCCACCTTTAGTTCTTTTCTCTCTTTTTCCAACATTAGCACTAATGGTATGAGTTTCTTCAAGGTCAGCTTTGGGGCAATTTGAGGACTTGCTATAGTTCTAGTAGGGTTTAACCACTATTTTTCACTAAACACATACACTCTCTCTCTACTTCACTCAAGGTACTCTGGTTGCACTCAATACTCAACAATGGCCAACAATCTTGCAAACCATTCTCTTTAATTCTCTCCTATAGAACTCCAAGCCCTTCAAAAGCCTTTTTATTTGCTTGGTTGCTTGAAGCTTAGCATGGATTGCCTTCCCTTTCAAATGGTAAGTTAGAAGTCACCTCTCCCATTGCTTCACCTCTCAAAGAGACATTCAAGTTGTAGAAATAATATAACTTCCCTTAAATGAAAATAGTTCCCAATTTGCCACTTTCTTGCAACCCGACTCCCAATTTATCTCTTGGAAGACTTCAACCCCTTCAATTGACTAGAAAGAACTTCTTGGTTGCTCATAGTGCAACCTGAAATGTACACAAACTTAGAACTCACCCCTCTCTTTCACTTCACTTCACCTCTCAAAGAACATTCAAGGTATTGAAACAATCTGGCCTCCCTTGAATGCATGTAGTTCACACTTTCCCAATCTCATGTAATTCCACTCTCCTAATTTCTCTCTTGGAAACTTTGATCCCTTTGACTGACTGGAAAGAACTACTTGGCTGCTCAAAGTGCAAAGTGTAATCTAAACAAACAAAGAACTTACTTCTTCCCTCACGTCACATCTTGGAGAGAAATTCAAGCTATAGAAATAATCTGACCTCTTCAAATGCAAGTAGTTCCCACTTTCATAATCTGCTGGGGGTACAAGGACAACCCAATAGTATGGCATCCTTCAAGGAGACACATATACTTCTGTGCTCTTATTTTCATAATCATTCTCTCTTTCTCCCATTATCCCTTTTGTTGTTGCATAGGGTTGATCATTAACACTTTTGGGATTATACCTTTTGTTGTTGAATAGAGTTGATCTCTAACACTTGAACTAATGCTAGAGATCAAGATAGATTATGTGAGGGTCTCCAACAATTTGATATCAAAAACTTGTAGTTGTTTCTCCTATTGATGATTTAAACTCATCATGTGCTCCAAATGTAAGGTCTACAACAAGTGTTTAAAATCAATATATATTATCACTTGTTTCCCCAAGATAATATCTCCACATCTTTGTTGCATGTACCATTGCAAGTTATTCTTGATCTCAAGCATAATAAAAGAATTTGTGTTTAATCATCAAGATACAAAGGCAATGGGCTGCAATCCATCTAGGAATTCTTCTTGCAACACAACTTTAATTGCAAAGCATCACAATCAAGCACATAAGGTAGTTGAGGATCATATGGTTGGAGGAAAGGTTGTGAAGACAACATATTCTTAAGTTTCTTGAATGCTTGTTCTTTATTGGTGGTCAACTCAAAGCTTGTTGTCTTCTCCAAGAGATCAATCAAAAATATGGCCACATAAGCATAATAGTGGATGAATGATTGGTAAAAGCTTCCTAATCCATTAAATCCTCACACTTCCATGGCATTTTTATGAGTCTTCAATTGGTAATGACTTTGATTTTCTCCTCTTCCATTGAATATGGATAGTCCCAATCCTCTCATAAATCTATACCTTAAAAGATCAAGATCAAGGAGAGAAATATGAGAATGGAAGATCACATTGGGACACTTGAGTGTAGGAAACTCCAAATGCCTAGCATGAGCTTTGGGTTTGGTATTTATAGAGAGTATTGTAAGGCCATTGAGAAGCTTCTCAAGAAGCTTCCTTAAGTTACTTTCTTGGAGTGCAAGCTAAGTTAATGAGGAAATTTCTCAGGAAGTTTCTTTCTAAAAGTTGTATACTTGGCGTGCAAGCTTAGCTAGTTGGGAGCTTCTAGAAGCAATCTACTTGAGGTGCAAGCTAAATGAGTTATGAAGCTTCCTCCTAGAAGTCATCACTTGGCATGCACATTACTCAATACTTGGAAGGTACCAAGTAGCTTCTTAGATGCTTCTAGAATATTTTAGGCTAATTTGGCCTTTTTGCTACTTTGTTAGCCTTGACTAACTCATCAATAAACTCCATATTGTTACATAATCTCTCATTGCTAGTTGGTGATGTCCTTGTCACCATTCAAGCTTCAAACTCATAGATGGTTGTTTGTGCATTTTGGAGATGAGAAAGAGGCTCCCAAGAGGCATCATGAAGAGGATACCCTTTCTAGAATATTTGTACTCTATATGTTTTTGATAGCCTTGTTGAATGTGGTGATTTGCAAGGTCCATACAATCAACTTCGTACTCCTCATGATCATCGATAGAGATGGGAGGAGGAGGAAGTTGGCCACAAGAGGAAAAAGAAGATGGATAAAGAACAAAGGGTTTTAACTTAGAAATATAAAAGATAGGGTGGGTGCGTATATGACAAGGTAAGGCAAATCAATAAGCAATAGGAGAAATGATTTGGGTGACATCAAAGGGTCCTATCCAATTAGGAGCAATTTTACAAACTTGGGTATCAAGTGGGAGGGTAGGTTACTAGACAAGAGCATGACCTTATTACCAACTTGAAAGGTGAGATCACAATGATGGTAGTTCTACATATTATTTTTGATGATTCTGAGCAACAAGGAGATGAGATTTGGCTTGTAAGAGAGATTGGGATATAGTGGTCAAGAAGGTGGAAGTATAAGGGACATGAGATGGAGGAGGAGCAAGAAGAGAATCTAGAAGAAGTAGCTCTTAGCCAAAATTAAGGAAGAAAGGAGAGAATTTGGTGCTTGCATGTTTGGAATTATTGTATATAAACTCAATAGGTGCAAGACATTCATCCCAATTGGTATGGTGAACATTGACAAGGCACAAAGCATATCCTCCAAGGTGCAATTTGCAAATTCAATTTGTCCATCAATTTGAGGATGATAGGCCATGGACAAAGCAAGCTTGGTGTTGAGTATCCGAAAGAGTGCTTGCTAAAATGCTCTAGTGAATCAATGATCATGATCCAAGATGAGTCTATGAGGTGTTCCATGATCCTTGAAGAAATTTTCAAAGTAGACTGTGCCAATGTTGGAGTATCCACGGTATCAAAGGTTGGTGCCAAATGGATTTGCTTACTAAGCTTATCCACAAATACGATGATTGCTATATGACCTTGCTTTGTCTTGGGCAAGGATGTGATAAGATCTTAAGCTCATGTATTCCCAACAAGCAAATGGAATGGGGAGTGGTTGAAGGAGTCTACTCTATTTCTAGTTGCTAGCCTTATTGCATTGCCAACTCTCACAAGATCAAAAAAACTCTTGAACATCTTGTGCCATGTTAGGCTACCACCATTGGCATTGGAGTGTACCTAATGTCTTGTTTGCACCCATGTGACTAGCAATGGTAAGTTATGGGCTTCTTGGAGGCACATAAGTGTAATACTCCAAGGACAAGAGAGCTCTTTAAGAGAGATACAAGAGAGAAAACACAGATTTCAAACTCAATCCTTTGATGCGCCAAAGGAGAACCTTCTCTTTTTTATATAACTAAGGAGGATCTCCTCCAAGGAAGCTCCACGATAGGATTAGGTACATGGATATGTGACTTATCAACAAGCTCCACCCTTAGATTACTTGCTTGGATGGGTGAGATGTCAGTCTTAGTCCCATCTAGGCTTTGACCAAAGGGAATAATTTAAGGAATTTTCTTGTATGAATCTCAGAATCACATGGGTGAGATACCATTGGAAAGCTCTTGGTGAGACAAACCAAAAGGAAGAAAGGCTAGCCTTTCCTCCATTGGGGGGAGGATATGTACACATAAGGCCTAATTCATCCATGTAGACCTCCAAAATTGCCTCTAAAGTTTTCAGGCCTATTTTGGCTTCTACCTTATGAGTAGATACCTCTATCTGATCTATGTTCTCCATCATGCATAAAATCCTTCCAGATGTCACCATCCCAAGTTTCACCTCTAAATCATATGCCTAGCTATTGATTCTAAAGTTTCCAAGCATGTTTCAATTTTTTGGCCTATTTGTAGTACTATTTTGGTGATAGCTCTAGCTTATCTACTTAGTCCATCATGTATAACATCCTTCTAGATGTTACCACACCAAATTTCATCTCTAGATCATATATGTAGCTATTATTATTATAATAAGTTGAAGATCACCCTGGTTGGAAGATCCGGTTCTTACAAAATAGAAGGCCTTCCTTGAAGATGAAGGTGTTGTACTCCTTGTTGCATGCTATAAGACAACCTTGTACCATTTGAAAGAAAGGATCTTGTTGTAAAGCTATCCTAAAGTTTGTTTGGAGTTTGGAATCAATTGATACCATTGTAATTGCAGTCTTGATGAGAGGAAGAGACTTCAAATCAGATCGTCATGATAGGGCATCAAGGATGACATGGAACCAACCAGGTTTGTACTCAAGTTTGATGTTAAAAAATCGTAGTTGTTCTTCCCATTGATGATGTTGACTCCTTATGTGTTCCAAATGTAATGTATACAACAATGGCTTGTGATCAATTTGCATGATCATTTTTTTCCCTAAGAGATAATACCTACATACCTTGGTGGCATATACCATTGCTAGTTGTTTCTAATCTAAAAAAAAGTAGTTCCTTTTTATTGTATTTAGTTGATGAGACGCAAAGGCAATAGGATGTAACCTATCTAGGAATTCTTACTGCAACATGGCTCCAATCACAAAGTTAAAAGTATCAAAATCAACCACACAAGGTAGTTGAGGATCATATGGTTGAAGAATGAATCTTGAAGACACCATATGTTTCAGCTTTTGGAATGCTTATTGTGCTTGGTGGTCCATTGAAACCTCAAGTTTTTCCCCAAGAAGTTGGTCAATGGTGCTGCCACATGAGCATAATAGTGGATGAACCATCGGTAAAAACTTGCCAATCCATTAAATGCTCATACTTTTGGAGCATCCTTTGGAGTAGGCCAATCAATAATGGCCTTGATTTTCTCCTCTTGCATCTTGCCCTCCAATGAGATCTTGTGATCCAAGAAGGTAATTTCCTTTTGCCAAAAGGCACACTTTGACTTCTTGCAATAAAATTTCCACAAACATAGTCATCTTAGGACTTCTTGTATATGATTTGCATGTTTTTCCTCTATGTTGCCATAGATTAAAATATCATCCAAGAACACTATCATGCATTGATCCAATAGCTCATCCAACACCCAATGTATATGATCCATAAAGAATGCTAGAGCATTAGTGAGCCCAAATGGAAGAACTCTCCACTCAAAATGCACATACCTTGTGCAAAAGGTAATCTTTTGTACATCTTCTGTGTTAACAGGAATTTGCCAATAACGGCTTTGGAGAAGTATTCTGCACCACTCAATTGATCAAACAAGTAATCAATTTGAGGCAAGGGATATGCATTCTTCACTATTTATTTATCAAGGCCATGATAATCAATATAGAAGCAAAGTCCTTCATCCTTCTTTAGAACAAATAGTGTTGGTGTTCCTTAAGGAGATGTACTATGTCATATCAAATCCTTCTCCAACAACTCTATCAATGTTATTTGGAGCTCATTCAACTCTTTTGGTGAGAGCCAATAGATTGGTCTACTCATTGGAGCACTTCTTGGTAATAACTCAATCTTGAAGAGCATACCATGATTGGAGAATAATCCCTTTGGCAAACCATCCAGAAAAATATCTAACAACTCTTGGACTATTTGATCAACCATTTCTTGATGAGGCTTTTGATCCTCCTTGGATCCTCCATGTGTAATCAGCTTGATCAACACCGCAAAAATAGACTTATCTTTGTCCAAAACTTGCTCTATAACTACTTCATTGACAAACTTCCCATCTTGGGACTTATCTTCCTTCAAAGCTTGCTCTATAGCTGCTTTCTTGACAAACTTCTCCTCATGGGATAGACTATTCTCAAGTGTCTTACTCAAAGATGCCAGACAACCTAATCAAAAATTCCTTGGTGTTGTACTTGAATTCTTTGTCGGCTCCAATCAAATTGAACCTTATAACATTCAAGCCCAAATAGACCTAGAATGATATCATAGTGCAAAGGTGCCGCTACAAACCTCATATACTCTAAATACTCCCTCTTAATCTTGAAGGTAACAAGATGTAAGGTATAGAACGCATAACAATTTCTACCATCCGCCATCATCAATCTTCTTCCAATTATTGGCTTGATAGGAATACTTAATTTATTTGCTAATTGTATAAACATACAATTCTATAAACTTCCAAAATAAACCAAATCCTACAACTATGATTAGATATCATACCTTGCAAGTGAAGCAAACTTGCATAGATCAACCCTTCAATTCTATTGAACTAATCAAGTTGCAAATAGATGACTTGAAATCTCCTACTAGGATTCCTTATTTCCTTGGTCATTCCGCTCCACAAACTCTATTTGGGCAACTTGTGAAGATTGCACATTCTTGAGTGTACATTCAACAATACAATGTCTAATTTGGCGACAATAAAAGCAATTGCTATTTTACCACAGTCTTTCCTAATTTGTTGTTCCAAGTGTTTCTATTGGATGGCATCAATGTCTATTGGTGCCAGCTCTTCCACTAGTGTGTAATGTGTTGGTAGGTTTTGTGAAGGTCAAGATCAAGACCAAATTGTTGCAACCAAGGAATCAAAGTTCTTATCCAATTGCATGGCTTCTTTTAAGTGTTTTGGCTCTTGCATAAGCATGACTCAAGCCTCTCACAAATCAATATAGAGCTTCACCATCCAATATATTTGGAATTTTCATAATGGTGTTCTAGAATTACGTGATGTAGCTTCTTACAAAACCAATCTACTTCAACTCTACCAACTTATCTCATGCATTTATGTATGGTATTTATTGCTTGGAATTGTCTACTTATTGCACCCTTGAATTCCTCTCATGTCAAGATTGGTGCAATAAATTGCCGTTTAGCTTGCTCCACTTGGAATCACCACCCTAGTTTTGCCACTCCATCCAATTGGCTTGAAGCTAAGAGAGTTTGTTTCCGTTCATCTTGAAGATTTGTAGCCTCAAAATAACAATCACTGTCAGAAAAAAAAATTCTCCACTATGCCCAAGAGATTCTTGCCATCAAATACCTTGGGTTTTGGAAATTGGATTTTCTCTTCTCCTACTCAGAATGGTGCTCTCTCTACACGCTCTTGTCATTGATGGTCTCATTCACCAATAATCAAGTAAGGTGCTCAATTTGTTGTTTCATAGCAATGATAGCCTCAAGCATTGCCATCATGGCTACTACTCTATCATACTACTCCCAATTTATCTAATTTATTAACACATAGATGCAACATGTACACCATTCTCCATAAGTTACAACTTGAAGTACCAAGGATTCCTCGGACAAGATGATCACATCCAAAAAGGTTTACCCAAAGCATGAGGTGATGAATTTTGTGAAATGATACTTGGGTAGTACTCAAACAAAAAGATCTTAATGGTTTGGCAAAAGTAGATTTGGTGGTTCATAAATTCCATCCATCCCATTCTTGCTCTGATACCGATGTAAAAGATCAAGACCAAGGAGATAAATAAGAGAATAAAAGATCACATTGGGACACTTGAGTGTAGGAAACTCTAAATGCCTAGCATGAGATTTGGCTTTGATATTTATAGGAAGCATACAAGGCTCTTGAGAATCTTCTCAAGAAGCTTCTTTAAGCCGCTTTCTTGGAGTGCAAGCCAAGTTAATCAAGAAGTTTTTCAAAAAAATTCCTTCTAAAAGCTGCCAACTTGACGTGCAAGCTAAGCTAGTTGGGAGCTTCTCAAAACTTTCTTCTAGAAACTACCTACTTATGATGCAAGCTAAGCTAGCCAAGAAAGTTCCCAAAAGGCTTCCTCTTAGAAGTCACCAGTTGGTATGCACATTACTCAATAATTGGAAGGTACTAAGTAGCTTCCTAGATATTTCTAGAATATTCTAGGCTAATTTGGCCTATTGCTTCTTTGTTAGCCTTGACTAACTCTTCAATAAACTCCATATTATGACACTACTCCTCCTAACCTCTCATTGGAAGATTTTGAGCACTTACAAAAAAAATCATCAAATTGCTTGGCTTCTCAAAGCATATTGTGTCTTTCTTCCTCTAGCTCTAACCAACTTCCTTGATCCTAACAAAGCTCAATATGTGTGATCTTTACTTTGAGGTCAAATTGGCCTAACTTGTAGGGTTCTTCATTTCTTGCTTAGAGGAACCCCTTTGACTTTTGGTCCTACACCCCAATGTCTAATATCAACCTGCATGTATGGTCTACCACCAATGACTTACCTATTTCTATATGGTCTTGGCTCAATTGTGTTTCTCCTAATGCAATTTTGTCTTCTTGGTTCTTTATACTTCAAGGGAAATGGTTTGGTCTTAGGTAAGATTCAATGCTAACTTGGATGAAAATGGTCTACTCCTTTGATAGCAACCAGTTCACTTAAGGGTAAGTAATGGTTATGGGATTATTTTGGATGAGAAGTTATTACTTGCATTACGAGTAAGTAATGGTTATGGAATTATTTTGGATGAGAAGTTATTACTTGCATTACGGGTAAGTAATGGTTATGGAATTATTTTGGATGAGAAGTTATTACTTGCATTACGTTGTCCCAATCAAGTATAAGATATGTGAAAGAAAATTGAAAAATTTCCCATATTCTTACATATGTGGGTTAACTCACCCCTTGCCTACATTAGGCTTGTGACATTGATACTATTGACATTCTCTATATATAAGATCATAGGATCATGAAATATATATCCCTTTCCTTGTAATAAGGTGTGAAGCCAAATTGATTCACCCGTAGCATTAGTGGCACCCTTATATTTTGCTTCTATCAATGACAAAGCAATAATAGGTTGCTTCTTTGATGACCAATTTCAAAATTCCAAGGTTAAAAACATAACCTGATGTTGATCTCCTATCTTGAGCACTTCCTACATAGTCCACATCATTAAAGCCTTGTAGAACATGTAACCTACTATGGTACCCACATTTTTTGTTTTGAGTATGTTTAAGGGGTTTTTGTAATACCAAGGGTTAGCCATATGATCTAGATGTGAAATTTGGTTTGGTAACATCTAGAATGATGTTACACATGATGGTCAAAATAGATTAGATAGAAGTATCACCAAAAGAGTACTTCTACTAATAGGGCAGAAACCGAAATAGACCTGAGAACCTTAGAACCAATAGCTAGACATATGATTTAAAGGTGAGAATTGGTTTGGTAACATCTGGAAGGATGTTACACATGATGGACTTAACAGATCAGAAAGAGGTATCACCAAAAGGGGACTTCTACTAATAGAGTAGGAACCAAAATATGCCTGAAATCTTTGAAGGCAATTTTGGAGGCCTAAACGGATGAATTAGGCCTCAAAAATGTGCCAATTCCCCCCAATAAAGGAAAGGCTGGCCTTCCCTCCCCCTTGGTTTGTCTTGTCGAGAGCTTTCCAAAGGTACCTTACTCATGTGATTCTGAGATTCCTACAGGAAGATTCCCTAAAAGATTCCCTCCAATCAAAGCTCGTTTGACCAACCAGATAGGACCTAGACCAGACAGGTCACCCATCCAAATAAGTAATCCAAGGGTGGAGCTTGCTGACATGTCACCTATCTGTGTCCCTAATCCTATGGTGGAGCTTCCTTGTAGGAGATCCTCTTTGTCTATATAATAAAGAGAAGGTGCTCCCTTGGGGCATCGAATGTTTGAGTGTGCAATCTATGGTTTCTCTCTTCTCTTGTCCTTGGAGTATTACAATGGTATCAGAGCAAGTATTCTAGTCCAAGAGAGTGGATCACCCCTCTTGGAATAGCACGAACTATTGAAACTGAGTAATTTGAGGTGGAGAACATAGAGTAATCGCTAGACTTAGGAAGGACTTTAGAGAGCGGATGGGATGGATGCGCCGGGGGGACAATTTCCCGCACCTAGCTTTCCATTCTCAAACCCATTCCACATCAAGGTTATGTACATCCAGCGTGAGCAGATGAGACTATCGCTAGTTTATCACTTTGGTGCGGAATTCATGGACAGAGTGATGAACTCACCAAACCCGGTGGTTCTACCTGTGATGATATATGACAGAGAGTGGGATTTGACGATCTACATTCTATTATGATAATATGGATATGAATGTCCCAAATCTTCTCCCTTTCAACACTCAAGTAGAAATCCGTTATGTAGTGAGGCCAAAATTGATGTTTAGAGATTTTGTGGTTAGGAATTTTGGTGAGGAGTATTATCAACAAGTGATAGCTTCTGAGGTCCCAATGGTAGTTCTGATAGTTCGTGCTACTTCCAGAGTGATTATATTGACTCTGTATTGAAGTAGACGTTAGCAATTGGGGTGTTGCAAGAACCATGGATCCGTAGTTGCAAGAGCTGGTGCAAGGAATGGAAGGGATGTTGAATGAATTTCGAGAGATTAAGATGACCATGGAGACATTGCAAAGTCAAGTGCAGATCCTCAAGAACGATCAAGCCATGCAAGAAGAAGAGCCGTCTCAAAACCCAGTACCTGCGACTGAAATACTTGGAGAGGCACCCGTGCCTACGAACCCTATCAACGATGAAGCCACATTGCTACTCCGGATGAAGAAGACCTGCAACATCGAGCCTTACAAGGAGCAGCGTACGATGGGCGTAGTGGAGAATTGGATCTCGAGAATGAATTGATATTTTTGATTGTTCTCAACAGAGATCACAGAGCATGCTGCAGGCGTGTTTGCATGTGGGTACTTGACCGATAAAGCCCTCACATGGTATGATGCTTGGGAATGATCCATGTTGGCAGAGAGAAGGGAGGTCACATGGACAGCAATGCAAGAAGGACTGCTCAAGAATTTCCAATCGGTGGATTCTGTGCAGATAGCTCGAACCCGACTATAGGGATTGAGACAGAAGAATAGCGTACAAGAGTATGTGGTGGCATTTCTGGATCTACAAGTTGCAATTACCAACATGAGTCCAGCAGAGGCTCTCGACAATTTCAAACAAGGGTTGAAAGAGCGGATTCGCCAAGAAGTCATGGTGCAAAACCCTCGCACGGTATTTGAAGCTATTGCTTGTGCGCAGAGAATAGCCGGAGCATTAGATGGAGGTGAAGGAGTAGTTCCACCTCAACATTATTGGGCAGAAATGCCACACATGGGTGGACCAGTACCGATAGAATTGGGCAACCTTCGATTCTGGGATCGAGGAGCACGGCCGCTTCAAGGAGAGCGGGGACGGGTAGAAGAATGAAGAGATGGAGTCCCACAAGGAGAAAGAACTCAAGGAAAAATACGCCGTTGTTACAATTGTGGCCGTATTGGGCACATATCTACCAATTGTCGCACTTGTTTCCCTAAAGGCCCTCGGCCTTTGTACATGCGATCTTTGAACAACATGGAGAGGCACATTGAAGAGGAGGAGGTGGAAACCACTTTGGAAAATGAAGATTGCCAGTAAATGTACCTCGCGGCCTTACTGGCTCAATAAGGAAGCAGAGAAGCGAGGGGAGGAAGAAGAATAATGCGCAAAGATCCTGAAAGGCATCCTCACAATTGATTGTCGTGAATGGAATCTTAGAAGGTAATCAAGTGAGAGTATTAATAGATCCGGGAGCAACAGAGAATTTCTTGTCTCGCTCTGTTGCAATAAGCTTGGGAATGGATCTAGAGAGAGATGGAAGTGAAGAAGTAGAGTTACCAAATGGGGAAACAGAGAGGATTGAATCATTACCTAGACGGGTAACCCTCTCTGTAGGAGAATATCAGGAAGCAATTGAGTGGCGAGTGATACAATTAGCCCGTTATGATGCAATTTTAGGCATGCCATGGATAGAGCAGTACAACCCAATGGTGGATTGGAGGAAGAAAGTAGTGAGAATCCACCAATGGTCAATCATTGAGGTTAAAGAAAAATCACACAGGCAGAAACTGCCTCTATATGTCGTAGGGACGACAACTGTCTGTAAGACCGATAGATGTTTTATGGGTCTAATAAGAGAAGTCTAGAGTGCACAACTCGCTGGAAAAATTCCTGAGAAATTGAAGGATGTAGTGGATGAGTTTCAAGATGTCTTTCCTAATGATCTACCCTCAGGATTACCACCTAAAAGGCGAGTAGATCACAAAATAGAGACACTCCCGGGGAAGACACCTCCTTGTAAGGCCCCATATCGCCTATCACTTCATGAGTTGGAGGAGTGTAAGACTCAAATTGAGGAGATGCTACAGAAAGGGTTCATCCAACCTAGCGTATCACCATATGGGGCCCATGTCTTGTTTGTGAAGAAGAAGGATGGTACAATGCGCATGTGCATTGACTATCGGGGTCTCAATCAGCAAACAATGAAGAACAAATACCCCTTACCTCGCATGGATGACCTGTTTGATCAACTCCATGGAGCGAGATACTTCACCAAGCTGGACTTGCGGAGCGGTTACAATCAAATCCAAATTGTAGAGGAGGATGTGTACAAAATTGCCTTTCGAACCAGGTATGGCCACTTTGAGTATCTTGTGATGCCTTTTGGCCTCACCAATGCACCTGCCACTTTCATGAGCCTAATGACATATTTTGTCCATACTTGGATAAGTCTGTTATCGTCTTCTTGGATGATATCTTAGTATATAGAAGCACGATGACAGAACACAAACAACATCTACGAGAGGTCCTCCAGATTCTAAGACAGAATCAATTGTACACCAAAATCTCAAAGTGTGAGTTTGGCAAGTCTGAAGTAGACTACTTAGGGCATAGAGTAAGTGCAAAGGGCATTCAAGTATTGAATGATAAAATAGAGGTCATTCAAAAATGGAGTGCCCCAGAAGATCAAACTCAACTTAAGAGCTTCTTGGGGTTGACGGGATTCTATCGTAGATTTGTCAAGGACTTCTCCAAGGTTGCACAACCTTTAACGGCACTACTTGGCAAGGGGAAGAAGTGGACATGGAGAACTGCACAAGAGTTGGCCTTTCAAAAATTGAAGGCCGCCTTGCTACATGCACCAATCTTGAAGTGGTATGACCCAAAACGTCCAATCAAGTTAGTTACGGATGCATCAGGCGTAGCAATAGGAGCAACCCTACAACAAGAGTGGCATGACGGATGGCATCCAATTGCATATTTCTCTCGAAATTTGTTACTGGCAGAGTGCAACTACCACACCACAGAACGAGAAGAGCTGGCCATCGTTCTAGCAACCAAGCATTGGAAGCACTACCTGGGCGAGAAGGCATTTGTAGTAGAGACAGACCACAAACCTCTAGTCTACCTTGAGACGCAAAAGGATCTATCTCGTCGCCAAATTCGGTGGGCAGAGTGGCAACAACGCTTCAACATGACAATCACCTACGTGGAAGGTAAGAAGCAACTTGCAGATGCATTCACCCGCATGCCAATGGCCAACAACTTGGCGGCAGAGGTCAAGATTAACCTTGAATTCTGGCAAGAGATTCTAGCTGCTACAAAAACTGATCCACAGGTTGTAGAAGCGCAATCGTCCAAAGGTGTCACCAGCACCCAAGGACTCACCTTTCGGGAGGGCCGATTGTAGATCCCAAATGTCCCAGAATTACGCATCACCATTCTAGCGAAATGTCATGATTTGGCCATTGCAGCTCATGTTGGAGTGGACAAGACCTTGGAGGCAGTCAAGCGCCATTACTATTGGCCCAAGATGAGCAACGATGTGATGGACTATGTGCGTAGCTGCCTACTTTGTCAACAGAACAAAGCTTCTAATCGAGCTCTTGCAGGGCTCCTTCAACCTCTTCCCACTCCTACCCAACATTGGGAACAAGTGAGTATGGATCTTGTCTGTGAATTACCCAAGACCACCTCAGGGTTTGACTCCATTGTGGTCTTTGTGGACCGGCTCAGCAAAATGATTCATGTCCGCCCTACCACCAAGGAGGTGACCGCTCCACAACTAGCTCAACTATACTTAGATGCAGTCTTTGCTCACCATGGCTTGTCTAGAGTACTCATCACCGATAGAGGCACCCAATTCACCAGTTTGTTTTGGCGAACACTCTTTGGTTTCTTCCAAACCAAGTTGGCCATGTCTACAGCTTACCACCCACAAACAGATGGCCAAAAAGAGCGGGCTAATCGCACGATTGAAGACATGTTACGCGGCTTCACCTTAGAAGAGCAAGAGAGGTGGGACACCCTACTACCGTTGGTGGAATTTGCTTACAACAATTCAATGAATGCCTCCACCCAGGTCACTCCGTTCTTCCTCATGTATGGTGAGCATCCCTTCACACCTTCTAGCTTGATGAAGATCCGTCCAGTGACTACCAAGGTTGATGCAGTCAACACATTTGTTTCTAGAATCCAACAAGGTGTGGAGAGCGCCAAGCACATGTTACAGATTGCACAAAATCAACAAAAGCAATAGGCTGATGCACACCGTAGGCACATGGAGTTCAATGTTGGGGATCAAGTGTGGCTATTGACAACCAACCTCACATTAGTTGGATCTCGTAAGCTCAGACCTCGTTTTATTAGGCCTTTCTTGATTCTTTGTTGCATCGGCGCTGTGGCCTATCACCTTGAGCTACCACCACACATGAAGATCCATCTAGTGTTCCATGTCTCCCTATTATGCAGATATGCTCCCCGATCAGGCCAAGGTACTTCCACACAGGACATTCGACCTTGTCCGATAGTCATTGATGGCACAGAGGAATATGAAGTGGAGCGGATTCTCCAAAAGTGCATGCGTGGTACTCGCCATCCACGGGTGGAATATTTAGTACAATGGAAAGGTTACCCCCTCTATGAAGCAACCTGGGAACCCGCTGCCAATTTGGCAAATGTATTGTGTTCGTGCAAGCATTTGAGCAACAATTGCACAACGAGGACGTTGCGTCTTAAAAGGAGGGAGGTCTGTAATACCAAGGGTTAGCCATATGATCTAGATGTGAAATTTGGTTTGGTAACATCTAGAATGATGTTATACATGATGGCTAAAATAGATCAGATAGAAGTATCACCAAAAGAGTACTTCTACTAATAGGGCAGAAACCGAAATAGACTTGAGAACCTTAGAACCAATAGCTAGACATATGATTTAAATGTGAGAATTGGTTTGGTAACATCTGGAAGGATGTTACACATGATGGACTTAACAGATCAGAAAGAGGTATCACCAAAAGGGGACTTCTACTAATAGAGTAGGAACCGAAATATGCCTGAAATCTTTGAAGGCAATTTCGGAGGCCTAAACGGATGAATTAGGCCTTGAAAATGTGCCAATTCCCCCTCCAACAGAGGAAGGGCTGGCCTTCCCTCCCCCCTGGTTTGTCTCATTGAGAGATTTCCAACGGTACCTTACTCATGTGATTCTGAGATTCCTACAAGAAGATTCCCTAAAAGATTCCCTCCGGTCAAAGCTCGTTTGACCAACCAGATAGGACCTAGACCAGACAGGTCACCCATCCAAGTAAGTAATCCAAGGGTGGAGCTTGCTGACATGTCACCTATCTGTGTCCCTAATCCTACGGTGGAGCTTCCTTGTAGGAGATCCTCTTTGTCTATATAATAAAGAGAAGGTGCTCCCTTGGGGCATCGAATGTTTGAGTGTGCAATCTGTGTTTTCTCTCTTCTCTTGTCCTCGGAGTATTACAGTTTTTCAAAGAAGAAGTGTACAGTTAAAGGAGAATTGAGTCCAAAGGATGGAAGAAAGAAGACAATTCATGTTTTTGTATCAACATGAAGAAAGTCACCTAAGGTCATTTATTGCCAATAATTTGATTGGAGATCTATTAGAGTTCAACTTGAAGTAAAGGAGACTTCACCTTGGGGTGATCAACCCGATACAAAGATAGTGTAACAGATTTCCTTTCGGGTTGGGAATTCAAGATTGTATTGCACAAAAAAATGGCTAAGGCATGAGTTGGAGAAATTGATAGTGATAGGAGAAGTATATGCAAAAGGTGTGACCTTTTGATAGACAAGCATTTGAAGGATGAATGAGAAACATCAGACTATAAAGTCAGGTTTTGAATCAAGAAGGAAACAAATGACAAGTGAATTTCCTTTGCCTTTGCAAAGTCATCCTCAAGGAGACCAAGGAAGAGGAGTGGTAGTGAGTGAAGTTTTGGTGAATCTAGAGGGATTTAGAATTGCACGCCCAAGGGACGAGAGAATTGTCTTGCAAAAGCATATCACAAAGGAGAGTAGAATGAAACAAATCAAGAAGTGCCCTACATTGGTAGTGAGGAACCTAGTGATTAGGAGGTTAGACATGATGGCTTGTATCAAAGTTCTGTGTAAACTTTGTATTACTTTCCTTGCATGGAATTGGAATCTGAGCTTTCCCAATTTCATGGTTGAGATTGCGGCCAGTAAGTGTGTAGAGGGGTCGGCAATGGTAGAGAAGAGAGGCACTTTGGCTTGATAGACAAAGTTGGATTGGAGATTAGTGCTAGGAAGAGAGAGTGGGGAAGAGCATGGAGCTATGTTCTTGGAGAAGGGAGAAGTTGCAAAAGAAACCTAAGGAATAAAAAATTTGTTCACCTTGAAGTGTATAAAGAATGGGTGCAAAGTGGAGATCTATCGGGACCCAATGCAGAGGAGTATTGTAAGTACAATGATGGCATTGTTTAAATTCAACCTTGTTCCTGTTGCTTAAAACCCAACTCTGTTTGCTTAATACGTTTGTTTGCACGTATCCCCTCCATTGCATCTAATCTCACCACCTATGTTACAAAGCAACAAGCGGTGTTCTTCCATAAAATGTTTGCAAGAGAACTGATCAATTGGGCAAAGTGTTTGTTATCAATGGACACAACAGATGGTGTTGAATTTTGACACCACCGCACTATTGTGTTCCTTTTGTAGTGCATTTTTACCTTGGGTTGAATTTTCTGAGTAGTGATGAGAAGAAGAAGGTCATATCTCACTTCCATCCCAATCTGCATCAAGAAATCAATGACAAGGAGCAACAATATATCTGGCAGTAAAGAAGCAATGACAACCACTATGCAAGAACGGGACAGAATTGAAAGATGTTTGTACCCCTGCCAAGAAAGAAGAAAAGAAGTCAGCTTGAGGTGGAGACCTCACCATTGCAGCTTTGTAAGTTAAGAAGGATTAGGCAGAGGGAAGGAAAGCAAATCCATAATGTTGCATCAGAAGAGGAGGTCAAATTGGAAGGAGAAGCAGAGTTTGCATTGGAGGAGATTGAATCTGAAGGAGAGATAGAAGAAGCAGTCATCAAAATTGGTAGAAGAAGCAATCATAGAGATGGAGGTGAGCTTAACCATTGAAGCCAAAGTAAGAATGGAGGAATCAAGGTTACACGAGTTATGATTGCTTGTGCATGAGACAAGGAGTAAGAATGCAAAGGACAAGGACTTGAATGCTTTGTTAATCAGTCTTAGAACTCGGATAGATAGGAAGATACTAGATGTAGTGAATAATAGTTCTATCAGGCACGGTTTGATTAAATTGGAACTAGATAATCTTTAGAGTATTGTATATATCAGAACCAAAGTAAGAGAGGTAGGAGTGCAAGTGTCTTTGGATTTGACGCTTGAGAATTTAGGGAAGAGTGGGTTGCAAGATAAGGATGTAGATAAGTTACTTGTGTCTTTAATAACAGATCAAAGTGACAACATGTTAGAATTGGTAGAAGAGTTGGAAGTTCTAGAACCCAAAGTACATGAGGTGAAGGGATTTTCTTTGGTTTAGAAGCCAGAGTGGAAGTAGACATCGGATCGGATTAGGGCCAGTTTTGAGATAGGAAGAGGTAGATATGAAGAGGTGCATTGTCATTTTGGATTTGCAGGTTGGTAGAGTTGTTAGGAATCTATTTAGGAAGTTAGATAATTGCTCAAAAGTTTTGCCTATTTAAAAGACGCCTTTGCAATAAAATGTTGTTCAGTTTTCATATTCATGAGAATAGTAAAGCAAAGTGTTGAGTTTAGTGCTTGTTGCTTGAGCTTAGATTCCAAGTATCAATTATGTGCGTGTGTTTGTGAGTGTTGGGAGAAATTTGAAGTGCAATTCTGAGTATTAAATGTTGGATTCTACATCTTTGATTCCATTTTGTGTGTTTGATCCTTAATGGATAGCAATCAAAGCAATGCATTGATAGATTTGAGAGGAATTGTAGTGTTGGTAGTATTTTGCGGTTGTAAGTGCAACATTGAGTTGATGTGAAGCAATTTCAATCAAGGAAGTTGTGCCTTTAGTGGAGGGATGGAACACAATTTTGAGGTAAAGTCATTTTACAATGAAGTAGCTATTTTCAAGAGAGATTAAATCATCACAATCAAGATTGTTTGGAAAGATTTGAAAGATTTGTGATTAAGGAGTGTTAATTTATGATGAGACTGAGAGTCAATGCTTGTTACTCTCTTCTAGGTGTAGTTTCTACCTGAGAAATTAAAGACACAACCAAGAAGAATGGCTTGTTACTATTTGACTTTGTATTTGACCAATTCTAAATTATATCTCTGCAAGAACAAACTTTACTTACCTGATTACTACAAAAGTGATATCTACCGGGTTGTCACAACTACCAATTATTAGTGAAGATCAAATTGAATAGTACTTCATATATTTTAATATCCTTTGTATTGTGTCAAGATGTGATTTTCTTGGAGCTTGTAAAAATTGACTCACTAGTCCAACAATATATCTTAGATCTTGTCTAGTAAGAGTACAATAAATTGGATTTCCAACAATCTTTTTGTATATATATTGATCAGCCAACAACTCACCATCTCTAGCCTTCAACTTAATAGAAGTTGGAAGAGGAGTAGAAATAGTATTAGTAAACTCAATACACCAAAATTACTTGAGTTCTCTCAAGTCTTTCATGTCAAATTCTCCCTTCAACTAGTCTTGTACTTGCCAAATGAGATTTTGATAGCTACTATTGGTGATGATCACATTATCAATGTATATGAGTAATAAAACCATATCATTACCAACTTGTAGTCTATAGCAAATAATATGGATTGCACATTCAAAATTCAATAGATAAAAGATAGGAATTTATCTTGGCATTCCAAGCTCATTCCAAGATTGTGGGATTTGATTTTCTCCATATAGTTCCATAGAGTGAATACTCTTGTTCTAATATCAACTTGCTTCTTAAAACAAGTCTTCTCGTAATGAGTTATTGATCTACAAGGATTGCAAAACTTGTACATTGTGGACTTGCCTTGTGTTATGCAATGTCTTTGGAAAGATTGACTTCTATCAATGGTACCTCCACAAAGTGAGCTTCCACATCCCTAGCCTCTTTCTCTACCTCTCCTAGCAAGCAACACCTGATCTTGAGTGAAAATACCATTGCCACCACCAACCACATCTCTTTAGAGACTAACATCAAGACTAGCTTGTCAAATAGAAGATAAGTATCTCTAATGGCTATAAAGAATTAGATCATCATCTTCAACCTTAAATCCTATGCTATTCAATTGTTCAACTAAACCACAAATGTGATAAATATAATTGGTTATGCTGAAGTTGCCTCCTTAATGTCCATTAATTGCTGCTTTAGTTGAAGCTTTCTTGCCTTTGTTGAAGTTTGCAAAACATTTACAAATGCATCCCAAACCTCCTTGGGAATATCAATGACTCTTATGTTACCAAGCAGTGATGGTGAAACACACAAAGAAAGAAAGTGCATGGTTTGATTAGCATGTTTTTTCCAAGCTTGTACATCAAGATCTGAAGGAGCAATTGTTGAATAAGTTTCAATCCTTGTGAGAAGATCAAACAATTCTTGGACTTTTAAGAAGGCAAACATTCTATATTCCATATTGAATAATTGTTCTTTGTCATGGCCTATAACACCCATATGTGCATGTGTGTGGTATTGTGATATTTAGCTTGTTATTACAAGTACTTGAGAGATATTATTTATATAGAGATAAAGGATTTTTTTACATTAATTATGATTAGCTAGAGTTAGTCATAGCTAAGATAGAGGGGACCTTACTTTAGAGGAAGTGGAAAAGATGAGCACCACTATTTTGGATTTTAGTGTGTTGACTTGGTATTATTCCTAGGTGTTTACCTTTGAGGAAAGAGTTGAGAACTCTTGGGTCCGCAAGCCTTTTTGTTGTGGATTCTTCTATAGTCCAAGGATAGCCCATGTGAAGGAATCCTTGACTTAGTGGTTGGGTCAAGATAAGATCACATGCTAGTAGAATATGCCCATATGAATGGATATTCCTTTCTACTTTTTGACTTTACTTGAATCTTAGTCTAGTAACTTGAGTTACATAGTAATTAGTAACTTTGGTGCGTAACTATTTCACATGTATATAAACAAGGGGTGAGGAGGTACTCATCATCCTTTCATTTGCAACTAGTTCTCTCTCATTGAGTTCTCTAGTGAGTAATGTATTGAGTCTTGGAGTGTTAGCCTTGGAGGAGTATGATGGAGTTGGGATTCCTTGCCTTCTTAGTCCATGGTGCGCTACCATTATAGCCATCAGAGGTTCATGTTGAGTGAGAGACATGCTGGCTCACATTTTTGGTTCCATTGTCGGGACTGTAACACCCATTTGTGCATGTGTGTGGTATTGTGATATTTAGCTTGGTATTACAAGTACTTGAGAGATATTATTTATATAGAGATAAAGGATGGTTCTATATTAGTCATGGTTAGCTAAAGTTATTCATAGCTAAGATAGAGGGGACCTTACTTTAGAGGAAGTAGAAAAGATGAGCACCACTATTTTGGATTTTAGTGTGTTGACTTGGTATTATTCCTAGGTGTTTGGCTTTGAGGAAAGAGTTGAGAACTCTTGGGCCCGCAAGCCTTTTTGTTTTGGATTCTTCTTTAGTCCAAGGATAGCCCATGTGAAGGAATCCTTGACTTAGTGGTTGGGTCAAGATAAGACCACATGCTTAGGAGAATATGCCCATGTGAATGGATATTCCTTTCTACTTTTTGACTTTACTTGACTTTTAGTCTAGTAACTTGAGTTACTACGGTAATTAGTAACTTTGGTACGTAACTATTTCACAAGTATATAAACAAGGGGTGAGGAGGTACTCATCATCTTTTCATTTGCAACTATCTCTCTCTCATTGAGTTCTCTAGTGAGCAATGTCTTGAGTCTTGGAGTGTTAGCCTTGGAGGAGTATGATGGAGTTGGGGTTCCTTGCCTTCTTAGTCCATGGTGCGCTACCATAATAGCCATCAGAGGTTCATCCTGAGTGAGAGACAGGCCGGCTCACAGGACCTCTCTAGAAGGTAAGATAATGTTCCACGTACAATTCTATATTAGACAGAAAGAGGCTATGAGAGCTCACTTGGAGAGAACTTTAGGGGAGGAGAGGGCTGAACTTATGTTAGAGAACCAAGATCCATTTGTATACCCTGTAGTTCATTATGATGTCTTTGAGGTGATTTTGTACATCTTGTACACATGAGAGGAATTGGAGAGATTGTGTGAGGTGGATTGAGGATTTTGGGGATTAAGGTGATTTTGGGCAAAATCTCAAGTTTGAGATCTGGACTTGAGATTTCTACACATGATAGCTTGGGTTATCTTTCAGTTAGCACACTTGAAATTATTGAGAGAGCTTCTATGCGCACTGGGTTAGAATTTTTGAAAGTTGATAGGGTAAAGTGCTCCCGCAACTGCATGCTCTATGGAAAATTATACAGAGTCTGCCATTTCTTCAATTTTCAGTGAATTGTCCTGAAAATTTTCAAGAAAATTAACTGCATTGTATCCTACCTGGTTCCACAAAAATTAGAGAGAGATCGTTTTTGCGCAGGGCGTTATGAGTTTTTGAAGTGAATGGGGTGGTTTTCAGACCAAATCTGAAATATGGGTGCTGAATAGAAAGGTGTCTAGGTCAAATGGCTCGATGAAAAGATCTGAAATTTTGCAGGGAGGGATGCCCTGGAGTTGTGATCAAGTGTGGAAAATTTCAGAGGACTGTGACATATTGGTTGGGAGATTTGAGTGACATTGTGAGGAAGGGTCAATTCTGCAGAGTGGAGATCTCATGCATGAGAAGTTTGAGATCAACAAAAAGCATGTTTGAGTGTTTAGATTCATCTTGGGGAACATGGAGGGTCATCAAGAGTGGAAATTGAGATTATGCAAGGTTACCCAAGGGTTTGAGGTGATTGTAGGGGTGGATTTGAGGAAAAAAGAGTTTACAATAGAATTTGAAGAGAGTGTTGAGAGGATCCAAAAACCTACACCACTTGGAGGAAAGAGTGAGTCTAAGTGCTTTCTATGTGGAGAGAAGGGACATAAGGCAAGTTCATGTCCATTGACCTTTGAGAGCAAGAGATTGAGGGAAAGGAGAGGCTTACTTGACTTGGGTTTGCATGTTGGACCTTCTTCACCAAGATTGGGAGGGAGAAGATCTAAGACCAAGGAGTTGTGTGAGGTTTGTGGAGTTGAAGGACTTCCAAAAGGACATGAGTGTAGTGGAGTAAAAGCACTTTTGGAAATTTTGGTGAAGGATCTTGGAGAGAGTCTTAGTACAGCTACACAAATACTACCACCTTCATCAGCTAGTTCTCAAGATTAATGATGGAGATAATCTTTCAACTTATGGATAAACTATCCATGAGAGTTAGATTAATATGCACTCTAGGATTTGATGTTGCTATAGAAATCTTGGAGCAACCTGAACCTTTTGTGTTCCCTAGAGTGGATTATTCTCAGATGGTGTTAGTCTTGTATATACTCTATTAGTAATAGAGTGAGAGAAAAGAAAAGAGAAAAAAAAATTGAGAGAAAAGAAAGATAGTGAAGAGTTAAGATGGGGAAACTTCCGGTTTTCTTTGGCAAGGATGGAGAAGATGTGGAGGCCTTTGTGAGAGACTTCAAGAGAGCTTGCATAGGAAACAATGAGAGGAGGAAGAATGAGTGGGCCTCATTATTACCAGATTTCTTTGAGGATGCAGCACTTACATGGTATGAGTCAGAATACCAAAAGAGAGAGAGGAGAGAGGGGGAAGAGGAGTCTTGGGAGACTTTGACTTCAGCACTCATTGAGAACTTTCTTCCTGATGAGAGTTATGAGAGATTGATGAGTGAGGTTACATTTCTCAAGCAAGGAGATGGAGAGAAAGTGAGGGTCTATGTGGAAAGAGTGGAAAAGTTGGAGTCTAGATTTTGCATAGTGTTGAGGAAGGGTGGGGATGATGTGGAGACTACAATGATTGGCATAGGGGCCATGCTCACCAAGAATTTTGTGGGAGGATTGAGACCACAAATTAGAAGCAAAGTGAGATATGAGAAACCTTCTTCCAAGGTTGAAGCTATCAAGATCGCAATTCGTATGGAGGAGAGTTTGGAAGGAGATGAGAGTGATTTGGTGGTGAAGGAGGTTGTGCATCCTCCTCAAGGCTACAAGTATGGTGGAACTTCTGATACTTTGGTGACAAGGGTTGCACCACAAGTAGCAGTTGCTCCAGTTCTTGCACCTCCACCAAAAGATCCACTCCAAACCATCACAGAACAACTTGCGGATCTCAAGATCAATGTGGTGCAACTATGGGAGAAGAGAGAGGTGGATCAGAATGTAGAGAGAGGGCCTAGGAGTTATGGAAACTATCCATATAGAGGAGGCCAACCAGCCAACAATTTCAATGATAGAAATTGTTTTGGTTGTGGAGGAAGAGGCCATATCCAAAGGAATTGCCCAAATTCCCCTTACCATGGAGGAAGGGGTTATGAGGGAGCCAATAGAGGGAAAGAGGGAGGTAGTGAAACCCAAGTGGCTCCTAATCCAAACAAAGGTAAGGGGATAGCATCCATAGATGTGGTTGAGAGCAAGTATGAGAAGGGAGAGTGCTCAAACTCCAAGGGTCTTAATTTAGAGCTTTTGGCACAAGAGAAGAAGAGAGCTCGTTTTGCAGAGGATGTTCACTCTTCTCAAGGATTTACTTCAAGCAAGGATACTCCTATGTCTACTAGGAGCACTCGCACCTCAACACCATCAACAACAAAGACTCCAAGGAAGAAGTTGGGGATGGAGGACTTCTTGATCTCAAAGCAACAATGGAATTACAATGTGTTGGAGGATGTTGGTAGTCACAAGGCTAACATCACAGTGGGCCAATTAATTGCTTTGAACCCTACCTTGAGAAAGGAGCTTAGAGGTGGTTTGAGTTCTACAAGGAGCAAGAAGAAGAAGAAGGCAAAAGTTCCAGTATCAATGGGGGTGGTGGATGCCAAGCCAGCACCATGGGAAGCTTGTGAATATGCCTCCAAGATTGATGTGAGAGTGAATGGTCACAACATCAAGGATGCATTGGTTGATGGAGGATCAGCAGTGAATGCCATGTCAGAAAGGTTGATGAAGAAGTTGGGTATCACACCCTCAAGACCTTCAACATTTGTGGTGAGCATGGCAAACAAGCAACAAGTTCGACCAGTAGGGGTGATGGATAAGGTGGTAGTTTCAGTTATGGGAGTTCAAAATCTCATGACTTTCCAAGTCTTGAAGGATTCAAGCTATGACTTACTTCTTGGGAGGCCATGGTTGAGAGCAGCACGCACAACTGATCGATGGCACAAAGGGTACTTGAGGATTGGGCCATCAAACCATAGAGTCACTGTTCCTGTGACTAACACCACCAACACTTCACATTCAGATACACCATCTTCTGATTATTGGGAATCAGATTTTGAAGAAGGAGCTTCAGGTGTGGACACAAGCATGGAAGAGGAGACTTCCACGGAGGAGGATGAATCTGAATCTGATTCAGATGTGTATCCTTTGTGTGTTATGGATTTTGCACCTAAGCCAGAGGTTTTGAAGGACCCAGATAAATCACCATTGACACTTGAGGAGGTAGAGAGAAGGTTATCTACCCTCAAGTATGGCCCAAATGTTACCAAGGAGGAGAAGGTGAGATTTGAGGAGATTTTCCGCAAGTTCATCCATGTGTTTGCTTTTAGTTACAAGGATTTGAAGGAAGTCACCTTGGAGGAGCACAAGATAGAGGTGGAGTCACATGCAAGACCAATCCGCCAAAAGCAACGTCACATTAGCCCACCAATATCTTTGGTTGTGAAGGAGGAGATTGATAAGCTCAAGGAGGCTGGATTTATCTTTGAGGTGGAGAATTCAGAATGGGTGTCTCCAATTGTCATTGTGAAGAAAAAGAATGGCAAGCTTCGCGTATGTGTGGATTACAAGAAGCTCAATGCTGTTACCAAGAAGGACTACTACCCATTGCCATTCATTGATGAGATCTTGGAGGAGGTTGCAGGTCATGAGAGGTACAGTTTTGGAGATGGTTATAGTGGATATAACCAAATCAAGATTGCACCAGAGCATCAACAACTCACCACATTCACCACACCTTGGGGAACTTACGCTTTCAAGGTCATGCCTTTTGGGCTTTGCAATGCTCCAGCCACATTCCAACGGTTCATGAACAAGGTATTTGAACTTTTCATTGGGAAATTTGTGAGAGATTTCATTGATGACTTTTGTGTCTATGGGAGCAAGGAGGAGCACTTTGAGCACCTAATCAAAGTCTTGCAACGCTTGGATGAGGCAAATGCATCACTCAACCCAGAGAAGTGAATTTTTGGATGTGAAGAAGGTCTACTTTTGGGGCATATCATCTCCAAGGATGGAATAGCAGTTGATCCTGAGAAGGTGAGGAAAATCTCAGACCTTCCATTCCCTTCAAGCTTGACAAAGTTACGTCAATTCTTGGGGATGGTTGGGTACTATAGGAGGTTCATCTTCTCATTTTCCAACAAGGCTTATGCATTGACCATCTACATGAAGAAGGGTGTAGATTACATGGTGATTTTGGAAGACAAGGAGGCTCTCAAAGCTTTTGAGGAGCTCAAGCAATCCCTTGTTGTAGCTCCAATTCTTGCTAAACCTGATTGGAGTAAACCTTTCATCCTCTACACTGATGCTTCTAATGTAGCTATAGGATGCACTCTTAGTCAATTAGACCAAGATGGGCATGATCATCCAATAGCTTATGCTAGTAGGCAGATGGTTTCAGCAGAGAAGAACTACTCTGTCACGGAGAGAGAAGGGTTGGCAGTGATCTTTGGTCTCAAGAAGTATAGGACAACCATGAAGACTTCCACCGGATATTCTCCATTCCAATTGGTGTATGGTATTGAGTCTACCTTACCTATTCACTTTGATCTTCCTACCTTCCAAAGCATTCATAGGAGATTGAAGAAAGCACAAGGAAGTGATGCAGAGAAGTCAAGGAAGGATCAACTCATGGAGTTGGAAGAGGCAAGAGCAGTTGCTATGGTTCAAGTGGAGCAAGCCCAAAGGAAACAAAAGGAGAGCTATGACAAGAGGCAAGGCAAGAGGAAGGTGGACCCTTTCAAAGAAGGTGATTGGGTAATGTTGTTTGATTCCATTCGATTCAAGAGAGTGCAAAAGAAGTTTTTGCCTAAGTACTTTGGACCTTTCATAGTAGAGAAGGTGTGGGGCAATTACACCTATGATCTCAAGGAGTTGGGAGGAAGACACTTTGATAGGATTAACCATGATAAGTTGAAGATGTACCATAGAAAGTAGAGAGACCTTCACTTTGAGGACAAAGTGAAAACTTAGTCCGGGGGTAAATGTAACACCCATTTGTGCATGTGTGTGGTATTGTGATATTTAGCTTGGTATTACAAGTACTTAAGAGATATTATTTATATAGAGATAAGGATGGTTCTATATTAGTCATGGTTAGCTAAAGTTATTCATAGCTAAGATAGAGGGGACCTTACTTTAGAGGAAGTAGAAAAGATGAGCACCACTATTTTGGATTTTAGTGTGTTGACTTGGTATTATTCCTATGTGTTTGGCTTTGAGGAAAGAGTTGAGAACTCTTGGGCCCGCAAGCCTTTTTGTTTTGGATTCTTCTTTAGTCCAAGGATAGCCCATGTGAAGGAATCCTTGACTTAGTGGTTGGGTCAAGATAAGACCACATGCTTAGGAGAATATGCCCATGTGAATGGATATTCCTTTCTACTTTTTGACTTTACTTGACTTTTAGTCTAGTAACTTGAGTTACTACGGTAATTAGTAACTTTGGTACGTAACTATTTCACAAGTATATAAACAAGGGGTGAGGAGGTACTCATCATCCTTTCATTTGCAACTATCTCTCTCTCATTGAGTTCTCTAGTGAGCAATGTCTTGAGTCTTGGAGTGTTAGCCTTGGAGGAGTATGATGGAGTTGGGGTTCCTTGCCTTCTTAGTCCATGGTGCGCTACCATAATAGCCATCAGAGGTTCATCCTGAGTGAGAGACAGGCCGGCTCACAGGACCTCTCTAGAAGGTAAGATAATGTTCCACGTACAATTCTATATTAGACAGAAAGAGGCTATGAGAGCTCACTTGGAGAGAACTTTAGGGGAGGAGAGGGCTGAACTTATGTTAGAGAATTTGGATCCATTTGTATACCCTGTATTTCATTATAATGTCTTTGAGATGATTTTGTTTTTCTTATACACTTGAGAGGATTTGGAAAGATTGTGTGAGGTGGATTGCAAATTTTGGGGATTAAGGTGATTTTGGGCAGATTCTCGGGCAGAATCTCAAGTTTGGGATCTGGATTTGAAATCTCTACACATGATAGCTTGGGTTATCTTTCAGTTAGCATAGTTGAAATTATTGTGAGAGCTTCTATGCGCATTGGGCTAAAAGTTTTGAAAGTTAATAAGGTAAACTTCTTCCGTAACTGCATGCTCTTTGAAAAATTGTATAGAGTCTTCCATTTCTTCAAATTTCAGTGGATTGTGGTGAAAATTCCCAAGAAACTTTAGTGCATTTTATCCTACCTATTGATGCAAAAATTAGACATAGATCATTCTTGAGCAGAGAGTTATAAGTTTTTAAAGTGAGGGGGGTTGTTTTCAAACCAAATCTGAAATATGTGTGCTGAATAGAAAGGTGCCTAGGCCAAATGGCTCAATGAAAAGATCTAACATTTTGCAAGGAGGGATTTCCTAGAGTTTTGATTAAGTGTGAAAGATTTAGAGGATTGTGAGATACCAATTGCGAGATTTGATTGACATTGTGAGGAAGGGTCAATTCTGCAGAGTTTAGATTTCATGCATGAGGAGTGTGAGGACAACAAAAAACATGTTTGAGTGTTTAGACTCATGTTGGGAACATGGAGGAAAGAGTGAAGAATGGAAATTGAGGCTATATAAGGTTCTCCAAGGGTTTGAGGTGATTGTAGGGGTGGATTTGAGGAAAAGAGAGTTTAGAATAGAATTTGAAGAGTGTTGAGAGGATCCAAAAACCTACACCACTTGGAGGAAAGAGTGAGTCTAAATGCTTTCTATGTAGAGAGAATAGACATAAGGCAAGTTCATGTCTATTGACCTTTGAGAGCAAGAGATTGAGAGAAAGGAGAGGATTACTTGATTGGGTTTGCATGTTTGACCTTTTCCACCAAGATTGGGAGGGAGAAGATCTAAGACCAAGGAGTTGTGTGAGGATTATGGAGTGGAAGGACTTCCAAAAGGACATGAGTGTAGTGGAGTAAAAGCACTTTTGGGAACTTTGGTGAAGGATCTTGGAAAGAGTCTTAGTACAACTATAGAAATACTACCACCTTCATCAGCTAGTTCTCAAGATTAGTGATGGAACAAATCTTTCAACTTATGGATAAACTATCCATGAGAGTTTGATTAATATGCACTCTAGGATTTGATGTTGCTATAGAAATCTTGAAGCAACCTGAACCATTTATGTTCCCTAGGGTGGATTATTCTCAAATGGTGTTAGTTATGTATATGCTCTATTAGTTATAGAGTGAGAGAAAGAAAAGAGACAATGAAATGAGAGAAAAGAAAGATAGTGAGGAGTTAAGATGGGGAAACTTTCGGTTTTCTTTGGCAAGGGTGGAGAAGATGTGGAGGCCTTTGTGAGAGACTTCAAGAGAGCTTGCATAAGAGACAATGAGATGAGGAAGAATGAGTGGGCCTCATTATTACCAGGTTTCTTTGAGGATGCAACACTTACATGGTATGAGTCAAAATACCAAAAGAGGGAGAGGAGAGATGGAGAAGAAGAGTCTTGGGAGAGTTTGACTTCATCACTCATTGAGAACTTTCTTCCACATGAAAGTTATGAGAGATTGATAAGTGAGATTACCTTTCTCAAACAAGGAGATGGAGAGAAAGTGAGAGTCTATGTGGAAAGAGTGGAAAAGTTAGAGTCCAAATTTTGCATAGTGTTGAGGAAGAGTGGGGATGACATGGAGACTACTATGATTGGCATAGGGGCCATGCTCACCAAGAATTTTGTGGGAGGATTGAGATCACAAATTAGAAACAAGATGAGATATGAGAAACCTTCTTCCAATGTTGAAACTATCAAGATTGCAATTCGTATGGAGGAGAGTTTGGAAGGGGATGAGAGTGATTTGGTGGTGAAGGAGGTTGTGCATCCTCCTCAAGGTTACAAGTTTGGTGGAACTTTTGATACTTTGGGGGCAAGGGTTGCACCACAAGTAGGAGTTGCTCTAGTTCTTGCGCCTCTACTAAAGGATCCACTTCAAACCATCACAGAACAACTTGCAGATCTCAAGATCAATGTCATGCAACTATGGGAGAAGAGAGAGATTGATCAGAATGTGGGGAGAGAGCCTAAGAGTTATGGAAACTATCCATATAGAGGAGGTCAACCAGCCAACAATTTCAATGAGAGAAATTGTTTTGGATGTGAAGGAAGAGGCCATATCCAAAGGAATTGCTCAAATTCCACTTACCATGGAGGAAGGAGTTATGAGGGAGCCAATAAAGGGAAAGAGGGAGGAAGTGAAACCCAAGTGGCTCCTAATCCAAACAAAGGTAAGGGGATAACATCCGTAGATGTGGTTGAGAGCAAGTATGAGAAGGGAGAGTGCTCAAACTCCATGGATCTTTATTTGGAGCTTTTGGCACAAGAGAAGAAGAGAGCTCATTTTGCAGAGGATGTTCACTCTTCTCAAGGATTTACTCCATGCAAGGATACTCCTATGTCTACTAGGAGCACTCGCACCTCAACAACATCAACAACAAAGACTCCAAGGAAGAAGTTGGGGATGGTGAACTTCTTGATTTCAAAGCAACAATGGAACTACAATGTGTTGGAGGATGTTGGTAGTCACAAGGCTAACATCACAGTGGGCCAATTGATTGCTTTGAACCCTACTTTGAGAAAGGAGCTTAGAGTTGGTTTGAGTTCTACAGGGAGCAAGAGGAATAAGAAGGTAAAAGCTCCAGTATCAATGGGGGTGGTGGATGCCAAGCCAGCACCATGGGAGGCTTGTGAATATACCTCCAAGATTGATGTGAGAGTGAATGGTCACAACATCAAGGATGCATTGGTTGATGGAAGATCAGTAGTGAATGCCATGTCAAAAAGGTTGATGAAGAAGTTGAGTATGATACTCTCAAGATCTTTGACATTTGTGGTGGGCATGGCAAACAAACAACAAGTTTGACTAGTAGTGGTGATGGATAAGGTGGTAGTTTTAGTTACGGGAATTCAAAATCTCATGATTTTCCAAGTCTTGAAGGATTCAAGCTATGACTAACTTCTTGGGAGGCTATGGTTGAGAGCAACACGCACAACTGATTGATGGTACAAAGGGTATTTGAGGATTGGGCCATCAAACCAAAGAGTCATAGTTCTTGTGACTAACACCACCAACACTTCACATTCAAATACACCATCTTTTGATTATTGGGAATCAGATTTTGAAGAAGGAGTTTCAGGTGTGGATACAAGCATGGAGGAGGAGACTTCCACGAAGGAGGATGAATCTGAATTGGATTCAGATGCGTATCCCTTCTGTGCTATGGACTTTTCACCTAAGCCAAAGGTTTTGAAAGACCCAGATAAATCACCATTGACACTTGACGAGGTAGAGAGAAGGAAGGCTACCTTCAAGTATGGCCCAAATGTTACCAAGGAGGAGAAGGTGAGATCTGAGGAGATTTTCTGCAAGTTCATCCATGTGTTTGCTGTCAGTTACAAGGAAGTCACCTTGGAGGAGCACAAGATAGAGGTAGAGTCACATCCAAGACCAATCCGCCAAAAGCAATGTCGCATTAGCCCACCAATATGTTTGGTTGTGAGGGAAGAGATTGATAAGCTCAAGGAAGCTGGATTTATCTTTGAGGTGGAGAATTCAAAATGGGTGTCTCCAATTGTGATTGTGAAGAAAAAGAATGGCAAGCTTTGAATATGTGTGGATTACAAGAAGCTCAATGTTGTTACCAAGAAGGACTACTACCCATTTCCATTCATTGATGAGATCTTGGAGGAGGTTGCAGGTCATGAGAGATACAATTTTGGAGATGGTTATAATGGATATAACCAAATCAAGATTGCACCAGAGCATCAACAACTCACCACATTTACCACACCTTGGAGAACTTATGCTTTCAAGGTCATGCCTTTTGGGCTTTGCAATGCTCTAGCTACATTCCAACAGTTCATGAACAAGGTATTTGAACCTTTCATTAGGAAATTTGTGAGAGACTTCATTGATGACTTTTGTGTCCATGGAAGCAAGGAGGAGCACTTTGAGCACCTAATCAAGGTCTTGCAATGCTTGGATGAGGCAAATGCATCACTTAACCCAGAGAAGTGCATTTTTGGATGTGAAGAAGGTCTACTTTTGGGGCACATCATCTCCAAGGATGGAATAGTAGTTGATCCTAAGAACATGAGGAAAATCTTAGACCTTCCATTCCCTTCAAGCTTGAAAAAGTTACACCAATTCTTAGGGATGGTTGGATACTATAGGAGGTTCATCTTCTCATTTTCCAACAAGGCTTATGCATTGACCATCTACATGAAGAAGAGTGTAGATTACATGGTAATTTTGGAGGATAAAGAGGCTCTCAAAGCTTTTTAGGAGCTCAAGCAATCCCTTGTTGTAGCTCCAATTCTTGCTAAACCTGATTGGAGTAAGCCTTTCAGCCTCTACACTGATGCTTCTAATTTAGCTATAGGATTCACTCTTAGTCAATTAGACCAAGATGAGCATAATCATCCAATAGCTTATGCTAGTATCTCAAAAAGCATGAGAGCTTGGGAAACTCATGAGTGTAGGAAATGCGGGTCTAGGCTATCCAACTAGGTTCACCACTACCATAGGTGACATATTAGCCACTACTACCGTTTGAGACTAATGCCCAACATCCACGATGTTATCAACAAGGATGTGATCAAGTTGTTCAATCCCATCATAAGCATGTTGTAAAACCTCTTTGGGTAAGACGTTTGTCCACCAAAGACAAAGACAATGAGCCCATGATCATACTTTGGCTACATCTAACAATACATCATGTCCCATCCAAGAATGGGCCTGATTTTTACTTTCCACCACCCGAGTATGAGAATCACCCATCAAAGGAACATTCTCCAAAATGTTAGCTGGAGAAATGGACTAATGAACTTGGAGATGTTCTAGTATCCATAACATCTCCCAAAACACACCAGAACAAGGATCTTGAAGACCCAAACCTTAGCCAACACGTGTATGTCTTTGACATGGCCATCTAGAAATCACCAAGTGAACAAGCCCACCTCTCTCTAGATCATGCACCCTTAGTAAGGAAATGTTTGCTGGTAGAGCCTTTTGGTAACCTTTGACTACTGACATTGGTAATAACTCAGGATACCGGTAGGCCAAGTGTGCCACATGATGGAGAGAGACTCACCTAGCAGTCTCATCTCTCTCCACATACAGGTACCTCTGTACTCGTATACCCACCTGTAATACCACAGCTAGTCCGGTGCTAATCCCACCAAACAACTCCAATAGATATACTCCCTCTACTAGATACTACCAACAAATGAGTGTAATATCCAAAGATGTCAAAGTAATCAACTCTAGAGGCTCATCCTCATACTCATCTCCTGATGGTATGAAGGCTCCACTCCAAGCCTGTTGCACCAACTGATCTGCATGCTATTGCAATGCCTCCTCTAAACTCCACAATGGAACATCCAAGGTGGATGGAACAATCCCAATTTACTCCAAATCCAAGTGATCTCCTCTGGAACTAGAGTATCCTCTGCATGGGCGTTCCCCTCCAACAAGTCACCAGGCCAAGTAACTGCACCACTAAAAACTGAAATTGATAATGCCACTTGGATTGTATTGTATTGTAGTGAGGTCTTGGATTGTAGTGAGCCAAGACTGCCACTATTGAAGCATACTAGAAGATGACATACCCGTCCCTCACCAGACTGCCAAACTAGTCTATAGGTGGTTGTCTCCACCCAATAGTCAATATTGACACCCTTGAGGTATAACATTGCTCCCCCAACTAGTTGAGTCATATGATGATATGACTCAACTATTGTCACAATAGCTTGAGCTCTCACCACCGAGTTATCAGTCGAATGACCAAGTTGAACCTAGACAACAAGCTCCCCATGTGTGATATACTATGTCAAACCACCACCTAGAGATGTCTGGATCTGAAATGGACACCTCTCCACATTGTCTTTTATAACTTCAGACTGACTACTGTAGCCTTCCAAAAACATTGCACACCAGAGTCTAACAAGACTCTCTATGGTGTATAGACCTTCCCTAAAAGTACCACAAAATGGAAAATCCTCCTTTGGTTATCCAATAGGACAACACCAGGTGTGAACCGTGCTCTTTCAAAGGCCGGTCTAGCAAGCAACTCCTCTAGTCTAGCTGCTATTGCTTGCCATAAACCACTAGTCACTAAACGGATCCCATGCTCCTCAACCAAGTCAGCTCTACTATCAACCACCTCTATGCTAGTAGTAGGAACCGCATCATGCCTACTCTCACAAAGTATGGTGACCAACTAAAACATTGGGATTAGGTCAACTATCAATGTGAACATATCATTGGTTGAAAAAAAGGCACTGCATAATTAGCTAAGTTGCCTCCAACATCATACTAGACTCAGTCTGTGTAATAGCAGGTGGCTGACTAGTAGGTAGTCTATCATGCACTCCATCACCACCTACCACACTTGCACTAGGACATCTAGGAGCCATGGATGTTGTTTGCAATGCCTCAGATAGCATGAAAGACTAGGGAAGTCTGACCTATCTTCCAACCTCTCCTCTATGCGGGTCCAACTCCACTGATGCTCCTCTAGGCTTTGGAGCACATACTGCACTCCTAGACATTGATGCATATGCATCCACCTGTGTTGCTCCGTACATGAAGTCCAAAGCATCTCTATAACCAACATATGAGGTGGAAGCCTCAACACTCAAATCTGATCTCCTCTGAGCAATGGCCATACTAGCCAATCTCTACTCCAATTGCTCAATCTGAGTTGCCATAGTTGGATCAGAAGTAAGGGTAGGTACCGCACCTCTACTAGGTGTAGATCCTCTACCACTCCATAACTCTAGTGTAAGTCAAAGCATTGGTCATTATTGTGACCAAATCTATGGCAATGCTCACATTGCCTCTGTGTTGGCTGTGATGCACCAAAGGTATGAAGTCCGCTGCCTTGTACACTTGCTCCTATGGTGAGGTCCACCACAAGTCCAACAAGCAACACCACTACTCATTTGCTATTGTTGACCCAAAAATGAAGGTAAGGGTCTAACAACAATAGGCCTTCCACTTGCTCCACAAGACCTAAGCTGTCCACCTTGTCCATGAAAACCAACTAGGCGTGGTGCACTCTACTACACTCTAGAAGAAGAAACAAGTGTGGATGAGGTCTCCCTACCAAATCCAGATGTCACCACCCTCTCCTCCACCATGTTGAGCTCAATACACTCAGCCAAACCAAATACCATTGCCAAAGTAAGCAAAGTAGCATGTAACAATGTAGCATCACAAACTCTACATTGCAACTCCTTGTCTAGTATCCCATACCAAAATTGAACTGCCTTGGCCTCAAGAACTCTCTGAGTGAAATTGATCAGCCGCCTCATGCAAGTGTATGCCTTGCATAGGCTCTCTCTAGCATTCCGCTGGAACTCTTGCAAGCTTCTTAGCTTGTTTGTCCATACTCCTTGGTAGTTTTGCTTCAAACATTGGAAGAACTCCACCATGGGGTTAAACCTTGGTACCACACTACCTCCTATAGCGCTACTTCCACTTGTGTTAGCACTATTTCCAACTAGTGCACCTTCACTAGCTCCACCAACACCACTTGAGCTAGAACTTGTGGGTACAACCAATCTACTCTTGGCCTGAAGTGATGGAGACATAGTTTGGAGATAAATATTATCTCTATAACTCAATCTCCTCCAAATGAGCTCTCCTAAACTCATTGTAGTCGTCCATCAATGGACCCTCCAAATGCTAAAACAACTCCTTCCGTGCCATGAAGGGTAAACAAAGTTGAGTTCCGCATCTATTGTAGATCACATCAACTATCAAACTCTTGGATGAAGTCATCCAACTCAATACCCATTGTACTAGACTAATGCCTAGGGCTTTTGGAGGCCCCATAATCTCATCTATGTCCCACAACAACAATGTGGACATGCCAAGTGCACTTTCAACTGAATTAGCTCTTATGTCAAACTCCAACTCAGAGTCAACCTCCTTCCTCATTGGGACCTGAGATACAAGTTGATACCAAGCGCCACTCCGAGTAAAGCCATTGTGTACTATAGGGCTAACTCATTTGGGAATCTCCGTTGTGAGAAAGTAACCACAATTGCAACCACAAATTGTAATTGCAACTACCCCACCAAGTGCCAACACCAAGTGAGCACCACCAAGTGCCAATACCCACGAAACACCACCCACTAATGTAACTCTAACAGAGATAACTACACTAGGAGAAAGGGAAACCTGTAACCTACCATCACAACATGCACTCTCACGGTCTGTAAATCATCACTTCTTGCCTCATCGGAGAGAAACAAAGTTGTCTGACTAGTCATCACTCTTGCTATTGAGAGCATACCAAAGCACCAACGCTCAAAAGTCAAGGCACCTCATACAAACGTAGTGCACAAATAGGAAGAGGAAAATAGAGTGGGTCTAATAATAAGAAATCTAAACAAAAACTCTCCATCTCATAAAGCAACACAAGACTGAATCTACCACTATTTGGCATTTGACATAAGAGAAGTTTGTATCTATGTCCTAAGCTACCAAGATCACCAAGAATAGGATCAAATTGCCTCTCCTAGCCAAAACTACAAGTGTATAGATAACAATGGGCAAATCACTAGGACAAGTAGTGAGGGTGGACCAGTTGGCTATGGCACCAATCTAAGAACAAGAGATCTAGGGGTCAAACCCTATTGCGCATAATCTAGCAGAATGGGCAGATTTTGCCAAACAATGACCAAGATCTACTCTAAATGAGCTAGCCTCATGCCAGCAAGCTAGCCCTTCTAGCCTCTAATAGCCCACAGCTCTATGCCCTAAAAGCCAAATGAGGCATTTCTTCTTGCCACTTTGAACTCTTCCAAATTTGGCAAAACTTCTCCAAATTTGGCAAACTCCACCAACTCTAGCCAAAATCTGCAACTTCAAAACTCCTCCAAATCTGGCCAAAATTTGACGTAAACTCCAGCAAAAGTTTGACATAAACCCTAAATTTGGTTGACAGCCAAATCCTCTACTAACTCTCCACTTGAGCCAAATTGAATCAATAGGTTTTTCCAAATCCTAAATTCACAAGAACAGCTTCCCAACTCCACCTTCAATTTTACTTTTGAGCCCAACCCGTAACAAATTGGTCCTACTTTCACCTCTTGAGCTCAAAATCACAACTACTACTAAAAAATTGCTCCTTCTTTGCTCAAAAATTGGCCAGCACTTCCGCACACCGTCTACCTTACTACCAAATCTGCATCAAACAACAAGCTTCTGCACACTAGGGAAAACTTGAACTTTGAGGGGGCTACAAATGATCCACTGCACTTGGAGATACCACCAACACTTGTAGTTTCTGCACCCAATTTCCCCCTTACTTCACTTCTCTGATGTAATCATATTGTTTACAACTCTCAAATCAACTCAACTCAGATTAGTACTTGGTCTGTCACTCTATAAACTGCCAACAATTGGGCATTGATTACAGTCAAGCCACACCCACTCTAGCTAAGAGAATCTAGGTGATGCTTGTTGGCCTCTATCCACCATAGCCAGGAACTCAAAGGCTCAACATCAGAGAAGTGAGCTCTCTTGAGCTGCACTTCAAAAGTATATCCTTGGACTCAAGCTAGGTCTGAAACCTTAACTGTTCCAATGACGGCACACTTGATGGTGTGAACGGTGCAAAGTGACAGTGGGCCCCACCATGAAGTCAGTATTCCAAACAAAAAATTTGACCGTCGGAAAGTAGTGTTTGGAAAACTGCTAAAATACCTCTAACTACTATTTTTGCAACTCTAATGTCCGAGCAATCTAGATGTGACACTACAATGGCATGACAACCCCTATACTTGGAGACCTTATGAGTTATTGTTGCACTCGCTGCCCATCCAAGGGGGTGGATAATTACTCCCTCCAAAATTGTATCATGTGTAGGGTCCATAACCACAACATTTGCTATTGTCATCCACCTTTATCACATAATTTGCCAAAATTGGCCTATCAACCACCACAAAATGAGAGGAAAGTAGGAGTGTGTAATACCAATAACTAGACATATGATCTAGAGGTGAAATTTGGTTTGGTAACATCTAGAATGATGTTACACATGATGGACTAAATAGATCAGATAGAGGTATCACTAAAAGTGTACTTCTATCAATAGAGTAGAAATCAAAATATGCTTGAAAACCTTAAACATATGATTTAGAAGTGAAAGTTAGTTTGATAACATGTGGAAGAATATTACACATGATGGACTAAGTAGATTAGATAAATGTATCACCAAAAGAGTACTTCTACTATTAGTGCAAAGACAAAGATGCTTGAAAACTTGAGATAATTTTGAAGGCGTAAACAGATGAATTAGGCCTCAAAAATATGCATATACCCCCCCTTCCCCGCCCCAACAAACCAAGGAAACATTGCCTTCCATCCTCCCAAGCTTGTCTTAGTGAGAGCTTTCCAATGGTACCTCACTCACATGATTTTGAGATTCCTAAAAGATTCCCTCTGATCAAAACCTATTTGACTAGCCAGATAGAACAAGGATCAACATGTCACTCATCCAAGCAACTAATTTAAGGCTGGAACTTGCTGACAGGTCACCAATTCATGTATCTGATCCATGGGTGGAGCTTCATTGGAGAGGCTCCTCTTTGGCTATATAATAAAGAGAAAGTGCTCCTTTGGGGCATTGGAGTTTTGAGTATGATACTTGTGTTTTCTCTTCTATGTCTCTCTACTATCTTCAAAACATTATAGAGTGTCAAGAAAACCCAACTACTCAAAATGCTATAAGCGCCATCTCCTCCATTGATAGCAAGGAAACCCCTCCATACAAGATTGGTAGAGATGTTTGTCTATGTGTCAAATCCTTTGTCACACACTCAAATGTCCTTGGTCTAATAATATCACCAAATACTCCCATAATCCTCCTATCAATGGCTGTTAGATGTGATAGGAAGGTCACGAAGGAGCGAATTGTGTAGAGGAGGTAAGTTATTTGATGAGCAATACTAGAGGAGAATATACCAAAACCCACTTGTGTATCTCTTGGTTCTGGAAGATCATCCATATGAAGAACATCCTCTACAAGGGCAACATCTGAGAAGCGTGTGACAAAATCCTCATATCCTACTCGCATTCCAAGAACATGTAGTCCATCTATATATATGATACACTCCTCTAGAAGCTCAAGGTGGGGAGGGATACCTAAAGAGGACCATGCCCTACACTTTGACACCTTGATTCTCAAGCCTACTAGAGGTAGCTTGGTAGTCAAGTAGTCAAAGGCTTGCCTAATCTGATCTACAAGGCACACGACGTGTGTATCATATGCCAAGGAGAGAAATACACAACCTTGCATGGCCAAAGTAGTAGATAAGAGAGCTTTAAAGTGAGCCATGGCAAATAAAGGTCCCCTTAAAGATCTCCTTGACGTGTATCCACAACTAACTCCAAGATAATGATTCCCTCTTGTGAACAAGCGTGTTGGTAGTCAAGGAGCCATAAAGAGAGCAGGAGAGCCATAAGCAGGAGAGCCATAAAGAGAGCGCACAAAGGGAATAAGACTTGCCAAGGATCCACCATGTAAAAGACCAAATCCGAGGAGAGAAATAGGAGAATGGAAACTCACATTGGGACACTTGAATGGGGGAAAACTCTGAATACCTAGCATGAGCTTTGGCTTTGGTATTTATAGGTAGCATACAAGGCCCTTGAGAAGCTTCTCAAGAAGCTTCTGCAAGCCGCTTTCTTAGAGTGCAAGCCAAGTTAACTAGGAAGCTTTCTCAAGAAGCTTTCTTCTAGAAGCCGCCTACTTGGCGTGCAAGCTAAGCTAGTTGGAAGCTTCTAGAAGCTACTTACTTAAGGTGCAAGCTAAGCTAACCAGGAAGCTTCCCAAGAAGCTTCCTAGATACTTCTGGAATATTCTAGGCTAATTTGTCTTATGTGCTACTTCGTGAGCCCGACTGACTTCGTTGTTAAACTCCATATTGTTACGCACCAGCCTCCCTAAGCTCTTTAAAGATGGATGCTCGTGAGACACTGTTAAAAGCATTCTCAACATCCAATTGTACAAGGACCTTCTTTGGATGGATATCTAAGAGTGCCTTAATGCCTAGAGATATAGACTCAGATCCTCCAAGTATAGTTACTCCAAATTGATATGGATTGAGGTGCTATTGGAAGTGAGAAAGATGTTGAAGGACAATGGTGTGGCTGACCAAATGCAAAAGATCTCTCCAATAGCAATTGGTCTAATGCTTGACATGTCTTGCTTCATTGAGAGAAGTCGACTAGTACCTAACACCTGACTAACAGACATAGGAATTTTCCTCTTGCTACTAATATAGCCACCTAAAATAGCTCGATAAAACCACTAGAAGGATCATTTGCTTGAAAGCAATCTCTAAGATGCTCATATACCATCCTTGGCAAGCCTCTCAAAGGAAAGCGAGGAGTAGTACACAAAGCTTGTGCAAAAAGTTATCTATCAAGACATAAAGATTGCTCACAATCTAAGACATCTAGTGGTACTCCTTCTCCTACCATAAGATATAGTGAGCATAGGGAAGAGATAGTCTCATCATAGGACTAGCCATGGACAAAGGGTGTAGTGTTCATTCCGCTCTACTAAACTCTCTTGCCTGACCCAATGTCCTACATCGTTGTAATTGAGTGGACTCTGTAATATCCTGTGGCAAAATTTGTCTCTTAAAGCATGTAGCCCTAACAAAATCCTCCTATAGGCCCACCTAACCCCAGCTCCGAATCAAAAAATCTAGCAACACCTCTCTATGGCCAACATGTCTCCCTCTAGCATAACTAAGGCACCATCAAGGGAGTAAGAGGAATAAGAACCATGCTACATACCGGGCATGGTATATCCTGAGCCGCTCTAGGTGGCCCCACATGGAGAGGTGTAATTATGGCTAGCATAAAAATAACAATAGGAACACATGATGCTCATCTTCATATCTCCCCATACCTACAAAACCACAACTCCTCACATCCAAACTCACATGAGAAATACAATCTCTCCAAACCCTAGAAATTATAAATTCTCATAACTTTCAATTTCCATCTCAAAAATTTTCAAACTAAATTCCATGATTGAGTTCCAATAGGAACTCAATCATAAAAATAAAAAGATTAGAAATGAAAATTCCCGACCCATCAATCTCAATGAGTACTTATTACTTTAAACCCCTAAAAACCTAAAAATCCCTATAACTTTCTAGTCAATTCTCTATAGTCTTCAATCTAGATACCAATAGAACTGAAATTGAAAAATGAACAAAATATACTATTCACTCAAGTGCTATATGGTAGAGAGCACTCATAAAATGTATATCTTTCCTCTCACCTCTCTCTCTCCTCTCCCATATCCGCGCTCTCCCGACCTCTCCTAAGCTCGGGATCAAACAAGTAAGACAAAATCTCTAACCCTTAGCTTACTTAGTCTCGGTGGTCGGTGGATGTATTTTGTCTATCTATGTATACGAAAAAAACTCAAATATATGGGAATCATCCGTTGTTTCTATGGTGTCATATTTCCTCACTCTCATTTGCAGGTTACTACCGTTATCATTGACGATAGCCTATTTCTGTGTAATCTTTATCGTCACTACTCTTGCTTGACGCAAAATTCAATTTACCGATCGTGGAAATGATTAAGGAATTATAACCGAATGGACACAAAAGGCAACTTTGAAATACCACATGTACTGCAGTTCTCGTCAAAAGTCCTGATGATTAAAGCGCACTTTGCTATAAATGTTCTTGTCAAAAGTTTTAAGTGAAACACCACACTCACAAGAACTAATCTCTAGTTATGACTTACACATTCTCTCAAATTTTCTCGGTCTCTTTTATTTGGTATATAATAAAAAATTCTGAATTGATTATTCTTTAATTCTCTACTGGATTTACTTGATTTAAGTTAATGTCAGTTCTACATCTGTGTCTTTGAATATCTTACTATTGGGTTTGTTCACGGCTTGATGGGACATGACTTGTCATGGTTACAGGTCTCACTACATCCTTACTGGGGTTATCGTCAGAATCTTTACCGAACAAAGTTAGACAAGCAGGTTCATTAACGAGCATTCATTGTTCTATCTCGTTGAGAACGTGAAAGGCAATTACCCCATGTACTGCGTGGACATTTATCGTGAGATATTTGAAACGCCACGAAATAAAAGCAAGCCCTCATATGGGCAGTCCATTTCCATCCTCAAAACAAGACCTACTAACCAGAAGATGCATATAGGGTCTCCAAAGAGAATTGGCTGCAGCTGCTTTGAGGAGCGTCCAAGGGGATACCGTTCCAAGCGGTGGCCGCGGACGGCCAGTGGAGGTTGTAACGGAGTCACATCCTGTTCATGGACGGTAACGAGTGAAATAAAGTCGACCGCGGAGGATAACAAGAAGCGGGGAAGATCCGTCAAAGCCGTACACAGGGATAAAATATAATAGAGAAAATGGTACCAAGCTCCAATATATCGAAACATCTGTACGAGTGCATCAAAGGTGCCAAACCCCAATACTTTCGGAAAGGAAAAGTCTGTGCCACTGCACCTATTCTATCTAACCTATGCAAAACGAGTAGGGCTCCTGACACTACTAGTCAAAAGAACTGCTACGTCGTTGCTATGCCTTGGTGCCGGTGAGGTGGTCTAGGAATGATGTGACGATCTCCTCGTCTCGAATCGAGCAACGAGTCTAGGACCTTGGCGAGTAATCTCGAAGTCAATAGAAACTGGGATCCTCCCTGGTGGCTGAATAGATTCATCACTGTTACTCAGGATTTGAAGAGGGTTGTTTGAATCTTCTCGGTTCTACAGATGAGAAGGATCCGCCGTAATTTCGACCAATGTTGGACGTTGTACTAGTTTCATCAAGGAGATTCGCAATTGAGTGCATGAGATTTATAGTGAAGGAAATCAGGATCATCTGATCATAAGAGAACAGATACACATGCATTTTAGACACAAGGAACGCAGGTGCAAGTGGAAGTTGTCAAGAAAGGCCGTGTGCGTAGTAGTAGACATTTCTGATGGCAAAGATTTAGCTTTTGCCGTCAGCAAGAGATCCAGACGTTGCTAGAGTCTGGAGGCCTAGTGCAATTCTGCCGCGAGGAGCGGAATACAGGCCGAATTGGTGCGTTTGGAATCGGAGAAGTGAAGAGCCAAGGATATGGAGGCGGTGGATGCGATAATACAAAAGGTTCCTCCAGGTTCAGACTGGAAGCGGGAAAATCATAAGCGAACAGCGGGTTGCACATTGGTATTGGCTCATCTTGCGATGATATTAGTTCAATGTATATATGGTGGCAATACTCTCCTCCTCAAATCGATCTTTTCCATTCATTACCTGAACCCATATGTGTTCGCCATCTACCGCGATATCATCGCTCTAATCGTTCTTGCTCCTGCCGCACTCATCATGGAAAGGTGACTACCAATCAATGTACATTCGTGTTCGCGTACACTACTGCAATGCTAGTGGATATGGAAGTAATAGTACGGAGTCCACCAGGGGCTTTTGAACCATGTAATTTCGTGTGTCTAACATTTTGAAATCATATTCTGCACTTGCTCGTGCTATCCTCTTCTCAGCAGTGGAAACATCATTGGACAGGGCAGCGAAGTGAAAGCTAGGGAAGATGCGCATGTATTCCCTGTGAGTGGTGAAGCTAAAAGACTTTGGCTTTGGAAGAAGGGGCATAAGCATAATCCTTCTGTGACTCAAGCAGTATTTGATCCTGTTAGTTGGGGTCATCTCTTCCGGCGGAGACACTGGCAGTTCAGAATTCTTACACCTTGATGGTAGTTCTTGAGTCTCTTAATACGTGCTGTAGAAGTCGAATCAGCCCTTGACTCAGCTTCCTGTGTTGAGCAGGGAAGCTAGGCCAGCAATTACACGCCAAATCTTCGCGTACATGGTTCTCGGCGGTTTCTTAAAGTCAGTACCTAACTCTGACCTCCAAACGATACGCATATTATGGTTTTGTTTGTTTCATCAACAGAACGGGTTCTGGCATGTGGAGGAGGGCACACTGCCAATATACAAGTAGAAGTTGGTCACTTGAGTACCTCAGAACTGACATTTGTCTGTGTGACTGCCTCTAGTATATTTGCAGGACAGATCTTCCTTCTCAAAGGGCTATCTCTCACGACTTCTTCAGCTGTAGCTTCCATAGTGATCTGCGCTCCGGTAATCTGCTATATCATCGCGATAACATTCGGGTGAGATTACCTAAATATGTTATTTTCCAGAATTTGTTACATGCATATGCGAAAAGGTTTGTCGAACCACAATTTGGGGCTCAAAAATACATAACCTATGAAATGGAGTCCAAATAACTGGGATTGCTATAGACAGATTCGAGATAATCAAGTGGGGGAGACGCGATGGGCAATTTAAGGCCCTTGGTATGTTGCTCGGTATCGGTGGAGCGTTCATCATTACATGTGTCAAGACTGGTGCTACGCTAGGGTCCGCGGTAGAGTTTAGGAGTGTTGATGGGCTTCCAAACTCAAGTTTGCAACCGGAAGTTATTGGCATGGAGCCTCATCAATTGGGAAACCTGTTTGTATTCATGGCGGTTGCGTCTTACGCAATATACGGGAATGTACAGGTAATGTCAAGGTCTTCAACCGTCCTTCATGAATTGTATCGACGAGAATGGAGGGGATAGCAAACAAAATCTAATCTCGAAGACTAAGATCTAATCAACGAATTATCTCAAGTATTTCCAGTGGAAGGTACAGCAAAGTCCATGCAGCACAGATGGTCTTGATCCAGGGGTTTGAGGTAACCTTATGCAAATTCTGTTAACTTCTGCCATTGTCGACAGCTCATTGTCCAGGGTTACATCGGCTGTGGGTCTTTTCGCTTGCCTGTACTTTCTCGATGTAGCTGTCAGGAAGTAATGAATGTGCTTGGTCAAGGCGTGATTGGTTGAGTAGGCAATTTAACGGCCGTGTTGCTGCAGGTTCCTGCTTTGAAATTGTACCCTCCACTGTCGTTCACTGCATGCACATACGTTATCGGAATGTTTCTGCTTATGTTGTATGGACTACTTTCGAACAATATTTCCAAGTCGGATTGGTTAATTACAAAGCCACTGGACATTTTTTGCATTTTCTATCAGGTAAATGATTTTTCGGGCTCTAATTTGAAATTCACTGGGAACTACCTCTTAGATCTGTCGCAACAAATGAAAATTATCACTTTTCAGCGTACTTTGAGCTCAGATGTGATCTGTTGTTGCAGATTAATCACAGTTTCAAGGCTAACGTTCGTTGATGTGGTCTGAGTGCAGGCATGTTTGGTGTCAGCTCTTTCTATGGCTTTAATTGCGTGGTCAACTCTGAGTGCTGGACCCATTTTGGTTGCATCATACTGCCCACTCCAGACAGTGATCGTCATCGGTTTTGCACACGTACTTCTACATGAGACCATATCCGTCAACCAGTGAGTGCTTCAACGCCTTTTACGCCTCAGTTCCCGGATGTGCCAGAAGCTTTCTTAAGATTGGAGTAGAACATGTTCCTTTTTAAAAATCAATTAATTCGGAAAACTTGTAAGGGATGGTGCCTGTGATCATTGTTCCTGTCTTTGCTCCTTTGTACTTTGAAACCCATCTTTTCTCGTCTTCTAGGCTTTGGTTCCTCAACATGCTCTGGACGGTAAAGCCTTACGTCTAACAAAAGCAGACAATTAACTTTAATTACCTTATCACACCCTAGTATTGCGACTTCATTTACGCCTATCCTTTCAGATAATTATTTCCTGCGGACCTTCTTGAGATTCAGGTAGGCATCACCTCTCTTAAAGATAATGATTTTAAAGTCTGTTTTTCTTTATGGAGGCTCTAGTAACTCTTAAAGTGAATGCTCTCTGCAGAATCGTTGGAGGATTACTTGTGGGGATTGGATTGCTCTCATTAGCGCATGGGAAACGAGAAACGATTCGTTTGAATTCCTCTCTGGAGCACGAAAGGCGAACTCACTCAGCCGATAAGCTCCAAGAACCTCTTCTCAACCAGAAGGATATACCATAGGCCCGAAACTTCACTGTTTGAACCGGTGGCCATGGGTTCTGTACTCAAGTTGATGCAGGCGGTAGTACTGCGCCGGTACTGGTGTGTCGAACTGCTCTACGAGGTACTGCAGTTCAGTTCGACTTCTCACTTTTCTCCCTTTTCCAACTTGTACGGTTTAGTGCTACTACTCAATTTGACCGTGCTTGAGCATTTATATACAGAACGACCTGGTTCCAACTTTGTGGCACACTCATTGGTTCCCCTCATGTTAGTACTCAATGAATATTTACCAATGTACAAGCAAAAGAACATTGATGTCTATGATATGCCCCATTGGCAAGAAGTTTACATTTGTAGCTCTATCATCAACTTGTATCCATAGACTCTTACAAGAACAAGGAGTACACCTCAAGAATGAAGAACACTGGCACAAAGAGGAGTTAGTGCTGCAAGAAGAGATACTTGCTTGGACCAAAGACCAAGAAGGTCAAGGATCTGAAAATCAAGGAATTGGATGAGGCTTTAACTGTGCTGCATCAATGGCAAGCTACAAGGTAGAAGTAGAGGCAAAGCATTTTGAACCACAATCAGCAGTGAAGAAACAAATTTCAGAATTTCAAGGGCTGCAGGAGCACAAGGGGACATATGAAGCATTCTTTCTGGAGTATAAACAAACTAGAGCCTTCATATCAAGGAGTAACAAATTGAAATCAACACCTAGATATAGGAAGTGCAGCAATTGAAGGAAGATCTCACTTGTATTGCTTTTGACTTAAGATTGCATGCCAAGGACGACCCCACCAACCAATTTTGCCAACAATGGAGAGCTAGCAATTACCACACAAAGAGAAGGAGAAGTAGTTGTGCAATTTCCAATGAAGGGGTCCATCAAAGAGTGGAAGAAGTGAAAGTTGAGGCAACTCTGCACCAATGATGCATATCCTCAAGGAATTCCCTAAAATGTCAATACTAGAGGGAGATAATGTGGACATGCAAATCCTTTGAACCAAGCTACAAAAACCTCTATTGGATGAAGTATTATAGCGGGTAGTTATGGATTTCAACTTTAGATTAGATTGTAAGTGTGATCAGATTAGTGGAAGTTTGAAGTTCATATGGCTGGACACTAAGCAATGATTTGATGAGGTAGTAGAGGATTTGGAACTCAAGACTGCATAGAACCAAGTGTGATGAATTTCAAAAATGGATAAATTTCCCTTGTAATGGAGTAGTAGCATTAAACTACAGGAGAAAATGTAGTGGGGAAGTAGCTTTTAAAGCCTTAGTACCGTTTTGGATATTAGGTACGTAGACATTAATTGGTAATATTTTCTTACTTCCGGGTCACTCAACTATATATAAGCTTGACACCCAAAGTACCAAGTGTGTAGTTCTCGTAAAGTGAATAAGTGAAAGAGCATTGCATTATTTCATCTTTTCTCACATCTCTCACAAGTGATTCAAACTTTGGACCAATGGTAGCATGTCTTCACAATGATGGAGATTATCCCTTGTGTGTTTGATCCTTGGGTGAAATCTTGATCTCAATATCAGTGCCTTGATGGGACAAGGAAGTCTTGTAGTGTTGATACTCTGATTTCCTATCATCTTGTCTGAATTTGTATATGCATCAAAGTTGACTAACCCAAAGACAATGCATTCCAAATAGGAGGGGTAGGATGGATCTTTGCATGGAAGTTGGAGAATGTACTTTGGAGTGCCTGCTACTATGGAGTGATTGGTAACCTTGAGTGAGATCTAGTAGGAATCTTTGATCTACCTCAAGAAGGAAAGAGACACATTTGGACTAATATTACCCCACTCATAGAGGTTATGATAATTATTTGGTGTGACATAGTTTTTCTTTTTTCTTCATTGTACCTTTTTGGTGACTTTGCTCTCTTTTGGGTATGGTTTCTACCCAAGAGATTAAAAATGAAATAAAGATGGATTAATTTTGTGATATTGTCTTTCTATCTTATCATTTTATACTTGTATCCTCATGAGAACAGACTATTAGTTACTAAAATGCTTCATTTTTTTATTTTTTAGGGTGTTATAATTATGTAGGCAATGCATTGTTGTTGGAAGAGTTCATAACATCAAGCACCACTTCCTTCTTCATTGGGTCATAATATTCATTTACTGCAAAGCCATTCTTGGTCTTTGCAATAAAGGTGAATTGAATAGCACTTTCACTTGGTTTTCTAGCTTCTTGGTAGTTTCATGGACTGCATATAAGCAATGGTTTTCTTCTTCCCTAGCATTATTTTTTAGGATGTGGTGCCAATGCTCCTGTATCCATTGGTGCAGGTTGTCTCTTAATATGTCTAAACAACATCTAAGGTCCTAATACCTTGGAGGTTGGTGATTTATATACTTGGAGGTCAACTCCTAATATGGAGGTTTAAGTGCTACCTCATAGGTCTACCCTTACTTTAGAAGTTAAAGTAACCCTTCTCAATAAAGGAAAAAAATGCTCATATCTTTTTCTATGGTGCTCCAAAGTTTGCTTATCTCAAGGTGTCTCCAAGAAGATGAAAATCACTTCAATTGAGCATTTAGTCACAATGTTATACCCTTCCAAGTATTCTTTGTTTATTTGCTTGATCCAACTATGGAAGTTCAAGTCTAACTTTAGAGTTTGCTTTGACCTCGGAGGTCCACATCGGTGCTTTGGTTTTCCATGTCAGCTTGTGCAAGCTTTAACCAACTTTTGAGTTTCAATTGACCTTCAAGTTGGCAAACCTTTGAATTTAAGTGTCTCAAAGTTGATGCCAACTTCCAAATTTCACTTGTGTAAGCATCTTCTTGTGACTCTTAATTCATTCCCTCATAACTTTCCATAGATAGCTTCAAACTTTGCATTGAAAATCTCTCTTCCAAGAGTTTCCAACAAGATAAAGCTTGTCACATTTCAACTTATAATTAAAGAGTTCTAACATCTCAAATTTCACTTGGACTGTCAAGTGTCCACCTTCAAAAGTAAGGTCTCTTATTTTGGAGATCCAACTACCAACTTTGGAGATCAAGGGGTTAACTTTGGAATTCCAATGCTACTTATTTTGTCCTTGGAGTACCAACACTTGTTCAAAGGTATAAGTTCAACACCATGCCTAAGCTTGGCATTAAAACTACACTAAAGCTACATCTTCCTTTCATTCATTCACAAAGTCTATCAAACGGTATAAAAAACAAAAAATACTCCAAAAATTGGCAAAATGAAGTACCACACTTATCCTAATGTGGCTTAAATAAGTATCTCTTATGTGTCAAGAAGATCTTAGATCTTGCTTGATTATAACTTGCAAAATTATGTGCCTTTGGATTTACAATCTCAAAGAGCCATGCATTGATACCTTGAATATACACTAAGAGAGACTTTTTGTAGGCAAAAGTGTTGACATTATTGTTGTGTGATTGGTCTTACTTATCCATAAAAATAAGGCAAGAAATCAAGGAGGGTAGTTACCACAATCAAGATGGGTTGCAAGGAAATCCAAATTGATGGGAATGGGAGCATTAGAAGGAAGTATTAGTACACTCACCTAGTATAAAACATGGGCTGAGATGGGACACAAAATTTCTAAATGCCAAGAATTTGTGGATAAAGTGGCACATTGGTTGATTGCCCAAAGGATTCAAAGAATGGTTGAGGATTTAGCCAAATTGGGACCTTATAAGATGTGATGTCATCTTAAACTTAATAAGAATATTTAAGTCAAAAAATATATGTCACAATGAATCAATTTCTTTAAAAAAAGTGTTCAAAGGCAAGCGAGAAGATGGCGCACAATATTTTATCAATGAGTCAATCAGATGTATTGTGCTTTGGGAGAAAAGGGACCACACTACCTTGTTCTATTTTTTATTCATTTTACATAGTTATTTACATAATTTGTTGAACAAAGTTGAGACAATGGAATTCCTTAGCCATAAATTGAATTAGGATTCTTGAAGAATCAGCCATGAATGGATCACAGCCATAGAAAATTGTAGCAGTTAGAGACATATTTTTGGTTGATTGAAGAAAAGTGTAAGGTGGAGTTGAAGGAAGAAATGGTCAATCTTGCCACAAGGTAGATCAATTCAAAGAAACTAAAGACCACACACTTACCAAAGGTGGTCACATAATGGTTGAAATAAACAGCAAGGAAGAGAGATGGTCCAATGGACCAAAAAGATGAGGTGCATGAATTTTTGCCTACTATTACATTAGGCTATAACTTTGAAATCAATCAATCAATTTCAGGAGGGGATCTAAGACATCTAACTCTACCAAAGATGGATGATGCCTAGGTCAATCTACACTTAGGCAATTTGGGATTAGAAGGGTTATTTTGAGGAAGAGAGGTAAGGACACCCAAGAATCTATAGGTAGAAAGAAGCAAGAAATTTGCATTGGCACAAAATCGAAGGTGAAGATAATCCTTTGAAACATCAAAATAGAGTAAAAAAAAAACCCAAAGGTGGCCTAGACCTCATGGCGCCAAAGGCCTCATCAATGGAGAACTACTCAAGGCTCAACACTTTAACCATTGGGTGGTTCCAATAGTAGAATTTCTAACAAAAATCTTTGATGAGTACAAGCAATTAGGAGTTGAGAGTATTGTCAAATAACAAAGATTGATACATCATACATTTCAAGAGTGGCAAAGTGAAATCCAAATCTTATAAATGGAATTTGAGGAAGTAAAGCAAGTGAAGGAAGAAGGTAAGGCTTTAATTAAATAAGTGAAGAATGAACTACATAACTAGAAGGTAAAGAATGGCCTTTTGATGGCTAAGATAGAATCTAAAATAGAGGAGTTAAAAGAACTTAAAGAGCACATAGTTATTGTCACAAAGGAGAAAGAAGTTAGATAGAATGTGGTTGATTTAACCTGTAACACCCATTTCTGAATGTATGTGGTATTGTGATATTTAGCTTGGTATTACTAGTACTTAAGAAATATTATTTATGTAGAGATAAAGGATGGTTCTATATTAGTCATGGTTAGCTAAAGTTAGTCATAGCTAAAATAGAGGGGACATTACTTTAGAGGAAGTAGAAAAGATAAGCACCACTATTTTGGATTTTAGCGTGTTGACTTGGTATTATTCCTAGGTGTTTACCTTTGAGGAAAGAGTTGAGAACTCTTGGGTCCACAAGCCTTTTTGTTTTGGATTCTTCTTTAGTCCAAGGATAGCCCATGTGAAGGAATCCTTGACTTAGTGGTTGGGTCAAGATAAGACCACATGCTTAGGGGAATATGCCCATGTGAATGGATATTCCTTTCTACTTTTTGACTTTACTTGACTTTTAGTCTAGTAACTTGAGTTACTACAGTAATTAGTAACTTTGGTATGTAACTATTTCACAAGTATATAAACAAGGGGTGAGAAGGTACTCATCATCCTTTCATTTGCAACTATCTCTCTCTCATTGAGTTCTCTAGTGAGCAATGTCTTGAGTCTTGGAGTGTTAGCCTTGGAGGAGTATGATGGAGTTGGGGTTCCTTGCCTTCTTAGTCCATGGTGCGCTACCATAATAGCCATCAGAGGTTCATCTTGAGTGAGAGACAAGTTGGCTCACTGACCATTTTAAAACTCAAGAAGGAGTTGGCTAATTCCCAAGCTAAGTGTAAAATGTTGTATGAGGTAAAGGAAAGAGAAGAAAAAATTTAGGTAGCATTGTTGAAGGCAAAGACGGTGGAGATCAAAGAATTGGAAGAAAAACTAAAAGGTGTGATCAATCAATTAGATATGATGATGGTCTGGGTAACTCAACTTAAAGTAGACATTAATCCAAATGAAATTGGTTTGGAGGAAGGGGCAAGCATGAAAGAAAAATGACTAGGAAGGACAGATAAAGGAAGGATTATGAGTCCAAAGGAAAATTTAGAGGAGTTATGTAGGAGATTGCAGAGTATTATAAATAGTTTTGTTGGACATACTTTGTGAGATGGTGAGATTAAGTTGTTGAGAAAGCTTAAAAGTAAAGTGCAAAAGAGTAGTGGGAAGAAATGGGACGAAGCCACAATGAATTTTCAAAAAGAATGCAATGGAAGACAATAGAAACTAAGGATTGCTGGAAGTCTATTTCAAAACTTCTAAGAGAGAAATTAGATAGGATTCATACCAAAGTACTTAATGAAAGTTAGGAGATATGAAATTATAGTTTTAGGAAGTACCTTAGAGCCTTTGGAGTTAGTCAATTGATCCAATACTTGTTGTGATGAGATGTAAACATAAGCACTTAGAGTTTTTATTAGTGTGTTGGTTAGGTTGTATTGTTTCAATGTAGCATTTAGACTCAGAGGATTGAATATTTGAAATAAACTTTCAAAGTACCATATGTTCAGGTCATTGATAAATAAGTGAAAGTAATTCATCATTGTCTATCATCTTTGTATATCTATCACTTTATATCCTCCATGTGCAAGTATAAGTCTTAGAATATTATTTGTCAATTGAATCTTTGCAATCAAATTGCTATGCTCCTTGTACATTTGATCATTGGAGACAAAAGCAAGGATTTTATAGCAAGGCCTTGATGGTCTTAAATGTGACTATAGAGTTGAAAATTTAAAAAAATTAAAAATTCCAAGGAATAGACATTATATTAGAAAATTCTAACTTGGACTAGTGACTTAGTTTCTTGAAGAGGTTCTATCCTTCTAGAAAAAGTCTTAGTCTTTTGGAGCAAAAGCTAATTCCTTTATATCAAAGATTAGCCTTTAGACACGTGAGACAAACCTTTTTACTTGAGAAGGCGACCTTTGGATTGAAAGTTGACCTTTGGAATAGAAGTTAAATGAAAGTTTCTTGTAGGAGATAAAGTCAATGAATCGAAACATTACTTCTAGAGTTGATTGAATTTATTCCAAGTGTAAGGAAATTTAAATTTGTGAATTTCTATAATGCACCTTGGTGATGTGACATTACCTTCTTTTGGGAGTTGTCTTTGCCCAAGAAATGAAAGATGGAATCATAAAGGATTGTTAAGTGATATTTACCCTAGTATATTTTCATTTCTAATTATATCATCATGAGAACAAACACTTTTACCTCAAATTACTACAATTTGGTAATCAATGTGTTAATACAATAATTACCAAGCAAATCTTGGCTTTTTCCAACTCCACTTGGAGGCTTTGCACTTCCTTGTCTCTTGCCTTTAGCTACTCCTTGTACAATGGCTACTTATCTTTGGATTTGAGCCAAAGGGCTGCCAATTCTCCTTCCTAGTTTCCTCTTTATGCTTAGTTCATTTTGCAAGAAGCATAGCATTTTTTGCCTCAAAACTCCCTTGTATGAGCTCATTCTACTTCTTTGCTTCCTCCGTGTACAAGCTACACACATGCTTTATCTCCTCCTTTGCCTCTACTGAGTAGAAGTTCTTGTGCAATCTTTGTACAAGTGAGATTGAATTGGTGACATTTGGGTAGGAGTCTTGATAAATTGGCATCTACTCCATCAACTCCAAGACCGGCTCCACCAAATGTATCATAAACCTAAGTCCATCTATTATCAAAGTTAGGCATTCTTGGAGTTTGAAAAAGGGTACATCCACCTCTTAAGGTTCCTCTTCTTCTACCTACTTTGTCTCCTCCAAAGGCCTTACGTTTTCCTTCTCACCCTTTGTCTTCCTCCACACCAAAGGCATGCAAGATAAAGAAGGTCATACTTCTTTCTCATACCTACTTTTGGTATGGATTGCACTTCTAGCCCAAAGGTCTTCTTTCTTATTTGGTTGGGGTTATTAAAGCTATTCTATACTTATGTCTCCTTCTATTAGGGAAAATTGTACCTCTTTGTGATACTCATTTTCCTTCTCCTCTCCTAAAGATGATCCCATGAGTGTGAGGGAGTTTTCTCTTTCTTGTTCACTATTAGTATCTTTTGCCTCATCTTCCAAAGACACAATAAACACATGAGGGTTCTTCCTTGCATTCTTTGACTTTACCTATGTAAATTTGTTTTGCATCAACCACTTTCTACTTCTAGTACATCACCTTCCTTTTTGGCTATGACAAGAAGTACTCCTTTGCATGTCATTGACTTCCTCTTCTCTTTCTTGGTAAGGAGATTCACTCCCATATAGAAATATAACAAAAATGAGGACAAATGCATCACCTTACCATCCTTGTTCATGTCCTTGCATGCTCTAGGTTTGAGTGTAAATATGTGTGCCAAATTCACCAGTTGCCCTTGGTCATGAACTGAAAGAAGATTGGTTGGTTGGTGTTGAGGTAGGTTGTTCTCTATAGCTTGAATGATTTCATGAGTGCCTCAAAAATTGCTCTCCAAGTGTTGTCATTGTAACTTCCAATACTCTACCCATTATTAGTCTTTGGTTTACTAAATAAGGCCTTCAAAACCTTCTTCAAGTTCTTTTTTGGACAATGCTATTGGCTCTCCAAGGTCACTACGTTGGGTGCAAAATTCTTTGGACCAAGGACATTATTCCAATGGTCTTTAATCTAGAAAAACAAGCTTCCTCTAAGGTAACCATTATTAGGATCCTTATTCTTTCTCATTTCTTGAATCTTCCTTGGGTGACACAATTCCCAATTCCATAGCAAGAAGCCTAATTTATTGGTACCTATTACACTTCTCTGTAATGCAATGCTTGTTTATTCACAGCTGGTGGTCTAAAGATTATCTCAAGCGCTTGTTTTTGGTTGCCTTGGTGTGCTCACCAATTTGCAATATTGTCTCTCCTTCTCTTTTGAATGAATATGAATCTAAGTTTCTACTATAAAGGCCAACAAAAACTTGACACCAAAGGTGGAATAAACTCTTTATTGCTCCAAGCTTATAACTAATGTCAATCTATAGACTATGAAGGATTGCTAACATCAGACCTGATTTTATAGCCTTAGCTTATCTATCCATATTTAATGATTGAGTTGTGGTTGAGTAGTCTCAATCCCACATGAAAGTGCTTTGGTGCATGCCAACTGTTCTTGATTTCAGCTCTTTATCTAGATGGTGGTACATTCAAACCATTTTACTTTCTTTGGAGCCAAAAGTCTCCTAGGGCAAAGGTATCCTGGTCAAAGGTTGGCAATGGCAAATGTATTTGTTGTGTACTCCTTCAATGTGGAGCTTCCTTTGGGTCAACCTCTTTGGATTCTTTTCTTTTGTATAAATGTCTTCCTTTGTGCTCAGTCTTCATAATTATTTGGTTTCCTTCCACTCTAAAGGTAAGTAGTATAAAACCAATTTTTAGCCTCAACAAGCCTATACCTTAGCATAAACTTAAGGAAATGATATAAAACTAAACAAAAATAAGTTCTTGAAAAAATTAGTCACTAAAGTAGGAAAGTGAGATGCACTTGTTAAAGAACAAGCTTCCTTGCTATCATATCTCACATATCAATTGCAAGCATATACATATTCAAAACATTTCTTGCCTGCTTTTGAGCTACTCCTCTCACCATTTTATCTCTCAATTCTCCCTTCAAACACAACTTCATACTTGAATTTTGAACACACTCCACTAACTTAACCACAAAGAATTGTTGGTCTATCTTGCAAAGAACTTACAAGCATAGTTAAGTGAAAATGAAATCCTTTCCAATAAACTCATCAATTTTATAAATTCAACACTTCACCTCAATGGTATTCAGTTGCTTTCATCACATTAAATTCCCCATGGATGCCAACATCCTTCAATAGTGAGTACTTTAAGTGGTACTTAATGATATTCAAAATTTGGTTTGAGCCCATACCTCTTCCAAAGAAGTGTGCACTATCTTCCAATATAACAAAGGGAAAGTGAAATATTTGCAAAAGGAGGTGAACTATCTTCTTGAGGAGAAGGTACCAAACATTTGTAAGAGGATGATGTGACAAATCAATGTTAATATACTTATAGTAAAGTCCTAAGAATGAAGCAAAACACCCACTTGTCACCAAATCTCAGTTCATTGATTGCTTCTTGTTTAATCTCTTAGGCATGAACTACTCCCACAAGAGGGTGTCATCCTCTATGGCACGCTACAACAAAAATGAAATCATGATAGCACTTTCACTCTAAGATCTAGTTGGGATTGCTCCTAAAGGTGATGGATTGTTCAACTCCAAGTGCCATTCCGTTCCAAAGATACAATCCTTGAAAATGATTTCCACTCTTCCCAAAAAGCACAAATTGCATGACTAAGCATCATGTTATTCCTTGCCTAAGTTTTTTGATTTTTGGTATTGCTTGTGTGGTGAGCTTCCCAATCCACTCATTTCACAAGTTTACTCCTTTGCATCATTCAATGCACACCTTGATAAGGAGCAAGTACCTACTTGGGACTAAGTATTGAAGACTTACTATAAACTTCCTCACCTCTACTCTTGCTTAGACATTGAACAACATACAAAATAAAGGATATAGAACTTGCAAAGAAGTAAGAGCACTCTTTACTTGTGATCAAAGGTTTCATTACACAAAAGAACAAACATGAATGCCAAAAAAACTCAACCTTATCTACTATTCTGGCTTTGAGCCAAAGGAATCAAGATCCCAAGTTAATCTTGAAAATCTTAAGCTAAACTATCCATCAAGGGTTTTTACTATCCTAGTCCTATCTTATGCTAATCATATGTAGAATGATTAGGCTCCTAGCACATGTTAGGGAAGATCTTAGAGCTTCTTTGCATATTCTATCTTTAGTGTATAACCTTGAGGGCACTCTTCCACAATTATGTACAATTTTGAGTGTTGTACAACTCCAAGGACACTTGTCTTCAACTATGTATAATTTTGAGTTCCACATAACCTTGAGTGCACTCCTCCCAAAATTATATACAACTTTGAGTGCAGATGTTAATGACCTACTTGGAGTGCCAGAATAATGTACAACTTTGAGTACCTAATCTTTGCCAAAGTATGCTTGCCTTACCAAAGAACTTCCTCTTGGGCTGGAACTATTGGGGATGAAGAACTTTGTTCACCTCTTACACATCTAGTTAGTTGGTCTGTCTGTGCTTGATACCTAGCTATCTCCAACAAGAAGATCTAGCACACTTCATTGAACTTCTTGTTTGAGTGCTCCTTCAAGTGCATGGACATGTTGTTCATTATTTCTTCTTCATAGGCCTGGTTCTATAAGAACTAGACTTGTATCTTTAGTTCATGGCATTTGGTTCCTGAGGTGTGCACTACTCCTTCTTCTTTTAGCATCTCCATGAATAAGGCTTGGGTTTCCTCCAGTTGATGCAATACCTTAGTTGGTCTTCTTCCATTTGCTTTGTTCAAGTGCTCCATTCAGCCTTATGGTCTTTTAGCACTTGGAGACTTCCTACGTGCTTGACTCTCTCTTCTCTCACCTCCTTGGTGAGATGTTCCATTTGCATTGATACCTCCTTCTAGTACTCTTGCATTTTCATCTCCAAAGTCACTACTCATTCATGTTTCTCCTTTAGAGCACTCCAAGTGCTCTCCAAGTTGTTGTGAAGGTGGTCTTTGGCTTCCTTCTTAACTTGAACTCAAGCAAAGTGCCTTCCAATCCTCTTTGAACCTTTGGGTGTCTATCGCTTAGTGATCTTGTTCACTCTTTGCTAGTGCACTTCTACTTGAGTTCTTGGTTCTCTTGCATCAAGGCACTTACTTTTGAAGCCTCTGCCTTGTATAGGTCTTTGGCCTTTGTTGCTTCATCTTTCACTAGGTCTTCTTTGGCCTTCCAAGTGTAGACTTGCTTATGTATAGCTTTGATTAAAGTGGTGTAGTCCACTACATCAAGGCACTCATCTTGGTATTGAGGCATCAATATCTCCATCTATTTTAGTGTAGTGCCAACCAAATGAATGATGAAGCTTGATCCTTCTTGCACCTACATTGAGGTTGAACTTGTTGGTATCCTTGCACTTTGGGTGTAGCCTTTGGAGGATCAAACACAATATGGAACTCCTCCTCTAATTTGGCATGGTTTGTAATGCAATCTTCTTCTTCTCTGTGGTCCTTGTCCTCCTTCTATTTTCTTGGCCAAAGTTCTTGGTCCTTCAAGCACTCTGCCCAATATTGAATCTCCACTATGACTTCTTCTTCCTCCACAACTAAACTCAATGATGGCTACTTTTGCATTGCCACTTCTTCTATCATGTGCTTGTCTTCATCTATAGGGCATTTGTCCATATCTTGGTCCTACATAGGTAGAGCTATAACACCTATTTATGCATGTATGTACTATTGTGACATTTAGTTTGGTATTACAAGTACGTGAGAAATATTATTTATATAAAGATAAAAGATAGTTCTAAATTAGTCATGATTAGCTAAAGTTAGTAATATTTAAGATAAAGAGGACTTTACTTTAGAGGAAATGGAAAAGATGAGCACCATTATTTTGGATTCTAGAGTATTGACTTGGTATTGTTCCTAAGTGTTTAGCTTTAAGGAAAGAGTTGAGAAGTCTTGGACCCACAAGCCTTTTTGTTTTGGATTCTTCTATAGTCCAAGGATAGCCGATGTGAAAGAATCCTTGACTTAGTGGTTGGATCAAGATAAGAATATATGCTTAAGGAAATATTCCTTTGAGTATAGATATTTCTTTAGACTTTATTTGACTTTTAGCATACTAACTTGAGTTACTCTAGTAATTAGTAACTTTGGTGCATAACTATTTCACCAGTATATAAACTAGGGGTGAGGAGGTATTCATCATCCTTTCATTTGAAGTTATCACTCTCATTGAGTTCTCTAGTGAGAAATGTCTTGAGTCTTGGAGTTCTAGCCTTGGAAGAGTGTGATGGAGTCGGGGTTACTTGCCTTCTTAGTCCATGGTGAACTACCTTAATAGCTAATAGAGGTTCATCTTGAGTGAGAGACACGCCGGCTTACAAAGCAAATAAGACATCTTCTTAGGTTTCTTCTTCCTTGTCCTTGTTTTTGAAATGAAGGTTGATCCTTACAAAGTGAAGGATCCTTGCTCCTCTTTGTCATCATCTTTGTATACTTTAGTGTACTTGGCCTCATCTTTTGAAGAGGATACTTCAACAATCTATTCAATTTTTGTAGTAGAAAGAATCCTTGGCCATAATTTTAGGTTCATCTTGACCTCTACCACCATATTGTTTGCCATAGGCATCCAAGTGAATGAATTTACAAGTTGCTTCTTTTCTTCCACATATGTGATTATCATGTTGAACCATTGTCTCCACTCTACCTACAAAATTTATTGATGAGATAGATCTTTCTATATCTTGAGGTAGACTAGAGGTTTATGGTCTATTTCCACAAATGCCTTCTTGCCAAGATATTGCTTCCAATGCTTGGTTGCAAGGACAATGACTAACTCTCCTCATTTGATGGTTTGATAGTTGTCATACCATTTGTAGCATCACACCTAGATTGCTTGGACTCTAGAGTAGTAGTGTTGGTAGTTAAAAGTATTTTGGCAATTACTCATAGACTACTTGTTGACGGTCATATTTTGTGTTTGGGATACTAACTACATGGTGGAGAGTACCATCACTTGCACCATTTTCACCATTGGATTTGCCGTCAATAGGACCATTAAGGTTGGAGACCAAGGGGTATACTTTCAAAGTGCAACTCTAGAGAGCTCACTTCTTTGATGTTGAGTCTTCAAGTTCTTGGCTATGGTGGATAGAGGCCAGTGAGTGTCACATGGATTCTCTTAGCTAGAGTGGGTATGGCTTGACTATAATCAACATCCATTTGTTGGCAGAATATTGAGTGACAGATCAAGTATTGATCTAATTGAGTGAATGATTCAAGTTGTGTAAACAAAATGATTACATCAAAAAATTCAAGTAAGGGGGAAATTGGATGCATGGACTGAAGGTGTTGGTGGTATCTCCAAGCCTTATTGATCATTGGTAGCTTGATCATCTTCCAGATTTTCCTTGGGAGTGATCGTGTGCAAAAGGTCTTCAAATTGATGCAGATTTGGCAATGAGGTAGACCGTGTACGAAAGTGCTGGCCAAAATTTTGCTAAGAAAATAGTTAATTTTGAGCAATGGTGTTTTTTTTAGCTCAAGAGGTGAAAGCTTGACCAATTTGGTGCAAGTTGAGCTAAAAGTGAAATTGAAGGTAGAGTTGGGAACCCATCTCCGTGAATTTGTGATTTGGAGAACCCTATCTTTTCAATTTGGCTTGAAGTGGGTTCAAAGTGGCAAGAAGAAAGGCCTCATTTGGCTTTTAAAGGCATCGACTTGTGGGCTATGAGAGGCTAAAAAGGCCCATAAGGTTCAACAAGCTAGGTTGTTGGCATGAGGCTAGCTAGTGAGTAGTTTTTGGTCATTGTCTGGCAAAATTTGCCCACATTGCTAGATTGTGTGGAATAGGGTTTGACCTTAGATCTTTGGTTCCTAGATGGGTGCCCTAGCCAATTGGTCCACCCTCACTTGTTGTCCTAGTGATTATTCTGTTATTATCTATACACTTGTAGCTTTGGCTAAGAGAGGCAGTTTGATCCCATTCTTGGTGATCCTAGTAACTTAAGAAGTAAATAACTACTATTATGTCAAATGCTAAATAGTAGTAAAGTCAATCTAGTGTTGATTTATGAGAGGGAGAGTTCTTGTTAATATATCTTGTAATTGGACCTTGTCCATTCTCTACTTCTTGTTTGTACACCATGCTTTGACTTTAGAGCGTTGGTACTTTGGTGTGCTCTTGGTAGTGAGGTTGGAGTGATAACCAATCAAACTACCTATATTTCTCTTAGGTGAGGTAGGAAGTGATGACCTGTAGACTGTGAGTGCGTGTTGTGATGGCAAGTTACAGGTTGCACTTTTCCTTAGTGTAGTTATCATAGTTAGAGTTACATTAGTCGGTGACATTCAATTGGTGGTGTTGGCACTTGGTGGTGATTTTTGGTGGGGTACTTACGGTTGTTCCGATTACGGGTTTCAAGTTCTAGTTACTTTGTCACAACGGAGTTGTTTGGGGATTCCAAAGGAGATAGAACTATAGTATATAGTGGGTTTACTCAAAGTGGTGCTCAATATCAGCTTGTATCTTAGGTCCCAATGAGGGAGGAGATTGACTTTGAGTTGGAGTTTGACACAAGAGCTGATTCAGTTGAGAGTGCACTTGGTGTGTCTACACCATTTTTGTGGGACATGGATAAGATTTATGGGGCCTCCAAAGGTCTCAAGGATACTTTGTTAAGGTGGGTATTATTGAGTTGGATGACTTTATCTAGGAGTTTGATAGTTGGTGTGATCTGCAACAAATGCGGAACTCGACTTTGTTCACACCCGTCATGGTGTAGAAGAGGTTGTTTTAGCACTTGGAGGATCCGCCAATGGATAACTACCATCAGTTTAGGAGAGCTCACTTGGAGGAGATTAAGCTATAGAGACAATATTGGTCTCCAAACTATGTCTTCATTACTTTAGGTTTAGTTTCTAGGATTAGAGCAATAGTACCCATGAGTTCTAGCTCTAGTAGTGTTGGTGGATCTCTTGGAGATGATGCTACTAAAAGTGGAGGTTCTAATAGAGGAGGTAGTGTTGTACAAGGGTTTAACTCCATGGTAAAGTTTCTTATAGTGGTTGAGGTAAAACTATCATGGAGTGTGGATTGACAAGCTAAAGAGCTTGTAGGAGTTCCAATGGAAGGCTGAAGAGAGCCCACGCAAGGCATGCACTCACATAAGATGGCTGATCAGTTTTACTTAGGAAGTTACTAAGGCCTAGGCAGTCTAGTTTTGGTATGGAATACCAGACAAAGAGTTGTGACATAGAGTACATGATGATGCTATGACATTGTTATAGGGTACTTCACCTACTTTGGTAGTGGTCTTTGGTTTGGCTGAGCGTATTGAGCTCAACATGGTGGGAGGAGAGAGTGGTGATATTTGGATTTGGTAGGGAGACCTCATCCACAACATTTACTTCTTCTAAAGTGTAGCAGAGCGCACCATGTCATGTCGGTTTTTGAGGACAAGGTGGAAAACCTATATCTTGATGGAGTGAGTGGAAGGCCTAGTGTAGCAAGACCTTTACCTTCATTTTTGGGTCAACAATAGCTAGTGAATGGTAGTGTTGCTTGTTGGACTTATGGTGGACCTTACCATAAGAGAGAGTGCACTTAGGGCAATGGACCTAATACTTTTGGTGCATCATAGTTAACATAAAGATAGTGTGAGCATTGTCACAGATTTGGTCACACTAGTGACTAATACTTTGATCTTTACCCGGAGTTAGGGAAGCTCTAGGTCATGGAGAACAAGGTGGTAGAGGTGGTGGTAGAGGATCCACACCTAATAGGAGTGCAGTATCTGCCTTTACTTCTGATACAACCATGGCTACTTGATTTGAGCAGTTGGAGCAGAGATTGGCTAGCATGGTTATAAACTTAGAAGAGATCATATTTGGGTGCTAAAACTTCCACTTCATATGTTGGTGATAAAGATATCTTAGATTTCATGTATGGAGTAGCATAGGTAGATACTTCTGCCATAGTGACTAAGAATGTAATATATGCTCCAGAGCCTAGAGGAGCATCAGTGGAGTTGGACCCATAAAGAGGAGAGGCTAGTAAATAGGTCAGACTTCCCTAGTCTTTTATACTCTCTAAGGCACTATAGATGATATCCATGGCCCCTAGATATCTTAGTGCAGGTGTGGTAGGTGGTGATGAGGTGCATGATAGACTACCTACAATCAACCACCTGCTACTACACAGACTAAGTCTAGCACAATGTTAGGGGCAGCTCAATTGATTATATGCTTTCTATTATTCTCAACCAATGACATATTTACATTGGGAGTTGACCCAGCCCCAAAGTTCTGATTGGCTTCTACGCTTTGTGAGAGTAAGGATGATGTGGTTCCTACTACTAGATCAAAGGTGGTTGATAATGAAGTTGACTTGGTTGAGGAGCATGGGATCCACTCAATGACCAATGGTTTATGGCAGGTAGCAATGGCTAGATTGGAGGAGTTACCAACTAGACCGGCCTTTGAGTGAGCATGATTTACACTTGGAGTTATCCTATTGGATAACTAGAGGGGGATTTTTTATTTGGTGGGACCTTCAAGGAAGGTCTATACACCACGGAGGGTCTTATTAGATGCTAGTGCATAGCCTTTTATGTTGGAAAAGGCTAAAGTTGTCAGTTTGGTATTTCGGAAGATCAATGAGTGGAGATGTATATTTCAGATCCAAACATCTTTAGGGGATGGTTCTACAAAGTACATCAAATGTAGAGAGCTTGTTGTACAGATTCAGCATGGTCATCTGACTGATAGCTTTATGATAAGAGCTCAGGCCATTACAACTATGGTTGAGTTGTATGTGTTAGTTGGGGAAGTAGTGTTATATCCCATGGGTTTCAATATTGACTATTGGGAGGAGATAGCCTCCTATAGACTAGGTTGTTAGTCAGGTGAGGGATGAGGAATATCTATACTCATAAGAATATTCTCTTAAGCATAGTTATCTACTAACCACTAAGTCAAGGATTCCTTTACATGGGCTTTCCTTGGACTATAGAAGAATCTATAACAAAAAGGCTTGTGAGTCCAAGAGTTCTCAACTCTTTCCTCAAAGCCAAACACCTATGAATAATACCAAGTCAATATATTAGAATCTAAAATAATGGTGCTCATCATTTCCACTTCCTCTAAAGTAAGGTCCCCTTTATATTAGCTCTGACTAACTATAGCTAATCATGATTAATATAGAACCATCATTTATCTCTATATAAATAATATCTCTCAAATACTTATAATACCAAACCAAATATCACAATAGCACATACATGCACAAATTGGTGTTACAATACAAAGGTACTTGTATGTGGAGAGAGATAAGATTGTTAAGAAAGTCTCTCTACATCATGTGGCATAGTTGGCCTATCAATATCTTGAGTTATTACCAATATCAACAATCAAGGATTACTATCAATAGACATTTTCTTGCTAGAGGCACAAGATTTGGAGAGTCATGGTCCTATTCATTTGGTGATTTTTGGATGGCCATGTCAAGGATATATACATGTTGGCCAAGGTCTGGGTCTTCAAGATCCCATTCTGGTGTGTTTTGGGAGATGTTACAAATACTACAACATCTCCAAGTTCATCAATCCGTTTCTTGAGCTACATTTTGGAGAATCTTCCTTTGATAGGTGATTCTTGCACCCGGGTGGTGGTGAGTATTCATCAGGTCCATTCTTGGATGGGACTTACCATGTTGTTAGATACAACAAGAGTGGGATCGCATTCTCATTGTCTTTGTCTTTGGTAGACAAACCTCTTACCTAGAGAGGTTCTATTTAGCGTGCTTATGATGGGATTCAGCAACTAGACCACTTTACTGTTGATAAGATTTTGGATGTTGGATGCCAATCTCATATAGTGGTAGTGGCTGATAGGTCACCTATGGTAATGGTGAACCTAGTTGGACAGCCTTGAGCCGCTTTTCCTACACTTATGAGTTTCCTAAGCTCTCAAGATTTTTGAGAGGCAGGTCCTGGACTTATTTGGAACTCATAGTTACAATAGTTGGTGGAGCCCAATACCAATGAAAGAGAGAGGGAAATGGGTTTTTGCATCAGTATTACTACTAGTCCACCATTGTTAGAGGCATCCAAGCATCAAGTGTTAGGTCAAGCTATAAACCTAAATTGTTTGACTTGGATTGTGAGTCTTAGCTTGGTAGAGCAATGTAGGATGCGCTTGATAGGCATCAACACTTGAACACTTGTGAGCTCTCTACTAATCAAGATGATTCAAGCACATGCTAGGGGCGATGGACCAAGTGGACATGTTATTCTTGGGATAGCCAATAGCTATTAGAGAGAGTGGTCTACTTGGAGTCCATCCAAGTAAGCGTGGGCTATTTGGATTACACTCTTGGTCTACTTGGGGTGTAGCTAGAGGATGTATGGAGCTTGCAACTAGATCAAAGAGAGCTTTTCACCTTGAGGTTGGGTCCCCTAGTAGTTGAGGGCATGACACTACTACTCCCAAGGGCCCCGTATAGCAACCAGTCAGTATGTCTCCCACTCTTATGATAGTTAAAGAGGATACTTGGGAGCTAAATCTTGGATTCAAGCTTACAAGAGAGGAAAGATGGAGAGTTTGGAGGTTCTTGACAAGCTACATGAGTTGTTTTGGCTTTAGTATGAAGGATTTGGGTGCTCAAAAAGGACATGGTATTTGGATTAAGTTTACCAGCAATACACTAAGTTTTTGGCATCCCTATCGACATAATGACATGGAGAGAGTATTAATTCAAAGTCGGAGTAGAGACCTTTTTGAGGCTAGTTTGGTGGAGATTTCACATGTAGAGTATGCGTTGGCTACAATGATGCTAGCAAGAAGGATATGCATGGCAACTACATAAATAGGCAGATGTGTGGAGATTACCATCACCTCAACCGATAGACTATGGTTAATCGGTATGCCATGCATACACTTGAGATTTTTGATGCAATTAGGCATGGAAAGGTCTTTAGTACTTTGGATCTTTGAGCATGATATCATCAATTGTTGATCAGGGAGGAGGATAAGTCCAAGATAAAAAATTTGGATATTGATCCTCACAGTGTTGAGGGGATTGTAAGGTCTCAAGATTGCGCCGGGCACTTGGCTGCTTGTGCTTAGGTTGTCTTGTTTGTCAAAAACTTGGTAGTTCTTTTGTAGTCCAACATTGGTGTTTGTTCTATGGTTTGGTGATAGCATCTCTTTCTTGGCAACTTGTCTGCCATTATTCTGGGTGCTAACCCTTCTCAATGGATATTTGCATAAGGCTTTAGATTATTCCTGCCCTTTTTGTTCCCTCGGCTATTGTTCCCGGTTTGTTATTCCGGACTTTGTTCTTGGTCTATCATTCTTAGGTTTGGTGGGGTTTTTGTTGTATTGGTCTGGTCTAATAGAAACAGATCTGGTGGGGTTTGTGGATTAGTCCACAGGTTATGCAACAGACTCAACCCTGGGCAACTTGTTCAATGATCTGATTCAACTAAGTAGGCTGGACTGAGTATTCCAAAATTTTATTTTTTTCCTTATCACTGTTCACTTATGAAATACAATGCACTCACTCACAAGGAACTCACCATACCAAGTCTTCCCAGTTTATAAATGCTTTGGGAAAGGTCAATCAACTCCTGACTAAATAGTGTTCATATCAAAGCACTCTGACTAACCAAGCATATAAAGGAAAGAAAGGAATCAGCCTGGTCCTAATTCTCATCCCTTTTAGCTTTTCATCTCCTTGTCTGTAATGTCTCCACTTCACATTCCTTCCAAATCCCCAGTGCTCAGCAGATTCTCCCTCAGGGTTTCTCCTTTTTGTCTCAAAAACACACCAAACTTCTTTTCTTCCTTTGTTTGACACAAATCAGCCACTTCAAAATTTTCTGTCCGGACTTCACACTCTCCTTCCAACATTCAAAAAATAGTCTTTGTCCAGCCCCTATCTCTCCTTCTCAATCCATACTCTTCCTTTGTGGAAAAGACCTCTCTTGTCTTGCACTCTCAAGACATACTTCCTGGAAAAAATTTCTCCTCTTTGGCCTTCACACTCTTAAGGCATACTTCTTGCAAAATTTCTCTTTCTGTCCAATCCCAGCTCCTCCACATTTTTGTTGTCTCTCGCTCCCTTCTGGCCTTCACACTCTCAAGGCATACCTGCAAAAATTCCTCTCTAGCCTGCTCTTGTCCAAACTCTTCCTTTATAAAAAGAACCTCTCCTCTCTTGCACTCTCAAGGAAACTCTTCTTGTGAAAATCCTCTCTTCTCTTGGGAACACATTTGCTCCTTCTAACACTTTTAGCAAACCCTAGTTGTGCAAAAAATTCTCTTGTTGAGTCTTCACACTCTCAAGCAAGCAAACATTTGAGAAAGACTCCCTCTGTCCAGCCTCCACATTTTGTGAGAAACCTCTCTCCCTCCTCTTCACACTTTCTAGCAACATTCAAGAAAATGCCCTCTGTCCAGGCCTTCTCCTTCGTGAGAATTTTCTCCCCTATCCACACTCTCAACAACCCTACATTTGAAGAAAAATCTCTTCTCTGTCTAGCCCTTCTCCTTTGTGAGAATTTTCTCCCCTTTCAACCCACTCTCAAGCAACCCTACGTTCTAAAAATCTCTTCTCTGTCTAGACCTTCTCCTTTGTGAGAATCTTTTCCCTTATCAACACTCTCAACAACCCTACATTCAAAAAATTGCTGCTCTGTCCAGCCTTCTCCTTTGTGAGAATTCTCTCTTGTCAACACATTTTCCAGCAATCCCTACATTCAAAAACCTCATCTCTGCCCAGCCCTTCTGCTTCGTGAGAGTTCTCTCTTGTCAACACTCTCAGCAACCCTACATGTGAAAAATCTCTTCTCTGTCCAACCCTTCTCCTTTGTGAGAATTCTCTCTTGTCAACACATTTTCCAACAACCCCTAAATTCAAAAAATCCTTTTGTCCCATTTTGTCCCTCCCACATTCTCCTTTTCAAAACTCCTCTAACCTCTCGAAATATTTCCAAACTCCAAAAGACTCTTTTTGCTCCTCCATTAAAATGAAATACTCTTCACTCCAATAACATAAAAAAAAGTCCTAAGCTCGTATAACCCAAAATTAATTCATGGCTCAAGCCACATTAAATGAATCCTTGAGCTTATAGCACCACAAACTATCTCTGGGCTTCACAATAATATAGTAAATGTCTCTTGTGAAAGGGCAGCATAAAACAACGCCCGAGACACATTGACATAAATCCAAGTTCCTTACAACAACAAGAAGAGAAAAAAAGAAAATTTATCACACCAAAGACATCAAGGGTACGTGTGGGCTATTTTCCCAACAACAGTCACCTCCACCAATCCTGTGCAACCACCGGTCTGCATCAGCAAGGTCTCAGGTGAATATTTCCAACCTTCTTCAATCGCCCCATCCGGTTCATCCTCCAAGCTGCTATCGTGGTCCTCTCCTTCTTTGGTTCATTCTTGCCATTTGAAAAGCTTAACTCTTTTTCCTACATATGGCAGTCGGTGCCTTGTACCATCTAGCTCTCGCACGCTATAGGTTGCATTTTCATGCACCTTGGTGACTACAAAGGATCCATGCCAATGATGAGCAAACTTCTTGAGTGCCGAGTGTTGCACATCCAGGCTATTATCTGAAATCAACACCCAATCTCCTTCACAAATAGGCACTGGTCAAAGCCGGTGTGTCTTATCAAAATACACTTTGCTCTTCAACTGTACTTCCTTCACCTTATCTCTTGCCACCTGTATTTTCTGCGGTGTAAGATCAAAATGCTTGATCTTGCACAAAGTGGAGATAATGGTATAGTTCAGCGAGACATTGATGATGATATCTTAGTGATGGACTATCTTTGCATTGGTGTTGTGGGTGGCACAATTGGGGCCAAGGAGAGACCGTGTTCTTTAGTGAGCCAAGCAGTTCAGATTAGAGGGTAGATACCTTTTTTGTGTAAGGGATGATGGTAGAGTGAAAGTAGTACCACTTCTATCTTAGAGACCATAGTTGGTACATCATGCTCATGAGGAGCTAGGACATTTTGGAGTGAAACATACATATAGCTTACTCTAGAGTCATTATTGGTGGTGCAATATGAAGACCAATGTACAATAGTTTTTTGCCAAATATGTGGTTTATGACCAAGTTAGAGCATTATTTAATGATCATATGCCATAGTTACACCTATAACCTATCATGGGATTGGGATACTGTTGGAGTTTGGACTTTGCTAAACCCTTACTATTGATTGTGAAACATCATTGATATGCTTTGGTTATGGTAGAGCACTTCTCCAAGTAGATTGAGTTGGTGATACTTCCTAACAAGTCATGTGAAAGGATGTCTTATTTGTTCCTAGATCTAATTCTTAGTCATTTTGGTGCACTAGTTGAAGTTTTGATTAAGCTATAGAGTTCTAGGAGGAATTTCAAGTCTTGTGTGACAAGGCCTTGATTGATCATAGTATTACCTCTCAAGATTATCTTGAGGCAGATGGCTTAGCAAATAGAGTGGTTTAGATGATGAAGAGAGGATTACATAAGTATGGTTTGCAAAGAGATCACCTTGAAGATTGGGATCTTTAGTTACCTTGGTTGGCCATGGGCTATTGGTTCAGCCAACAAGCCTCCTTAGCATCCTTCTCTCCTTACTTTCTACTTTATGGAGAAGATCTAACTTTACTTACAGCCATTCATTGTGATGTTCCTATAGTTTTGGACTTGGATGATCCAAATGTATGGGTGAATGCATGTTCTCAACAGGTATAGATCTTTTGGAGAGTGATATTGATGGCCTTTGAGAACTTAATGATTGCTTACATAATGATACCTTACACTATGCTACTATTTGAGGAGGAGGTTATAGACCCTTGATCCATCAATTTCATCTAGGTGACTATGTATATCTACATCAGATTGCACCAATGACACTTGATGTTACTATAGGCCGCACTATCTTGAGAGTGCATGAGTTTTTGCCTTCTGGAGTCCTTGTGTTGGAAGGATGTGATGGTGTTGTTTGGAAGGTTCATGTGCCATACCACCTCCCAAAGATTAATGGCAATATGAATCCAAGCTTGATACTTGTACATGTAGGCTTATGATGTATGTTATGTGGCTCTTTTGGTGGAGTTGTTACTATGTTGGTGTATGGTAGTTGATTGAGAGGATGGCATATGGCATGTTTGACACTTCCCCTCATGATGGTTCTTCAAGGATAGTGGTTATGTCCTAGATATACTTGACCTATAGCTGGTTCACCCTTTATGTGGTATAGATTGTAGATAACCAACTAACAATGGGGCTCGATAGCACCCGACTTCTTGATCTTTGCCCACCATAGAGCATATCACATACTTGGAATAGATGGCTATATGGAATTAGAGTGACCTAACTGCCAGCTAGGGGGGCAATTGTGGCACTTTAGAGTTCATGCTTATGACTTATGTGTGACTATAGTATATGATGTTGTGTAGTGATGTATATACGCATGATAGCTAACATGACATTTGCAGCGCCAAAGCAAGTTTTTGTGGACGTTGGACTGGTAGTGTTGGTAGTCATAGGTATTTGGTAGTTACTCATGGGCTATATGTTGGCGGCTTGATTTCATGTTAGGGCTACTGATCACATAGTGGGACCTACCATCACTTGCACTGTTTACATCATCGGCAGTGTTGTTAGGGCTACAGATCTAGGTCAAGCAGAGGGGTATACCTGCAAAGTGCAGCTCTTGAGAGCTCACTTCTTGATGTTGAATCTTCAAGTTCCTAGCTATGGTGGACAGAGGTTGGCAAACATCACTTGGAGTCTCTTAGCTAGAGTGGATGTGGCTTTATTGTAATCAATGCCGATTGTTGACAAATTGTTGAGTGAAGGATCAAGTACAGATCTGATTTGAGTGTGATTAGAGTGGAAGAAAGAACTAATTATTGTGGTACTTTAGAGTTCATGTATGACTCATGTGTGAGTTGTGCTTCTATAGTGTATGATATTGACATCAATGTATATTTTGTACTGATGTATATACGCATGAAAGCTGCTCTTCGTGTTGGATCCTTGTGACTATCCACCCTCCATCCATTGTTGGTGGATATTTTCTCCCCAAAGGATGCTACAATTTGATCACCCAGCTCCTTGTCTACGGGCCCAAACTTTGTGTCCAAAGTAATGCTTTTGGATGGGGCTTGCTTCTGCATTGAAGACATACTTTCAATTTTCTCTGGTCCCTGTCAGATCTATTGCTGATCTATCTTTCCCTCCTTTCATCTCATGGATGATAGCAAAGTTGTTCAATTCCAAATTCCAAAGCAAGAAAGATGCTTGCTCTCGATCAGATCACTTCTATAATACATTGCACATTTATTCATTGCAGGGGTACAAAGGATTGCCTTATGGATCATCCTCATGGCTTTCTATACAAACACCATGTTACCTATTGGATACGAAGGTTGAGAGTGAGCAACTACAAAGGAAGGTGGAAAAATTGTTAAGAACTATGTCGGTTTGGAGTGCTACTCGCTCTTAGGCTCCGAAACTAAAATTGTTCGCAGAAAGTGAATTTACCACCAACTGCAGTTGATTTTATAGCAAAACTTTTTCAGTCAATTTTTGATTAAGCAAAAAATGCAAGGACATTGATATCTCGCAAGACACGACATACCATATCTAACCTGAGCGGAGAGAAACCTACACAAGTTACAAAACGCTTTCCGGAAAGAAGTCACCCTCTCACCTGAAACCAGAGGTCACCCAGAGATTTTGTGTCCGGTGATATTTCTCGTCTAGCGTCTAGCGGGGTTTGTTTTCTCAACAGGAAGCATATATGACCATTCCTTAACAAGTTTGCTCCATCAAAATTTTGTAGGCTTTGGGACCCCCTAGTCATGGATCACTCCAGACATTGTAGAATGTGTCGGCTACTGGACAATATCTCAAGTTCAAGCACGTACAGTAGCAGTGACCTTGGGATCCATATGCAATTGTCGAGGTTGCATCTCAGTCCTAAGGTCTGATCAGTGAGTCTATCGTACACTAACATGCTGGGAGTAATAACTTGGTTTAGTACCCACCAGGAACTTATTCCTCGATGTGGGACAATCTGTCCTGATGGAGATTGTGCTAGTTCAGGTGTGCATATAACGGGGTTTAAAATGTCATCTCAAAGCAAGCTCTTCATATGATTGATAGAAGACCATAGTCCACAGGGCTTAAACTAAAGCGTAATCACAATAGTCACTACATTCTCTTGAAGACAAATGTCCCAAAGTTCATCATCCCTTCCAGCCGGTCGATCAAGCCAACCTTAAGCATAGTATTATTGCTTGAAAGCCTTCGATCAGATCTCCAGAGCACGCATTACTATGCGTGATGTGGAGAGATCAAATTGCCATTGTTTATGGGGTAGTTTGCCTTCTTACAAAGTTGGTCCTTGCAATAAACAGGTTCCCACAAATTATCGCACCGCAAGATGGCAAGGTAGTCACAAGAATGACACATGCAATATGTTTTCCGTGCATAAAAAGGGCAAAGTTCCGAAACCCAAACAAGAAAAGAAAGGTATTTTGACAGACCTCAAGTGGACACCATAGGGAAACTCATAGTGGAACCTGGTTGGTCGGGCAGGTGAGAAAGAGAGCTCTACTACCAAGGTTCAACACACATAGAATAGAATTGCGATTCGATTTAAACGAGCAACAAAGTGGTCTTGGTAGAAGGTGGATGACAGGATACTGCCACTTCGTCTGCAGGATATTCGTTATCCATAAAGGAGGGCTACGCGAACGTTGACAAGCTAATTCTTTCTGCATACCAAGTCCGACTTTGTACACCAGAAGCCCAATAAATAAAATCTCAAATAACACATGGTACAGTTACGCTGGCTTACAACGAGAGGACATGCCCTCTCAAGAGATTACTGATGATCTATACCAAGATGCCAAGATGACGGGATGGCAACTCTACAGGTAGCTCCTACCAACGAACCAATAACAGTAATTTACATCATCGTCGATACTGCTTGGTGGGATTCAAACCCCAGACCAAAACTTCTGTGCAACTCCCGTACAAAGATCAGTAACTGGAAGCTAATGGGCTTTCAGGGAAACCCCGAAAAACCTCAGGGGGCGCCATCTCCTAAATTTACAGTCGAGATAAGACTTCAAGGGCATTACCCTCGTTTCTCGTAAAATAACATTAGTATGATGATTGCCTCCATGTTAATAGCAAGGAACGATCTCTGAGAGATTGGCTACCAGCAACCAAAAGATGAAGTCTTGCTTCTCCACATGGTAGTCATTCACTACGGGAGCGTAACACCGACCACCATTTCAACAAGTAGGAAGTAGTCTCCTTAGAGGCTCCCTTCTACTCGGGTATGTTAAAAACTGTTTTCTCGAGTTCTCTAAGAACGAAGTACTACTCCACCGGTAATCCTCCAACCCTTTGCTCCATGCTGAAACTCATATCTTGTTGTATACGTGCTTCTGTACGAATCTTTATGTTCTGGATTCTTGTTATCAAATAAACGTGCGGCTTCCTGCAATGTTGCTTCGACGATTGCCCTTGTTCCATCATCGCTCACAGTTACACTATCAATATTCAAACCGACGAGCCTGTATTCCCAAAACCAGCCGTTCCTTGCCACTTCATTTACACGATCTGTCCAGCTTTCGAGCATCTTCCCCTCCAAAACCTTCCCATTCTCAGAAAAGTTAGTACTGAACAAAAGTTGTAAATTTAGAACTCAACAATCACTTGGCTGGAGCAGAAAAAGAAAATAAAGTTGATAAGTTAAACTACATTAGATAATAATTCCACTTTTATTTCCCTCCTTTTATACGTTACACTAAAACTTGACCAGATCACACTCAAAACGACTATTCAAACCCAACAAGCTTAAGCATTTGCATACTGAAGCTCACCTCGGACAGATGTGAAACAGAATGGCTAGAACCCAGAGCACGAGCTTTAGCCATCTGCCACTTACGGACCATCGCTTCTGCCAGTCTTGCGTCCATCTTGGCCACCTCCAACGCCTGCCGTTCTTCCACCGCCGCTGAATGCGCGTGAAAATGTCACTTTTTCTAACTTGCCTGGTTACGCATTGTAAGACTGCACATCAACTGCTCTACAGGTACGGTTCTGGAACCTCAAAACCACACAATGAAGTAAGCAAAACATGTATGTTCCAAACTTCAAGTATGAAAGATTGCCATCAGACCTGATGAGATAGGAGAAGCAGCTGAAGTGGTTGCAGATGGTGCGCTCGCACCAACCTTTGAAGATCCAGACCATAGGGGCAGTACTCTCAGTCCAGTCATGACGAGAGCACCAAAAACTATACCAGAACAAGCTATTTGGACTAGTGATAAACCATCTTGACCAGTTGGCCGGGCCTGCAAGTTCTTTGCACCACCTGCATGACCTTCAGTATCGTTCCAGCTGGGACTTCTTATGCCAGTCATTGTCCCTGAAGACGGACTTGACATATTGGAGGAGTCATAATCGGTAGCTGGCCCCCGGTGGTATCCGTTTTGTTCATACTCTCCATCAGATATATCCACGGCGTGATCCGCAGCACCAGATCTGAATTTATCCGAGGTAAGGTTTTCCTTCACCCCTTTACCACGGGGGAATACTTTCTGCAGCGTTTGTATTGCGCTTGCTTTAACACTATCTAGTGCTGCCCCGATTCTTGAAAGAGCTGTCGACGATCCACCTGCAGTTGTCTCCCACTGTTCCAATATGCTTATAACCTCAGGATCATCATAGTAATTACCCAATCTAACTTGTGAGTTTTCTGTGTTCCGGAAGGTGGGAAATACCACCTCTCCTAGCCAGCTCTCCAAGAGCTTGCATAGTCCAGGGAGCAAGTCCCCGTCCTCGCCCCCTACCGAATGTGCGTACACAAACTCTATAACGGCAGGATCTCTATAGTCCTCCGATCCGTCTTGCAATCCTAAGCATGACATCGACTGGTCAACTTCACCCATCAAAAGCCAACACATAGCTCTCTCCAGACTATGGTCTAAAACCCTGCCTGGTTCACCTTCTGACTCCAATGAGGCTTGTAGCTGCCAAAAGAGCTCGTCAGCTTTCACCACAAACACAGGTTTCTTACCAGTGAAACCTTCTGCAACATGGGCAAGAGCAACTGCATAGACTTCAAAACTCTCTGCGGGCACGTTGTCTGGAGTGGAATCCCACAGGGCGACCTGAAGCATCAGAGTCCAGTCCAGATGATTTGAAACTGATTACAGAAGGCACGATGAATCAGGCCCACTGAAACCACTGAAAGCCAATTCACAAGCAGCATACAGTAGTGACAAAAAGAGTACTGCTATTGAAGATATAGCCTCTAAACGGTGCATTAACTTCGTCAAACTACCACATTTATTTGGTCGAAAGAGCAATTCTTCACCATAACGCGATACTCCAGACACAATTCACATTCGGGCTTCAATGAAAAAAAGTGGCTTAAACAGTACCTGTTCTGAAGCGGTCATGTAGGAAAATGCCTCCTTTATAAATTGCTCCCGCGTAAAACCCCTTATAGGAGCAGCTGCACCTCCCTCACCAACAGCCCATAATATGCTTCGTAAACCTTGGAGACCTTCTTCCCTCTGTGAGACATGTTCCTTGTCCAGGGGAAGTGCAAGCAGTTCCAACACACACCGTGGTGTCAGCTCCTCCAACGTCTCTTCAATTTGTTCCTGCAATTCTGGCGCCAAACTGCTTCCTCCTTCTTCCTGCCAAACAATATGACTGAGTGAGAATCTAAAAATGAGAGAAATAAATAACATCACGTGACCGCACGGTTTAGCATATGTAACAGGCATAAAAAGCATCCGGCACAAGATACTCTTAGAAAGTAGGATATAGATATCCTCACTTGTTTCCGTCCTTAGCCAGGTAACTAGATAGCCAGACGACAAAGAAACGGCCACTAAAAATCTCAGCTCGTGAGAAATCCAGACATTTCTGAGCAAATAGCATAATAGTGTGGCAAAGCTGTACAAACATGAAGAAGTTTCTCGACACACGGAGGACTTGCAGTGCGCACTAAGCCACTCTCCAACTTGAGTGTGTATTATGGAGTATTGGTCCCATCATCCGAACCATATTTGTAGATACTTATATAACACGCTAACGAGTAGTAAAGCATTTACTTGAAGAAGCTTGAGCGCAGTCTCAAGGAGATCACAACTTCGAACAACAGTAGGCACAGCTTCTGCCATTGCCTCACGGGATAGCTCCACATAAGCTAACGCCATAGCTAATACAACATCCCTTCTCATTGTCTTAGGCAACCGTTCCTCCAGCAATGGTTGACCGGCCTGCAACACTACCTCCATCTCCCCGACTTCTTGGAGGAGACAAAGAGCTCCTGACACCTGCATATATAGGTTTGGCACACCATTCAACAAAATACGCGTTCAGGCAATGACATGTCCTCGGAAGAAAATAAACTACGAGAAGTTCTCTAAACCCTCGTTTAGAGAAAACGTAAGTGAAAAAGTTTTAGAACTAAATCCGTAAGAGCGGGGTAGGGGCGTAGAAGTAAGCATTTGCAAAAAGTCAGTCCGGGTATGTACACACCTTACTCCAAGGAACATCCACTATCAAGGTACCAGCTTCGTCCTCCACAAGGCCTTGGTTGTAATCCCCTCGTAATTCAGGTTCCGCCAAAGTATCACGAGCTCCACGCAAAATTTCCAAGCGTGCAATGAGCGCTTCTTGGCTAAAGCCTTCCTTAGGAGGATGTGCAAATCGTGCTTCGTAAGATCGAACAATAGAATCCGCTAAAAAGTGAGTCTCCGCTCCCAATATCTGTAGAAAGTTCATCATCAGCATAATGTGGACACAAAAAGAAAAGTTTCGTTGAACCAGGTACAGTATACACAAGAAACGTCCCTCCAAGAAAGGACTTGCTCTGCAAATCAATAATTACCAGCCGATGAGCTTACAAAGAAAAGGAATAATGAGTTAAGTGTACAGAACCAGGCCTACGCAACTGCTACATTGCTGCTCTCAGTAATAACCGTTACTTTTCATTAAGCAAAACAACTCCAGCTCGCACAGCTCAGAATGCGTTCAGTCTGACGGTCGTGTACAGTACATTGCAATCAAGCAGCACAGGCTGATAGTAATCAGGACACTGCTAATACCAACAGAAGCGCAGAAGATGAATGCTGCGACGCGCGAATAAGAGAATCACCAGGAGTTCGTAACATGTGCAATTTACTTAGCGCAAAGATGCAACTCACCTGGTAGTAGTCTAATGGTAGAGCAAGAGTTTTCTCAGTCTTAGTGACTGAAGGAAATGAAGATGCCACGGCACTGCATGCAAAACTGCCCTGTCTGTTGGCTCTGTTTTTACATCTAACATGTGCACATATACCTGAAAAGAGACTAATTCCCCCAGAATTTGTCCCCTTATGTGTTCTTGCTTCAGAGCAAAATCTATAAAGCCCAAGCGCGCCATTGTAAGTCACCAGAGGCGAGAAACTAAGCTGTCGGTGTAATTTCATGCCACCAGGAGGTACTACTGTCCTGTATGAAGAAAAATTTCCGCCATCTAACATCCCACTCCTGGAGCACCGGTAGATAGAAGAACTACTACCAGAGCGAGCAAGAAATGCAGGAACCCTGCATTGCAACTCTAAAGCCGATCCTCGCAGGGCAATCTCCATCATATCCATTCGAATAAACCAGCTCCTAATTCTTCCTGCAAAACCTCCGATTAAATCCTCCAGAGACCTTAATAAATCACAAGACCATCAGCGTCAGCTTCATTTCCTCTCGTCCAAATGCTACAACCTTCCGGAACCACTCGATTAATTTCAGCCGCTTTTTACGCTTCACTGGTCATCATATAGGTCAAATCCACCAAAATGTCGACCAAAGCAGAATCTCCCGCAGCGCATCGAGCGCTTATTTAAATTTTGAAACGAGAAGATCACATGCGGATCGAGGTCGTGAAAAACTGTGAAAGGAAAACTCGGAATTTGCTGTCGACTCTCCGTCTCCTGGAGACTCGAGCCGAGATGCGGAGCTCAACACCGTCTACCAAAAGTGAAATCTGGGCCGGGCGCCAAGTCATCATATTTTCATTAAACCGGTCCAGAGTTCGCTCAGCCCGTTGGGGGCCGGTTCACATTCTCAGCGTGATTAGGAACTGCAGTGATTAGTGACAGATTGCTGACTGGTACATCGGGCCGGGTTCTTGATCAGAGAACCCGGGGTCGCCTTCCTCATCTAGCCCGTGATTTCCTAATATTATTGAACACTAAAGAAGGGAGAAAGTTAGCGCTGTGCCTAACAACATCGATCTCAGGTTCGTTCCGCCCGCCAGTTTGGATCTTTCCAGAGGCGCTAAAGATAGAGGGAGTCAGCTAGACAAACAAAACGACACGAGAGATCCAAAATCTGCGGGGTCGTCTGAAAGAGGATCTGGTCTACCTCCAAGTATATCGGGAGTGTATTTGGACCGTTCGATGTAACAAGTCCACCGCACAGAATTCGGTGGCCTCGTGGCGCCCAATCGTTGGGCACTTGACTTTAGACTCAAATTTGTCGGTACTTTCTGCTTTAGCGGGAGACTTTCTAGATTTCAAGAGATATGGAGATTTCCCACTTTACCCGCTTGTTATAACCATTGCAAAGACACATCTCAAATTGAGTTCAATCTTCAGAGTTTGGTTTAATTTCAAAGAGCGTATGGATTTCAAAGTAGACTGACAACTTTATCAAGTATATGATAAAGTACAAAATATCAGGTCGCCATAAATACAGGTCCTTTAATATGATTAGAACCAGGTCCTTTAATAGATTCCTGCAAAGACACTCACTTTGTTAATTTGGCAAGGAAGCGGAGAAGTAAATAATTACCTCATCAACATTTGATTGCTATCCTTACCAGTTCCCCAGTGAGTAACATATGTTATTGAAGATCAGCAATCTTGTTATCTTAGTGAAGTAAGGATCCTCTATTTTGTGTAGAAGATCTTTCATGTATCTCAAATTTCCATCAAGACTGGCATGTAGAGAAAGTGAGTACTTCATAGTAATGGATTTGGATAAATGATTGACATGAAATGACCTTTTTGGTTTTTGCATTGGACATGTGGTGAGTACATCAGTTGTTGGTATATTGAATTATACCAAAAACCTTTATTGGTGCATAGGCTCTAGCGGCATTCCACTTAATTGATAGGTTCTTATGCCATGGTTGTCCCTTTTTATTTGCATCTCTCACAACAATAGATTCAAGTGCCCATGATTTTTAGAGTTACCTAAGATTGATAAGATTGATAGCACTCCCAATGTTTGCTGACTTTGTTACACTAGACTCTAGGAAGATTTAGACAAACATTAGTGAGCATATGCATACCCACACCCTCACCAACATCCTCATTGATGCACTGCTATTTGATAAAGCTAGTATTGTTTCTTGTGAAGGAAAAGGCTTTGGAGTTTGGTTCCATGCCTCCCCTTTGATAGAGGATTTTAGTTTCATATTTGAGGAGTTCTACTTTGCCTACCTTTAGGTCTTCATCATCCAGCCTTGCTAGGGCTTCTGGACCAATACACATCTGGTTCCACATTTGACACCAATGGTATACATCTATTATAGTGTGCTATAGATGGTTACTTTGGGTTTCTCTGTGACAAGTCCGATCTGAGTTCTTCTTTCTTGATACAAAGTCACTTTACTTGGGTTTCAATCCAAAGACATGATTCTCCTTCTTTTAATGCCATTCAATGCTATTTTACTACAGATTCAATATGACTTTGACTATACACTTCTTCTTCAATATAACAAAACAAAAAATGTGTGTACCACACCAAACAAGGAATATCTCCTCCTCCTATACGGTCAATCGCAACATGGAACTCCCGATCTTCTTCCTCAACATCATTCTCTCCTCGTTGCTGAACTTCAGGTTTATTCTCACTTCCACTGCTCAACTCTTCATTTTGTAGTGTGAACTTTGGTTCCTCTTCTTCTCCCAAGTCGTTTGACTAATACTCAACTTCTCCTTTTGATTCTTTTACTCTTGGCAACTTGTTGATCACTACAATGTTGTGCTTTAGGTTCACCTTTCTTGTCTTTCTAGTCTGAATTGGTGACACTATCTCCTTGGTGACTTCTCTTTTTTGTCTTTAAAATAGTCACTGCTACTCTCATAGTGCTCATCACTACTTTGGATATGTCGGATGTAGTGTTACTTCTCCTCATCCAGTTCTTTTCATAGATCCAAATGAAAGTGAGACACCATCTTCTTCCGCTTGGCCTCCTTCATCAGATTCAACCTGAAGTAGAAATGTGTTGCAAATGGCACCAAATAGTGTGGAGCTGCTCAATCTCTCCAACTCCACACCTTCCCCGCATTTGCTGGTGAAAACACTTTTTCCAATTCACCAATGCTCTTGCAAACATCTGGTGGAAGAATACTACCTTGTGCTTCATCACATACACAGTTTGACTTAGCTTGAAGAGTGCCATTATTGCCTTGAAAATACTTTTCCTTATCGGGTCTTGATAGGTATTGATCTTATACGTATTCTTTGTACATGGCACAATGAAGGAATTGCAGATTTTTACAATCTCATCTACGGACTCTCCTTTCCTTGAGGAATGTAGCCCCGGTTTCCTCACGTGCCTCTCTCTACATAACCAATTGCCAATCTGACTCTATCCATCAAGCCAGATCCTCTTTTCACTTCTTCCTTGGACCCCTCCTCACAATCGCTTGTAGCTACTTTTGCCATGAACCTTGGAAAACTCAAGTTCCAATTCGAGGCCAGAAAAATGATCCAAAGTCTACTCAGAACTTTGATCCTTGCTATCATATCTAACCTCCAGATCATAGGATTTCTCATGTGAGTGAGGGACTCTACTTCTCACCCCTCATTGGCATTGTGTGATCTCTTACTCGTGGTAGCTAGAAGATAATTCTTTCATCTCTTGGTCTCAAGATTCTAACTCCCTCAGGATTGTTAAAAATCAAACTCTTGGATGGCTTTGCTACAAGCAGTCCTTCACATCAACTACTCAGTGGCTCAAGATACTTGTGTGACATTTTGAAATCCCCTCAACAAAGTCTTGATTTTATAGTTCTTCATTGCATGGTCGTTCCTCCATCACTCTTCATTGATAAACACACATTTTTCATGAGTTCCTCTTGGCACTGTCAAGTTTTAGCCCACTTGAGCCTTAGACAATTTCTTGCTTGTACTTTCTTGGTTGATAATCCAGAAGGAAAGTTGTTATGTTGTCTTCATATTTGGTTGATCATCCCAAGGCAAAGTTTCCTTACTTTGGGTTTCTTTGTGACAAGTCCGATCACACTTCTTCTTTCCTAGCACAAAGTAAATTTACTTTGGTTTCAACCTCAAGACATGATTCTCCTTCTTTTGTTGCCATTCGGGTTCATACAACTTTGATTGTACACTTTTTCTTCAAATATAACAAAACCAAAATAATGTGGGTACTACAACCCAACTTGCCACCCATAGTGCACCACACATTTGGTCTTCCAAATGAAAGTGGTTTCCTTCTATCCTTTGCCTCAATTGTTTTTTTCTTGAAATCCACAAACTATTTAATATGAGTCCCCAACTTAGTATCCATTTTTTTACACTTTTAATTGGAGCAATTGATACTTTCTTTTCTTCTTGCCGCTTGGTTCTCGTTGGCTTAACATCTTTTTCCAATTTTGAAGAACTTGATAACATAGAGGATTCTTTTGAAGAAGTGAAAGTACTACAAGAATCTCTTTATCTTGGCTTCTTGCCTTTCTTCTCTTGGTGTCTTTGGTTATCAATTGAATGAGAGTCAACTACATCATATTGGACAACGTGTTTGAGTACCTTGTCTAGGGAAGTTACATTCCTCTCCTTGGCATAGTTATAAATCTCTAATAACAATCCATTGAGGAACTAGGTAATGGCTTGGGCATTAAAGTAACCTATTACATTGGATTGCGTCGGCACTTTGTTGCCATGAACCGCTAAGAGTAGTCTCTCACTTCTCATTCTTGCCCTGGTCCAAATCATAGTGTGGCAATAACACTTATATTGTAATTGAATTCCCAGAATTTTTCTAGGAAGTTGTCCCAAAGTACTATCTAATATGTTGGCTTGAACCACTTTTGGGTTACATAGGTATACCAACTCCGTGCTTTCTTTTAGAGCAAACTTGCAAAGATATGCAACCAATCAGCAAATTTTTGCTCCTTATTGGCAAAGGAGATTACTTTGAACTCAATGAATTCATCAAGGTCTTCATGGTGTTCCATCCCCTTGTACTTTTGGTAAGCTTGCTTGCTAATCGAGAAAGAAGGCATGTTGTAATTCTGATGAAAAGGCCATGGTGGTACTGAACTTGGTTGACTCAAGGTACTTGCTAGTGATTGGGCTTTGGATTCAGGCTAGGAGTCCCAAAGTACCAAATTCAACATTGGGTCTTCATCATATGGTACTTTGACTAGAGGTACTTTGACTTCAACCTATGTTTGAGGAAAAGCATCAATATCATCAAATTGCTCTTCAAGATCCCAACGAACTATTTGGAGGATTGTATGTAAGATATACTGACACTCTTCTTCAATCAAGACTTTTCACAAACCAATTCCTTCAAGTAACCAGCTCCCTTAAAATTTTTGGGGGAAGTCAATGTGTTATGTCTCAACAAATATATCTACCTACTTGCATCTTTCTTTCTCTTGGGATGAAGAGCTGTAAAATAGTCTTGCCACCTAGATTCTTGTTTCTTCTTTTTGAGTGCTTGCAAGGCTTCTTGTACCCTTCCTACTGGTTTCCAATGCTTCTTGCTTCCTGTCCTCTTGAAACCCTTTCCTACTTCCTTTGTGTTCTCTTTCCTCATCTCTCCTTTTGAAAACCCTTTCTATCTTTCAATTTTCCTGACCTCTTGCATTCTCAAAAAATCCTTCTCTTGGTTTCCAATTCTTCTTGTCCTCTATTTTCTCAAAGACCTTTCCTATCTTCCCTTTCAATCCTCACTCCTGCCTTGCCTTTGATCCTTCTGATTTCCCAAAATCCTCCACTTTGTCTTTCCTTTTGATGCCTCACTCCTACCTTGGTTTCAATCCTTCTCTCTCCTTTTGATATACCGAAATCCACTCATTTCTTGAATTCTTATCTTCTCTTGATTTCCTATTGTCCTTTGATTCTTGTTCCAGTCTCTCTATCTTCCTTTCTTCAATTTTTCTCTCCTTTGTTCCTTCCTTCTTGTCCAGCACTCCTTCGAATTTTCAAAATCTATCTCCTCCTTGTTCCTACAATTCCTCAAAAACCCTTGCCTTCTCTTGATTCCTCAAAAACCACTATCTTCTCTCAATCCCCCAAAACCCTATGTTTTCTATTTCTTCCCTTCCAAACTTGTTTGTCCTCTGTTCCTTTCCTTCTTCCCTTTCTTCTTAAAAAATCTTCACCTATCTCCTTGATTTTCTTGTCCTTTGATTTCCCTCAATTACTTTCCTATCACTACCATCTTCACTCACTTTTATTTCTCCTATCACTTTAATTCCCTCAATACATCTCTGGCCTTCCAAACCAAAATCTCTAATTGATACTTTTGTATCTTCCCATTTTTTGATCATTCCTTGTGACTCAAAATTCCCTTAATACTTCTATGTCCTTCCCACTCTTTGATCATTCTTTGTCACTAAAAATTACCTCAATACTTCTATGTCCTTCCAAACCAAACTCTGATCTTCCCTTAATTCCTAACTCCTTCATTGTTTCTCTCTTCCTTTGCCACTCTCCCAACAAACTCTCACTTTTTGGTGATTTTTCTCCCCCAAAACCCTTTTGATACTTTCTTGTTCTCTCTTGTCCTGTTTCTCCAAAAAAAAAGCTTTGTCTCCAGCTGATTCTGCTTCCAATAAACGGCCTTGGCCCTTGTCCTTCCACCAAAAAACTTTTTTCTATTGAGTGTTTTCTCCTTTTTTGTCTTTTCCTCCTCCTTCCTTCATGCAGGCACAGTCTATTCCCATTCTTCCCACATTCTTGTTCCAAAAACTGCAATCCCTTGAAAAAAATTGCCTTCCTTCCTTGGGGAAAAGGTTTTTACTGGAATTTCTTCTTTCAAAGGGTCTGTCCGTGAGCCATGAGAAAATAATTGTCAATGCTAACTGATTGGTACTATCTCTACATAGTTAACCTGAACACCAAAGAAATCCTATATATATGCAGATGTTTCTTGAACTCCACAGGCTACAGTTAAATTAATAGTGAAGAAAATTTGGCTACTCCATTCTAACCACACTAAATAGCACTAATGTAACATATAGATTACTTTCCCGACAAGAATGGAACCACTAAAAGCTAAAACTAATGTCATAATCCTAATTGTAGTGAGCCAAGACTACCACTACTAAAGCATATTGGTAGGAAACATACACATCCCTCACTTGCCAACCTAGTCTATAGGAGGTTATCTTCTCCCAACAATCAATACTAAAACCCATAAGGTATAACATTGCTCCACCAACTAGAACATCCTATGACTCTATTATTGTTACAATTGCCTGACCTCTCACCATAGAGCTATTAGTCAAAATGGTTGGGCTGAATCTAGACAATGAGCTCTCCACATGTGACGTACTATGTTGAACCACCTCCTAGAGATTTTTGGATTTGAAATGGACATCTCTCCACATTGATTTTCTAGCTCAAGATCAACAACTATAGCCTTCCCCAACATAAAGGTGCACCATAGTGTAATAAGACCCTATATGGTGTATAGACCTTCCTTGAATGTCCCATCAAATGGAAAATCCCCCTTTGGTTTGTCCAATAGGACAACTCTAAGTGTGAATTGAACTTGCTAAAAGACAAGTCTAGCTGGTAATTGTGACAACCTGGCAAATATCACTTTTGCGGTAATCAAGTAAGTAAAGTTTGTTCACACATAGATATAATTTAGAATTGGTCAAATACAAAGCAAAGTAACAATCTTCAGTTCTTCTTGGTTTTGTCTTTAATCTCTTAGGTAATAAGTACACCCAAAAGAGAATAACAAGCTTACAATCTTGACAACTTGTCATGAATTTAGACACCCATAATCTCAACATAGCAAATTCTGTCCAAACAAATCTTGATTGTGATGATTCAGATTCTCCTAAAGATGACACTTCTCTACAAAACAACTTCACCCCAGAATTGTGTTCCACTCCTCCACTGAAGGCACAACTTCCTCAATCAAAATTGCTTCACATCAACTCTATGTTGCACTCACAAATGCAAAATACTACCAACACTACAATTCCTCTCAGATCTGTCAAGGCATTGCTTTGATTGCACTTTATTCAGGATCAAACACATAGAGTAAAGATCAAGGTTGTGGAATCCAACATCCAACAAACACACTAACTTGCACTTTGAAATTCTCCACACACTCACAAACACACACAAAGTTGACACTTGGAATTAAGCTCAAGCGATGAGCACTGAAATTAGCACTTTGCTTTATCTATCTTCAGAAATATAAATATTGAACAACATTTTACTGCAAATGCCTCCTTTAAATAGTAAAGCAATCAACATTTATTAACAAATATACCATTCTATAATAACTCTTCTAACTTGTAGATCCAAAATGACAATGCACCTTTTCATATCTGTCTCCTCAAATCTCAATCTGTTTCTACTCTGATCCAATGTAAATCTCTTCATCGGCTTTCAAACTTGATGATCTTCCTATTACTTCTCCTTCTTTAGGTATATCTGCAACTACCAAATCCTTCATTGTTTTTACTACTTCTTCACTAGGAACTACAATTGAGATCATGGGTAACTTTTCTATCTCTTTATCTCTTGACCCACTCTTCTCTAAAGAGTCAAATGACAACTCCCAAGACACTTGAATTCCTACTTTTGCAACATCCGACTTTTTCTCCTTTGTCACAGTACTCCTAATTTTCTCTAACTCTAAATTCACTAAATCTAATTCTGAGCTTGACATTGTCTCCTACTTCTAACATCTTCCTATCTACTCGCTCCCTCAATCGGATTAATAAAGTATTCATATCAACATCTTTAGCTCTCCTCTTCCGAGTTTCTTGCACAAACAACTTTAACTTGTGTAGTCTTGCTTATTCCAATCTTCCTTCAGCCTCTGTGCCCAGCATTGCTCTCAATTTTCCCACAACTTTCCCTACTGATTCCGACTCATACTCTCAAGATTGCTCTGCCTTTAACTCTTCTCGGTACATCTTCAACTCATCTTTGTACTCAGCAGCAAGCATCGTCTTCTCCTCCACATATTGAGAACTTTGTAACTCAGCACTTTGTACCAACTCTCTCAATCTTTCTTCTTCTTGATGTCTGACTGCCAACTCTCTCTGCCATGCTTGATCCTTCCCGGTTTCACTCTTCCTCAAGCTTTCTAACTCTAGCTCCATCACTACTACCATTGCTTTTACATAAATACTCTCAATGCACACATCACTGACCTCCTCTTTCATCTTGGTCAGCAACATCATATGCCCTTTCAACTCTTCAGCTTGACTCTTGCATTTCTTTCCCTCTTGCCAAGAAGTTGCAAGAGAGTAACTCTCTTGCAACTTCTCAAAAGTCTTTGTCTTCAAGACTGTATTCACCCAAAGTTCTTCAACTTCCTCGTCTCTTTGGGTTACATGCTCTTGCAAGCCCTTTACTTCAGCCAGCAGATACTTCACCACTTGCAACTCATTTGTCACCTTCATGTGATCATGTGGGATTACCTTCTGGTACTCTTTTAGCAGCCCCAATAATGGAGTTACAACATGCAATAAATATTGTATCCCTCTAAAGTTCTCTTCGTCTTTGGCCCCATCTTTGTACTTCACCTCTTCCTACTACTCCTTCTTCAAAAGTCTCAATCTTTGTATCTTCAACGATACTGCTTCCAAGCTTCCTTCTTCCTTACTTGCTAAACTCAGTCCCGTAGGGTACTCCTTCTGAAGCTCAACCGCATTCTCTTCCATGACCAAGGCTACACAATGATTTGCATTTCTCGATATACTATCAATCATTGCATGAAAAGCTTCATCTTCTTCTGCTTCAGCCGATTGCTGAACTTCATCTTCACCCTCACTCTCACTTTCGGATTCCCCACTTTGTAATGTGAGTTTGGCTTCTTCTGAGTCTTCTCCTCTAGACTCAGTCTCCCCTTCAAACTCATTTTTTGAAGGTTCTTCTTTCACCACCTTCTTACCCTGCTGAACAAGTCTTTAGGTCTTTCTTTGTGCTAGAGGCAACTTTGCTTCTTTGGGTTTATTTTGCTTCTTTGTCTTCAGGCTTATGACTTCTTCCATCCCCATTGTCCTGTTCTCAAGAAGTGATCATCATTGGCTCGCAAGTGTGCCATGTATTGTCGTTCTTCTTCATCCGCTTTCCGTCTCAAATCAAGATAAAAATGTGACATGCGATGCCTCTCCTCCATTGTCAGCAAATTCAACCCAAAGTAGAAATGTGCTGCAAACGGGGCAAAATAATGTGGAGGTGAAGTTGTCCTCCAATTGACAACCATTTTCCTTGTTTGCTGGTGAAAACACTTTGCCCAATTCACCTTCACTCCTACAAACATTTGGTGGAAGAAGACCGCCTGCTGCATGTTCACTTACGTCATTCTTTCTGGTTTGAACATTGCCATTATTGTCCTCATGATACTTTGCTTAATTGGGTGTTGATAGGACTCCACCTTGTAACCATTTGTTGTATGTGGAGCAAAGAAAAATTTGCATATTTCTACAGTCTCTTTTGCAATATCACACTTCCGATAGAAGGTGATCCCCGTTGGTTCTCCTGCTTCCTTCCCCAACACTAACCTCCAATCCAACTCAGTCCATTGAGCTAGATTTCCTCTCTTCCCCTCAACTTTAAGACCCTCCGCACAATTACTGGCAGCTATCTCTACCATGACTCTTGGGAAACTAAAATTCCAATTCCACGCTAAGAAAGTAATACAGAGTCTATTCAAGACCTCAATCCTTGCTACAATATCCAACCTTTGAATTGCAAAACTTCTTACTACAAGGGTATTCTTGACATTCTTTGCCATGATCTGCTCTCTCATTCTTTGGCATTGGAAGACTATTCCCTCTCTTGGACAAGACACTCTAACCCCTTCTGGATTTTGGAAAATTTCACTCTCAATTGGCTTCTTGACATGCATTACTGCAAGATGACTACTCAGAGGAACAGGAAATCTACTTGACATATTCAACTTTCTCCTATGCAATTGCTATTTTATATTACTCCAAATTGCAGTCATTGTTTAGTCAATTTCAAAATTGACTCCTCCTTCTTCTACGTGTTGATGTCCTATCACTGTCAAGATATGCTTCTTCTGCCTCCGTTGTTTCTTGAAGTGTACTTTCTTGCCACATAGAAAGGTTGTTAGACGGTCTTTGTATCGGCCTTTGCTTCCCAATTCGAAGACAATGATCTTCAGACTTGTCTCTTTGTACTCCCTTTTTGAGTATTTCTGTTCTTTGACCCAAAGTCGACTTCTTTGGATTCCCTATGAAGACACTTTTGTCCATTCTTTCCTTCATAATTCATCTTCCTTGCTTTCTTCTTCTCCAAACACTAACAAAACAGAAAAAACAAAAAATGTGGGCACCATAGTAACTCCTCCAACCTAGCTGCTACTACTTGCTTTAAACCATTGGTCATTGAGTGGATCCCATGCTCCTCAACCAAGTCAACTCTATTATCAACCACCTCTACTTGAGAAGTAAGAACTACATCATCCCTACTCTCACAAAGTGTGGTAGCCAACCAAAACACTAGAGTTAGGTCAACTCTCAATATAATATATCATTGGTTGCGAACAAAGAGAAATGCATAATCAACTAAGCCGCTTCTAACATCATGCTAGAATCAATTTTTATGGTTGACTAACATCTAGTTCATGCACTCCATCACCACCTAATGGTTCCTAAACATCCTAGTGCAGATGTCTAGGAACCATGGATGTTATCTATAGTGCTTCAAAGAGAGTGAAAGATTGGGGAAGTCTAACTTGTCTACCGAACTCTCCTCTTTGTGGATCCAACTCCACTAATGCTTCTCTAGGCTTTGAAGCACATACTACACTCCTAATTATTGTGGCAAATGCATCTACTTTTGTTGCTCCATACAAAATTCTATGATGTCTCTATCACCAACATAAGAGGTGGGAACCTTAGCACCCAAATCTGACTTCCTTTAAGCTAAGGCCATGCTAACCAATCTCTACTCCAATTACTCAATCTGAGTAGCTATGGCTATAACAGAAGCAAGGGTAGGTACTATTCCTCTACTAGGTGTATATCCTTAACCACAAACTTTACCACCTTGTCTTCCATGACCTAGAGCTCTTCTACCACCTACAATAATAGCCGTACCATTTTTTTACTCCAAGTGAAGGTCAAAGCATCGGTCACTAGTGTGACCAAAGCTATGGCAATGGTCATATTGTCTTTATGTTTGCTATGATGGACCAAAGGTATCATGTCCATTGCCTTGGGTGTACTTTCTCTTGTAGTGAGGTCCACCACAAGTCCAACAAGCAACACCACTACTCATTGGCTATTTTTTGCCCAAAATGAAAGTAAGGGCTAGTTGCACTAGCACTAGGCCCTCCACCCATTGTATAAGATCTAGGCTATCCACTCTACACTTAGAAGGCAACATTGAGGTGCACTCTACTACACTCTAGAAGAAGTAATACCTATGGATGAGGTCTCCTTCCCAAATCAAGATGTCACCACTCTCTACTCCACCATATTGAGCTCAATGTGCTCAACCAAACTAAAGACCACAACCAAAGTAGGTGAGATAGCTTGTAACAATGTAGCATTGGGTACTCTATGTTGCAACTTCTTGTCTAGAATTCCATACCAAAACAAGATACTTGGGCCTTAGTAATTCCTTGAGTGAAATTGACCATCCATCTCATACAAGAGTATGCCTTGCATAGGCTCTCTCTAGCCTTTTGTTGGAACTCTTGCAAGCTTCTCAGCTTGTTAGTCCTATGAGCCGGCCTGTCTCTCACTTAGGATGAACCTCTGATGGCTATTATGGTAGCGCACCATGGACTAAAAAGGCAAGGAACCCCAACTCCATCATATTCCTCCAAGGCTAACACTCCAAGACTCAAGACATTGCTCACTAGAGAACTCAATGAGAGAGAGATAGTTGCAAATGAAAGGATGATGAGTACCTCCTCGCCCCTTGTTTATATAATTGTGAAATAGTTACGTACCAAAGTTACTAATTACTGTAGTAACTCAAGTTACTAGACTAAAAGTCAAGTAAAGTCAAAAAGTAGAAAGGAATATCCATTCACATGGGCATATTCCCCTAAGCATGTGGTCTTATCTTGACCCAACCACTAAGTCAAGGATTCCTTCACATGGGCTATCCTTGGACTAAAGAAGAATCCAAAACAAAAAGGCTTGCGGGCCCAAGAGTTCTCAACTCTTTCCTCAAAGCCAAACACCTAGGAATAATACCAAGTCAACACACTAAAATCCAAAATAGTGGTGCTCATCTTTTCTACTTACTCTAAAGTAAGGTCCACTCTATCTTAGCTATGACTAACTTTAGCTAACCATGACTAACATAGAACCATCCTTTATCTCTATATAAATAATATCTCTTAAGTACTTGTAATACCAAGCTAAATATCACAATACCACACACATGCACAAATGGGTGTTATAGTCCGCACTCCTTGGTAGTTTTGCTTCAAATAGCAAAAGAACTCCAACATGAGGTTAAATCTTGATACTTCAACATCTCCAACAACGGTACCTCCCACTCATAGAAGCACAATCTCCAACTAGTGCACCTCTATTAGATACACCAACGTTACTAGAGCTAGAACTATGAATATTATTGATCTAGTTCCTAGTACCCTAGTTTGGAGACCAATATTGTCTCAATAGCTTCATCTATTCCAAGAGAGCTTGCTTGAACTCATGATAGTCATCCATTAGCAATATGTCTTGTCCATCTTCCACAACAATGCAGGCATACCAAGTGCAATCTCAATTGAATTAGCTCCTATGTCAAATGCCAAATTAGACTCAATCTCTTACCTCATTAAGACCTAAGATATAGGTTGATATTGAGTGCCACTTCTTGTAAACCTCTTGCATACTAAAGCAATATCTGCTTTGGAATCCCCAAAGAACTCTATGATGATAATATAACTCAAACTATAACAATAACCACTAAAAGTACCATATCAAGAATCACCACTAACTGAACACCTACTCACTAATGTAGCTCTAACTATGATAACTACACTAGGGGAAAAGGAAACCTATAACTTACCATCACAACAAGTATTGTCATGTTCTGCAAGTCATCACTTCTTGCCTCATTGAAAAGAAACATAGGTAGTCTGATTGGTCATCATTCCAACCTCACTACCGAGAGTACACCCAAGCACCAATGCTCTAAAGTCAAGGTACCTCACACAAACATGGTGAAGAAATAAGAAGCAAAGAATAGAGTAGGTCCAATCAAAAAAAGTCAATAAACTCTCATCTCACAAATCAACACTAAATTGACTTTACCACCATTTTGCATTTGATATAACAGAAGTGTTTGTATACTCCTAAGCTACCAAGATCACCAAGGATGGGATCAAACTGCTTCTCCTAGCCAAAGCTACATGTGTATATGTATCAATTTACCAATCACTTGGACAACTGTAATACCAAGGGTTAGCCATATGATCTAGATGTGAAATTTTGTTTGGTAACATCTAGAATGATGTTATACATGATGGTCAAAATAGATCAGATAGAAGTATCACCAAAAGAGTACTTCTACTAATAGGGCAGAAACCGAAATAGACTTGAGAACCTTAGAACCAATAGCTAGACATATGATTTAAAGGTGAGAATTGGTTTGGTAACATCTGGAAGGATGTTACACATGATGGACTAAACAGATCAGAAAGATGTATCACCAAAAGGGGACTTCTACTAATAGAGTAGGAACCGAAATATGCCTGAAATCTTTGGAGGCAATTTTGGATGCCTAAACGGATGAATTAGGCCTCGAAAATGTGCAGATTCCCCCCCCCCCCAACGAAGGAAAGGCTGGCCTTCCCTCCCCCCTAGTTTGTCTCGTCGAGAGCTTTCCAACGGTACCTTACTCATGTGATTCTGAGATTCCTACAGGAAGATTCCCTCAAAGATTCCCTCCGGTCAAAGCTCGTTTGACCAACCAGATAGGACCTAGACCAGACAGGTCACCCATCCAAGTCAGTAATCCAAGGGTGGAGCTTGCTGACATGTCACCTATCTGTGTCCCTAATCCTATGGTGGAGCTTCCTTGGAGGAGATCCTCTTTGTCTATATAATAAAGAGAAGGTGCTCCCTTGGGGCATCGAATGTTTGAGTGTGCAATTTGTATTTTCTCTCTTCTCTTGTCCTCGGAGTATTACAACAACAAGTGAGGATGGACCAATTGGCTAGGGCACCAATCTAGGAACTAAAGATTTGGGATTCAAACCTTTTTTCACACAATTTAGAAGAGTGGGTAGATTTTGTCAAACAATGACCAAAAGCTACCAAAATGTCATCTAAAATTGCTGGCCTTCTAGGCCTTCATAGCCTCTCTAGCCCATAGCCTTATGCCACAAAGTGTAATACCATTAGCTGAACATATCATCTAAAGGTATAAATTGGTTTGGTAATATTTAGAAGGATGTTGTGCCATGAAGTGTAATACAATTGTCTAAATAAGCCATGAACTAAATAAGGAGTGTAATACCATTATCTAACGTATAATCTAGAGGTGGAAATCGGATTGGTAATATCTAGAAGGATGTTATATATGATGGTCTAAGTAGATCAAATGGAGGTGTCAACAAAAGAGTACTTCCACTAATAGTAGCTAAATAAGGCAGCTAAATAAGGAGTGTAATACCAATAGCTAAACATATCATCTAGAGCTGGAAATTGGTTTGGTAATATCTAGAAGGATGTTATAACACAAAGTGCAATACCATCTGCTAAATAAGAAATGTAATACCATTACCTAAACATATCATCTAAGAGTGGAATTTGGCTTGGTAATATCTAACAAGATGCTATATATGATGCTCTAAGTAGGTCAGATGGAGGTGTCACCAAAAGGGTACTTCCACTAATATGGCAAAGGTTGAAAACACCTTAAAAACTTCAAAGCCAATTTTGAAGGCCTAAATGGATGAGAGAGTTGTCACGCTATTTGTAGTGTTGCATCTAGATTGCTTGGACACTAGAGTTATAGTGATAGTAGTAAGAGTTATTTCAATAGTTTCTCAAAGACTACTTTCCAATGGTTAGCTTTTGTGTTTGGGGTACTAACTTGACGGTGGGGCCACCGTCACTTTGCACCATTTGCACTGTCAAGTGTACCATCAATGGGACCATTAGGGTTTGAGACCTAGCGTGAGTCCAGAGGTATACTTTTGAAGTGCAGCTCCAAAGAGCTTACTTCTCTGATGTTGAGCCTTTGAGTTCTTGGCTATGGTGGACAGAGGCTGGTGAGCATCACTTGGATTCTCTTAGCTAGAGTGGGTGTGGCTTGATTGTAATCAGTGCCCAATTGTTGGCAATTAATAGAGTGACATATGAGGTACTGATTTGAGTTGAGTGGATTCAAGTATTATAAACAATCTGATTGCATCAAAGAAGTGAAATCAAGGGGAAATTGGGTGCATGACCTTTGAGTGTTGGTGGTATCTCCAAGCTTGATGGATCGTTGGTAGCTCAATTGATGTTCAATTTTTCTCTAGTGTACAAAAGCTCATTGCTTGATGGAGATTTGGCAATAAGGCAGACGGTGTGCGGAAAAGTTGGCCAATTTTTTAGCACAAAAGGAGAAAATTTTGAGCAGTGGTTGTGATTTTGAGCTTAAGAGGTGAAGGCAAGACCAATTTGTAGCGAGTTGGGCTCAAAAAGTAAAATTGAAGGCGGAGTTGTGAAGCTATTCTTGTGAATTTATGATTTGGAGAAACTTGTGTTTTCAATTTGGCTCAAGGGAAGAGTTAGTGGGGGATTTGGTGGTCAGCCAACTTTAGGGTTTATGTTAGATTTTGGCCAGATTTGGAGGAGTTTCACCAAGTTGGAAGACTTTTGCAAGTTTAGAGGAGTTTTGTTAAAATTTGGAAGAGGTTCAAAGTGGCAAGAAGAAAGACCTCATTTCAGCATTTAGAGGCTTTGAGGCATAGGGTTGTGGGCTATGAGAGGCTATGAAGGCCAGCAAGCCAGCTTGCTGGTATGAGGCTAGCTAGTTTAGAGTAGATCCTGATCATTGGTTGGCAGAATCTGCCTATATTGCTAGATTGTGTGCAATAGGGTTTGACCCTTAGATCTCTTCTTCCTAGACTGGTGCCCTAGCCAACTGGTCCACCGTCACTTGTTGTCCTAGTGACTATGCCATTGTTATCTATACACTTGTAGCTTTGGCTAAGAGAGGCAATTTGATCCTATTCTTGGTGATCCTGGTAACTTAAGACTTAGATACAAACCTCTCTTATGTCAAATGCTAAGTGGTGGCAGAGTCAATCTTGTGTTGTTTTATGAGATGGAGGGTTTTCATTTAAATTTCTTATGATTGGAACCCCTCCATTCTCTACTTCTTGTTTGTGCACCATGTTTGTGTGAGGTGCCTTGACTTTTGAGCGTTGGTGTTCTGGTGTGCTCTCGATAGTGAAGCTGGAGTGATGACCAGTCAGACTACCTTTATTTCTCTCTGGTGAGGCAAGAAGTGATGACCTACAGACCGTGAGAGTGCATGTTGTGATGGCAAGTTACAGGTTGCCCTTTCCCCTAGTGTAGTTATCTTGGTTAGAGTTACATTAGTGTGTGTTGCTTAGTTGGTATTGGCACTTGGTGGTGTTGGCACTTGGTGTGGTACTTGTGGTTGTAGTTTGTGGTTCTGGTTTGCTATTGTAGTTTGCGGTTACTTTATCACAATGGAGTTCTTTGGGGATTCTAGAGGAGATAGCCCTACAATACGCAATGGGTTTATTTGGTACTCGATATCAGCCTATATGTTAGGTCCTAATGAGGGATGAGATTGACTCTGAGTTGGAGTTTGACATAAGATTTGATACAATTGAGAGTGCACTTGGTGTGTCCGCACTATTGTTGTAAGACATGGATGAGATTTATGGGGCCTCCAAAGGCCCTAAGCATTACTTTGGTACAATGGGTACCATTGACTTCATCAAGGAGTTCAATAGTTGGTGTGATCTACAGTAGATGCAAAACCCAACTTTGTTTACACTCTTCATGGTATGGAAGGGGTTGTTTCAACATCTAGAGGGTCCGCCAATGGATGACTACCATGAGTTCAAGAGAGCTTATTTGGAGGAGATCAAGTTATGGAGAGAGTATTGGTCTCCCAACAATATCTCTATCACTTAAGTTTGGTGGCCAAGAGTAGATTAGCTATACCTACGAGTTCTAGCTCAAGTAGTGTTAGTGGAGCTAGTGGAGGTGCATTAGATAGAGATAGTGCTACTATGAGTGGAGGTACCACTGTAGGAGGTGGTGTGGTATTGGGGTTTAACCCCATGGTGGAGTTCTTCTAGTGTTTGAGGTAGAACTACCAAGGAGTGCGGATTGACAAGTTGAGGAGCTTGCAAGAGTTCTAGCAAAAGGCTAGAAAGAGCCTACTCAAGGCATACACTTGCATGAGGTGGCTGATCAGTTTCACTCAAGGAGTTATTGAGGTCCAAGTAGTCCAATTTGGTATGGGATACTGGATAAGGAGTTGCGATGTAGAGTTCATGATGCTATGTTGTTATAGGCTACTTTGCCTACTTTGGCAGTGGTCTTTGGTTAGCCTGAGCATATTGAGCTCAACATGGTCAAGGAGAGAGTGGTGACATCTGGATTTGGTCGAGAGACCTCATCCACGGTTGTGACTTCTTCTAGAGTGCAACAGAGTGCACCACGCTTAGTTGGTTTTTGAGGACAAGATGGACAGTCTAGATCCTATGGAGCGAGTGGAAGGCCTAGTGGAGTTAGACCCTTACCTTCACTTTTGGGTCAATAGCGGCCAATGAGTGGTGGTGTTACTTGTTGGACTTGAGGTGGACCTCACCATCAAAGAGAGTGTCCTCAAGGCAGTGGACCTAATACCTTGGGTGCATCACAGCCAGCATAGAGCTAGTATGAGCATTGCCACAGATTTGGTCACACTAGTGACCAATGTTTTGACCTACACTCAAAATTACAGCGTGTAGGGTTGCTATGGCAGGTAGTAGAAGAGCTCTAGTTCATAGAAGACAAGGTGGTAGAGGTGGTGGTAGAGGATCTACTCCTAGTAGGGGTGCAGTACCTGCCCTTACTTCTGATACAACTATGGCTACTCGGATTAAGCAATTGGAGTAGAGATTGGCTAGTATGGCCATTGCTTAGAGGAGATCAGATTTGGGTGCTTAGGTGTGACAACCCGGCAAATATTTCTTTTGCGGTAATCAGGTAAGTAAAGTTTGTTCCCACAAAGATATGATTCAAAATTGGTCAAATACAAAGTCAAAAGTCACCATGCAGTTCTTCTTGGTTGCGCCTTTAGTCTCTCAGGTAAAAACCACACCCTGAAGAGAGTAACAAGCACTGCCATGCAACCTCATCACAAATTAACATTCCTTAATCACAACTCCATCAAATCTTTCCAAACAATCTTGATTGTGATGATTCAAGCTCTCCCAAAAGTGGCACTTCATTGCAAAGTGACTTTGCCTCAAAATTAAGTTCCACCCCTCCATTGAAGGCACAACTTCCTTGATCAAAATTGCTTCACATCAACTTTGCACTACACTCACAAATGTAGAATACTACCAACACTACAATTCCTCTCTTAGATCTATCAAGGCATTACTTTGATTGCACTTCACTCAGGATCAACCACCAGAATGAAGATCAAGGTTATGGAATCCAACATCCAACAAACACACTGACTTGCATTTTGAAATTCTCCCAAAACTCACAAACACAAGTACAGAATTGATACTCAAAATTAAGCTCAAATGACAAGCACTGCTTCACAACACTTTGCTTTATCTATTTTGTGAATGCCACCTTTAAATAGTGAAGCAAACAACAGTTACTAACAACTATACCGTTCTACAATAACTTTTCCTACCTGCAAATCCAATATGACAATGCACCTCTTCATATCTGCCTCTTCAAATCTCAAAACTATTACTACTCTGATCAGATGTCTAGTTCTTCCTCGGCTTCCAATCCCAAAGTAACTTCACTTACTACTCTATCCTTGGGTTTCACAACTCCTACTTCCTCTACCAATTCTCAACTCTGATCTACAATTCCCATCATAGGTAATCCTTCTAAATCTCTATCTCCCAACCCACTCTTCTCTAGTACCTCCAATGGTAACCCCAAAGATATTTGCACTCCTACATCATCTACTTTGGGTTTGTCTATCTCCAGCTTCACTAAATCTAATCTAATTGTGATATTATCTTCTACTTCTAATATCTTCTTATCAACACGAGTTCTGAGACTAATAAGCAAGGCATTCAAATCTTTATCCTTTGCATTTCTCCTCCTTGTCTCTTGCACAAGCAACTTTAACTCATGTAGTCTCGTTTCTTGAATTTGCACGTTGGCTTTTGTACTCAGCATTGCGTTCATCTTTGTTACAATCTCCTTCAATGGCTCAAGTCTCATTCTTCTCTCCTATTCTCAATCTGCAAGCCAATCTTCTCTGTACATCGCCAGTTTTGCCTTGAACTTGGCTTTCACCATTTCCTTCTCCTTCTCTTTCCGCACAATCTTCTCCTCCAAATTGCAAAGTAACTCTCTCAGTCTTTCTTCTTCTCTATATCTCACCGTTAACTCACTTTGCCAAAGTTGCTTCTTCTCTTCCACACTCTCCATCATCCTATTGAGCTTTTGCTCCTTCTCTACTACCCTTGCCATAGCATAAATAATCTCAAGTCTTGAATCAACAAACTGTTATTTCAAGATCTCATTCTCCGCTACTTGTCTTTCTCTTGCTATGCCATTTTGCTCTATTATCCTATCTCTACTCCCCACTTCCTTGTTCAAGTTCTCAATTACTTGATTCTATACTATTGCATCTACTCATACTACTTCCCTCTCTTCCTCACCTCAGATTACACTCTTCTTCAATTTTGAGTTCTCTTCTTCTAATTTTGCTAACACCTGCAATACAATCTTCACCTTCGGACACTTCGACTGCATTTCCTTCTTCTTGTGCTCCAACTTTACTAACAATAGCACACAATCTCCTACAAATACTCCACTCCTTCACTCGGGGTTACCTTGACTTGTGGACTTGGCTCCTTCTTCACCTCTTCCTCTCTTGATACTCGTCTTCTTAGCCACAATCACCTTATGGGAATAGATTCTTTGCTCCCCAAACTTCCACTCTCCACTTCTCTCACCTTACTTGGTCCTGCTTCATACTTTGCCCTCCTTCTAGAGTGGACTCCTCTCTAAATAGTCACTCTCTTCTCCTCCGGCTCTGGAACCTTGTCTTCAGTTCTCGGGTCACCTCCTTCTTCCATCTCCATCTTTACTTTTTCCGCTTTGTGTACCAACTGCATCTCCACTCCATCATCATTGTCCCTACTTGTGTCACCACTCTGCAGCATGAACTTTGGTTCTTCCTCCTTCTCTGAGTCTTCTTCCTTCCACTTGGCCTCTCCTTTTGATTCTTCACCACCCGACGCAATTACCACTAGATCTTTCCTTGGGTTCACCTTTCTTGCTTTCCAAGATCTCACCGCCACTACTTCTTCTTCATCTCCTTGTTGACTCCTCTTTTTTGACTTCAGAGTGTTTACCTTTACCTGCACGCTCTGCCCCGTTTGCGTGTAATACTCATTGTTGCTCTTGATTTACAAGATATATTGCTGCTCCTCCGCATCCACATCTCTTCTCAAATTGGAATGGAAGTGTGACACCATCTTGTGTCTCTCCGCTGCATTGAGCAAGTTCAGCTCCAAATAGAAATGGGCTGCAAAGGGCACAATATAATGCAGAGGTGTCTTGTCTTGCAAATTCCACACCATCTGTCTTGCACATTGATGAAAACACTTGCCCAATTGATTGACTCTCTTGCAAACATCTTGTGGAAGAACACCGCTTGATGTTTCATCACATAGGTTGTTCTCTCTGGCTTCAAGATTGCCATTTGTGCACTTACAACACCTCTCTTCATAGGATCTTTATAGCTCTCCACTTTATAGCTATTCTTTGTGCACTTTGAAGAGAAGGTATCTCTCACTTCTTGGGTTTCTTCCGCTACTTCTCCCTTCCCCGAGAACATTGCACAATGCTCTACGCCTGCCTCTCTTCCAAGTACTAATCTCCAATCCAACTCTGTCCATCAAGCCGGATTTTCTCTCTTTCCTTCTTCCTTGGGGCCATCGAGACATTTACTCTTGATGATCTTAATCATGAAACTTGGAAAACTAACATTCCAATTCCATGTCAAGAATGTGATCCAAAGCTTGCTCAAGACCTTGATTCTTGTGATCACATCTAACTTCCAAATTGCATGATTCCTCACTATGAATTCAGAGTTCTTCTTTCTACCTCCCATCCTTCTCTCTTCCACTTTGGTTTGTTTGGGGGCTATTCTTAATATTGATTCTTGGACTAATTCTCTCAACTTCCTCTTGACACACCAGCGCGTCTTTGACTACACTTCCCTTCCCATGATCTCTTGCAAGGCAACTTCTTAATGGCGATGGAAAATTACTTGTCATTGCTTTGTCTCTAGCCCAAATTTTAGAGTGTGTGCCTTCTTTGTCTTTCTTCATTTCAAGTTTCTACCAAGAAATCACACCTCTTGCATGCTCCTATCATTTTCAATTTTCCCTCATGCATATGACTACCATTTTTGGGAGTGGTACCTTCTTAAATGTCTCACCCCAAAGGAAAGTTGTTACACTGTCCTCACCTTGGGTTGAGCACTCTCGAGACAAAGTCTCCTTACTTTGGGTTGTATGCTGATAGGGCAATTCCAAGTACCTTGCCTTTTGACACAACGTCATTTTACCTTGGGTTACAACCCAAGGACTTTTTCTTTGCCTTCTTGTGCCATACAAGCACAATTTTTCTTCTTTTGTACACTTCTTCAGAAATAAGAAAAAAACAAAAATGTGTGTACCAAATGAGGCCTCCACCTCATATGTTGGTGATAGAGATGCTTTGGACTTCATGTGCAGAGCAGCACAGGTGGATACATTGCAGCATTGACTAGTAGTGTAGTACATGCTCCAAAGCCTAGAGGAGCATATGTGGAGTTGGACCCACACAGAGGAGAGGTTGGGAGACAAGTTAGACTTCTCTAGTCTTTCATACTATCTGAGGCATTACAGACAACATCCATGCCTCCTAGACGTCCTAGTGCAGGTGTGGTAGGTGGTGATGGAGTGCATGATTGTAATACTCTGAGGACAAGAGAAGAGAGAAAACACAGATTACACACTCAAACATTTGGTGCCCCAAAGGAGCACATTCTTTTTATTATATAGACAAGGAAGATCTCCTCCAAGGAAGCTCCACCATAGGATTTTGCACATAGATAGGTGACATGTTAGCAAGCTCCACCCTTGGATTACTTACTTGGATGGGGGACATGTCATTTTAGGTCCTATTTGGTTGGTCAAACAAGGTTTGACCAGAGGGAATCTTTAGAGAATCTTCTTATAGGAGTCTTAAAATCATGTAAGGTACCATTGGAAAGCTCTCGACAAGACAAACCAGTGGGGAGATAAGGCCATCCTTTCCTCAACTTTGGGGGGGGGGGGGGTTTGCACATTGTTTGAGGCCTAATTCATCCATTTAGGCCTCCAAAATTGCCTTCAAAGATTTTAGGTATATTTTGATTCATACTCTATTAGTAGAAGTCCCCTTTTGGTGATACCTCTTTCTGATCTATTGAGTCCATCATGTGTAAGATTCTTCTAGATGTTACCAAACCAATTCTCACCTTTAAATCATATGTCTAGCTATTGGTTCTAAGGTTCTCAAGTCTATTTTGATTTCTGCCCTATTTGTAGAAGTACTCTTTTAGTGATACTTCTATCTAATCTATTTTGACCAACATGTATAACATCATTCTAGATGTTACCAAACCAAATTTCACATCTAGATCATATGGCTAGCTCTTGGTATTATAGACCACCCTCCTTTTAAGACATAACGTCCTTGTTGTGCAATTGTTGCTCAAATGCTTGCACCAACACCGGTGCATGTGTAAAATTGGCAGCGGACTCCCAGGTTGCTCCATAGAAGGGGTAACCTTTCCACTATACAAGATAGTCCACCCATAGATGGCAAGTACCATGTATGCATTTTTGGAAAATACGCTCCACTTTATATTCCTCTATGCCATCAATGAGTGTCGGACAAGGTCAAATGTCTTGTGTGGAATGATGACCTTGGCCTGATCGGGGAGCATATCTGCATAGTACGGAAACATGGAACACTACATGGATCTTCATGTGTAGTGGTAGCTCAAGGTGATAGGCCATAGAGCCGACACAACAAAGAATCAAGAAAGGCCCAATAAAACGAGGTCTGAGCTTACAAGGTCCAACTAATGTGAGGTTGGTTATTGATAGCCACACTTGATCCCCAACAATGAACTCCATGTGCCTATGATGTGCATCAGCATACTACTTCTATCAATTTTGTGCAATCTGTAATCTGTGTTTGGCACTCTCCACACCTTGTTGGATTCTAGAAACAAATGTGTTGACTGCATTGACCTTGGTAGCCACTAGACAGATCTTCATCAAGCTAGAAGGTGTGAAAAGATGCTCACCATACATGAGGAAGAACGGAGTGACCTGGATGGATGCATTCATTGAATTGTTATAAGTGAATTCCACCAACAGGAGTAGGGTGTCCCACCTCTCTTGCTCTTCTAAGGTGAAGCTACATAATGTGTCTTCAATCGTGCAATTAGCCCGCTCTGTTTGGCCATCTATTTGTAGGTGGTAAGCTATGGACATGGCCAACTTGGTTTTGAAGAAACCAAAGAGTGTTTGCCAAAACAAACTGGTGAATTGAGTGCCTCTACCGGTGAAAAGTGCTCTAGACAAGCCATGGTGAGAGAAGACTGCATCTAAGTATAATTGAGCTAGTTGTGGAGCAGTCACATCCTTGGTGGTAGGGCGTACATGAATCATTTTGCTGAGCCGGTCCGCAAAGACCACAATGGAGTCAAACCCTGAGGTGATCTTGAGTAATTCACAAACAAGATCCATACTCACTTGTTCTCAACATTAAATACGAGTGGGAAGAGGTTGAAGGAGCACTGTAGGAGCTTGATTAGAAGCTTTGTTCTGCTGACAAAGTAGGCAATTTCACATGTAATCCATCACATTGTTGATCATCTTGGGCCAATAGTAATGGCGTTGGACTGCATCCAAGGTCTTGTCCATTACGACATGACCTGCAATGGCCGAATCATGACATTCCACTAGAATGGTGGTGCGTGATTCTGGGACATTTGGGATCCATAATTTGCCATCACGAAAGGTGAGTCCTTAGGTGTTGGTGATGCCTTTGGATGATTGCACTTCTATAATCTGTAGATCAGTTGTTGTAGTAGCCAGAATCTCTAGCCATAATTCAGGGTTAATCTTAACCTCTGCCACCAAGTTGTTTGCCATTGGCATGCGGGTGAATGCATTTGCAAGTTGCTTATTACCTTCCATGTAGGTGATTGTCATGTTGAAGCAATGTTGCCACTTTGCCCACCAAATCTAGCAACAAGATAGATCCTTCTGCGTCTTGAGGTAGACTAGAGGTTTGTGGTATGTCTCTACTACAAATGCCTTCTCGCCCTAATAGTGCTTCTAATGCTTGGTTACCAAAATGATGGCCAACTCTTCTTGTTCTATGGTGTGGTAGTTGTGCTCTACCGATGACAAATTTTGAGAGAAATATGCAATTGGATGCCATCTATCATGCCACTCTTGTTGTAGGACTGCTCCTATTGCTATGCTTGATGCATCTATAGCCAACTTGATTGGATGTTTTGGGTCATATCACTTCAAGATTGGTGCATGTAGCAAGGCGGCTTTCAATTCTTGAAAGACCAACTCTTGTGCAATTCTCCATGTCCACTTCTTCCCTTGCCAAGTAGTGTTGTTAAAGGTTGTGCAACCTTGGAGAAGTCCTTGACAAATCTACGATAGAATCTTGTCAACCCCAAGAAGCTCTTGAGTTGAGTTTGATCTTCTAGAGCACTCCATTTTTGAATGACCTCTATTTTATCCGTCAATACTTGAATGCACTCTATACTATAACACCCATTTGTGCATGTGTGTGGTATTGTGATATTTAGCTTGGTATTACAAGTACTTAAGAGATATTATTTATATAGAGATCAAGGATGGTTCTATATTAGTCATGGTTAGCTAAAGTTAGTCATAGCTAAGATAGAGGGGACCTTACTTTAGAGGAAGTAGAAAAGATGAGCACCACTATTTTGGATTTTAGTGTGTTGACTTGGTATTATTCCTAAGTGTTTGGCTTTGAGGAAAGAGTTGAGAACTCTTAGGTCCGCAAGCCTTTTTGTTTTGGATTCTTCTATAGTCCAAGGATAACCCATGTGAAGGAATCCTTGACTTAGTGGTTGGGTCAAGATAAGACCGCATGCTTAGGAGAATATGCCCATGTGAATGGATATTCCTTCCTACTTTTTGACTTTACTTGACTTTTAGTCTAGTAACTTGAGTTACTGCGGTAATTAGTAACTTTGGTACATAACTATTTCACAAGTATATAAACAAGGGGTGTGGAGGTACTCATCATCCTTTCATTTGCAACTATCTCTCTCTCATTGAGTTCTCTAGTGAGCAATGTCTTGAGTCTTGGAGTGTTAGCCTTGGAGGAGTATGATGGAGTTGGGGTTCCTTGCCTTCTTAGTCCATGGTGCGCTACCATAATAGCCATCAGAGGTTCATCTTGAGTGAGAGACAGGCCGGCTCACAGTACTTACCCTATGCCCCCCAAGTAGTCTACTTCAGACTTGCCAAACTTGCACTTGAGATTTTGGCATACAATCAATTTTGTCTTAGAATTTGGAGGACCTCTTGTAGATGTTGTTTGTGTTCCGCCATTGTGCTACTATATACTAAGATATCGTCCGAGAAGACGATAATTGACTTATCTAAGTATGGATGAAATATGTCATTCATTAGACTCATGAAAGTGACAGGTGCATTGGTGAGGCCAAAAGGCATCACAAGATACTCAAAGTGGCCATATCTGGTTTGAAAGGCAGTTTTGTACACATCCTCCTTTGCAATTTGGATTTGATGGTAACCGCTCCGCAAGTCCAAATTGGTGAAGTATCTTGCTCCATGGAGTTGATCAAACATGTCATCCATGTGAGGTAAGGGTGTTATTTGTTCTTCACTATTTGCTGATTGAGACCTCGATAGTCAATGCACATGCGCATTGTACCATCCTTCTTCTTCACAAACAAGATAAGAGCTCCATACGGTGATATGCTAGGTTGGATGAACCTCTTTTGCAACATCTCCTCAATTTGAGTCTTACACTCCTCCAACTCATGAGGTGATAGGCAATATGGGGCCTTACAAGGAAGTGTCTTCCTTGGGAGTGTCTCAATTCTATGATCTACTCTCCTTTTTGGTGGTAATCTTGAGGGTAGATCATTGGGAAAAATATCTTGAAATTCATCCACCATAGCCTTCAATTTCTCACAAATTTGTCCATTGAGTTCTGCACTTTGGACTTCTCTTATTAGACCCATGAAACATCTATTGGTCTTACAGACAATTGCCGTCCCTATACATATAGAGGGAATTCTTGCATGTGTGATTTTTCTTTAACCCCAATGATTGACCATTGGTGGGTTCACTACTTTCTTCCTCCAATCTACCATAGGGTTGTAATGCTCCATCCATGGCATACCTAAGATAGCATCGTAATGAGCTAATTGTATCACATGCCACTCAATTGCTTCCTGATATTCTCCTATAGAGAGTATTACCCGTCTAGGTAATGATTCAATCCTCTCTATTTGCCCGTTAGGCAACTCTACTTCTTCACTCCCATCTCTCTCTAGATCCATTCATAATCTTATTGCAATAGAGCAAGATAAGAAATTCTTTGTTGCTCCCGGATTGATCAATACTCTCACTTGATTGCCTTCTAGGACTCCATTCATGACAATCAATTGTGAGGTTGCCTTTTGGGATCTTTGCATATTTGTCTTCTTCCTTCCCTTGCTTCTTTGCTTCCTTATTGAGCCAGTAAGGCCGCAAGGTACATTTACTAGAAATCTTTGTTTTTGGAAGTGATTTTCACCTCTTCCTCTTCAATGTGCCTCCCCATGTTGTTCAAAGGTCGATTGTATGAAAGCCAAGGGCCTCTAAGGAAACGAGTGCAACAGTTGGTAGATATATGCCCAATACGGCCATAATTGTAACAACAGCGTTGTTCTCCTTGAGTTCCTTCTCCTCGTGGGACTCCATCTCTTTGTTCTTCTACCCGTCCATGCTCCAATTGAAGCGGTCGTGCTCCTTGATTTCAAAATCAAAGATTGCCCAATTCCATCAGTACTGGTCCACCCATGTGTTGCATTTCTGCCCAATAATGTTGAGGTGGAACTACTCCTTCACCTCTACCTAATACTCCTGCTATTCTCTACACACAAGCAATGGCTTCAAATATCATGCAAGGATTTTGCACCATGATTTCTTGGCAAATCCGCTCCTTTAACCCTCATTTGAAATTGTCGAGAGCCTTTGCTGGACTCATATCAATTATTGCAACTTGTAGATCCAAAAATGCCTCCACATACTCTTCTATGCTATTCTTTTGTCTCAATCTCCATAGTCGGGTTTGAGCCATCTGCACATAATCCACCATTGGAAATTCTTTAGCAATCCTTCTTGCATTGTTGTCCAGGTGACCTCCTTTCTCTCTACCAACATGGATCATTCCCAAGCATCATACCATGTGAGGGCTTTATCGGTCAAGTACCCACATACAAACACACCTGTAGCATGCTCCATGATCTCTGTTGAGAACAATCGGAAATATTGATTCATTCTTGAGATCCAATTTTCCACTACTCCCATCATACGCTGCCCCTTGTAAGGCTCGATATTGTAGGTCTTCTTCATCCGGAGTAGCAATGTGGCTTCATTGTTGATAGGGTTTGTAGGCACATGTGCCTCTCCAAGAATTTCAGTCACAAGTATTGGGTTTTGCGACGACTCTTCTTCTTGCATGGCTTGATCGTTCTTGAGGATCTGCACTTGACTTTGTAATGTCTCCATGGTCATCTTAACTCTCAAAATTCATTCAACATTCCTTGCATTCCTTGCACCAGCTCTTGCAATTGCAGATCCATGGTTCCTACAACACTCAATTGCTAATATCTACTTCAATACGGAGTCAATATGATCACTCTGGAAGATGCACAAACTATCAAAACTACCATTGGGACCTTAGAAGCTATCACTCTTTGATAATACTCCTTGCTAAAATTCCTAACCACAAAATCTCTAAATATCACTTCCGATCTCACTACATAATGGATTTCTACTTGAGTGTTGAAAATTAGAGGATTTGGGACATTCACATCCATATCATAATAGAATGTAGATTGTCAAATCCCACTCTCTGTCATATATCACCATATATAGAATCATCGGGTTTGGTGAGTTCATCACCCTGTCCATGAATTCTACACCAAATGATAAACTAGCAATACCCTCATTTGCTCACGCTAGATGTACATAATCTTGATGTGGAATGGATTCGGGAATGGAAAGCTAGGTGTAAGAAATTGTCCTCCCGGTGCATCCATCCCATCCACTCTCTAAAGTCCTTCCTAAGTCTAGCAATTACTCTATGTTCTCCACCTCAAATTACTCAATTTCAGTAGTTCGTGCTCTTCCAAGAGGGATGATCCACTCTCTTGGAGTAATACACTTGCTCTGATACCATTGTAATACTCCAAGGACAAGAGAAGAGAGAAAACACATATTACACACTCAAACATTCGGTGCCCCAAAGGAACACCTTCTCTTTATTTTATAGACAAGGAGGATCTCCTCCAAAGAAGCTCCACCATAAGATTAGGCACACAGATAGGTGACATGTCAGCAAGCTCCACCCTTGGATTACTTACTTGGATGGGTGACATGTCGGTCTAGGTACTATTTGATTGGTCAAACAAGCTTTGACCGGAGGCAATCTTTTAGGGAATCTTCTTGTAGGAGTCTCAAAATCATGTAAGGTACCATTGGAAAGCTCTCAACAAGACAAAACAAGTGGGAGGGAAGGCCTGCCTATCCTCCATTAGAGGAGGGGGATATTTGTACATATTTTGAGCCTAATTCATCCATTTAGGCCTCCAAAATTGCCTTCAAAGATTTTAGGTATATTTTGGTTCCTACTCTATTAGTAGAAGTCTCCTTTTGGTGATATCTCTTTCTGATCTGTTGAGTCCATCATGTGTAATATCTTTCTAGATGTTACCAAACCAATTCTCAACTTTAAATCATTTGTCTAGCTATTGGTTCTAAGATTCTCAAGTCTATTTTGGTATTTGCCCTATTAGTAGAAGTATTCTTTTGGTGATACTTCTATCTTATCTATTTTGACCATCATGTATAATATCATTCTAGATGTTACCAAACCAAATTTTGCATCTAGATCATATGGCTAGCTTTTGGTATTACAATGATGGACTACTTGCTAGTTAGCCACCTACTACTACACAGACCGAGTCTAGCATGATGTTGGAGGTGGCTCAGCGTCCTTTGTTTTTAGCCAATGATATTTTTACATTGGGAGTTGACCTAGCTCTAATGTTCCATTGGCTGCCATGCTATGTGAGAGTAGGGATGATGCGGTTCCTACTACTAGAGCAGAAGTGGGTGATAGTGGAGCTGACTTGGTTGAGAAGCATGAGATCCGTTCAGTGACCAATGGTTTATGGTAGGCAACAGCGGCTAGATTGGATGAGTTGCCAACTGGACCGGCCTTTGAGAAAGCATGGTTCACACCTGGTGTTCTCCTATTGGATAACCATAAGGGGATTTTCCATTTGGTGGGACCTTCAGGGAAGGTCTATACACCACAGAGAGTCTTGTTAGACTCTGGTGCGCAACCCCTTATGTTGGGGAAGGTTGTAGTTGTCGGTCTAGAGTTACAAAAGACCGATATGGAGAGGTGTTCATTTCAGATCCAGACATCTCTAAGTGGTGGTTTGACATAGTACATCACATGTGGGGAGCTTGTTGTCTAGGTTCACCCTGGTCATCCGACTGATAACTCGGTGGTGAGAGCTCAGGCTATTGCAACAATAGTTGAGTCATATGATGTGCTAGTTGGGGGAGTAGTGTTAAACCCCATGGGTTTCAATATTTTCTATTAGGAGGAGATAGCCTCCTATAGACCAGGTTGGCAGTTTGGTGAGGAACGTGTATGTTGCCTACCAGTTTGCTTCAATAGTGGCAATCTTGGCTCACTACAGTCCGAGACTAGCATCAGTTTTAGCTTTCAATGGTGCAGTTACTTGGCTTGGTGACTTGTTGGAGTGGAACACCAATGCAGAGGATACTCCAGTACCAAAGGAGATCAATTGGATTTGGAATACTATTGGGATTGTTGCATCCACCTTGGATGTTCCATTATGGAGTTCAGAGGAGGCATTCCAGCAACATGCAGCTCAGTTGGTACAGCAAGCTTGAGTGGAGCCTTCGTACCATTAGGAGATAAGTGTGAGGATGAGCCTCCAAAGTCAATTACTTTGACACCTCTAGATACCACACTCATTGTTTGGCAGTATCTAGTAGAGGGGATATGTCTATTGGAGTTGTTTGGTGGGATTAGCACCGGACCAACTACGCTATTACAGGCGGGTATATGAGTATAGAGGTACTTGTATGTAGAGAGAGATGAGACTATGAGGCCAATCTCTCTACATCATGTCGCACACTTGGCCTATTGGTATTCGGAGTTATTACCGATGTTAGCAATCAGAGGTTACCAAAAGGCCCTACTAGCAAACATTTCCTTACTGGGGCGCATGATCTAGAGAGATATGGACCTATTCACTTGGTGATTTTTGGATGGCCATGTTAGGGACATACACGTGTTGGCCGAGGTTTGGGTCTTTAGGATCCTTGTTATAGTGTGTTTTGTGAGATGTTACGGATACTACGACATCTTGAGGTTCATCAGTTTGTTCCTCAAGCTTACATTTTGGAGAACGTTCCTTTGATGGGTGATTCTTGCACCAGAGTGGTGGCGAGTACACATTAGGTCCATTCTTGGATTGGACTTGCTATATTGTTAAATGCAAAGAGTGGGATCATTGGCTCATCATCTTCGTCTTTGGTGGACAAACCTCTTACCCAAAGAGGTTCTACAACGTGCTTTTGATGGGATTCAACAACTTGACACCACATCCTTGTGGATGATATCTTGGATGTTGTACGTCAGTCTCAAACAATGGTAGTGGCTGATAGGTCACCTATGGTAGTGGTGAACCTAGTTGGACAGCCTAGAGCCGCATTTCCTACACTCATGAGTTTCCCAGGCTCTCATGCTTTTTGAGAGAGAGGACCTGGACTTGTTTGGGACTCATACTTACAGTAGTTAGTGGAGTCCAACATTGATGAGAGAGAGCGAGTGATGGGTTTTTGCACCGGTATTACCACTATTCCAATAGTGTTAGAGGCATCCAAGGGTCAAGTGTTAGGTCAAGCTATGGACTTGAACTGTTTGACTTGGATTGTGAGCCTTGGCTTGGCAGAGCAACATAGGATGCGCTTGATATGCATCACCACTTGAACACTTGTGAGCCCTGAGCCTATCGAGACAATTCAAGCACATACTAGGGGCAATGGACTGAGTGTGCATGTATTCTTGGGACACAGCTAGTAGCTATTAGGGAGAGTGGTCTACTTGGAGTCCATCTAAATGAGTGTGGGCTACTTGGATTACATCCTTGGTCCACTTGGGATGCAACTAGAGGACGTGTGGAGCTTGCAGTCAAAGTGGAAGGAGTTTTTCACAAAGAGGTTGGGACCTCTAGTAATCAGGGGCATGACACTATTGCTCCCACGGGCCTAGTGTAGCAACCAATCAAGACGTCTTCCACTCCTACTACAATTCCAGAGGATAATTGGGAGCCAGATCTTGGACCCAAGATCTTGGACCCAAGTTTACTGGAGAGGAAAGACTGAGGGTTTGGAGGTTCTTGAGGAGCCACATGAGTTGTTTTGCCTTCAATATGAAGGATTTGGGTGCTCTGAAAAGACCTAGTATACACATTGAGCTGACTAGCAATACACTAATTTTCCGATGTCCTTATCGATATAGTGAGATAGAAAGGACATTGATTCAGAGCCGGAGTAGTGACCTTTTTGAGACTAGTTTGATGGAAATTTCACATAGAGAGTACACATCAACGAAAGTGATGCCAGCCAAGAAAGATATGCATGGCAACTACACAGATAAGCGGATGTGTAGAGATTATCATCCTATCAACCGATAGACCAAGGCTGATCGGTTTGACATTCCTGTCCAAAAATCTGTCCTAGTTAGAGTCAAATGCAAGATGACAAGATTATTCGCCTGCACTAATCATGTGAGCATCTGGCTGCCGGCAGTACTCGGTAAATTTTTTTTTGGACACCTATTGAGACTTTTTAAGACACATTCACCCTTGATAGACATTTTGCTTCGAAGAAGTGAACTCCTAGAAAGAAGGCACTACGAGGTAGCCAACAAATTACCAGTATTTTCCTCAACGCGAAACACCGAAGTCCAGAATCCATTTTATCCTCCCAAAAGTTTAGCTTAACATACAAAAGAACATGTGAAGTTGTAAGGCAGAAATAAGGTATCCTGTTCAAATACTTCATGTCAATTGGACCGGAAGGTACAAGAAATTCAGCAGTAAAAGGATCAAATACTCTGGAAATCATTCGAGCTCACATTGCAAAACTGAGTGACATATGCATCCAGTGATAGATCCATCTTACTGCATTGCAAAAAGGTGGCACTTTTAAATGCTTGAGAATTTACAACGATCCTTTTTCAGCAAGCCAACAGACCCTTACTCTTGTCTGTGCAATATTGAACAAACCTATGAGTGAACTATTCACCACTCTCACCAGCTAAGACTTGATGCTAATCTAGCGCTATGTGATACAGAACAAGGTCCTTCGAGATTTGGTATACTGCCACCCATGAGCGATTCAAAAGGCCAGACACTAGATGTCAACACCTTTCTTTATCTCTACAAGGCCCCGTGACTTTGGCACACTTATCCAAATTTTCGTTTTCCCGCTATTTCTGAGGCCAAAATGTAATGGGTCAGAATGAGTACTCTCTTGCTTGCTTCGATATCCAAGAAAAGAAAAGTGACTCACAAGAATCAAATGCTTAAGTGAACTGCTACTATACAACACCTAAGGGAGGATGAATCCAAGGGTCAACATTATCACATCACAGCACGATGCTGATTATGTTGCTTATGTTGCTGATAATGATGCTGATAATGTTGCTTTCTGAGCAGATTGAATAAGGATTGACGCAGCAAACTCCATCATGGATTTTGTAGTGACCAGAGTCCGTCCATTCCTGTCGGGAACTTCGCTATCAATTTGTCCACATGAATGCAAACATCCTCAACGGTTGGCCTAATGGTATGTTGTGGTTGCAACATCCATGTAACAAATTTGTGCAGAGAGTTGGGATAAGGTGGATTAGGTCCTGGTGGCCATTTGACTTGAGCGCTCATTGCCGCTAATTGCAAGCTCCCCCCTGACTCGCCCAACGAATACTCAAAAGGTGATACACCATACCTGCAGCCCAGTCACATGTGGTTCATGAGAACTTAGTTGGTTCCCGAACTTTGCACTGCAAATTAGTGAGTCCAGATTGCAAACGGAAGAAATGTAATTGCATTTCAATATACATACATGATAGCGAATAGAGTACATCCAAGAGACCAGACGTCAGTTCTCCCATCGATGTCTATCTGACTTGGACAGTCCCACAATTCGGGTGCTCTATACGGAGCCGAGCAGTGTGTAGCAGCCCATTCCTGTATTCAATCGTTAAGGTGATTAAGAACAAGCGAACCGGAAAGTGGTGCAAGCGGTCATTGCACAAGTGTTCGTGTTTTATTCCTTGAATTAATAGGACAGTTGAAACAATTTCCGCAATGAAACTACAATTACAAATATCACTAGTACTAGGAAATCTCAGATTAGAATGCTGTGTTTGAGCCCTACCTGCAAAGCAAGGGCTTGAGACCGTGACCGTATTTGCCTGTGAGCAGTCGTGGCGCTTCCAAAGTCCATAATAATTGCCAATGGAGGCTGGTCTTTCCTCTTTGATAGCAGCACATTCCCAGGTTTCAAATCGTTGTGAGCATACGGAGTATCGCCTGTGTGCATGTGTTTCAAACCTGCACAAATCTGCCCTACACACAACGATAAGATGACCCTACTGGCGTACAACTTGTGAATTTAATAACCCTCTTTCATCGTTTTGAGCATCAAATTTCCTCTTCTTTACTGCTGACAAAATAAAAATTCGGTTCAAGCTAAAAGTCGGAATACTAAGTAAACGTGACAAAAATCGACATCCTTTCGGTAGTGAAAGTACCTGTCTGAATATATGAAGGACAGTGATAGTGGGAAAGAATTGCCCTTGTGCCTGCATAGCGTTGAGATTATCCAGTAATGTGCCATCGTGGTGGACTGGAAACACAAGATAAGCTTCCTGGTTCCACAAGCCCTCCTGAGCACCCTTCACCCATGGACACCCCAAGGCATACCAAGATAACACAGTTCAGCAAAGCCTCAGGTATTTTCCGTTCATTGCATGCTTAGACAATCAGTTAAAACAACCGCGGCAGGTTTTGGACTGTAAGAATCTATTTCCCACCTTTACTGCAATTATGGAGTGCTCAAGAAGCGGAAGTAAGTTAGGATGATTGAACGAGGAGGAAATGTGGATCTCCTGCTTCACCAGGTCCAGCTGCTCATCGCTCTGAACCAGGACCTTCTTCAACGCATATAATCCATCGGCTGCACCCAAATCGTACTCTCCAGTTAAAACATTACGGTTTAGTTTGTAGTTGCATTGAACAGCAAATGCAAGCATTCTATCTGCTACATCCGTACAGCCCATCAGGACTATCCCAGTAACCCTTATGTCTGGATGTCTCTTCTTTAACCTTGCCCCGATCACAAGATTGCAGCTGATGAAAATGAATATGCGGAAAGGCTAAGTGAAGACTACTTGGCCTGATGCTATAGTAATAATTGTAGAGGACCTTAACAGCTACGTAATGACAATAATGCACAATTGCCGTCAAATTCACTAACCAATAAAGCCTTGTGTGTAAATATCACACACTGCCCGAACGTGCGAGGGAGCTAGACTACGAACAGTCCTGCTTGAAAGAAGGAAAAGGTATTTGATATTCTACACTAGAAGACGTAGAAAACCCACGCTGAGCATCCCATGGAAACCCACAGGATTGAAATCCAGTTGCTAAATGCTCTCTAAAATATGACAGAGTGCCATTGCTTGCTGATTTAGCCAGGAAGGGAATGTACATATCCAGATCGTCACTGAATGTCTCATGAAACTACTGTGAAACTTTGCGAATGTAATCTAGGCCTAACCCACAAATATAACAAGCAATTTATCCAGTTTAAATCCATACATCTGTAAGGATCAAATTAAAGTACTGTCTTATCCGCTGACTCCGTTGTTCACATTCATTCCCATTCGTATCGCTATACAGGAAGCGAAAGATGTGTTCGTAATGTGGCAAATGCTGTTACTAATTCATGACAACTGAAACCACAACAATTCGCGAGGATCTGTGTGTCTTAGAGTCCTGATAGGGAGGGAAAAAGAAATAGCCAGAAAAACAACACCCATAAACAAAGGGATGCCTACATACCAGAAACATATGGGTCACCCTTGGTCGGTCGATTTGTGTGCTCGCCCGTGTGCTCTCTCACCAAGTAGACAAACGCAAACCCACCCTCTCCCAACTGTTTTACAATTTTGAATCTGCGCTCATTAACCCAGACATCCTGCCCGCTACTCACCACGTCATAGAGCGCATTGAGCCCTGACCACGTGCACCCCATAGATGCAAAAGACCTAAATCAATCACTCAATCACTCAATCGGTCAGTCCGCTCGACCTTCTCCTCCCCTTTCACTTCCCACCACAGCTCCCGGAAGATCCCACAGGAAAATGATCGGCAAATTCTTTCTCGGAAATAACTCGTTGGGGTCTACAAAGGAACATTGAACGTCAATTTCCAGTATCCTTGCTGCCCCGATCTGTTTCTCATTTTGACTTAAATATTCTCTGCCCGATCGATTAGATCCGAAGGACTCGAAGGCTCACTGGCATCCCCGATCATGCCTTCTGCATTGCAAACCGAAAGGAACAAAAAGGTGGAGAGAGGACTAAACACTGAAAGTGCCCTCGGATGAAAAACTCTCTCCTCAATTTTGAGATTCTCGCTCCTCTCCCCTCTTCCTTCTGTTCACACCCGAGGTGCAATCCCCTCGTACATACGCAACAACTTTCAACACTTTATGCTCTCCGTCGTCCACTTTCTGTCCCTTTCCTTCAATTCCTCCGTTTCTCGTGTCCTGCCCCAAGTTCAATAAAAGTATTTCACTTCTGAGTTTTCCTTCCTTCCACCCACCTTTACTAACCACCAAACACCTTCTCAGCGCAGATCCACTCCTTTTGGTGTTGTAGGAAACACTGTCTTCAATTTGCGGTAATTCATTCCTGTCTCTGTGCGGAAAGGAGACTGAGACCCCCTGAGCCCCTAACCTTCGGAAGTTGACGAAAGCTTAGGAACGAACCACAGCAGAGTTAATATGCAGCACTAGAGGCAGAGAGAAGTCTGGACAGGGTGGCAGCTGACAGTGAACTGGTCCACCCCAGCAGATTCCGGGGAACTGGTCAAGGGCTATAAAGTTGACGTACTGGTGCTCCCGTTCATTATTATACAGTATCATCGACCGAGTCTTCCTTGAACTTCGTCTGTACTTTACCACTCCTGAAACGACAAGAAGAATCTGCATTACTGCAAGTCTATTCAGCAGGTTGAATCGTGGAATGAGAAGAATGTAGGAGAAGTTTGTAACTACGGAAAAGCACCAAATGAAAAGCACCAAAGGGCGCCAAATGGAAGCCTAGCAAGACACTTTGATGTTTAGATTCAGCTAGTGTATGAAACTTTATCGGATGCAGAGATCCACAGGTCGAGAGGACCTTAATTGGGTTTCCTGCTCATGTTAGCTGAATGTGGCTGTAAACTAGTTTGGATGATTGCATGTCTTTCGTCTTACAATCATACCTTCAACCTCCTTACACAATGGTTGCTGCATTTTGATTGCAAAATTTCTCTTCTCTCTTTCTGCCAACCGTGACGATTTGACTGTACTGTAAGAACAAGACGTGCATGTTCAGCATGCGAGCAAAGCCAGTCTAAAATCATCAAGTGGAGTGAAATTTGAACAGACCTTATGTTCAATCAGAGTACGGTCTCCACGTTGAGTTTATGACTATTCAGCTTTGATAGTAGGAGAGGTGTATATAGCAGAGAATCCCGTTACTATTCACTTATAACTGCCTACATGTTTCTTCTCACTCGAAAAGCCATCAAGAACCTGTTGTTTAGATTTCAGTCTGTGCACGTCCATAGGGTGTGCAATGAAATGAACGTGACAGACGCACGTGACAACATCTCGTTCGATTCGTGTGCAAGTCCTGATCCTACAGTACTTCCCTGCCACTGCACCATTGACGCTGACAAATATGGTTCTCAATTGAGTTTACTTTTACCACTGCAATGGTCGGATGTTCATGTCTTAGATGTGGCATTCATTCACTTTGGGTTTACAATCTTCCAGACGATATAGTTTAACAGACTTCAGATATTATACCTGCTTGGATCTCAAGTAATGAGTTCCGGAGACTAATAAAGATTGTCCCGGACCTTCTAGATTCAGTTACAGTGCCAGTGATGATTGGTAAGAGATGATTGAAAGATATCAGTCATCAGGAGAAGAAACCTCATATTCAGGCTCTGCCTTTACAATAATACCAAGAAGTAGCGACATTTCATCTCCCACCCTGGGTATTCTTATAGCACCTGTCAATACCGGTGAGTACTTGATAGTATGTGATGTGACTTAGGTTTCTTGAGAGTGATTGTTTGAGAAAGCGGTCGTGCCACTGATACTGATATTCTCAAGATATTCTGAGAGATCATGGTGAATAATTGACAACAGGACTATGTATCCACTTCGTTCGTCACGGGGACCAAGTTTAAAGTGGACATGATCGAGAACTTATCCTTGTTGACCAAATATTTACTTCCGACTTTTCCAATCGGTACGTGTCCAGAAGGAATTGAGGCTTGCACAGTATGTACCCTGGTCCTTAAAGTGCCCACTGAGTTGAGTTGATGTGCCAACCATTGCCACAAAGGAGTGATTGCATTCTAATGGCCGCCGTAGACCGATACACGTACTACACAGGTCCTCTCATTTATTTAACCTGTGATGAGAACGCATGGTCTGTAAAACACAAGCACCTCCGACTTTTATTACACAAACACCAGACTAGACCCTCTCATGTACGTTGATCATTTCCAGGATGATTGTATGAGAACCTTGAATATCGCTGATTATATGAGATTGTACAGCATACGAGAATCCTATCCCCTATACGCAACCTCCTCTCCATAAATGACGGGTTTGCGAGAACCACCCACTTATATTTCTTTCCGAACTTCCAAGCTTCAAAAGGTAGTGCTCAGTTCTGAGGTACCAACAGCAAACTCGTCACTCAGGAGCTAGTGGTGTTCTTGGATAATATCGTACATCAGATCTTGCCATCTGTTTGACGAAATGTGAAGTTCAAACGACCGGGCACCATGTGTAAACCCGGTGGACGAGTCCCAGCCTGCACATGGCGTGTGCCATGATAGATAAGTCGCGATTCACCTCCAAACACCAGAACGTCTCCACTATTTAAGACAACCTGGTGTTCCCTGCGAACTTCCAGCCAATCGAAGGATTATGACAAATAAATTTGCAGCTGCCCGCAGAGATGAATACGAGCGACCAGGAACTACTGAAAACATTGTCGTGAATCGTCAGAACCCATTCACGATTGGTACTTCCACTTCTTACCTGTTGTACGCAACATCCCCGTCTTCACAGTTTTTCGCTGCCTTTTCATCCACTGAAATAAACAGTCCCGATTTACGCCTGCTAAGTGGAGGAACACCACGATAGAAAAATGTCATACTGTCACCTACACTCACGCTTACCTGCCAATACAGAGAAGGTCAGGCACATCCTTGGAAATAAAACCCCTCACACTAGGAAAAAAAGGAAAGATTCAAGATATAGAAATCGTTAGTGTCTAACATCAATCGAACAGCTTAAGAAGCATATGTACTCACCACAGGCATCGTATTCGAATCGTCAAGATCCTGGTGACCACCCAACCCTATGACTCCAAGCTCCGCTGCCTTTACCTGAAGTCCAACAGTTTTAGGGACATGACGTGCTTAAACAAGTCAAAATAAAGAGAAAACACAAGATGGAAACAGAATCGTGCCCTTAAGGTTTTTGTACCGGATAAAAGTTAACGAGTCCGACATTGGGAGAAAATTGAGAATCTGCCGGGTATACAGAAGTGTGTTGCTGTGCTTCAAGAGCAATTTTCTGAGATAACTCCGACATCCAATCTGGTAAAGGTTGGTGAGGACCAGTGCCAACGTATCGATGGCTCCTTGCATCCCACTTGGGACCCCAGCACATCTGAGCATGAAACAGAAGACATATTCAAATCTCAGGATAAATCATCCGCAAATGGGTAAGCTTGATCTTATGCCAGTAATATAACAAGGTAACCTGTAGGTTCCCTTTAGAGTCTATATGTGAGAGCTATCTAGCGTAACGGCAAAAGATGCTCCTCTGAAATTCAGTTCTAAGCTTAAAACAAGAAGACTACTCAGCTATATCCAATCATTTAGTCGGCATACAACTCCAGAAACTCTTAGAACTTTTCGAAAGGGACGAGAAAGCTCATACTGAGTAGATATGGTACTTGCCCCCTCCAGACGTCAATGGTCTGTGAAACAAGTAAGCGGCTTTTTGACTCTGCGAGACGAACAGTTGTTGCATTCCCAAATCCAGCCAATTTCTGAAAAGAACCATCCTGAATACAGTGGTCCAGAAAATTTACGTCAGTGAAATTCAACATCAATGGAGCTATTGAAATTGCTTCAGATCGCATGTGACTATCTACAGGAGATTGAATATATTTCAATCTATTACCTTTCAGGCAATTATTACAGGCCCAAAACCAACAAGAAGAATCACAATTGTCGCTCATGTTTGGTTGTTTCTGACGCAAGGATTCAGAAGGAGATACATGCTACCTATATTTTAACTGCAGAGGGTTGGGCTAGGCCCAAATTTCCCACCGGCATTGAGAAATTCAGTAAATCGAAACTTTGGAAAACATTACCCCGGTCGGAGCACAGAGGCATTGGGCTTCCGTTCCATAGCTTCTGCGGATGGGGATAATGTACAAAACATGGAAAGCCTCGCTTGACTCTCCTTTTGTCTTTGATATAACTTGAATCCAGGGGGAGGACGCTCCACCACTCGCCCGTTCCCATCTTTTATAACTTCGGCAACACACTGCACTTTAGAAGGAGTGTATCTAGTTTCGGCACTACAAGCTAGTTCTCCACCATCTACTTTAGAAATCACACATGGCGATAGGTTTATAACTGAGCTCCCATGACAGGTAGATCCACTATTTGCCGGTTGTGATTTCAGTCGCTTGCCATAACTACTGTCAAAATCTTCTCTGGATGCTTCGGCAGGTTCCTCTGAACTGCAAATCTCACGCATATCCAAGCTGGGTTTCCCTCTAAAGACTTCGTTCTGGTCCCGCCCATCAAGTTTGACTTCAGCTTCTGAGCAATGACACCTTTGGCCACTTTGCGAGTGCAAAACAGAGTCCAGTTGCAGTTCGTGGGAGAGAACTCCCGGCTCACCTATTCTCTCCTCCTCAACTGCAGAGGGAGCTGAGGAAGTCTTTTCGGCAACACAGCAATCAGTTCTTTCAGAAAGTCCAACAGGGGAGGGAAAAGAGCCAGCAAATACGGTACCGGATTCTACATGAGTCTGAAGATCAAGACATTGAAGTACATGATCGTCTATTAAAAAGCACGAGAAGGAACGACTGCACACCGGACAAGGCCAGAATCGCTGCTTGTTACTGCTCAGTTTAGAGCTCTGCTGCATTTGCTGCTGTGAAACTCGTTTAGAGCCAGAGTGGGTACTACGTCGCAAAGACATCACACCCCAACGTTCTACCAGCAATTCTATGAGCAATACTTCTTATCGAACCAGCACGACATATTCTTGCACCTTACCTCTTCCAAAACCCAATATCTTGTACCTCTTTAGTTCCACATCTGAGCGTGTATTCCTTCGATCTGAACTTATAACTATTAAAAATTTCAGGAGAAAGAAAAGAATATGCCCACGCTTCAACTAAGAACTCTCTTCCCTTGCAATGCACCTGCCAGCATCGATTGGCTCTTAATCTCTTCCCAGCTCCTGGAGTCTCATTCTTCATCTCCCCCACACCCGGGCATGATAATTATCCCCATCCTTAAACACAGTTGCATTGATCGAACAGTTTCATCCCCATTCCACAGTCAACATGTCAACTCAAATACTGCACTCCCCTCGCATAAACCAAGAAAGTCCTCCAACTTCGTCGTCCTTAGTTTCACAGAAGGTCCATAAATCTTCAGGAACTTTAAGGTCCAGATAGAACCTGGGTTATCAAGCTATTCGACCTTCTCTCGGCATTTTCCCCTCGTGCAGAGGGCTGCACGACAGCGTCCGTTCCGCCGACCACTCAATTCTCATTTCTTCAACTGGAAGCAATTACAAACAGGTGCTTACAAACTCTAAGAAGCAAGTCCGAATGTCAGAGTTCAATCTGAGAAACAACCGCAGAAACAACCAATGTGTACAGAATAGCTCTAGGTGTCGGCCCCTGTTCGGTTCTGTTTAAACTGAACTCCTAACTTCAAAACCAATTCCAAAACCCTTCAAATTCAACTTAAGCGAAACCAAACCTTCACTTGTAGAAGCCAATTGTCGATAGACTGGAATAGTAATTATGAGTTTTTAATTTTACATTCGGCTTTAAAAGAGTTTAACCAAAATGCTTCTCCAAAATCCTGACAACTTCCAACATTTGCATGGCTAATCACAAAGATACGGGTCTCGATGTGAACTATCTTTCTGTTCACTCCCATAAATGGAGTCATAGGACGGTGAGGATCATTATGAGGATCGGTCTTGTAGCGACTCTCCAACATTTCTGTGATGTATTCCCATAATTTATCAAACTCCACACTTAACAATCTCGATATTACTTGTCACTCTAATGTACAATACAAACAATTCAACTACAAACAACTATGCATTGCTTGGGTTTCTCAATAGTGATTACCGTGGTAAACATATTTGCACTATTGCTTACTCCACAAATCTTTACCAAAGGCAATACTCCACCATCTATCAATTCACAAATGAAATAATACCTCAATTGAATATGCTTTGTCGTGGCATGAACACAAGATTCTTTGTAAGATTGATAGCACTCTAACTATCACTTTGGAGTATCTTGTCATCTTGTTTCTTGCTTAGCTCTGCCATGAAGATTTTTAACCAAATCATCTCCTTGCTAGCCTTTGAGATGACCATGTACTCAACTTATGTGGTAGAAAGAGCAACACTCTTTTGCAAACCAGACATCCAACTAATTGCAATATCACCCAAGGTAAACACATACCATGTAGTGCTTTTTTGATTGTCCAAGTATCCTCCCAAATTTGCATCAGTAAAACCCACTAAAATAGCATCTATTTGCTTGAAAAAAAGTGCCTTATCAAAGGTACCTTTCAAGTAGCATAACAGTCATTTCATTGCTTCCTAATGCTCTCTTCTTGGGTTTGACATGAATTTGCTTACAACTCCCACTGCATGAGCAATGTCTGGCCTAGTGCATACCAAAGCATACATCAAATTACCAACTTTTGATGTATAGGGTACTGTACTCATATACTCTCTATCTACATCAATTCTTTGTGATTGCAATCCTTAGAGAGTTTGAAGTGACTTCCCAAGGGAATGGTTTGAATTGTAGCATTTTGAAGACCAAACTTGTCCATCAACTTCTTGATGTACTTCTCATGAGATAGTTCATATTACCAACAGATATGTCTCTAGTTATACTCATTCCAAGCATCTATTGTGAAGGACCTGGATCTTTCATTTCAAACACATCAAACAACTAGAGCTTTTGCTTGTTGATTTCACTCACGTTGGATCCAACAACCAATATATCATCAACATAAAGCAACAAGATGAGGTATGAATCAGAAAATGACTTAATGTAGCAGCAATGGTCCATTTTGCATCTAGTGTAACCATTGTTGGCCATAAAGCCATCAAACTTCAAGTACCACCATCAAAGAGCTAACTTCAAACCATAGAGACTCTTCTTCAACTTGCAGACCAAGTCCCCTTTGTTTGTGATTTGAAATTTGTTAAGGTATGCCATATAGACATCTTCCTCAAGGTCTCTATCTAGAAATATTATTTTTACATCTAGCTGCTCTAGATGCAAATGTTTTGTAGTCACAAGACCTAAGACCAATTTGATGGTAGTCATCTTAACTACGGGAGAGAAAATCACAGTGTAGTCTATACCTTTGGTTTGTTGAAAGCCCTTTGCCACAAGTCTGGCCTTGTATTGCTTGCTTCCATCATGTTCTTCTTTGATTTTTTATACCCATTTGTTCTGCAATGCCTTCTTTCCCTTTGGCAATTTGGTCAATGACCAAGTCTCATACATTTCTAGGGATGACATCTTGTCCTTCATTGCAAGTTCCCATTGCAATGAGTCTTCCTTTTGCATTGCCTTTGATTACCACTCAAGCTCACCATTTTCTATCAAGAGTAAGTAATACAAAGATGGGGAATACCTGTCTATTGGTTCTCATAATCTAGTAGGTCTCCTCAAATTAGCTATAGGCATGACTAGATCTGGTACGACCACTCTGGTTTCTACCAAACTCCTATTTCCTACAACATCATTCTTTAAGATGTCTTCTAACACTATTTCTTAATGTTTTTCTTGTTCTTCTATAACCTTAGAACCTAATTCCAAGCTTATCTTTGTACATAGCATTCTCATAGAAAATGACATCTCTACTTTTCAACACTTTTCTATCATCTTCATTCCAAAGATGATAACCCATGTCACTTGATCCGTTATAGATGAAGAAACACTTCTTCAAATTTGAATCATAATCTTGAATCCTTACATATGAGATACAAAGGTTCTCAAGTGCAAGAGATTCACCCTTCTTTTTTGACCATTCTAATTTTGTCAATGATCTTGAATACTAAGGAATTGAGGTCCTCAATTTATGAGGTATGTAGCTATGTTGACTACATTTGCCTAAAAAGTTTTTGGCAACCCACTTGTAGTCTCATGCATTTGGCTCTCTCATGAAGAGTTCTATTCAAGCATTTGGCCAAACCATTTTGTTGTGGTGTCTCAAAGATATTTTTGATCATTCTAATTATATTCTCTACAAAATACTCTTTGAACTTGTTGCTTTTGTACTCTCCACTATTATCAGATTTCAAGCCCTTTATCTTCAAACCTGAGTGGTTTTCAACCTAAAATTTTTATTGCTTGAAAGTATTTAACACATCTGATTTATTTTTCAAAAAATAAACCCGTACCTTCTTGGTAGCAAGATCCTCCAAGAGAGTCAATTGAAGTTTGGCCATACACATATATATATATATATATATATATATATACTCTAGCTTTCATGCTCTTGGTACTCTTGTGGCCTTAGTGAAAGTAGCCCGCTTTTGCTTTCCCAAAATACATTGTTTGCAAACTCCAAGTTGGATAGTCTTCAACTCTAGGATCCTATCATTGGCAACTAAATCCTTTGCTTTCCCAAAATACATTGTTTGCAAACTCCAAGTTGAATAGTCTTCAACTCTAGGATCCTATCATTGGCAACTAACTCCTTCATACACTTCTCACTCATGTGACCAAGTCTTTGGTGCCATAGGATCAAAGGACATATTACATTTTTGATTGTTATCTAATGTTCTAAGTTTCACGTAACATACATGGTTCCAACCTTTTGTCCTCATGCCAAAATCAAGTTTCCACAAGTAAACTTCCATTACCTACTTTCAAAGGATGTGATATCCTTCTTCATCCAGCTGACCTAATGAAAATTAAATTCCTCTTTAGTCTAGGGATATATCTGACATCTATTAATGTCCACACTAATGCTTGAGAAGCCTTCAAGTTCATATTGCCTTTTCCTTTGGTAAACAAGGGTTTATCATTAACAATGTGAACCTTTCCAAGGTTTCTTGCAACAAAGTTGTGCGTCAACTCTTTACATGGAGTAGAGTGAAATGATGCACCAAAATCTATCACCCAAGATTCTATAGGACACTCCACATAGCAAGCAAGTGCATCCTCTTGTTCTATTGCTATGTTCATTGAGTTCTCTTCTTTCTTTGGACTTTTACATTAATTCTTAAAGTGACTAGGCTTATTGCAATTCCAGCACACAATTTCTTTGTGTACTTCCTTGTGGCCTACTGACTCACTTCTCTTCCTTGATTTTGATCTACCGTTTCTTTAACTTTGATCTTGGTGAGGTCTTTTGCCTCTACTCTCAATAAATAGCACTGCAATTGACAATTTTGGAAAATTATATGTATGAATGTCTTAATTAAGAATCAAGTCTTGTATACTCTCAAACTTGAGATCACTTGATCATGAAGAACTACTCACTATTGTGACTATTGCTCTCCAACTGTCAAGTAATGAAGATAATAGCAGTAATGCTTGAACTTCATGATCAAAGTTGATCTTTACAAATTCTAGTCTCGAAATGATTGAGTTGAAATTATTCACATGGTCTTAAATTGATGCACATTCTTTCATCCTTGTGTTGACCAATTACCAAATCAAGACCTTCTTCAAAGTTGAAGGTTTCTCATACATATTTGATAATTCCTTAATCAACATATCAATAGTCTTCTTGTGGATAATGTTGTGTGCAACATTCCTTGCCAATATCAACCTGACCACATCCTAGGCTTGTTGATCTAGTAGCTCCCACTTAGTTTCTTCCATCTTTTTTGGCTTTTTTGGCTTTTTTGCCTCAAGAGGTAGCTGCGTCTTCCAAAATCCAAAATTCTTACTATTGAACTTGTTGATTTTGTCTTCCTCATCTTTTGTTATCTATTGAACTTTTTGATTTTGTCTTCCTCATGTTTGGCCATCATTCCAATCTCACCCAAAGACCAATGCTCTAATACCACTTGTTGGGAAAAAAATCTAAATAGGAATTTGAGAAATCAATGGGAATCCAAATCTAACTATGAGATAGAGCAAAAATCATTCATCAATTTGGTCAAGAAAAGTATGCATAGAAATTATGCCAAATTTCATGTGGTTTGGCAAATGTCTGCCTACATCCACAACTACAAAGGATTTTTATTTACACTTTGAATTGTTGAACAAGAACTATCAAGGTCACATTGACTACCAACACTTATACTATATATATGCTTGCAGTTGGAATCCCTTTTCTAGTTCTAGAACATGTAGTGTAGATTGATCATGTATCTAAACCTTAGATTTTATAATACTAATTCATACACATCACTTGTAATACCAAGAGCTCGTCATATGATCTAGATGTGAAATTTGGTTTGGTGACATATGGAATGATGTTATACATGATGATCAAAATAGATCAGATAGAAGTATCATCAAAAGAGTACTTCTACTAATAGGGCAAAAACCAAAATAGACTTGAAAACCTTAGAACCAATAGCTATACATATGATTTAAAGGTGAGAATTTATTTGATAATATCTGGAAGGATGTTACACGTAATGGACTAAATATATCAGAAAGAGTTGTCACCAAAAGGGGACTTTTAATAATAGAGTAAGTATAAAAATATGCCTAAAATCTTTGAAGGCAAGTTTGGAGGCCTTAATGGATGAATTAGGCCTCAAAAATGTGCAAACTCCCCCAATAGAGGAATGGCTGGCCTTCCCTCCCCTTGGTTTGTCTCCTTGAGATCTTTCCAATGGTACTTCACTAACGTGATTATGAGATTCCTACAAGAAGATTCCCTATAGGATTCACTCCAATCAAAGCTTGTTTGACCAAACAGATAGGACCAAGACCAAAATGTCACCCATCCAAGTAAGTAATCCAAGGGTGGAGCTTGCTAGCATGTCACCTATCTATGTGCCTAAGCCTATGGTAGAGCTTCCTTGGAGGAGATCCTCTTTCTCTATATAATAAAGAGAAGGTGCTCCTTTGGAGCATCGGAGGTTTGAGTGTGAAATTGTGTGTTTCTCATGTTGTGTTTCTCTTTAGGTCTCCTATCCTCAGAGTATTACATCACCTCACTTAGTTACACAAGTGGAGCCAATGCCAAGGTACATCCCTATAGTCCCAAAGCCTTCCTAAAGGTCCCATGCTTGTAGGTCCTATAGCCATGCCCATAGAAGCCATTCTTGTAACCATCTCGTAGGTCCTATGCCTGTAACTCTCGCAACAAAATCTTGCAACTCCCGCAGAAGACATATTTGTCTTAAGCTTCAAGTGAGCATAACTTCTGTTTTAGAGCTTTATTTCTATGATTTTGATGTCTCTGGACAACCCTTAAGAAGATATTTCCAATAAAATGAGGCATACCTCATTTTCATATGTATTCATAGAGATATGGATCCCAACATGAACTATCTTTTCATTCACTCCCATAAATAGAATCCCGTAATGTAAGATCTACTCCATATTGACTCTTCAATGTTTCCATAGTGCATTCTTATAATTGATCAAACTCCACACTTAACAAACTGACATGTTACCACTCTAAATATCTAAGTATCTAATCTAAAGATGTAGCTTCCTTGGAAGGGATCTTTTTCACTATATAATAAAGTCAAAGTGCTCCATTGCGGTTAGAGTCTTGGGAGAATTCCAATATCATATTCTTCTATCTTTGGACTATTACACCATGCCAAGTAATTAAATCAATAAAGGTTGATATTGATACCATGGTCATTGACTATAGTGAACCAAGATTTCTACCACTAAAACATGCAGGTATGTGACATACACATCCCTCACCTAATTGCCAACTTGGTCTATATTAAGTTGTCTCCTCCTAATAGTCAATATTGAAACCCATGGACTACAATACTACTTCACCAACTAACACATCACATGACTTTGCTATTGTCACAATGGCATGAGCTCTCTCATCATAGAACTTTCAATCTGATGATTGGGCTCAAGTTGGATAATGAGTTCTCCACATATGATGTATTGCGTATGTAACAATATGGAGTTTAGCAACGAAGTTAGTCGGGCTTACAAAGTAAAGAATAAGACAAAATAGCCTAGAATATTCTAGAAGCATCTAAGAAGCTTCTTGGGAAGCTTCCTAACTAGTTAACTTGCGCCCTAAGCAGGTAGCTTCTACAAGCTTCTAATTAGCTTAGCTTGCACGCCAAATAGGCGGCTTCTAGAAGGAAGCTTCTTGAGAAGCTTCTTGGTTAACTTGGCTTGCACTCTAAGAAAGCGGCTCAAGGAAGCTTCTTGAGAAGCTTCAAGGGTCTTGTATGCTACCTATAAGCCAAAGCTCATGCTAGGCATTCGGAGTTTTCCCTCATTCAAGTGTCCCAATGTGAGTTTCCATTCTCCTATTTCTCTCCTCGGTTTTGGTCTTTTACATTGGTATCAGAGTAGGAATGGGATGGATGGAATTTATGGACCACCAATCCACTTCCGCCAAACCATTGGGATTTTCATATCCATATATTACCAAAGCATTGTTTCACACAATTCATCACCTTGCGCTATGGGCAGGATTTTCTACATATGATCATTGTGTTTGAGGAACCCTTGATACTTCCAATTGTAACTTATGGAGAACGGTGGACGTATTGTATCTATGTGTTAATCAATTAGATAAATTGAGGGTAGTGGAATAGAGTAGTAGCGATGGCGGCAATACCGGATGTTATCCTTGCAATGCAACAACAAATCAAGCATCTTATTTGATTGTTGGATGAACAAGACCAGCAACGACAAGAACAGATAGACAAAGCGCCAGTTCAAGATGGAGAAGATTGCATTCAATTTATGAAACCCAAGGTGTTTGAAGTCAAGAATCTTCTAGGCACAATAGATAATTTTGTATTTGAATGCGAACGTTACTTTGAAGCCACCAATCTTCAAGACGAGTGGAAACAAATTATCTTGGCTTCTAGCCAATTGGATGGTGTGGCAAAACTTTGGTGGCAATTCCGAGTAGAAAGAGCTAAATGACAAATTGTTACACCAATTTTGACATGGGCAGAATTCAAAGATGCAATACTTGGTCAATTTCAAACTATAAATGCCACCCAAGCTGCACGAGATAAATTGGCGGAGTTGAGGCAGATTTGCTCAATAAGAAGCTACATCACACAATTTTAGAATATCATCATGCAAATTCCAGATATCCAAGAAGGTGAAGTTTTGGATTGATTTGTGCAAGGATTGAAGTCACAAACCAAATTAGAGGTGACCATGCGAGAGCCACAAAATGTAGAAGAAGCAATGCAATTGGCTGAGCATTTTAATTCCTTGGTTGCAACAACTTGGTCTCAACCTTGAACTACACAAAGCCTACCAATACACTATGCACGAGTGGAAGAACCGGTACCAATGGAGATTGATGCTATCCAATGAAGACCACTTGGCACATCAAATAGAGAAAGATTACAACAAAATGGAGGTTGCTTTTATTGTTGCCAAGTTGGACATTGCATTGCTGAATGTCCACTTAGGAATGGGTGACCTCGATAAGTTGCCTAGATGGAGTTTGTGGAACAAAATGATCAAGGAAACAAAGAATCCCAATAGGATATTTTGAGCCGCCTATCGAGAGCTTGATTAGTTCTAATGGGATTGAAGGCTCAACCTATGCAAGTTTGCTTCACTTGCAAGGTACGATATCTAATTGGGGTTGTAGGATTTTGGTGGATTTTGGAAGTTCAGAGAATTGCATGTTTATGCAAGTAGCAAAGGAATTGGGTATTCCTATCAAGCCAGTGTTTGGAAGCAGTTTGATGATGGCAGATGGTAGAAAGGGTTCTACATTCCGTACCTCACATCCTGTTACCTTCAAGATTGAGAAGGAGTATTTGGAGTGTATGAGGTTTGTAGTGGCACCTATACACTATGATATCATTCTAGGTCTACCTTGGCTTGAACGTCATAAGGTTCAATTTGATTGGACACGATGAAAAATTCAAGTACAACACCAAGGTAGGAATTTTTGATTAGGTTGTCTGGCACCTCTAAGTAAGACACTTAAGAATAGTCAGTCCCAAGATGGGAAGTTTGTCGAGAAGGTAGCCATAGAGCAAATCTAGAAGGGAGATGAGTCCCAAGATGGGAAGTTTGCCAAGAAGGCAACCATGGAGCAAGCTTGGAAGAGAGATGAGTCCCTGGAAGGGAAGTTTGTTAATGAAGCAGCCATAGAGCAAGCTTTGGAGGAAGATAAGTCTATATTTGCAGTGTGGATCAAACCGATTGCAAAAGAATAATCTGAACAAGGCCAAGAGTCTCATCACGCAATGGTTGATCGGATAGTTCAGGAGTTTGCAGATGTGTTTCCGGATGATATGCCAAAGGGATTACCCTCCGTCGAGGTATGCCCTTCAAGATCAAGTTATTGCCAAGGAGTACTCCAATGAGTAGACCAATCTATTGGCTCTCACCAAAGGAGTTGGAGGAGTCGCGAACAACACTTATAGAGTTGTTGGAGAAGGATTTCATACGACAACGATTTCATACGACCTCTCCTTGGGGAGCACCGGTACTATTTGTTCCAAAGAAGGATGGAGGACTTTGTTTCTATATTGATTACCATGGGCTCAATAAGCAAACCATGAAGAATGCATATCCCTTGCCTTGGATCAATGACATGCTTGATCAACTAAGTGAAGCACACTACTTTTCCAAATTGGATCTTTGTATTGGCTATTGGCAAATTCTTATTGAAGGAGAGGACGTGCAAAAGACTACCTTTTGCACAAGGTATGGGCATTTTGAGTGGAGAGTTCTACCTTTCGGACTCACTAATGCTCCATCAGTCTTCATGGATCAGATGCATCGGGTGTTGGAGGGACTATTGGATCGATCTGTGGTGGTGTTCTTAGATGATATCTTAATCTATAGCAGGACAAAGGCAAAACACATGAATCATGTGCGAGAAGTCCTAAGACAACTACAATAGTGGCAATTTTATTGCAAGAAGTCAAAGTGTGTTTTTTGGCAGAAGGAGGTTACCTTCTTGGGTCATAAGATCTCATCAAAGGAGATCAAGATGGAAGAAGAGAAGATCAAGGCCATTACTGATTGGCCTACCCCAAAGGATGCTATAGAAGTACGAGCATTCAATGGATTGGCCAGTTTTTACCAACGGTTCATCCACTATTATGCTCACGTGACTGCACCATTGACTGACCTCTTGGGAAAGAACTCGAGCTTCCAATGGACCACCAAGCATGAAGAAGCATTCCAGAAGTTAAAGCATATGGTGTCTTCAAGACCCATTCTTCAACCATATGATCCTCAACGACCTTGTGTGGTTGACTTTAACGCTTCTAACTTTGCAATTGGAGTTGTGTTGCAACAAGAATTTCCAGATGGACTGCATCTTATTGCTTTTGTGTCTCGCCGACTAGATACAGCTGAAGAAATTACTCTGCTTGAGATCAGGAACAACTTGCAATAGTATATGCCACCAAGGTATGGAGGCAATATCTCTTGGGGAAACAAGTGATTCATGCAAACTGATCACAAGCCATTGTTGCAGACCTTACACTTGGAGCACATGAAGAGTCGACATCATTGATGGGAAGAGCAACTCTAATTGTTTGACATCAAACTTGAGTACAAACCAGGTCGGTTCCATGTCATTCCTGATGCTCTATCATGACAACCTGATTTGAAGGCTCCTCCTTTCATCACGGTGGCAATTACAATGGTGTTCATTGACCCTAAGGTCCATAATGAGTTTCAATCAGCTCTACAACAAGATCACTCTTCCAAATGGTACATGGTTGTTCGACAGCATGCGACAAGGAGTACAACACCTTCTCCTTCAAGGAAGGTCTTTTATTCCATGCAGACTAGATCTATATTCTAGCCAAAGGTGATCTTTGACTTGTGCACCTTCAAGAAGCCCATGATTTACCAATAGTTGGTCACATGTGAGTGGACAAGACCTTGGGCACCTTCCAACGCCAATGGTGGTAGCCCAACATGACACGAGATGTTCGAGACTTTGTCCAATTATGTGAGAGTTGGCAACGTAAAGGCCAGCAACTAGAAGCCGAGTGGACTTGTTCAACCACTTGCCATTCCATCCGCTTGCTGGGAGCATGTGAGCTCGGATCTCATCACATCCCTGCCAAAGACAAAACAAGGACACACCGCAATTGTGGTGTTTGTGGATAAGCTTAGTAAGCAAATCCACTTGGCACCAACCTGTGATACCATGGATGCCCCAACCTTAGCGCAAATCTACTTTGACAATGTCATCAAGCATCATAGGATACCACGTGTACTCATCTCCGACCGTGATCCTCAATTTACCGGGAATTTTTAGCAAGCACTCTTCCAGATACTCGGCACCAATCTTGCTTTGTCCACGGCCTATCATTCTCAAACTGATGGACAAACCAAACGTGCAAATTGTACATTGGAAGATATGTTACGGGCCTTTGTCAATGTCCACCATACTAACTGGGATGAATGTCTTGCAGCTACAGAGTTTGCCTACAACATTTCCAAACAAGCAAGCACCGGATTTTCTCCCTTCTTTCTCAATTTTGGCCAAGATCCGCTTGTTCTAGATTCTCTTCTTGCTCCCCCTCCCTCTCAGGTTCCTCATACTTCCATATTCTTGACCACTATATCCAATCTCTCCAACAAGCCAAGTCTCACCTCCTTGTTGCTCAAAATCGCCAAAAACAATATATGGACCACCATCGTCGTGATCTTACCTTTGAAGTTGGTGATAAAGTCATGCTATCCTCTAGTAACCTCCCTCTCCCACTTGATACCCAAGTTTATAAACTTGCTCCTAATTGGATAGGACCCTTTGATATCACCCACATTGTCTCTCTTGTTGCTTATTGACTTGCCTTGCCTTGCCACATGCGTATCCATCATGTCTTTCATGTTTCCAAGTTGAAACCTTTTGTTCCTAACCCCTCTTTCTTTTCCTCTCGAGTCCAAACCTCCTCCTCTTCCTGTCCCTATCAATGATCATGAGGAGTACGAAGTTGATCATATCCTTGCGTGTTGCCATATTCAACAAGGCCGTCGCCAACATACAAAGTACAAAGTCCTTTGGAAAGGGTATCCCCTTCATGATGCCACATGGGAACCTCTTTCTCACCTCTAGAATGCACAAATAGCCATCAAGGAATTGGAAGCTTCACTAGCAACAAGGACGTCACCAACTAGCGGCGGGGGAATATGTAACAATATGAAGTTTAGCAACGAAGTTAGTCGGGCTTACAAAGTAAAGAATAAGACAAAATAGCATAGAATATTCTAGAAGCATCTAAGTAGCTTCTTAGGAAGCTTCCCAACTAGTTAACTTGTGCCCTAAGCAGGTAGCTTCTAGAGGGAAGCTTCTAGAAGCTTCTAACTAGCATAGCTTGCACACCAAGTAGGTGGCTTCTAGAAGGAAGCTTCTTGAGAAGCTTCCTGGTTAACTTGGCTTGCACTCCAAGAAAACGGCTCAAAGAAGCTTCTTGAGAAGCTTCAAGGGTCTTGTATACCACTTATAAATACCATAGCCAAAGCTCATGCTAGGCATTCGGAGTTTTCCCTCATTCAAGTGTCCCAATGTGAGTTTCCATTCTCCTATTTCTCTCCTTGGTTTCGGTCTTTTACAGGGTAGAACCAACTTCTAGAGATATCTAGATCTAAAATAGACACCTCTCCACACCAGTCTTCTATAGCTCAAGTCCAAGAATTGCAATTTCTCCCAACATAATAAACTATGCACCAAAGCCTAGTAAGATCTTCTATGGTGTATAGACCTTCACTAAAGGTCTTACCAAATTAAAAATCCCACTTTTGTTGTCCAATAAAACAACCCTTTGTGAAAACCTAGCTCACTCAAATGTAGGTCTAGCAAGTAACTCTTCCAACTTAGTAGTTGCTATTTGCCACAAACATTTATGATTGAATAGATTCCATGCTCCTCAACCTAGCTGACTCCACCATCAACTAGCTTTGCTTTAGAAGCAAGAAGTACACTATCCTTACTCTCACAAAGGGTGGCAGCCAATCCACACATTGGAGTTGGATCAAATTTTAATGTAAACATATCATTGATTAAGAACAAAGTGGAGTACATAATCAATTGAGCTGCACCTAACATTATGCTAGACAAAGTCTTGGTAGAAGTAGGTAGTTGACTAGTATTTAGTCTATCATGAACTCCATCATCACCTACACTAAGATGTCTAAGAACCATAGATATTATCTATAGTGCCTCCAAAAGGGCTCAAAGATGGGGGAAGTCTGACCTATCTATTAGCCTTTCTAATTTGTATCTCCAACTCCAATGATGCTACTCTAGGTTCAAAAGCCCGTACTACACTCCTAGTCACTACAATAAATGAATATGCTTATAATAATCTAACATGAAGTCAAGGACAATACTATCACCATCATACGAGGTGAAAACCTCAACCCTTGAATTTGTTCTCCATTAAGCTATAACTATGTTAGCCAATCTTTGCTCCAATTGTTCAATCTGAGTAACTATAGCTATATCAAAAGTAAGGGCAAGTATTGTGCACCGCTACTAGGTGTGGGTCCTCTACCACCTTGTACTCCATGATCTACAACTCCTCTACCTCTTGCCATAATAACCTTACCACTCCATAACTCTTGGTGTAAGTCAAAGCATTGGTCACCAGTATGACCAAATCTATAGCAATGATCACACTACCTATGGATTGGTTGAGGTGCTCATGAGGTATCATGCCCACTACCCTTGGTGCACTTTGTCTTGTGATGAGGTCCACCACAAAGCCAACAAGCAATACCACCACTCACTGGCTATTGTTGACCAAAAAAGAAGTACAAGGGTTATGTGCACTAGGCCCTCTGCTCACTCCATAAGATTGGAGTTGTCCAATCTGCCTTTGAAAGCCAACATCCCATAGTCCACTCCCTTGTACTCTAGAAGAATTGACAATTGTAGATGAGGTTTCTCTACCAAATCCACATGTCACTATTCTCTCCTCTACCATATTAAGCTCTTTGCCAAACCAAAGACCATCTTTAAAGTTGGTAAGGTAGTATATAACAATATAGCATCATGTAGTCTATGTTATAATTCCTTGTCCAATAGCCCATACAAAAATTGGATAGCCTATGCCTTAGTAACTCCTTGAGTCAAGTTGATCAACCTTCTCATGCAAGTATCTGCCTTGCGTAGGCTCTTTCTAACCTTCTATTGGAACTCTTACAAGCTCTTTAGCTTGTCAATCAATAATCCTTGATAGTTTTACCTCAAGAGTGGGAAGAATTCCATTATGGGTTAAACCCCAATACTACACCACCTCTTATAACAATATTTCCACTTGTAATAGCACCATCTCCAACCAATGCACCTCCACTAGATACACCAATGCCACCATTAGAGCTAAAACTTGTAGGCATTGCCAATGTACCTCTAGAAACCTAACCTAAAGTGATGGAGGTGTAGTTTAGAGATCAAAATTGTCTCTATTGCTCAATCTCCTCCAAGTTTATTCTCTTGAATTCATGGTAGTCATCCATTGATGGACCTTCCAAATGCTAAAACATCCCCTTCCATGCCATGAAAGGTGTGACAATATTGGGTTCTACATCTACTATAAATCAACTATTCAACTCCTTGATGAAATCATCCAACTCAATGGTACCCAATACCAAAGTAGTGCATGAGACCTCCAAAGGCCCCATAAATCCTTTCCATGTACTACAACAATGGTGTGGATACAAAATATGCATTCTCAACTAGATTAGCTCCCATGTCAAACTCCAAATCAGAATCAATCTCTCATTGGCACATGAGATATTGGCTAATATCTAGTGCCACTCTACATGAACCGATGGCATACAATACCAAAATCTTGTCTCAAATCCTTGGAGAACTTTGTGGTGAAAATGTACTCCAAACCACAACCCTAACCTCCAAGAACTACCACGAAGTGGTACCAACAACTAGACACTACCTACTAATGTTTCCTAAGTACCTGTAACCATGAAAATTATACTAGTGGAAAGGGAAACCTATAACATACCATCACATCACACACTCTTACAATTTGTAAGTCATAACTTCTTGCCTCATTGGAGAGAAACATAAATATTCTAATTGGTCATCATTCCAACCTTACTACCAAGAGCACAAACAAAGCACCAATGCTTTGAATATACGGGCACCTCATACAAACATGAAAAAATAAGAAGTAGAGAATGGAAGGGTTCCAATCACAAGAAGTACAAATTGGACTGACTTTATTACTATTTTGCATTTGATGTAATATGATCATCTATCTATTCCTACACTACCAAGATCACCAAGGAGTGGATCAATAGTCCTCTCCTAGCCAAAGCTATATACGTTTAAATATGAGTCCACCAATCTCTAAGACAACAAGTGAGGTTGTCTCAATTGACTAAGGCACCAATCTAGGAACCTAAGATTTAGGTTTCAAACCCTATTTCTCATCCTAGTAAGAAGTGGGCTGATTTTGCCAAAAAGACTCTCAAAAAATCCTCTAAATTGGCCAGTCTCACACTAGCTAGCTTTTTGGCCTGTTTAGGCCTTCTCTAGCCCACAATCCTATGCCTCAAAGCTTTTAAGTACCCAAATGAGGCTTTTCTTCTTGCCTTTGAACCCTCAACCGTATGCCTCAAAGCTTCTACATGTCCAAAGCTTCTAAATACCAAATGAGGTTTTTCTTCTTGCCTTTGAATCCTCTCCAAATATGGCTAACCTTTGCCAAATCTGAAATATTCTCTAAATGCCCAAATGAGTCTTTTCTTCTTGCCTTTGAACGCTCTTGAAATATGGCTGACCTTTGCCAAATTTGAAATATTTGCTAAATACCCAAATGAGGCTTTTATTCTTGCCTTTGAACTCTCTTGAAATATGGCTGACCTTTGCCAAATTTGAAATATTTGCTAAATACCCAAATGAGGCTTTTATTCTTGCCTTTGAACTCTCTCCAAATATGGATGAATTTCTGAGTCTTCTAAATACACTAATGAGGCTTTTCATCTTACCTTTGAACCCTCACCAAATATGGATGACCTTTGCTAAATGCCCAAATGAGGCTTTTCTTCTTGCTTTTGAACTCTCTCTAAATATGGTTGACCTTTGCCAAATCTTTGCCTCAAAGCTTCTAAATACCCAAATAAGGCTTTTCTTCTTGACTTTGCTCCTCAAATATGGCTGACCTTTGCAAAATCTGAAATCTTTGCTAAATGCACAAATAAGGCTTTTCTTCTTGCCTTTGAGCTCTCTCCAAATATGATTGAATGCCCAAAGCTTCTAAATACCCAAATGAGGCTTTTCTTCTTACCTTTGAACCCTCTCAAAATATGGTTGACCTTTTCCAAATCTAAAATCTTTGCTAAATACCCAAATGAGGCTTTTCTTCTTGCTTGTGAACTCTCTCCAAATATGGCTGACCTTTATTAGGATTTATTCTTATGTCTTGGTTAGTTTCTTACTCACGAGTTCATGGTTGGAATGGACTTAAAGAGTGTTGGAGCTCTTGCCTTGTATGACTAAGATGGCGGTGAGCCTAGGGGATCAATAAAGGGTTCCTGAAGCATTCCCATGGATGTAGCCTCACATAGAGGAGAGCCACATAAAATGTGTGAATTTTGCTGGTGAAATACATGATGAGTGTATGTCATTGACTTTGGTCTATAATAAAACAAATGGTATCATAACAATTGACAAAGATCATTTGGCAATGAGTTTTGGTCGATAAAAGACTCAACTTTGAATGGTTACCGTCTTTCCTCCTTTGTCCTAAGTTTCTATTGCTCAAAAAGCTTATGTGATTGTAGTAGTGTGTGCACTCTAGGACCAAAACCATTTCCATTGTTCATGTCCATGGTAAGCACAATGGTTTTAGTGACCATGGGCTTGTGCAAGGTTTGGCAGCAAGACAGCTGAGAGAATGGTCAGACAGGTGATTTGTTTGTGATGGGGTCAAGGCGGAGGAGAAGGTCAAAATTTGTGGTGGAACAAAAGCAGCAAAGGAGTGGAATAGTGAAGAAAGGGTACTAGCTTAAGGGGCAGCCGGGCTCCATTGTTGATGAATGTTTGAGCTGATGATTCTGATCCAAATTTTAAGGGGTTCAATGCTGTTTTGGCTGAGATGGAATGGCTGTACAGGTTTTTCTATAGGAGTTGAACCTGTAGTAGTGCTGGTGGAATTCAATCAGGATTAAAGTGAGACTAATGTCTGAGAACTTCTCAGTCTAATTTGAATACTCCAGAATCATTCATGCTCCTGCATTGTCAGCTATTAGTTGTTGTTGATGAGTTCAAGCACATTGGCAAAAGCCTTTGAGAGGAAAGATGAGATGAAGTCTTCTTTTTCTTCCCAATTAAACTTTTGCTGATATTTTTTTTGTGGACTTGTCCCTTGCATCTAAGTAGCACATCAAGAGTTTGATTTTTGCCATAGTTGCATCAAATTTGCTGGAGGAAGTTGTCATCTGCTTCTATGGCCAAAGAAATAAATCTGTCTTTTTGACCTAACATCATTGTCCAGTTGGGACCTCCAACCTTTATTGTAGCATCACATGAAGCAAGAACAATGATATCTATGCATGACACAACAGCTAAGCACTTCAATTCAAGAGTTGACTTGATCTCTTCAATTTCATCAAATCCTCTGATCAAAATTTTAATATTACCATCTCTCTTTGACCTATTATTACCTTCAAGGAGACTTGAAGCATCATAGCCCTTGATCCAATACTCATGAATTTTCATTTGATTGAACACACCAGCCATATTCCTATCTTTGCCAAGAATTTCCTGAACTTTCTCCTCACAATTTTGCTAACTAAAGGGAAAGAACTACTATAGTAGTCCTCAATCAGCATGTTAAAATATGCTCCAAGGAGTACCAAAGCAAGAAGAAGTAAATCCCACTTGGAGTTTGTTCACTACATTTTGACCACAGTTATGATATTGGCTCCTCTTTGTTACTTCTCTTGAGACTCTATGTTTCACTGCTTAATTCATTTGGATATCTTAGCACATATATAATATATATAAGCCTTGCTACAAGATCTTGGAATGGCAAGTCTGATAGCATTGTTTAAAGAGTGAGGTTCAAATACATGGAGAGAAAGAGAGAAATTTTGGCTTCCAATGCTTAATATAACTCATGGGAAGAGAGTGGTACGCACTTAGGAGTATTCCTATAAATTCTAGTTGAAGCTTTAGTTTAAAAGTTGTGGTTCCTAGGAGGACTCTACATAATAGTTACAGATATGACATAAAAATTTGCTTCATGATATATTATAGATAACTACAAAAGGTAACTCTGCATGTAGTAGTATGATCAGCTTTTGGACTCTACTTGATGATTTAAGGTTAGGAACATCAGCAGATGTGGATCAATGAATGACCATTGTATCTATAGACCCAATTCTTTATGATAGTAGCAGGTTTGATTGACTACCGCCATGGTATCTAGAGTCAAAAACTAAACTATGGAGGTCAATGAGTGAAAGATAATGTGAGTTTTTTGGTGTGAATCCAAGGTTGTGCCCCCCCACTCCAGTTCATAAATTTGCCCCCCCACTCCAATTCCGTTCATAAATTTTGACTTGCGGCTCAGATGAATGAGCCCCAAGTCAGGTGGGTTGGAAAGCTTATCTTCAAGGCTACACATTGATGCAACTAGTTAGTGATTTCAAGTACTTGAAGAAGCTGCTGTAAAACAATTTCCATCTTATGACCCACTCTCCTAAGTATTGGAGTTTTAAGGTGGAAGGTTCAAGGACTCAAGAGGAATCTCTAAGTGCAGCAATAGCCTCAATAGTACTTGTGGAGTAGAAGAAATTCAAGATGAAGCTTGGTATATATATATATACCATGCACAACACCTCCCAAGGACTTGATGTAATAGCTAGTTAATACATCTTCCACTTCTATATCAATTACAAAGGATATTTAGGAGCCAAACATTGGACCCAAGCTTACAAGAGGAGAAGCCAAAGAGTTTGGAGGTATCTAAGGAGCTACACAAGTTGTTTTGCTTTTAGTATGAAAGATTTGTGTACTCTAAAAGGACCGAGTATTTGGAATGAGGTGACTAGAGATGCATCCATTTTTTGGCATCCTTGTATATATAATGAGATGGATGGAGCTTTGATTTAGAGCTAGGATAGAGACCTTTTTGAGGCTAGTTTAGTGGATATTTCACATGGAGAATATGCTCTAGCTACAATGATGCTAGTTAAGAAGGATATGCATGATAACTACACAAATAGGCAGATGTGTGGAGATTACTATCCTATCAACTAGCAAACTAGGATTAATTGATATGTTACACTACACCAAATGGATCTTTGATGAGATTGGGCATAAAAAGATCTCTACTACTTTGGATTTTTGAGTAGGATATTATCAATTGCTAACCAAAGAGGAGGACAAGTCCAAGACAACATTTTGGGCTATTGATCCTCACAACAAGGATTGTATTGTATCATTGAAGGTTCTTACTATTTGGGATAAAGAACACTCTTGCCAAGTGCTAAAGGGTCATGGACAGGATCCTACTGGAATTGGATTTTTCTTGGTGTTATATTGATGATATTTTGGTCTAGAGCACTATGGTGGAAGAGCATGAGAGACATTTGTTAGAAATGTTTGACAAATTAGGATCTCATGGATTCAAATTACATCTTGGGATGTGTAGATTCTTCTATAAGCAAGTTGAGGATCACATTATCTATGTTGGTGGACTTGGTGTTCAAAAATCCAAGACGGAGTCTATTGCATGTATTCCTCAACTTATGGATGTAAGCAAAGTGTGAGCATTCCTTAGGTTGGAAAGACTTCTATTTCCAATATGTTAGAGGATTTAATGCCATTGCTAAGGCCTTGACAAAGTTGACCAAGCTTACCCAAGAGTGGTGTTGGAGAGATGAGCAAGAGAGATCTTTTATAGAGCTCAAGGAGAGGTTGACATCTGGCCCTATTCTTAGGGGAATGATCAAAGGATGACCATTCCAGTTTCATATTGATTGGAGTATGTTGGGGCTTAGAGTAGTACTCACCCAACAAGGTGATGAAGGGAAAAAGTTTGTGGTGGCCTATGCTAGTTGCTCCAACAATTCAACAAAGGTGAAGTACAATTCATATAAGAGAGAGTGCTTGATAGTAACATATTTTTTATAGTACTTATTTTTTAACTCCATTCATCTTGATCATCAACCACTTCAATGGTTGATGTAAGTTGACAAGCTTTTAGCAAAGCTTGTATAATGGGTTCAAATTTTATGAGCGTATGATTTCATGGTTATTCACAAACCTAGAATGGTGAATTATGATGCAAATGGATTGAGTACAAACCTATATACCAACCAAAAGATCACATTAGATCATATTGGCATGGTGAGACAAATGAGGAGATGGTGCTGGGTTGGTGTGAACCTACCTTTCTATGTATATTTTATGAGGCTTTGATGGTATTTCTCTATCAATACAAATAGGAGGAGTTGTTAAGGTCATAGATCCAAAGGGTGGAGATATTGTTACATGTGAATGAGACATTCATGATGATGTCTCATTGATAGATTATCTTTGCACTAGTGTTGTGGGTGGCAAACTTGGTGCTAAGGAGAGACACCTTGTCCTTCAATGAGCTAGGTGGTTTAGATTGGAGGGAAGATATCTTCTTTGTGTATGAGAGGATGGTAGAGGGCACGTAGTACACCTTCCATGTCAAAGACCACAATTGGTATGGCATGCTCATGACGAGCTCGAGCATTTTGGAGTAAAGTGGACATATAGCTACCATAGAATCATTATTGGTGGTATGGTATGCAGATCAAAGTACAATAGTTTGTTGCCAAATGTGTGGTTTGTGACCAAGTTAGAGTATCATTTAATGCCTTATGCCACAATTATACCCACTACCTATCATAGGTTTAGGTTACTATTAGAGTATGGACTTTGTTGGACCTTTACCATTGATTGTAAGACATCATCAATATGTTTTGGTTATGGTGGAGCACTTCTCTTAGTGGATTGAGTTGGTGGCACTTCTTGACAAGTCCAATGAATGGACAACTTACTCACTTTTGGATTGGGTTCTTAGTTAATTTGGTGCACCAATTGAGGTCTTGACTGATCAAAGTATAGAGTTAATGCAAGAGTTTCAAGTCTTGTGAAATAAGGCTTTGATTGATCACCATACTACCTCTCAAGATCACCAAGGTAGATGGCTTAGTAGAGAGAGTGGTTCAAATGGTGAAGAGAAGATTGCATAAGTACAATTTGCAAAGACGCCACTTGGAAGATTAGGATCTTCAATTACCCTAGTTGGCCATGGGATATCAATTCAACTAGCAAGCTTCAGTAGCATCCTTCGCTCCTTACTTTCTACTTTATGAATGAGATCCAAATTTACCTACAACCATTTATTGTGATGCTATTATAGTTTTGGACTTGGATCCATATATGGGTGAGCTCATGTTCTCAACAAGCAGAGAACTTTCATAGAGTGATACAAATGGCCTTTAAGAACTAAGTAACTGCTCAACATAAGGGTACCTTATGCTATATTATTATTTTGGGAGGAGGTTATAGACCCTTGATCCATTGACTTCATCCAAGTGATTATATATATCTATACTAGACTACATGATAAACATTTGATGTGACTACAAACCACACTATCTTGAGAGTGCACAAGGTTTTGCCTTTTGGAATCCTTATGTTGGAAGGATATGATGATGTTATTTGGGAGGATCATGTGCATAATTGTGAGACATCCTACCTCCCAAACATTGATGGCACTATGGACCTAAGCTTGGCTTGCGGTGTATGTTATGTGATTCTTTTGGTGGAGTTGCTACTATGTTGGTGTGTGATAGTTGTTTGAGAGTATGGCATATGGCATGTTTAACTCCTTCCTCATGATGGTTCTTCAAGGACAATGGTTATGTTCTTGATGCACTTGACCTATAGCTAGTTCACTCTTTATGTGATATAAATTGTAGACAAGCAACTAATTATGGGGATAGATAGCACCGGACCTCCTAATCTTTGCAAACCATGGGGCATATCACATACTTGGAGTAGATGGCTATTTGGAGTTAGAGTGACTTAATCTCCAACTAGGGGGTGATTGTGGTACTTTGGAATTAATGTATGAATTTTTTTGTATAAGTTGTGCTTCTTTGGTATATAATGTTGATAGTGATGTATGTTGTGTAGCAAAAAAAAAATTAAAAAAAATTACATATATATACTCACAAAAACTATCATGGTATTTACAACACTAAAGCTAATTTGCTCAAACACTAATGTTAGTCTTGCCAATCAGAGTTATATATGTAGTTGCTCAAAGACTACTTAATGGTAGCCAGATTTTGTGTTAGGGCTTTTAATCATACAATTGGAGCTACTATCAATTACACCATTTGCACTATTAGGGTTGGAGTGTTAGGTAGAGTCCAAAGTGGTATGCCTCAAAGTGCAATTCCAAAGAGCTCACTTCTCTTATGTTGAGCCTTTGAGTTCTTGGCCATGGTTGACATAGGCCAACACACTTCACTTGGAGTCTCTTAGCTAGAGTGGATGTGGTTTGATAGTAATCAATGCACGTTGTTGACAATATTGAGTTGCGTGATTGAGTTTTGATCCTAGTTGAGTATGTGAACTGAATTGAACTGAAGTGAACTAAACTGATTATTATGGCACTTTTGAATTCATGTATGACTTTTGTATGAGTTATGCTTTTATAGTGTATTGTTTACTATGATGTATATTATGTAGCAATGTATATACACACGTCATTATCAAAAGTGTGAATAATATGAAGAGGATCATTCAATGAGCCATAAACTCTTGAAAGTTAAACCATAAAACATCAATGTAATGAAATATATATCTCCCATAAGTTTTTGAAGTTTCTTATGTAAAGAGTTTGAGGTACTTTACTCTTATTGATAACATACAAGCAGTTCTTAAAAAATAAAAAGTCACTTAGTTTACCTTTACTACTCCTCTTTGAGTATATTTCTCTTTTATTATCACTCTCTAAGGACATGAATTTTAATATTTAGACATACTCTTGAAAATAAGACAAGGAACTATCTAAGATAATAAAAATATATTCAAAAGCACAATTAGTGAATTCAATTGCTTGTTACACAACTAATTCAATCTAATTTAACAACTTATATCGCCTATAGTCTGTATATTCTATATAGGCCTTGATGCACATCAAAAAGAGTAATCCTAAATATTGATCTTCTTCCTTGCATCACTAAGTTAGACAAGACAAGAAGACGATACGAGATACTAACACATCTATATGAACAAATCTATCAAGTAATCTACCTCATCCTTATACATGGCTATTTTAATAAAGGATATGTTCCTAACCCATAAGAGCCTCAGGCTTTACTCTCTGTCAAGAATACTTTATCTTTGATAAGCATCTGCTAAGGATCTTCTAAGAGTAGTCAATTAAAGTCTACTCTTATCACAATCAGTTGAATAATTTTCAATGTTACTTGAAAGATGGTCAACTCAGGTTGCTCTCCTCATAGGTTATATTAATAATGTCCAAAGTCGACTCCATTAAAATGTCCAATCAAATCATATATACATTGATCGGTACCGATATCACTCACTTAATAAAACTAAAATCGGTATTATACCACTTATGAAATTATGTACCCACTTTGATGTAAGTCAAGTATTATATATACTAAAAATGATAAATTCCAGGATAAGAATACAAGATGCCTCCTGAATTATTATTTCTGTAACATTTTGAAACGAATTATATATACCAATCCATATCCGTCAAACTTTTGGACTAAAAAACTCCCATGGAAATTTTTGGTTCGTCTGGTATTACATGAAACCACTAGGTATTTATTTGGGGAAGTGGTTTCGAATCTCCAGGAAAGGCTCGAAGAAAGTGAGCTCTGGGGTGCCGGAATTGCCCTGATGAGGAGGTGATGACAGTTCTCTCATGACGACCGAGACATTCAATCCAATCCACTCCGACTGGGGCCATCGGAGCGATTTTCGGCAACAGTAGTCAACAGTCTCGTTGTTAGGCTAAAGCGACATCATCATCGCATAATCACTGCTCGAAGAAAATGTCGAATTAAACTATACAAGCATTCACTGGTGCATTGCGGAGAACAGACTTAAGCAGAGCAGTGGACTTCCGAAGTTCTAGCAACCACATTAACTTACTCACAGGGGAGAAAGCACAGTGTCGCTGTTGGAGGATCCAGTCTAGGGATCTTTAGTCCCGATCTTATATTATATGCGTGGAATTTTCTCGAGAAAATGTTCGGTCAGCTCGCCAGCCATCGAGACACTGGCGCGGAAGAAGCTCAGCTGCCGCCTTGTGGTGGCGTAGTTAAGGATGAAGAGCTGTCATTATGGGACAATGGAGCTCATTCTTTGTTGGAGTTGTGTGAGGGTAGGATGAAATCGACTTTGGATGTGTATTGGATAATACCCGTATCGGATAAGCGGATTAGGGTTGAAAGTTGAATATTGGAATTAAAGCTTGCTAAGGAGCTGATGCTGCCGGTGAAAGCAAACCCTAATGCATCGATAGTGGAGCACGGCAAATGTATTTGTGCACGGTGGTTTTAAAGGTCCGTCGTATCTGCTCCACCTCTTTATCTGTACTCTGTGTGGCTTGTGTTTATGAGGTCATGGTTCTAAAAATGAATGTAAGGTGTGTTAACCAACATCTTTCTGAACAATTTCGGAGAGTTATTTCGTCCAATTTCGTTACTCTTTTGACTGGATCATGCAGCAGAGATTTTCCATTTCCTGCTGTGAGTGAAAGTCAAAATGTACCGGGACTGTTCAAGCTACACAACCAACTAAGTCAATCAAGACTTCAAGTAGCAGGTGCAGGGTGTACTTCATGCTCCTTACTTGTCTCATCACACAAAGGTGCTGTGGAGACGGGTGCTCACCTCAATCTTCAGGGCCAAGAGGTTAGTACTACTGCTAGGCGCAGAAATTTATCTTCTCAAATCGGGCTTGGAGAGCTGGGAGCTCGTCAGAAGTATTCTACGTCTGTGGATCAGGGCGTAATGAAGAAAGGATCGGCAGTGTGGAAGGAGAAGAAGAGGGTCAGGAGCGTGTCAAGTGCGGCAGAGGTGTGCAGGGGAGATGCTGAGACGACAGCAAAGGCAGGTGGGGAGGAGGTGACTACTATCTCCTCTGAGATATCGGGAGGGGCCGTAGCAGTCTCTGGTTCTGCCGGAAAACTGGTCAATGAAGACAGTTCTTCCGAAACAGTCCATGTTGACACTATGCTGCTGCGATTCCTCGTTGGAAAAGGAGGAAGTACGAAGGAGAAGGTAGAAAAGGACTGTGGGGTGAAGCTTCGGGTCCCTTCCACTCATGAGGCAAAATCTTCAAAATCTGGATGTTCTGTCGTTGTTACAGGCACGGAAAGTGGAATAGAAGCTGCAAAGAAGCAAATCAAACTTATCCTCGATGAGGCGGTGCAAAGCAAATTGCAGTATACCCACTTCATATCTCTGCCCCTGACTACACATCCGGATCTATTGGAGCAAGTTGAGAAGTTCCAAAAGGCGATTTTGGCTCGGAATCAACCATCCCCTTCAAATGGAGAATCAAGCATATCTGAGGAAGAAAAAACTAAGGTGATCAATATGGAGAAAGGCATCGTTGGGGAGACCACGACTTCACAAACAAAGATCATGGATATGGAAAAAGGTGTTGTTGAGGACACTAGGAGCTACATTCCACACAGATCAGGCATCGACAAATCGATTTTTGTAAAGCCACGCACTTTTCATTTGACAATTTTAATGCTAAAGCTGTGGAATGAAGAACGAGTTCAAGCTGCTGCCGATGTGCTTGAGAAAACTATAGGCTCTGTTGGGAAAGCATTAGACGGGAAAGCTGTGGTTCTAGACTTTAAGGGTGTCGAAATCATGAAAGGCAAGCCCGATAAAGCTCACGTTCTTTTCGCCCGTGTCGAAGATTCGTCAGAGAAGACACGGTTACTCATGGCATGCCAGTTGTTGATTGATGCGTATGTCGAGTCTGGTCTTGTGATGGAGAAGGACATTGACCAAACTTTGAAGCTTCACGCTACTTTGATGAACACCACCTACCGGACAGTGAAGAAAAACAACAGGTTTGGGAAACGCATACCGTTTGATGCAACTGAGATTTTGGAACAGTATGGAGAGTGGAGATGGGGAGAGTTTGCTATCCTTGAAGCTCATCTATCACAACGATTCGTTTATGGTGAAAACGGCTACTATCATTGTGTGAAGGGAGTTCCCCTTCCCTCTCCCCTTCCCAATAATCGACAGGCCTTCCGTACAGGTAGCCAGAATCCCAAAGTTAAGGCAGGACGGGGTTCGGCTTAACTTTTTTCAGCAGAAAGTAGGAATAAGTGTATTGGCACCTTCAAATCATGTAGCATGTAGCATTACCATACTCTCAAGTACGAACTGCTCTTGGCGCTAGGGGGCCCTCATGAAGTTGCATCTCTGTATAGCTTTGTGTAAAAAAGTCAGCTTCTCCCTCAGACACAGATTAAGAAGTAAAGTTGTGATGAAAGTGAATCGCTTCTTTTGACATGTGATCACTACAGTCTCGCAACGCGCTCGAAGTGTGTCATCGTGATAATGTTTGTTGCTTTCCCACATCCCGTGCAGTGTTCGTATGTTACTATCTTTCGGATCAAGAGCAATTGTCTACAGCCAGTTACACATGCTTGCATTAGGTAGTTCCTCGAGGGTCAATTTAAGGGTTAGAACGGTTGTTATGCCTCATGGGACCGTCGGCTCAATACACCAAGAGAGAGGCCGTCTAATACGTTTCACGTTTTCCATTTCGTCTGGACTTTCTATTATGATTATCTTGTATTAACAGGAACAAAGGCTGGGACCGTACTGGTAGGTTTTTAAGATGCAATTATTTTTTCCTTCGGGAGTCTATAAATTATTCACAGGTTACCTGAGTGGTGGACAGCAACATGGCAGCGGCAAGTTCATCGCATGCTTCCTTACGTCAAGTACATGCATTTTGGCAGCCAGATCTGTGGAGTTCGGCAAATAAACATCACCTGTCGAGTTATTACATTCTGTAAAACTCCGGATATCTTTGCGGGTAATCCTCGGTTGCAAGTTAGGTCCAACTTCTTGCTCAGCTTCCAGGGCATTCATGTTAGCCAGTCCTAGAACATCAGTGTCGAGCTCCTTCACAGCACGTGGATGTTCAATGCTAGGCTCCTGCAGTGGAGCAATACCAGTGTTTCAAACTCTAGGGACGACTCCAAATGATGCTTCGATTCCATGAATAACTCAGGTTCTTGGAATCACCGGCCCAATCGTTGTCCTGGGATGCACAATGCTCCTTTTCCGCTTTAACTCAGTAGGTTTCCTTGAGGTGGTCTTGTTATTGCTCAAAGATCCTGTAGTACATATTATTGATTGCAAGGTGCTGACAGCCGACTTCTTCAAAAGCTTGTGTGCTAAAACCTGAAGGTCCTCTTGCTAAAATCAGGATTGAATACTCAAAGTTGCGTGGCCGAAGTCTCCCCGAAAATGGAGTAAACTTTGAAGTCGTATGAGTTCCAGAGCGCCTACACCCTTGAACTGCGGGAACAGCCAAGATGAGTTCCCAGTGCCAGGGCCTTCTCCGATGTGGAAACATACTTTGAGCGAACTACGGCAATTAAGCTCCAGTTTCTTCATTACTTGCTGCAAGAGCAAAGTGAAGGCAGGAACATTTGATAGAAGATTGGTTGTGATAGCTGTGCTGCAGTCCCTTTGAAATAAAGAGCTGTGGAGATCATAAAAGACGAACATATGTACGGAGAAACAAATTTAGGCTGCACGATTCTGAGTCCTAAGAACAGTCGCCCATCCAAGTTGCCAGGAGGACAAGGTTTTACATCATGGGAGGCCTGAAAATGTTTTTTTGGTTGTGGTCGTCCCTACTGCTCTAATGATGGACCACTCCTCATGCCAGTTTCCTTGAGGCACAGTGGCAGCGGCTTGGTGAATGCTAGTATAGAAAGGACGCAGTTCATGGAGTAGGCTGAGCAAACACATGAAAGTCGACTCGTTTAGCAGCTGTCAAACTCGTAAAAAGGCAAGCCCCCTGGTTCAACTCATAGCACGTCGATTCCCTGCGGATGCTTGAATTCCATCTCGTAAGTATGTACCGTTATTTATCCTTATCTTCCTCAAGATTGGATCTTCCAGAGTACAACAACTCAACATACAATGAGGACATTCGTGCCCAGTTTCTGTGCTAGTACATCAGTTAACCAATTTGCTTGTTGCATCTTATGTTCTGGCATCGAATGAATGGCCCCATGACTTTCCTACTAAACAAGTGGGTGAGGGGTAGAAGATGGTCTAGGTCTATCAGTTGCCCCGTTTCTCCATCTGCGTGTTGATTTGTAGGTCCCGTCCAGATTTTAAGGACTTGAATAAAGACTATGATCAGCCACCTGCAAAAGATCGTACTGTACACAAAGAGGCCCGTTGTGTTTGCCGAGCAGTGGTCTGTTTTAAAAGTGTTAAAGCTAGTCGACTTAGTACGGGAAGGTGGTGGCAATTACGGCCGGGTAACTACGGGACCATGGAGCATGAGAACGAGATAACTGATTTGAGTCGGAGTGCACCGTGCTATTATGCCTCAAGAAAAATTGAAAGTTGCGTCCAGATAGGAGAAAGGTCCGGAAGTTGGAAGAAATCGGTAGTCACCGCGGTCTCGCTCCAAGCAGCTTGAAGTACTATGACTGCATGACGCAATGCGCACATAAACTACAGAATGAAAACAAACGTTTTATGCTTCGAGTACTATCTTGCACTTCAGCTGTCCTGTTAATGATTCAAGTTGAGCTTCTGTTGGAGTCTCTTGCAGTGAGGTAATGATGCAAACCAATTGATGGTTCTACTGTGCTTAAATTCACCTGAAGTGATGCTCCAATGCACTTGCCGCGCTTAGAGACCGCAAATCGTGCTTGATTATTCCCTTCACCCACGACAATGCATAATGCATGTAAACACTGTAGACAAACATTACTCACTGAAGGATCCATTGTACGTAGGTCTGCTTTCGATAAGACAGATGTTATTTCTCCATTCTTTTTGATGATAGGGATGATCCGTCACTAACCAAGGCTGGAACTAAGAACTGAAACGTCTAGACTGCTGTCCACATACCTGCCATGTCCGCAAATGGCCTTGCTAGTCCTTCAATCATGTGCATACCTCACAGACAGAATATCGTCACAAAAATTTAAAACTCTCGAACTGACACTTAGAGAATGATAGAGGTGATATATTTTATGGATAAAAACCAAGAATCATCCCCGATGTGATTTCTAGTTAGAAGGTGTCTCATGGGGAGTCGTCACACGTACAGCTGAGCTACATTCATTTGTACAAAATGCTACAAATCTCAAGATCAAAAGTCAGACTTTAGATGTAGTTCGAAAGGCATCCAAGTTTCATAAGTTGTCAGGCATCAGACTGGACATTGCCTTCAGATCACCGGGAGAATCCTTGTTATCATTGACAATCTCAAAGGTAACGTTGGGGGGACATTCTTCGTTGATGCAAGCCACACATACTTTTGCCACATCCTGGCGTGTTATTCTCCCCGTTCCGGTATCACCTGTAAAAGGAAATATTAGAACGAACCTGACGTGCATCATAGGTTAACGGTAGTTTCCTCATAAGTTTCGTGCCTCAGCTTTAGGAGCCATCAGAGTTTGTTGGAAATATGTTCAGGAATTTCAAAGCAGTTACTTCATGAAGTCTGGCATTGCTTTGGGTAGTTTCAGCCGCCTAAGACTTCTAGGTGATGACATACTACTAGTCTGACAGACAGAAAACACGAGGATGTAATTAAGTAATTTACCTTGCTCAAAGATGATACCATGTTGGCCACCTTCATTGTCGTTCAGACCACCAGGTCGTATGATGTAGTATGCCAGGTTATCATGTTCCTTATATGCCTCTCTTACTTTTTGTTCTGCCTGCGCATCCACAAATCTCAAACAGAAAATAGGATTACAAAATGTCTCCGCTTAATTTCCAAAATCAGCACGATAAAATAGGAAACTACAAAAAAACCAGAAGATTGTGTAATTGTGCTCATTTCACTTTACCAACGTGCCAACTACATCTTTTGTTATGCCAGCATATACTGTTTTGGAAGGGAGATATTTCTGAGAAGGGTTTTGATTCAGAAACCACTCTTCCGAAGTATCTGTAGAACTCCCTGAAGATGAAAGCAATGAACGAGAAATGAGTTTGTTATCAATACCAATCGTTTCCAGTATAGGATCCGTCCAAAGAGTGTGTTCAGTAGGAGACCGACGAATGACCATGGCCTTGTTACGTTCATCGAAGTAACGCAGACGAATTTTGGGACCTGATGGCACATGAAATCAAGTCCATTAGCCACATGAAGTTAGCACCCAGAAAGATATAAAAGTGTAGGTGGATTCGCATCCCTTTACTCACTATGCAGAGAGCTGTTGCAAAAACTGGCCAATAGGCTACACTGGGAGGGAGATATTTCCCCTTGAAACCGTCATTCATCAATATAGGGTAGTCAGCTTTAGCCTCGTTGCCAGTGAAGAAGGTGGACATTCCAACAACTCCTATAGTGCCGACCCATACGCTGACAGGAATACATCTGTCCTCAAAAGCTTCAAATGGATTTCATGAACCAAAATGGACCCATCTTTCATAAAATCAGCGTGTTGCTTGCCCAGTCCCTAGAATGCTCCCTGCCTGCAAATGGAAGTAATTCCTTGGGGACGTATTCAGACTGAAGTTTAGCGATTGAACTCACTCGTGCATTGACAGCTGCTTCAACGAGATATTGTACACCCATATAATCCACGTACTTGGGGGTGTATTGGTTCCACCCTGGCAATCTCCAACCCGCCTGGGCCCCAACGGAGCAGATTACAGCATCCATGCCGTTGCAAGCTGCCACCAGTGACTCCTTCTTGGTAATGTCTCCATTGACAAATTTAACTCTTGAAGAATCGGAACCTGTCCATATAGGCCCACTGTCATTAAAACACCTCTAAACTTTCCAGTAGTCTGGTCGCATTGTTTCAATAACTCATCTTACTACTCCTATCAAGTTCAGTTAGCTGCACAGATGTTAACGAGCTGGATAGAAAGAACGTTTATAGTTTTCTCGGCCAAAATCTGGACATCATGATACGATATTTATTCCCACTCACATATTGACCACATTTCTTCACCCATCTTTCTTCTGTATGCACGAGCCTATCTTAGCTCATCCATATCTTAAAAGATATGGATGAGCCAAGGTCTTTTCGTTATAATCCCCCGAATCAATAACTCGATAGCTATCTCAATAGATATAGATTCGGAGGAGTTGACCCAGAATATCCACAGAGCAATGCATCCAAGATTGTTCTTTGGCAATATACACTCCAATTTCTTTGATTCTTAATCAGATAGTGACTGTAGGATCAATAAACTATCTACAGAGTAAGAATTTACCTAGGGCTTTGCTCGTTCTCTCTTGACTTCGTACAAGGGCAAACACATCGTATTTGTTCCCCTTTTCTAGAAGAGTCCTTGTTACCTGCAAGAATCTCGTTGACATACATATCGTCTTGTCACATCAGCTTGAGGAATTTAGGTAGTCTCAGTTCAGCAATCACTCAGGTATGATTTAGTCCAATATCTCCTGATACATTCGCAGATTCCTTGGATTTCTAACACATTGCTCTGATTGAACAGCTTCGGGACTTTTGTGCACTCAACAGGCGATTTCTACATCCTTAACGCTCAAGATCCGGAATTAGGTGCTCACCCACATCAAGACAGAGTGAAAGCTCTGTCTATCTCACTTGGATACAATCTATCTTACCTGAAGACCGACTCCACTGCTGGCCCCGATGACAAGAACCTTCGACGTCATTTCCCGACTCTGCTGTCTCACTCTCAACGGAAGTGCGCCGACAAATGTCCTGCAAAATTTCTCCACTCCAGTACGGTGGCGCAAATGAGCACCTGTCCCAACACCCACAAAATTGAAACTCAGATCGTAGTGCCAGCGACTACAGGTCTGCGATGACAGCAATAGCACAGCACAGTACCGTCTGTTCCCCCTTTAAACTACTCCACTGGCGACGAACACATGTGAGAACAAGAATGTCTTAATCGAAGGTACTTTTTAGGCGTTTAGGTGGGTGGGAATGCTCACTTCTCTATGCAAGGAACTACCTCGAAGATTTGAGGATAAAGACTGAGCGAATGAAAATGAAATTAGGAGTAAACCTTTAGTATCTGAGGATGCACGAGATAGACAGTCGTCGTCCAGCTGTTACTGAAAAGAGTTTGGTGGGGTGAAATTGACCACCTACACTTCGTCATCACACTTCTAATTATTCTGTCTGTTTCACACCTGCCCCTTTGGTCCAGGAAAAAAAAAATATTCACTGAGCAGCTTGCCATAGCCAGACTGACAGCAGCAATTATGAGCATGGAAGCTATACCGTGCAACACACTTGAAACAGAGGTGGAGAAGATCGAGCAAGAAACTAAACTTGAATTGTAATTTTCAATGATGGCGACCCGAAAATCAGGAATAAAAAGAAATCATCATGGAGACTGCTTTATCTACAGAAACATCCGTACCTTCTATTTCGCCTCCAAACTCAACGAAATATCAAGAAGACGGGAATTTGAGGAAGTTAGACAGGACAATGACAGGCGGAGGCCTTAATTAAGCTCTCTTAAGACGCGATTGCTGCACTGAGTCTACTGGGAGATTGGAAGCTCTCTGTCAAACGACTAAAACAATGAGTGGCAGCGATCTTCAGACGGAGCGTAGAAAGCCAATCAAACCATGGATGAAAGCCCCAAGTGCAACAAACTGCTGAATACTAATTGTCTTCGTCCTGATCACTTTCCTAATGATGGTAAACGAGACAATGTCAATTCTCGCACAGTTGAGGTCCAATGGATCCGCAAAATGCCTTTCACAGATCTCCAACCAGCACTGACGCTTCTATTCACTCACTCACGCAATTAAAGATTTATTTCAAGAGCAAACCCTTGGGACTACTCTACCCTGTCGTAATCCTGCAACTTGGTTCTGAGGGCTGGATGGATCAATTGGGAAGCTTACTTGGCGGATGAAGAATGGACATGGAGCCCACCAAGGGTGGCTTTTCCCATTCAAATACATTCGCAGCAATAAGAATAGTGCCGCGTGGTTTAACCCGGAAAAGCCCGACGCGCCTCCAAACGCTGAAAAGTTTCAAAGTTAGTTGATTGAATGTGCTGATTAGTTAGATTAGATTAGCGAGTACTACTGCAACGTCGTCTAGGTTGAGTAGTGTCTCCCGCTGAATGAGCATGGCATCGCGAGAGTGGCTACATTCTCGTTGTCAGAGATCGTGGATAGATAGATTACATCCTTAGGGGTCCCCCCATGCAGGTCGATGGAGATTGCCGATCTGTGGCTCCAAGGTCAAGGCACCGCTCTGTGCGTCTGTAGTGTTGGTGTGAAGTATTCAGAGCCTTGGTGCTCAAGACAGGATGACGGCAACAAAGTGGGTCGAAAAGATGCTCATTTGCTACAGTTGTTATTGGTGGTCTGTAATTCACAAGTTTTATCTCAACATTGAGGGAGTTCGAGTCGTTATTAAGAAATAACTGGGGGTGGAAGTCGAGAGTATGGGTACTTACTACCTCCAGCAAGCTGAGGTTTTACCCTACGATATATATCTTGCTCGTGACAAGCATATGTGTTGTAACTCAAAGCCTGCTGTTCAAGACGGTATCGACGATGGAATCAAACAGAAAAGGTAGAGAGAATCGTTGTTTCGATCGTCATTGAAACTGTCATACGAAAATACGTGATACACTCTTAAGTGTTTGAAGGCAATGCAGACGAGGATTCGACTTCAGTTTTCCGACAATTCGGATTGTGCTAATTGCCCATACAAGTAGTCCCATGCAAATTTGAAGACTAATCTGAGTTCAAGTCGTCGTTTTCGAGCAGAAGCTAGTATTAAGAAGTATGAGCTCAGATATATGGGGAAACCTGGTGGTACTTCGACCGAGTAGATCTGAGCAACCATCCGTTTTAGAACTCCCTGTAACCTTAAGTCAAGCTGATAAGAAGTCACAGAAGTCTGTTTGAGAGAGCTTTGAGAGGAATGAGTCACGCCATAGTGCAGCAGCTGCCTGAGTTTGTAACTTCCCAACCGAGTGTTGCAAAATGCGAGCCGGAGATTCTGAAATGGAAGCACCTTTAGAAGTAGAGGAACCTGAGTGATCTGTTTGCTCGATAAACAAACATTACTCCTACATCTAATTCCTGACTCACTCGTTGACTAAATATAGAATCTCGAGTATAGGGGCCAGGACTTTGGCTTATCTCTCCAGAAGCTCAACATGACCTCCGACAGACTCGCCAAATAGATTAGTCTTCTCCAAAAGTCTGCTCATTTCAGCATGCTGGACAGGCAAACTACCTTCAAGTTGGAGAGTCTTGAGGTAGGTTAAGAAAGGACGAGATTGTGGACATAGGATTTACAGGTGCGGAAGATCCCCGAAGGCCACCAGAGCGTCAACGAATTTAGATTGCTAAGTTACAGTCAAGACGTTCTGGTCTGCCACTCTCCCATCGAATATAGCAGGCTCGGTGGTGAAGAGATCTCTTCTTTGAATATCGTTTCATATTACTAAAGTCCAGTCCAGGTCTTTTAGCACCTTCACCACTAGGAAACTTTTATAAGGTTTGCATATCGAGATCTTCCACATTTTTTCCCAGAAAGTGTTTGTCGAGTTCTATTAGGGTGGAAACAGTAATTTCGAGAAAATAAACATGTGCGACTTCTCAATCTATGATTTCTTACTATTTCAGTTCGGGCAGGTAACTTGTACTGCTGTAGTTCTTCAGGTTGATTTTCGAGCGTTGGTGGCAGTATGGCTTGCCAATGTTGAGATGGTTGGATTCTCTCGACTTCCAAACCATGAGCCAGTCTTCGAACGGGAATGATTTTCTGGAGGTTGCTTATTGAAGCCTTCTTCAGCAGCTTGGAGACTTCCTTGCTCTAGCACGAGCTCCGATCATACCCGCATGAAATTACAGCAACACAACGGGCCTTTAGGTAATTAGATTTGGAAACATCGGACAAGCTGAGAGGGAGATGATCGAACTACTCATCCTGAAGGTTGCATATCCACGGCTTGCAAAGCAAAACATTTTGAGGCGATCAAACAACCAGTTGGCAATGTGTGAAGTTGAATTACTGGGGCACTTGATGGCTTTAGACCTTGCGATCATGCGCGAGATGCAACAGAGAAATGACAACATGCTCTTGTTTCGAATGGCTGTTTCCGAAGGCTGGTACTAAAATTACATCACCTGGCAACGAGTACTTATTGCAAGGATCAGGGAAGCTTCTGGTGTTCTCATGGACAAATTGGCAGAGGTATGGCCTAGGATGACTTCCCTTCTACTAAGCCTCCAGGTGATCATACAAAATTTTCAGAATGATCGTAACGAGGTTCTGCATTGCTAAATGTTCTGTTGTGATTCGAGAGAACGATTTAGCTGTCGGTTGGTACGAACCTACGATTTTGCTCGGACCTAACTTTTGATGGGCTCTTGATTAGCCTATTAGATCTGCTATGGTCTAATCAACTCCCCTCAAATTGGGGAGGGTGGTTGTAGGTGGTGTGATTCTGCATGTGGAAGGACATGAGTAAATCGAGGAATTCGCATAAGTAAGAAATGGCGTCTAGTAGATGAACGGAAGATGGTACATCTGAATATGGAAACTTCAGAAGGAGTTTCTTATAGTACTCGAATGAAGATACTGCAACGCAGATCCGGGGATCCCTCAAAGCGATTTATTCGTTAGTGCGTTACACAAAAAAATTCTGATGGATGCTGATCTCCTTTGCCAGCTGAAACAGGCTGGATGAACTGTTCCTGCTAAACGCCGTGCATTCCCCAGGTTTGGAATACCGGAACGTCACTTAGCTGCAATTTATTTGATTAGTTACTGACGGATAAAATGAGCTTCGTTATATGATGGAAATTTGGGGCTGCATTTGGTGTACCACGGGATGCGCTCCAAGATTGTGGCAGGCAAGGTTGGGCAATTCCACAATGTACCTGAGTGGCTACGTACGCACCAGATGACTACACGAAGATCCGAATTTGGCGAGAGCCGGTCACAGTAGGAAGAGATCCCACGAACGAAAATTCTAATATAGGCCACCTCATTTTCTCGTCGAGAGCTCATGCTGGGCAACACGATGCAATGTAATTGTCATGTATAAGGGAGCCCTAAATGCGCACTTCGACAGCAAAAGCCCCAACGATCTACGCCTTCGGATACATAAATGTTTCAGCAGACATCGAAACACGGTGATAGATTCACGTTCAGCACTACCCTGAATGAGCTTGTGATGTACCTGCTTGCAGCAACTCGAAGGGATACCTGGAAAGCTGAAGTGAAGAGATTGTTGACCTCAGTAGCGATGAACTTTTACGAGGAAGTTTGGACCAAACTTTGAGTAATAAATATGTAAATTGCACAGTTAGGAAGCAATGGAAAATCCTCGGAAGCGAGGCATGTCCGATGAGCAATTTCTTAACGTCAGCAAAAACTCGATTAACCTAATTTTCAGTCTCTGGTTTCCCAGAGACTGACAACCCACCGTCAGTAACCCAAGGGTGCACCGAACAAGAGCTCTTGAATTCATCTCTTAAACAACAAACAGAAACACTGTTTCTACAGAACTGATCTGCAAGGAGTTCCAAGGGGAAGGTGCAAGGTTAGGACCCCCATAGTCAAGTCAACACATGTGAGCCTCACCGTCCGTCCATCCTCTGCCTGTCTCAGGTACTAAAACAAGCCTTTTTAATCACTAGCTGCTCCGGGTTGTAAGTGACTAGACTGGAGACATGAACATCTTACTGTAGATTGAAAGGCGAGAGCAGTCAGATACCATCTCCGAGCTCGACGCAGGGTAGAGACTTATGAACGTCATATTCTGAGAATGAAGACAACGGCAGTACCAGGACAATCTCGGAAGCCCCATGCAGTATAGACGATTATGCATGTGAGTGTCACAATATCAGATTTGAAGTTAATCAAGAGCAGGGAGATCTTGATCCCCAAACATTTTTTGGTCTTTTTCTTTGTAGATCTCCAAAGTGCAATGAAGAAAGCTTACTAGCGTCATGTTCACTAAGCGTAGACAATTCGTGTGCTTAAAGTTGATCGGATTATACACAATGTTTAAAGTGCAGATCAAACATGAGTCACGAGAAAGCGCGGGTCCCAGCGGGGGGCACAAGCAGCTGAAGGTTGCGGTCAATGCGTGCCTTGGCAACTGATCGTGGCCAGCTACTTCTCGGGAAGTCAATGGTGGTTTGCATGTCGAAAGGTGCCGGTGTTTCCTCCGCCTTCAAACCTTGGAGACATCACCGTGATAACCTGCATGAATCAAGCTGATAATTTCTACAAAAACTGGGCATTTTCCGCCTTGTTTTTAATGCGTCATCCTTGTCGTTATCGAATCTCTGAACTAATAAACTCACCACTATACCCGTCACACGTCCGAGCACGTGCCACTTCTGGCGCCGCTACGGCCGACACAAATCTTGGAGTAGCCATTCCGGTGTTGAAGCACATGAATTTGTATTCGTATTCCAATTCCCGCCTTCTCAGAGAATCACTGCTACCAACTCGTAACAGCAACGAATGAGCAACCGGCGTGCTCACCACACACTCGATTTCCTTCCAACATGAGACTCGGAATCCCTGCGTGAGAGGCCCAGCTGTGAGAACGGACTGTTCTACGCACCGCCGGGCGCCCTGCTGTACTTTATCGTTAGTAGAATCATCAAGGTTGCTTAAAAGCACTCCCTATAGTGTCTCAGATCACCGATGATGTACAAGAGAGTGGCTGCTGTAGTTGCTGACAGGAGAAGGGCTTAAGTTGCTAATTTGCACTCTCGGTTGACTGTTACAGTTCCATTTCTCGTACATAAACCGCAGCGGAGGTTGTTCTGTTTCGGACTCAGATAGGTTACCGATTATGAATCAATGATAGAGATCAGCAGAAAGGTTCTTCAATCCCTTAGAAGTTCTGCTCCAAGTGCTTTCGGGGGTGTGCCTGGTATGGGTTACTGGCATGAGACAAGCTCGCGGACGAGAGACAGACAGAAATCCTTGCTAGGACTACCGGGGAAAGTTTGGAGAACTGTTTACGTCAAGAACCGATTTTATGTAATTCAGATCGTAATCCTGATCGTCATCATTGTATTTTTAACCACTGCTTTTGTATTCCTCAACTCTTTCGGAACTCTTTTAGCTTGGCAGCAGAGCATCTCGGCGCGCATCAGTGAAACTTTTGACTCCGTGGAAGTCCAGCCCTACGATATCTTGGATTTGCACCAAGTACAACAGTATGAAGGTCTGGATTCAGAAGACGTTATTGTCGGAGTAGCTCCCGATGTTGTCAATTTCGGAGCTTTAAGGCCACAAAAACTCAGAATAAGGCAGCAGGTGAGATTCTCCAGAGTACGAGTTTCTGCTTTACAGATCATTGTGAAGGCGTGACATATGTGGATTAAAGAAAGTGATGAAGTACGAGTGCACATCAGAAATGTGGCCTTCAAGTTATCAAGCTTTCTGTTCTTCCTCGAATGCCATAGCATAAAGTGTGTCTATTCGTGAAATTAGTGCTTGGCTGAGATACTTATAAGCAACTACGATAGATTCCTGAAATGAGCAGTGGACCAATTAATTTGCCACGTTGGACTTACAATTTGGTCTGATGAATTGCAGAGCTATGAGTCGGACTTCTCGGCGCTCACGGAGGCGTGGTTTTTAGATCAGCTGAACGCGACTATAAAGTGTAAATTCGAATCTACATCGGACGTTTACGTGTTCGGACTCGATAAACCGTCGGCCGAAGGAAGTATACGACTGGCAGCCGATGAGGACCATGAGTTATTTCTAATCTCTTACGATAAAAGAGCCGTTCGAAGATGCAGTGGAGGAGATTATTTCGAGATCGACTTAGAAGGTGAGCAGTCCGAGTTTCAACTGTTAAATACTTCTGCAGAATACGAATATCTAGATCCAGTACTTCATTTAGAATCATTTCAAGTAGGAATAACCCTTTACTCTATTCCGGTTAGTGAACCCCCTTCAAGCATGACTCCGATTACTCATCGCCGTCATTTGAGTAGATGCCCAGAGTGGAGTTGCACATGTTATTGCGACTCGCAGCAGATGATTGTGGAAGGTGTTACCTCTAAGGGAACTGCTACCGGTAATAATTGACTCCTCTAAACGCTAGACGGGGTGACGTTATCAACAGGAAGTTAACGGAGATGAGGCGATCTGATTCAGAATTTTGTATTCTCTCAATCAGCTCGTAGTTATTTTCTTGGCGACCGATGAACAGGGCACTAACCATGACGAATCTCCAAAACTAGTGCGAATCTGTGATCGAAATGTAAGCACCGCTGATGTCAGAATATCATGACATTGTAGTTTCCGAGTAGTTCTAGTTTGTTATAGTTGTAGTTATAGTTTGAAATTTCAGATTCTTCTCCGTTCCAGGCTACAAACACTGGAATTTCTTCCCTCGAAACGTTGAAAATATTACGATCTCGCTTTCAATGTCAGAGTTGTAGTTTGTTGTCCCGAACAGCGACCTGCCTTTGGCTTCAGGACGAAATTCGCGGATCTGGTCCCCGAACTGAACATTTAAATTGTGTAACCTCGTACTTAGCGTCAAAAAGTTCACTGAGTGGGTTCTTGAAACTATCCCATGATCAATTTAGCATCCTGTTTGTCTAGACTTGCTTTCCAGCAGTTCCACAGCCCTTAGTACCACGTGCTTTAGTTCTGATGTGCTGTACATGTGTGACCTCTATTTCTTCGTCTTTATTGAACGCTAACATCATGCTCGATCGTGCTACTAACAGTAATTAAAGATCTCATCCGGATATTGTCGTCCTTATCTCCTTGAAATCAATGCCCTCACCTGTCCTCCCTTAGGTATGAAAGAGATGCCTCAATCGGTGACGCGTGATGCAGAAAGAGTACACACATGTGCTCAATTCAATTGGATGAGTACCGTATGGAAGTTACAGCGGAACAGCAAATTTAAGTAGACTCTGGAAAGATTAGAGTCAATGAAGAGTTAGCCTTCGTACCTCTACAGAATAGTGTGAAGGGGCGCTCCAGAATGTGAACTGGGACGTTAGTTTCTTGACCTAATTTTTGCAAGTTTTCGACCGATAATTGATCCCACAGTGATTTGATGCAGAACAGGCCCGCATTGGAAGTCTAGGCCTCCCGTCAAAGACATGGGAGATGGAGGATATGCTGTGAAGCTAAGAGTGGACAGGCGTTTTGCCGGCACTTACTCGTTCAAAGTTATCCTGCTCTTTGGCGGGTTCAGCGGACTTTATCAACAACCACAGAAATTCGCGAAGTACAAGATTGTAATCAATGTGACGATGGAGTTCTTCGTCCCATCATCTTTTGCAATTGCTAGCGATGAGCAACGGCCGGAAGTCGACGACATCTCTCTGTGCTCAAGTGAAGCGGATCTTCACACCTATCCCTGGCAAGGTCGATGGACGCGCAATAAAGCTAACGAATCCTGCAAAGCCAATTCGGAAGGTCGGTGGCGATGCTTGGATCCCGAAGAGCCGTGTGAGAAACCATGGTGCGATGGTCCAGTCGGTAGCTTGGAGAGTAATGGGTGGGCGTACTCTGCACATTGTCACTTCAGAATCTTCACGCAGGAAGAAGCTTGGAGCTGCCTTAGCGGGAAGCATCTGTTCTTCTGGGGTGACTCCAATCATCCAGACACCAGCAGGAATCTGATCAACTTTCTTCTCGGTCTGAACTCCGGCAATCTTCCTCGAATCTACGACAGAGAGTTCAGCAGTCCCCTCAATTCGAAAGACACCGTGAGGTTAACAGTTGTCTTCAATGGCCATGTTGTCATGAAGTTCAATAATATGGGGCTCAAAACTCTTGGCAATGAGACGTATAGAGAGACTTTACTAGAAAGATTGTCATTTGAAAGCAGAAACAACACCTTTCCAGACGCTTTCATCCTCAACTCGGGCATTCACGATGGAGTCTGGTGGAGAACTCTAGACGAGTACATTAAAGCAGCGAAGCAGGCAGCAGATTTCTGGGTCTCCGTGTGGAGAAATACGAGCGATGATAAATCGAAGAGGCCTAAGGTTGTGTATAGAACTACCATTGCACCTGCAGGAACGAGCAGGTCCATGCCTGCAAACCCTCAGAAGATGGAGGTACTGAACGCCATCATGGTGGAAAATATGGTTAAAGCTTTCGGCCGGGAGAACTTACGAATTGTTGACGAGTTCGACATGACGTTCCCTTTTCACTACGACAACGAACACAGCGATGGCGGACACTACGGCAGGATACCTAGTGCCAATTCTTGGTGGCCAGGAGGTCATAAGTATTTTGTCGACGTGATGCTCGCACATATTCTTCTCAATTCAATATGCCCATTATAGCAAGGCGAGTCACAGAACCCTTACCCAATCCACTTATATTTACCGTTTCCTTCATTATCGATCGCATACATCTGTAAATTACATTCTAAGTAGATAAGTAGTCCTCAGTGACGGCACTCTTGTTGTTTGTCGAGAGCTGCACAGAGAGGATTACCATGGAATCGAAACACTCTTTTAAACAGTCCGGCAGAGGGCCTCCTTAGTCTCAATTCTTCAAGAAGGTAGAATCTCATCGGGGAGACAAACGCACAATTATATACCACCACATATGCTCCGGCTTTCAAAGTTTTCCGCCGTCGCTCTACGACCTCAGTTGTTCACGGCCGCGCTTTCGAGTTCCGTTTCCTAAACTTTTTCTCTATCAGAAGACGATAGAAGTTCCAGCACTGGCAACTGTATCTCGCAGAGTCCAATAACGAATTTGTCCGAATCACGTGCAAGAGACCAGACTTGTAAAGTGGAAATTGAACTCCACGTACTGTTGCTCCTAAATATCTTCTCTAGGGTCTTCCTCATGGGCCCCCCAGTTGGTAATGATGTGAATCGAGTACACTAGTTAATGCATTCAGTCATAATCTCATGGTAAGCGGACTTAGCGGTGCTGAAAACCAGGTCAACGTCACGCTAAGCCCACATGATGGATGATGGTGGGTCAGCAGAGGTTTTGTCACAGCGATATTTTCAAGTTCTGCTTGACCACCGACTGTTAAAGCAGATCGGCAGGGTGATTGACGGAAACCTCCCAGTTGTCTTTAGCAACTTATCCCACGGATTTAGACCCGGAAATACAGTTTGGGTGGAGGCAGGTTTGGAACAGGCACTAGCACTTGCAAAATGGTACGAGCACAAGCAAACTAGTGGAAAAGTCAACCGGTTGAAAAATAGTAAAACAACTCATAATCCCGAGAGCTCATCCAACATCACTTACGCGGTGTGTGACCATAGCTTTAACAGCGGCTTTATTTGCCTGAATGCGCTTGAACCAAAGGTTTATCTATAAATATGGCGAGTCCAACTCCCTCCCAGCCTTCCTACGACGCGAAGGGTGTGATGGGTCAAAAGTACTTGCAAATAGGATTTCTAGACGAATCGACTGAAGTATCGCCTGATCACCATGGCCTGCCTACTGTTGAAAATTCGTCTTTGTTGCAACTTGCGCACTCTTCGGTAGATGTGGAGGAAAGACACGTGATGCTTAGTTACAAAATAAAAATATGTGATGCTCCATCGAATGCCATCTATCTTACCTCAAAATTTCTTGGTCACATTCTCTATGCATTAAACCATCAGAGAACATTTGACGCTCTGTCCATCACGGAATTTTCGACATAATAACAAGAACAATCTTTTTGTCCTGTTCAGAAAGGAAAGGGTCATCAGGTTGGAGAGAAAAGAAACCATGATGATGCGAGAAAATATTGTAAATATCACGTTTGAAGATGGATTACTCAAAAAACTTGATTTTATATATCACATGCCTTCATCTAACCTCAAAACGCTTTTGTTCAATTCCCGAAGCCGATGACACGTGCACATTCCTAAGGAAATTCTGGGGAGATTTGTTAATATATTGTACGGACTCGAAGACTTAACACCATATTAATTACATCTTCCATCATCGTTCAAAATTAATTAACGATATCCAATATATTAACTATTGTCTATATGAAATGGATTAATATAAAAGATATAAAAGATTTGCGGTCATGTCAAATACAGTTTATATAACCTCCAAATTTGCAATCTCCGACTCCGAGACAAATGTAAATTTATTAAAACATGTTTGGGTAGGTGAGATCGAATCACGATATATGGGTTCTCTTTCTCTTTTAATTCTCTGTTTGGTATGGGCGATGACATCGCTTATTAAACTTATAACTCTTGAAACTAATAGAGATGTGCTATAAAATGGGTTTTTTAATATTGTTGATCGATGTCATCACCATCCAAGATTAAGAATTGTAGTTACTTTTCTTGTTCGCTATCTATTCTTCTGAATGACGAAGAAGTCAGTTACGGGACTTGAGAAAGAAATCGAGATGGTGTTACAAAATGGACCCATACTCGACTTGTCTCCTATCTTACTGCACAATTATCTGGCCCAATTTCGAATTTCTCATTTCGATTGATTTGTTTCTTAGCTAAATAGTGGACTTGTCCTCTTTCTACACATCACAACAAAGTTCAGACATTTCACTATATTCTATAACGTTTTCTCAGTTTATTTTATTCATTAATCCATTTATTTCATAGCATAACCTTTTTCCTGACATGTACGGCCGCAATGATAAATCACTTTGAAGTTATTATTACTCAGGTTTCTCTAAGTCAATACCCTAGTGCATAAATGCGCTGAATCTCGTTACTATTATTCTTGCAACTGGGTAACCACTGTAGTAAACTAAGATACAGATAGGGAGAGGGTAGGGGGAGAGAAGGGGGTTTGAAAGACAATAGGGGGTTTGAAAATTAGAAGTTATAGAAATTTAGCGTATCTCGTAAAGGTTTTTATTGGTATCCCGAAAAGAATTGCATCCGAAAATGAAACATCCATAAAAAGTTTTACATGTACTATTGGAATTTACGGGACATTTTAAGATACCCTTATGGCCTTTGAGAGGGAAGGATTACGGGTGAAATTAGCAAAGTTATGGGTGAGATTAGTTGAAGTTCATGCTATGGATTAATGAAAGTGGTACATGTCAAATGCAAGAATCAGAGAGACGTGCCATGTGTCACAAAACCAGATACTTTACTTGTTGCAAAAAGAATTCCTCCAAAATTAAGCTTTAAGATTTTAAAATTTGGTGGAAGGGTTTGCACATTCCACCACAATCTCCAAAGCAATGATAGATTTCAAAGGAATTCAAAGGTAGTGAGCCTTGGATATGTTGATATGGCTAGATTCTTAGATGAACACTAATTCAAAATCATAGAAAAGTGGGGTAAAGGTGCAAAGATTGAAGTTATGTGCATCACCTTTTTGAGAAATTCCGATCTCAAGGAATTGTTAGAACCAATTGACTCTCAAGAAGTTGGTGGAACATACTCCCTACTTGAGGAGGTCAGAGTATCTCTTATGTCTTGTGTAGTTTCTCCTTGGTCTTGTCTTGGGCTTAATACATTTGAAGAGCTTTAGTTGCAAAGACTTGTTGAAAATAGTTTCCTTGGTCCCAAAGGGAGTGGCAAGAAGAAACGCAGATTCAAGGACTAAAGTGCAAGAAGATTCTGCCATGTCAAAAGGAAAAGGAGAAGAAGATAGGTTTAGCATGATCCCTCACCATTATACTCAAATCTTAGGTTACTTGGACAATCCAAAACATTTCAAGCAGATTCAAAGGTGCAATAGTAAGAAGTAGGTTCAAAAGAGCACCACATTCAGTTACATGGCCCTCTATCTTGTGAAATTTGGGAGGGATGTACTTAGTCCATGAATGGTGATAGGTTATACAAGAAATGGTGTAGGTACATGAGTTTGTACAAGAAGGCTTGAGCATGGAAGGATAAGTGGATAAGGATAAGGACCGCGGAAGGTTTGACAAAGAATGAGCAATAATAAGGATGGAGAACCATTAGTTAAATTAAATTACAAGTGTCCACATTACAAGAGAATGGATGTGACTTTTGGGAGTAGAGCAAACATTTCTCCCCCCGACTCTTGTAAGCATGTAGGTGTGAGTGGAAAATCCCATGAATATTTATATAGCCCCTACCTTGGAGCAAGAAATGAGAACTTTATTTGAGCATAAGGAGTTTTGCAAAGAAGGTACTCCTCCATTGTTTGGTGCTAGTACATAATTGTTACCATACCTCTTGTAATTCCAATCACCCAACCATTTTTGCAAGAAGTACTAGAAGAGATTTTGTAGAGGATGAGAGTAGATCACATTCCAAGAATGAGACCTTACACTCACATGCTAATTATCTTAGACCATCCCAGTTTCATTCCAATTATGTTCAATCTTATTCTAATTATGTTTCATAGTCAGTTTTGAATGATGAAGATGCTCTTATAAATACTACTACTCCAACCAAGGCTACAAAAATTGAGGAGGAGTTGGGTGCACTAGAAGTAGAACACGAGGATGCAGTTGACAAAGAGCAATAAGGAGAATCAAGGAAAATGAAAAAGAGGGTTCTAGAGCAAAAGTGAACCCCACTCTATCAATTTTCTTGCAAGATCTATCTAATCAGTCCAAGCTTAGGAGAAAATCACTTGAAGCAAAAGAGAGATGCTGGTTGATTGAAATAGATACATAGCAACTAGCAAAGATTGAGAAAATTTGAGTGAAAGTAGATGTAGAAAAAAGAGTTCATTGTGAGAAGTTGAGATAGAAAGTGAAAAGGTAAAAATTAGAAATGGTAGCTCAAAATCAAAACATTTGCACTCTATGGCCTTAGCATTAGCTCAAACAACAAAAAAAACAGATGAGATTAAGAGTATTATGAACAACCTTGGTGAATTAGACACTCCTTGTAAAAATCTGCAACATTCCAAGGATATTAAACTTGAAAAAAACACAAGAGAAGAAACACACAATTTCACAAACTCAACCTCATATGCCCCAAAGGAGCACCTTGATTGTATTACATAACAAAGGGGACACCACCAAAGAGAGCTCCACCCTTGGATCAGATACATGAATTGGTGACTTGTAAGAAAGCTCTACCCTTAGATCAGTTGCATGCATGGGTGACATGTTGGTTCTGATCCTATTTGGTTAGTCAAACCATCTTTGAGTGGAGGGAATCTTTTGAGAATCTTCCTGTAGGAGTCTCCAAATTGTGTGGGTGAGGTATTGCTGGAAAGCTCTTGACAAGACAAACTTGATGAGAGGGAATGCCAGCCTTTCATCCATTGGGGAGGGAGGAATCTACATAATTTCAAGGCTTAATTAATCCATTTAGGCCTCCTGAATTAGCTCTAAAGTTTAGGCTTTTTTTAGCTCATGCCTTATTATTAGAAGTCCTCTTTTGGTGACACCTCTATCTGAACTACCTAGCCCAGCATGCATAACATCCTTCTAGATGTTACCAAGCCAATTTCCACCTTTAGATAATATGTCTAGCTTACATGTATTACAAATTCAAGCTTTTTTTGGCTCTTGCTCTTTTAGTAGAAGTTCTCTTTTGGTGACACCTTTATCTGATCTACCTAGCCAATCATACATAACATCCTTCCAGATGTTACCAAGCCAATTTTCAACTCTAGATGATATGTTTAGCTATTGGTATTACAAACCTCCCCTCTATTAAGATGCAATGTCCTCGTTGCCAAGTTGTTGCTCAAAAGATTTCAATAACATTGGTGCATTTGTCAAGTTGGCTATTGGCTCCCATGTTGCCTCGTATAGTGGGCACCCTTTCTAATGTACATGATATTCCACATGCAAATGGCAAGTTTCCCAGATGCGTTTTTGGACAATGTATTCAACGTCATATTCTTGTGTAAGGAATGAGTGTTGGACAAGGTTTAATCCCTTATATAGAAAGAAAGTAGCATAGTTGGTATGCATATCTATGTAGTAAGTAAACATGGAATACTGGATGAATCTTCATGTGTGACTGTAGCTCCAATGGTAGACCATTATACTGATTTGATGAAGGATGAAAGAAGGCCCAATAAAATGAGGTCTAAGCTTAAGAGTGCCAACTAATGTGAGGTTGGTTGTCGATAATGAGACTTGATCCCCAAAATTGAACTACAGCCAGCAATGTGCATTTGCATATTGTTCTTGTCAATTTTGGGCAATTTGCAACCAATTTTTGGCATTCTCCACTCCTTGTTGGATTTTGGAAATGAGCATTGACAACATCCACCTTCATATCCAACAGGTGGATCTTCATCAAGCTCAAAGGTGTGAAAGGATGCTCTTTGTACATGAGGAAGAATGGTGTAACCTATGTGTATGCATTCATTGAATTGTTATATGCAAATCCCACTAGTGGTAGTAAGGTGTCCCACCTTTCTTGTTCTTCTAGAGAAGCCCCGGAGCATGTCCTCAATGGTGCAATAAGCTGCTCTCTTTGGCCATCAGTTTGTGGATGGTAGGCTATGGACATGGCCAACTTGGTTTTGAACAAACCAAAAAGTGTTATCCAAAACAAACTGGTGAATTGAGTGCCTTTATTGATGATGAGCACTTGAGATAGGCCATGGTGAGTAAAGACTGCATCTAAGTACAAATGATATAATTGTGGATTAGTCACCTCCTTGGTGGTAGGACCTCCATGAATCATTTTTTTGAGTCATTCAACAAAGACAACAATGGAGTCAAACTCAAAGATGGTCATGGGCAATTTGCAAACCAGATCCATGCTTACCTATTCCTAATGTTGTGTATGAGTAGGAAGGTGGTTGAAGGAGTCTTGTGGGAGCTTGATTAGAAGCTTTATCTTGTTGATAAAGTGGGCAACTTTAAATATACTCCATCACATTTTTGCTTATCTTGGGCCAATAGTAATGGCATTTGGCTACATCCAAGGTCTTGTCCACTCCAACTTGACCTAAAATGGCAGATGCATGACATTTTGCTAGGATGGTGGTTTTTATATTTGTGTCATCCAAGATCCAGAACATGCCATCACAAAAAGTGAGTCCTTAGGTACTGGTGATGCCTTTGGATAATTGAGCTCCTACTATATGTGGATCACTTCTTATAGCAACAAGCATCCTTGGCCAGAATTTAGGGTTCATCTTAACCTCTACCACTAGTCTTTTTGCCATAGGCATTTGGGTGAATGTATTGGCAAGTTGCTTCTTGCCTTCCACATATGTGATTGTCATTTTGAATCTGTGTTCCACTTTATCCACCAAATCTATCAACAAGATAGATCTTTCTATGTCGTGAGATAGACTAGAGGTTTGTGGTATGTCTCCTCTGAAAATTCTTTCTCTCCAAGATAGTGCTTCTAATGCTTGGTTGCTAGGACAATGGTCAACTCTTCTCATTTGGTGGTGTGATAGTTGTATTTTGCCGGTAATAGTTTTTGAGACAAATATGCAATTGGGTGCGATCCATCATGCCACTCTTGTTGTAGGACTACTCTTATTGCCATGCTTGATGCATTTGTAGCCAACTTGATTGGACATTTTGGGGGTCATACCATTTCAAGATTGGCGCATGTAGTAATACATCTTTCAATTCTTGAAAGACCAATTCTTGTGTGATTCCCCATATCCACTTCTTCTCCTTGCCGAGTATTGTAGTGCCATTAGAGGTTGTGCCACCTTGGAGAACTCTCTGACAAATTTTCAATAGAACCCCATCAATCCCAAGAAACTCTTGAGTTAAGTTTGATCTTTTGGAGCACTTCATTTTTGAATGACCTCTATTTTATTTGTTAGCATTTGGATACCTTTTGCACTTACTCTATGCTCGAAGTAGTCTACTTCAAACTTGCCAAACACACACTTTGAGATTTTGGTATACAATTGATTTTGTCATGGAATCAAGATAACTTCTTGTAGATGTTGCTTGTGTTTCCTAATGGTCCTATTATAGACAAGGATGTCATCTAGAAAAACAATAAAATATTTATCCAAGTATGGACAAAATATGTCATTTTATCAAACTCATGAAAGTGATTGTTGTTGGTGAGGCCAAATGGCATCACCAGGTACTCAAAGTGACCACACCTTGTTCAAAAGGCAGTCTTGTGGATGTCTTCTTCCGCAATCTGAATTTGGTTGAATCGGTCCATAGATCAAGTTTGGTGAAGTGTTTTGCACCATTGAGGTGATCAAACACGTCATCCATGCGTGCAAAAGTGTAATACTCCAAGGACAAGAGAAGAGAGAGAAACACAAATTACACACTCAACATTCGGTGCCCCAAAGGAGCACCTTCACTTTATTATATAGACAAAGAGGATCTCCTCCAAGGAAGCTCCACCATAGGATTAGGCACACAAATAAATGATATGTTAGCAAGATCCACCCTTGGATTACTTACTTGGATGGGTGACATGTCGGTCTAGGTCCTATCTAGTTAGTCAAACAAGCTTTGACTAGAGGGAATCTTTTAGGGAATCTTCCTATAGGAGTCTCAAAATCATGTGAGGTACCATTGGAAAGCTCTCAATGAGACCAACCAGGGGGGGGGGAGGGAAGGCTAGCCTATCATTTGTTTGGAAAGGGGGGGAGGTTTGGCACATTTTTGAGGCCTAATTCATCCGTTTAGGCCTCCAAAATTGCTTTCAAAGATTTCAAGGATATTTTGGTTTTTTCTCTATTAGTAGAAGTCCCCTTTTGGTGATATATCTTTCTTATCTGTTTATTCCATCATGTGTAACATCTTTCCAAATGTTACCAAACCAATTTTCACCTTTAAATCATATGTCTAGCTATTGATTCTAAGGTTCTCAAGTCTATTTTGGTTTTTGCTCTATTAGTAGAAATACTCTTTTGGTGATATTTCTATTTGATCTATTTTGACCATCATGTATAATTATCATTCTAGATATTACAAAATTTAAATTTTACATCTAGATCATATGTCTAGCTCTTGGTATTACAAAAGGGTATTTATTCTTCACCGTTTGTTGATTTAGGCTTCAATAGTCAATGCACATGCGTATTGTATCATCTTTTTTCTTCACAAACAAGATAGGAGCACCATATGGTGATATGTTGGGTCTAATAAACTCTTTTTGCAGCATATCCTTGATTTGAGCCTTACACTCCTCCAACTCATGAGGTGATAGACAATATGGGGCCTTACAAGGAGGTGCCTTCCCAAGAATTATTGATTTTATGATCAACTCTCCTTTTTGGTGGTAATCTTGAGGGTAGGTCATCTAGGAAAACATGTTGAAACTCATTGATCACATCTCTTAGTTTCTCAAGAACTTGTCCATTATGTTGTGCTCTCTGGACTTCTCTTATTACCCCCATGAAACATTTACTTTTCTTACAAATAGCTATTGTCTCTATGACACATAGAGGTAATTATTGCCTCTCTACTCTCTCTTTAACTCCAATGATCTTCCATTGGTGAGTCCTTATTACTTTCTTCCTCCAATCAACTATGGGTTAATGCTCCATCCATGGCATACCTAGGATTGCATCATAATGAGCTAATTGTATCACTTGCAACTCAATTTCTTCTTGATACTCTCTTACAGAGAGTGTCACCTTTCTAGGTAATGACTCAATCTTCTTTGTCTGCTCATTTGCTAATTCTACTTTTTCATTCTCATGTTTCTCTAGATCCATTCCCAACTTTCTTGCAATAGAGTAAGGCAAGAATTCTCTTTGCTCTAGGGTCTATCAATACTTTCACCTGATTTCCTTCTAGGACTCCATTTACAACAATCAATTGTGAGTTTGTCTTTCTTTGTCTCTTCACACTTGTCTTCTTCCTTTCCCTGCTATTTTGCTTTTCTATTAAGCCAATAAGACTACAAGGTACATTTATTGGCAATCTTTGTTTTCCAAGGTGATTCTATCCTCTTCTTTAATTCTTGTCTCCATGTTGTTCATAGATTGCTTCTATGGAGGCCAAGGGCCTCTAGGAAACCAAGTGCAACAATTGATGGTGAGGTGTCCAACTCAGCCACAATTGTAACAATGATGTTATTTTGCCCAAGTCCCTTCTTCTTGTGGGCATCTCATCCCCATCTCTCCTTTCTTTGACCCATCCTTGTTCTCCTTGAGGCAGTAATGCTCCTCATTCTTTGAATCAAATACTGCCCAATTCCATAAGGATTGGTCCACCAAATTTTTGTGTTTTAACCCAATAATGTTGAGTCGGGGTGACCCCTTCACCTCCTCCTAGCGCTCCCCCTACTATTCTTTGAGCACAAGCAATGGCTTCAAAAATAGTACAAGGGTTTTGCATCATTACTTCTTGGCGGATTCACTCTTTCAACCCTTGTTTGAAATTGTCCAAAGCTTCTATTGGACTCATGTTGGTTATTGTAATATGTAGATCAAGGAATGCCTCCACGTATTCTTGTACATTGTTCTTTTGCTTAAACCCCATAGTAGGGTTCAAGTCATCTGCACCAAATCCATCGATTGGAAGTTCTTCAATAGCCTTTCCTGCATGGTCATCAAAGTAACCTCCCTTCCTTTTGCCAACATTGATTGTTCCCAAGCATTGTACCATGTGAGTGCTTTATTGGTCAAGTACCCCCATGCAAACATGCCGGAAAAATGATTGGTGATTTTAATTGTGAACAATTGAAAGTCTTTATTCATTCTTGAAATCCAATTCTCCATGATTCCCATAGAATGTTGTCCCTTGATGTTGTAAGTCTTCTTCATCCATGTGGCCTTGTTGTTGATCAGGGTTGGTGTCCTTGGCATGAGTGATTCTCCATGTGATTCAGTTGTTGGTATTGCGTTTTGAGATGAATCCCCTTCATGCATTGCTTGATCATTCATGAAGGTACATACTTGATTTTACAATACTTCCATGTCATCTTGATCTCTCAAAACTCATTCAACATTCAATGCATTCCTTGCATCAACTCTTGTTACTACGGATCCATGATTCATACACACAACATTGCTCAATCGCTACTTCCTACTTCAATAGATGATTATTATGATTACTCAAGAGGAAGCATGGACTATTGGAACAACCATTGGGACCTTAGAAGCTATCACTCATTGATATTATTCTTCACCAAAATTGGAAACTACAAAATCATTAAACATTACTTTTGGTTGGACCACAAAACGGATTTCTACTTGAGTGTTGAAAGAGAGAGGATTCGGTATATCCAAATCCATTATAATAGAATGTAGATTATTAAATTCCACTCTTTATCATAGATCACCATAGGCAGAATCATCGGGTTTGGTGAATTCATCACTATATCCATGAACTTTGCTCCAAAATGAAAAACAAGGTACAATCTCACTTGCACACACTGGATGTACATAATCTTGATGTATAACAGATTCAAGAAGAAAAAGCTGGGTGTTGGATATTGTACTCCTAGAGCTTCCATCTCATCCTCTCTCACACTCCTTATATATCAATTACACTATGGGGTCTCTCCGCAAAATTTACTTTGTCTTAGTAGCCCATGTTCTTCCAAGAGGGGTGATCCACTCTCTAAGACTGAAACAATTGCTTTGATACCATTGTAGAAGTCCTTTATTTGTGACATCTCTAACTGAACTACCTAGCTCAGAATGCATAACATCTTTCCAGATGTTACCAAGCCAATTTCCACCTTTAGATAATATATCTAGCTTTTGGTATAACAAATTCAAGCTATTTTTGGCTCTTTCTCTACTAGTAAAAGTACTCTTTTGGTGACACCTCTATCAGATCTAGCTAGCCCATCATACATAACATACTTCTAGATGTTATCAAGCCAATTTTCAACTCTAGATGGTATGTCTAGCTATTGGTACTATAGAATCATAGGTGCTACATGCATGATAAAAGATCCCCTATGCTTGATAACTCTACTTGTGATTCTAACTCTTGTAATTCTAGATGTTGAATTGGCCTTTGAATAGTTTGTTGCAATTCCAAATGCTAAATTGGCCTTTGAATAGTTCATTAGAGAGTGGGTGTGGCTTGACTGTAATAAGTGTCCAATTTTTGGTAAATTATTGAGTGATAGATCAAGTATGATCTGATTGAGTGTGATTTGATTTGTATGAACAAACCAATTATATCATTGTGGCACTTTAGAGTCCATGTATGAATTATCTATGAGGTGTGATTCTATAGCATGTGATGTTGTTAACAATGTATGTTGTGTAGCAACGTATATACGCATGATAGATGCAATAGCTATCCATATGACACGGTGCCCTTTTGGTAGACAGAGGATAGCTACCCATGATGCCATTAGGGATATAGTGTTTGCTATGGCACGAGAGATTGTATACCTTGCTTGGAGGGAACGTTCATATGCTTTGCAAACTACACATGTTAGAGCAGACTTATACTTGGTCCGAGATGATCGGGTGATAGTGGCAAATGTTGTGGCAACAAACCCTACACGCAATGCAGATGGAGGGAGTGATTACTCATCCTCCTAGATGGCCAGCAAGCGGAGCATCATCACACAAGGTCTCCAAGTATAGGGGTATGCAATGAGGTCACCTCTTTGTTCCTCTAGCCTTGGAGTTATATATAGTGATGGACATGATGTTTGATACTTTTGTTAGGGAGTACATGAGAGCTTATTATATTAGACGTCAAGGGGTACCTCATACTCTCATACTTTGTGGTATACTTTATACAACATGTGTCTATGCTCTATAGAGAGCATTGGCCGATACAATCCACAGGAATCAATCACACTAGGTGATGCTTCCTTGAATACTCCAATATTTTGTAGATCTTATGACTTTCATAGCTTGGATATCTTAGGTGTGGCAGGGTAGATTTCCCATATTGGTGGTAATGGGGCCTAGTCCTATTTTACCTCTTTTGTCTCTCTCTTATACAACTTGATTGGGTCTTCCCATCCTTCATCCGTTCTATGTGGTTGCCTTTTCCAAAATAATGTGCCATGGTAGTTCTCTAAGAGTAAGAAGAGTAAAATGTATGTTGTTGTAATTTGTTTATAACTAAACTTGATGTTAATGTAGATTTTAATTTAGGATTTAGACTTCTAAATTTTAACATATAAAATATATTAAAATAAAAAATTCATATTATACACCTATATTTTAATATTTTTTATTTGTGATTTTTCTCCACAAATCAATTGAGGAGTTGATTATAAATAATTTTTTTGCATATATTAGAATATAAGGATTCCGAAAGATAAAAGATATACTGATTTTTTAAAGAAACGAGGCTCTCATGGAAATCTGGAGGCAAAGCCCATAAATCTATTTAATGAGCAATTCTCTTTGAGTGTTTCAGTCGAAGAAGATCGGAACCTGAATACAGGTCTCCATTATATCGTACTTCGCTTTTCTTAATTCACATTGTGAAGGATAGTTAGATATGCCGCTGATACTTAATAAGCAATATTTACATACATGTACTGCCAATCCCTCCTCATTGGATAGTATGGAGAAGGGTCACTTCCACGTTTGCCTTTGAACTTGACTAGTTCTCGTCGTCGGTGTTTGTCTAGTCTAGTAAATTCAGCCAGGTGCGTTATCTTGCAGAATATATAGTACGTTCATGAATGAGCAGCGCTTACATATTTTCCACCCACCGATCCATAGAGCAGGTTTGTGGCACAAGATCCTTTGAGGCGCCAGTGATTTTGCCCTTGTTTTATATCTATTTCTCACAAACTCATTAAGTTGAACGTTCATCTGTCTCTTGAGGCAATGATCTTATATCTATATCGTGCCTCCGAGTCTTATTGTGAAGCGGGAACAGCATGTACAGCAAACTGACCATGGCAATATATGGTAAATACTGTACAGTAGTTTCCGTGTTAGGCATCGCATTCCATGTCGCCAAAGTCACCAAATACACGTTACTTGTTCCTTTGTCAACTGAAACTGGGTCGCGAACTCACCCAATACTCGTGAGAATCTTGGACCCAGATTCTCAGTTGGCATTGTGTTCGAATATTTGTAATCCATGAGTGTGTTTCAATGAGGGAAGTGAAATTCATAGGAAGTATTAACAAAAATTGGGAATGTAAACACAAACTGTAAGATCCAGAATAAGTCTAGATCTATATATAGCTTTGCTCTTCAACTCCTGGATGAAACCCTGTTCGAAAGCTATACAGATCAAGAATATAATCAGGATCTAGCCCTGTTTCCTCGAATGTCGACGTGTTAACGTTCGCTCTCGGTGTGATGCTGGTCACGTGCTTGACGGCCGACGGGATTACTTCGACCAAGTCCGTTCAACCTAAGCTTGCAGATTCAGGTTCGTCTCTTGATATAGTCTTTCCACCGATCCATAATATAAACATTAAAAACAATTTTCGCTCAAGGTCTGAAAATTCTGATGTCAGTATCTAATAGTAATATGCGTAACTATGTGGCACTTGATTGATGACTTTCCAAACTCGGTCAGTAACTTCGAAATGAAGCAGAGGATTTGTCGTTTTCTGTGTCATGGTGATTGTCCTACCCGCATGGATAAGAGACATCACTTTCGTGATTGCATTCATGCCGCGGGGATGTTCTGTTTTCTCGAACCCAAAGAATCTAAAGTACGATAATGTGATAATGTGATTTTTCTTGACAGATAATGACGTATGGTTTCAATCATTCGAAATTAGGGAGCTACTCTGGAGCAAGGTAAAGCCTAAATCTAAGAATCCTGCTTCCATGAATATTATCGCTAAAAGTATGAATTTCGGTTGATTATCAAGGGTAAAATACAAAGGACTCCTAACAGTCTGCTTAAACGTTTAGATGAGACGTGCAATGTCAAGTGTTATGGTCGCTTTTAAATTCTTGTACCGAAATCACGTGAAAGAACATGATGGGAATGCACTAGCAAGTGGAATGACTTGTCTCCCAGAAAACTAATCCCTGTTTTGGAAGACAGTCCGTTGCCATTACACGTGCCACTCGAGCAGGCCGTTTTAAAGTCACTCGAGTAGTCTCGTCCTTGAGGGAAATTCTATCCGTGTGAACTGCAGCTGGATTCGACAGGAAAGTTTGTAATATTCTATGTGTTTGCCGAGGGACCTGTGGATTGATCACGTCCAGGGCACTGCAGTAATCGTTCAGCGATCCTCCTCGGGCTTCTTCAATGTTGGAAGATGCTGGTGAGTAGATTGCTGGGGTTCACTCATCCGTGAATGAGTGATGAATGAAAGTTTCCAACTGGTGTATGGAAACCATTCTGATCCCAGTCAAACGGTTGATCACAGATATCTTAATTACATGTGGCAGGCAGTAGGAGCTCTTCTGGTTCAAGTGCGTGGGTACCTGCTGCAGGTACTGGCCCCAGAACTAATATTGTAACACGTATTCGAAGTGTCACCTTCAGTTTTGTAGTCCGATTAAGGAGCTTCTGTAGTCACACTGTCCCGAATGTATAAATTGCTGTATTAGTGGCTCTAATGTCTCAAAGGGCACAAAAGTAAAAACGTGACAGACGACTTGATTGACCGTTGAACAAGTAGAATAGATGTTTAGAGTGAAGAAGGAAAGTCAAAGATGAAGGTTAAAGGTGTCTCATTTGGAGAAGACTTTCTTCCAAGTTTTTCTGCTAAAAGTGAAACCTTTGACAACGACAAACTTACGCGGCAAGGAAGGAGATCAGTCCGATTTGTAACAAGTATAAGAGCTCAGAATTCGGACACTGAAGAGACGTTGCAATGATATCTCCGTAGTTCTGCCTCATTTATCAGGTACTTCCTGCTATGCTGTATGCGGAGACCCTTCCCGTGCCCAGTATCGGCAGTCGCCTTCCACTGTCCAGTATCAGCAATCTTAGATACATATGTACATGAAGTTACATAGTGCCATTCTAGTTATTCTCTACTTGAAACCTACCGGATATCTCCAATACAGGCACCGAGCTTGGGCAGTTCATTCAGATCAGGAAGGAGCGTGCATTTTTACAAAATGTCAAAGAGGTTGTGGTCATGGTTATGGTTATGGTTGCTTGTGGTCATGGTTATATGGACATACTCCATTGAGGTCATTGGTGGTACCAATCGACTTCAGCCTAAGCTTGGAGAATCAGGTTTCCCTTCCCACAGTGTGCGGTAGCTACAGACATGCCACTTGATCTGAAATTAATAGTGATACAGACCACTGTTTGTAATTTGCTAAAATATTTGTGAGAAATTAGATATTTAAACCGATGGATGGGACAGTGGAAAAATCCACTCACTCACAGGTTTGAGTATCCTGTTTGTGGTAGGCCTGAAGCATTCAACGACATCAATCAAGTATCTACCAGCAGCAGATACCGGCAATCGTGCAGCTGGAAAATTACTCTGGATCCAGGTAATATGCTTCCAGCCTTATATAACACGTCTAAAAAGATTTGATTAGTAAGCGCACAACGTCGTAAAGCTGAAGCTACCGCAACCTCCTGTGACCATCTGACAGTATTTCTGTCCACTCGCATAAAGCTTTTTTTGTTGACAACACACTACCGGGAAGTGGAACTGTGCTTCGCGATCAAAGTTCCTTTTCATAAACTACAAGCCTACATATAATCTAAATGTGATAAAGCCATCCACAATTCATCTCGATGTACATATGCTTAGTATTTACTTGTGTGCCTATGTGTGGATCATTCTTGCAGATGTTCTTACTTCTGTGGGAAGCTCCCAGGGTCGTTAGAACTGTACACACTGGAACTTCAACTGGAGTTCCGGGTGGTAACCGAAGGCTCCTAGAAAGTCGTGCACCAGAAATGCCGGCACCCCCTGGTCCAGGACAGCCACCAGGTTCCGGTGGTTGATAGTGATCAGAAACTCATGAATTTTTGGAACTGAATAGATGAATAGATGCGTATACTTCTTGCTAAAGAAGGATGATGGCTCTATTGGAAATGATTGAAACTTGGTTCTTTTTGGTTTTTGAGCATGTTTTTAACCTAACAAGAAATACTGTGCCAATTTCAATTATCTATAAGCTCTTTGAGATGCCTATCCAAAGTTCTAGGTAGTTAAGGATGCACATTAAGTTAGCACATGAAAATGGATAGTTAGATAGACAATTTCTTCTATTATTATCTATGATGATTATAGTCTCGTATTTATAAATTAATCCTACTTGCCTTGTCTAATATTTGATCATTGTCACTATAACGGTCGAGAGCTAAAAGTAAAAATAAATCTAGATTTCTTTTGGATTCGAAGAGGCGTTTTTTGCCTTGGAAACGAGGAACGAGGACACTCGACCGGCGGGAAGCCCACTTTTTGGGGAAGGGTGCGTTCAAAACGACCTAGACCGATGTTATGTTTGGCTTGCTATAAGTGACTTGCCTGATCAAGAGCAAGAGCAAAACTTGACTGATGGAAACTCCTTATTGTATCATGCGGATGATGGGCAATCACTTGTTTAGATATATATTTAGTCACTTCTAAGGTCCGAGTATTAAAGTGACTAGATATCTTGAGTGGTCAATACTCATGAAGTCACTCAAGTCTATATTCAGGAGTCTAGACGGATTACAGATGGACTATCCTTGTGTTTGTATATATATACATATGTGCAATGGAAATAAAGGTTCAAAGGCTGGTGTGAGCCTGTTTCAGCCGTGGAGGTAGCTTCCGGGACAGGGAGTGAACCACGTGTTAGCCCTCTGATTTATGTTTAATGGGCCTTATGATGTGCTATAGCGAGAGGTCCTTGGGATTGTATTTTCTAACAATTGGTATCAGAGCTTAGAGCTTAGTTGGTCCTGAAGAGGGTCTTGAGATCTGAGGGTGCAGGGAAGTGGGTCCAGAAGCAAGTACACAGTAAAGAAATGGCAGGGATGATATCCATATCAAATGCTAAATTTGCAGTGGAGAAGTTTGATGGGAAAAACAATTTTGGACTTTGGCAACTGAAGATGAAGGACCTTCTTGTCCAGCAAGGACTGCATAGAGCACTAAAGAAGAAAGAGGAGGAAAAAAGTGATTAGGATGGGGAAGATGAAGATGCAGATCTGAGAGCTCTTAGCACTATTAAGTTGAACCTTGCTGATGAAGTGCTATACAATGTTATGAATGAGGAACCTGCACCAAAACTATGGGCCAAACTGGAAAAACTTTATATGACCAAGTCTTTGACAAACAGAATGTTTCTTAGACAGAAGTTGTACATGTTGAGGATGAAGGAAGGCCAGAGTATTATGGAGCATCTCAATGCTTTCAAAAAAATCATTTGTGAGTTGATGAGCATAGAGGTTAAGTTAGAAGAGGAGGATAAGGCATTGTTGTTATTGACTTCACTTTCTCCATCATATGAGCATCTGGTCACAACTCTTCTATATGGGAAGGATAATAGAAACTGTGAGGAGGTCACTTCAGCATTATTGTCCAATGAGATGCAAAAAAGACCCAACCAAGAAAAGATAAATCATCCACAACTCCAGATGACTCAGCGATGCTTGTTTGATCTGAAAGTTAACCTTTATCCTTGTTGGAATCAAGCCTCTTGTTGTTACAATCCTTCTTGAAATTTCCAACCTTCCCACAAATCCAGCACTTGCCTTTGAAACCTCCAGTTCTAGACTTGGATCTTGATTTAATCCTGATCTGATCTCTCTCTCTTGTCCTTCCCTGATAAATAGAGCTTCTGAATTTGTCTTTTCTTGGTTGGGTCTTTTTTGCATCTCATTGGACAACAATACTGAAGTGACCTTCTCACAATTTATATCATCCTTCCCATATAGAAGAGTTGTGACCAGATGCTCATATGATGGAGAAAGTGAAGTCAATAACAAAAATGCCTTATCTTCATCTTCTAACTTAACCTCTATGCTCATCAACTCACAAATGATTTTTTTGAAAGCATCGAGGCGCTCCATAATACTCTGGCCTTCCTCCATCCTCAACATATACAACTTCTGTTCAAGAAACAGTCTGTTTGTCAAAGACTTGGTCATATAAAGATACTCCAGTTTGGTCCATAGTTTTGGTGCAGATTCCTCATTCATAACATTGTATAGCACTTCATCAGGAAGGTTCAACTTAATAGTGCTAATAGCTCTCAGATCTGCATGTTTATCTTCCACATCCTCATCACTTTTGTCCTTCTTTTTCTTCTTTAGTGCTTTATGCAGTCCTTGGTGGACAAGAAGGTCCTCATCTTCAATTGCCAAAGTCCAAAATTGTTTTTCCCATCAAACTTCTCCACTACAAATTTAGCATTTGATATGAATATCATCCCTACCATTGCTTTACTGTGGACTTGCTTCTGGACCCACTTCCCTGCACCCTCAGATCTAAAGACCCTCTTCACGACCAACTAAGCTCTAAGCTGTGACAAATGGGGAAATCAATTTGTAAAAGATTGGCACAGAGATAAACGCAGCTGATATGTTGACTAAACCTGTTCCTGTTGAGAAGTTCAAGTTATGCATGAACTTGCTCAACGTTCAATGTTGCTCTTTGGGATGATAAGGTGGATACAAGCAAAAGGTGGAGTTTGTTATGTTTGGCTTGCTATAAGTGATTTTCCTGATCAAGAGCAAGAGCAAAACTTGACTAATGGAAACCTCTTATTGTATCATGCGGATGATTGGCAATCACTTGTTTATTTCCACAGGAGTTCATAGCACAAAGGGAATTTTAGAGTATATGCATTCTGATGTTTGGGGCCCTGCACCTATAGCTTCAAAATCTGGAGCATTATATCTTGTTTCTTTGGTTGATGATTACTCTAGGAGAGCATAGGTCTACACCATGAAGCAAAAATCAGAGGTCTTGTATCTCTTTAAACAATGGAAGGTGATGATGGAGAAACAAACTGGAAGGAAAGTGAAGTGTTTGAGATCTGATAATGGTGGAGAATACAAATCTGGAGAGTTTGATAGAATTGTATGAGTGAAGGGATAATCCATCACTTTACCATATGGGTACTCCGCAACAAAATGGTGTGGCAGAGCGGATAAATTTTACACTCTTGGAGAAAGCATGAAGTATGTTAAGAAACACCGGATTGGATAAGAGTTTTTGGGCAGAAGCTATAAATATGGCTTGTCATTTGGTAAACACTTCTCACACTACTGCTATTGAGTGTAAGAAGCCTATGGAAAAATGGACAGGTAGGCATGTTGCTTACTCTTCACTTAGAGTATTTGGATGCATAGCTTATGTTCATATTCAACAATTACAAAGGACAAAGTTAGATCCCAAATCTAGAAAATGTATATTCTTGAGATATGAGAAGGATAGAAAGGGATATAGATTATGGGATCCAGAAAGGTGTTGTCTTGTTGTGAGTAGGGATGTAGTTTTTGATGAGACTAGTACAATGAAGACTATTACTATAGCAAAAGAAAAGAGAAAACAAATTCAGTCAGATTTTGTTAAGATAGATATTGATCTTGGAAATGAAGACATTTCACCTCATGTAGATCTACCAATTGAACCATTAGAAGAGCAAAGCCCAGAAGTGATTCATGAACGTAGGTATCCAAATAGGGATAGAAGGCCTCCACAGAGATTTGATGATTCATTTGTAGCTTATGCTCTTCTTATGGAGAATGGTGAGCCTTCTTCATATGAAGAGGCAATGCAAGATCAAGAGTGTAAAAAGTGGCATTATGCAATGGAAGAGGAGATGAAGTCTTTGGCCAAAAACCAAACTTGGAGACTTGAAAAATTGCCTATGGGAAAGAAGGCAATTGGTTGCAGATGGATATTTTGGAAGAAGGAAAGACTTCCAAAATCAGGTGGAGATAGATACAAAGCAAGGCTTGTAGCAAAGGGTTACAGCCAAAAAGAAGGTATTGACTTCAATGAGATTTTTCACCAGTGGTAAAAATCTCTTCAGTTTGTGCACTATTGACAATAATTGCATTTCATAACTTGGAGTTGGAGCAACTAGATGTTACAAATGCTTTTCTACATGGAGAATTGGAGGAGGAGATTTACATGCATCAACCTGAAGGTTTTTTGGTACCAAGGAACCAGAACCTGGTTTGCAGGTTACAGAAGTCTTTATATGGACTAAAGCAAAGTCCAAGACTTTGGTACATGAAATTTGATGCTTTCATGTTGAAGCAAGGATATAACAGAAGTGAATCAGATTGTTGTGTACCTCAAGAAGCTACATGGACTTAGAGTATTTGATTTAATCATCTTGGTACTATATGTGGATGATATACAAAGGATATGGTTGAGGTGGAGAAATTGAAAGCACAACTTGGTAAGGAGTTTGATATGCAGGACTTGGGTTCTTCAAAGAGAGTACTTGGGATTGAAATCCACCGGGACAGGAGCAAGTGAAAGTTATGAATATCTCAAAGGAGATATTTGGAAAAATTACTTGCTTGGTTTGGCATGGAGAAAGCAAAACCAGTGAACACTCCAATGGCAAGTCATTTCAGGATATCATTGGAGCAATGTCCATCAAATGAGGAGGAGAAAAAAGTAATGTCCAATATTCCTTATGCTAGTGTTGTTGGGAGTTTAATGTATGCTATGGTCTGCACTAGACCTGACATCTCATATGCTGTGAGTATGGTGAGTAGATACATGGCAAATCCAGTGAAACAACATTGGGAAGTTGTCAAGTGGATACTTTGTTACTTGAAAGGGACTATAAATATTGGCATTACCTTTGATGTGGAGAAGGAACAAGAAGGAGGATGTAGATTACAAGGTATGTAGATTCTGATATTGCCGGAGACTTGGATAAGAGAAGGTCTACAACAGGATTTGTTTTTACACTTGTTGGTGGTTTAGTAAGTTGGAAGTCTCCTCTCCAATCTACTATTGCTCTTTCTACTACAGAGGGGGAATATATGGCAACAACTGAGGCTGCCAAAGAGGCAATATGGCTACAAAGATTAGCCAAGGATGTAGGACTCCCTAATATGAAGTCCACACTTTTTTGTGATAGCCAAAGTGCTATTCACTTGGCAAAGAATCAAGTCTATCATTCAAGGACAAAGCATATTGATGTCAGACATCATTTTATCAAGGAAGCTGTGACAAATGGGGAAATCAATTTGCAAAAGATTGGCACAGAGGTAAACACTGCGGATATGTTGACTGAACCTGTTCCTGTGAGAAGTTCAAGTAATGCATGAACTTGCTCAATGTTCAATGTTGCTCTTTGGGATGATTAGGTGTATACAAGCAAAAGGTGGAGTTTGTAATGTTTGGCTTGCTATAAGTGACTTGCCTGATCAAGAGCAAGAGCAAACCTTGACTGATTGAAACCCTTATTGTATCATGCGGATGATGGGCAATCACTTGTTTAGATATATATTCAGTCACTTCTAAGGTCAAGTATTAAAGTGACTAGATATCTTGAGTGGTCAATACTCATGAAGTCACGCAGGTCTATATTCAGGAGTTTAGACGGATGACAGAGGACTATCCTTGTGTTTGTATATATGTGCAATGGAAATAAAGGTTTGAAGGCTGGTGTGAGCCTGTTTCAGCCCGTGGAAGTAGCTTCCGGGACAGGGAGTGAACCACGTTATTTCCTGTTAGTCCTCTGATTTATGTTTAATGTGCCTTATGATGTGCTATTGCGAGAGGTCCTTGGGACTGTAATTTCTAACATACCGACCCTACTAAATCAAGGTAGGAATCGAAGAACAAACATTCTTGAAAATAAATTTGAAATTATCGGTACGGCTTCGGCAAACAAAAGACTTATGTGTATTTTCGGTTTTCCATTAGTAGATTTTTAACGCCGGAGTCTGCAACTAACAAAGTATACCTCTTCTTATCCAATAATACTCATTCTACTTCTAAGAGTCAGTAGGACATGCAAAGTATATCTCTTCAGATGATTTCCTTTCGTCAAGGATGTTTGATCGGTATCATTATGAGTCAATTTACACCAATCCGTCAGAGCTCGAAAGAACTAATTCTCAATCAGAAAGCTGTATACTCATCTTGGAACAAAGCTTGTGGTCAGCTAACTCGCATTAGCTGACTACGAGCATCGTTTATAGATCTATCCTGAGATTAATCGCTGCTGACGATTACTAGAAATACTTCTCATAATTTTTTTTTGTTTGGTCAGACCAACTACGTTTCGCATAGTACTTGAATTGGGTCCATATTATTGACTAAAGCAACTTATTCTCTGACCAACGAAGCACAAGAAGCAGAAACACGTCGCAAATCGAATTGTGACTGCAGAGTGACTGTGATTCGGGAACAGTTTCTACTAGTGCAACAATCATTGTTCATTCTGCTTTTAAGATATAAGACCACATTTGTAAACTGAACAGTTTGATGAGATCAAACTGAGTATCATAAATTAATTAAAGTCTGTCCATAAACCTCAATCGTGGAAGCTTCAAGGAGAGGTCGTACAAGCTTCGAAAATATTAAAATTCAAGCGGAAACTCTTTTAATGTATAGAAGATGCCTTTGAGATTACCATATTTTTATCACATAATTAGCCTCGATCTCCAGGACCTCTTCCAATTCTTTTAAAACACATAATCCTTATGGGTTGCATCCAAGCTCCAAAACAAGGACTCCAACTGGTTGATGTAGCTGCCTCGGTCATAATGGACGAGGAAGTCCCCATGAACATAATTGGTTCGGAGAAACAGGTAATTATATATTTGTGTCGAAAGGACTACCTCAACATATAGTCAGCATACTCGTTCAAAGGGGTATATGTGTAATGAATACAGATTCTGAAACTAAAGAGAAAAGTAATCCATTCCACGTTTGTGGTGGAATTAGAGTCAAAGTCAAAGTCTAGGTCTTAAGGCCTGTAGCAACGGTGGGAAGGATATACCAAATACATATATAATTTAACAATTCCTTTGAGGTAAAGAATGAGAAATGTAGTTCACGGTCCATTAGGTACTTTGGTGAATCGTCGATCCTTCTCATCGTTACACTATGAAGGACAGTTTAATATGGATTGATTGGTAGTTCGTTTCTCTGAGCATAAAAACCGATCATCAAAATCAGATTAAATCTTGGCGAAAGTGGCCAAAAGTGCTTTCAACTTGTTTTGAATATATGCATGGTTATGTGCTTGTCTGAGGTGATTGGTAGCACCAATCGATGTCAACTAGAGGTCGCAGTCGGATAATCAGGTCTATGTCATTACAGACTTCTTCCTGTGTTTGTGTTGACCTTAGCTTGACAGTTAGCATTATCATTTGATCGGTGAGTTGTATCTGAGGATGTTTTGGTGCAACCCTATACATGTACAATGCAGAGAACTCGGAAGTCCGATGGACATAGTCGCGGAGTCCACTTGCTCTACTACCTCATATGTCCGAATGTCTAGTATGTGCGAAGAAATGGTATGAAGATGATACCGGGTGCAGGGACGGTAAGTGTGGAGTTGAACGATCTCAACCACCTGAAGCTTCAAAAGTATTACTCTGAAGCGAGGTAAGGTTAGGGTACAGACTGTCCCTATTATATCGTAAGAATCATGAGGTGTCGGTGGCATTGTCCAGTCCGGGAGTGGAGGAAACGGGATGCTCCGGGAGAAGGGGATATCACTACAGTTTTTGCGTGGTCTGCTCTTTACTGGACTCGGGGAAGAGGTATAGAGAGGATTCTCGTAGAGATTTGTAATTTTACTCAGGCATGGGAATATCCTGGAGACATTTTCCCCCGAGATAGCCCTCAAGTCTGTCACCCTTGAGAGATCTTCGGTTTCCTTGGTATGGTTTCCTTCTCGAGTCTTGTTATGGTTTCCTTCTCGAGTCTTGTTGAGCAAGTCTCTCATGCACCCTTCCGCTTAATCAGACAGGGCGACCACCACATAAATAACATCAGTTCATAACACAACAGATTTGAATCAGTAGAATTCACACTTACACCATATCATTCATATAAATCAGAATAGAGTCATGACTTGTTTATCCGCAGACATTTAGATCTTAAAGCCAATAATGCATCCTTATTACAAGACAACCTTCAATTCAAGTAGGCACACTCATACTTGCTCCTTCAAGGCCCTAGATAAACGCAAGGGTATGAAAGATGCGGGATTCCAACAAGAATCCCTAATTATAGACTTTGGGTTTGAAGATTACCTACAAAGGGAGAAGAAAACACATTTAAATAGTTATTATAACCTTAAAAAGAATTGTTGTCTACCCTAATCAGTTCTCTTCCTCTAGCCACCGCACTTATGGGCTCGCTCGCACCAAGAATGCCAATCGATTCTCCTCCCTTAGATGTTCCTAACCTAGATGCACCTACTCTGAATACCATCAAAGCACAGCTTAATTCTTAATTACTACCTACCTCTTTTGCTATAATACAAGAACCTATAATCTAGTTTGCCGGTATTCCTTTACTAAGTCAGCACGCAAAAGGTCCAGTAACACCTCTCTACTTCTCCTGCACTTGGGTTTAGTCGGCGCTTAGAGATTCTCTCTCGCAACCCTGCACAGAGGATTCCACAGTCCTTCATAATCTACCATCCCGTAGATGGTTTCTTGCCCTTTTGACTTGGTACCTTTGCCCAATCTATATCAAGATTGCTATAGTTGCTAAACATTTGCTATATATTCCTTTACTAAGTCAGCCCGCAAAAGGTCCAGTAACACCTCTCTACTTCTCCTGCACTTGGGTTTAGTCGGCGCTTAGAGATTCTCTCTCGCAACCCTGCACAGAGGATTCCACAGTCCTTCATAATCTACCATCCCGTAGATGGTTTCTTGCCCTTTTGACTTGGTACCTTTGCCCAATCTATATCAAGATTGCTATAGTTGCTAAACATTTGCTATAATTCCATACTATGCATATTTGCCATAAAATTCAAACTATATCATTCAGAAGCTGGGTGGTAACTCAGTAACATACCAACTCACTCTACTGGCATGAAATGAAGTAGCACTCTTTCAGTAAACCAAAGCTCCCTGAATTACCTACGTTATAATCAATGTACTAATCAGGTGGGGTGATTAGTGATGCATGTATAATACCTTAAACTGGCAGTGTAATAATCCACCGGTAGAATATGCACGGGTAGCGCGCAGATACGATAGCAGAAAGGATGAATTGTAATAAGTAAATCTAAACATGCATTGAAGATACAGTGGGGGCCGTCCTAAAGCAGAAATCGTATTACAATGTGTTGAATTTAAGTGTAAAAGAGGGGAGGCAGACAAGGTTGGATAATCCGCTGACAGCAGCAATTTATGAGGATTTTATTTACATATCGAGGATATCTTCCAAGTATATGCAATTTTGAATTACTTGGAGATGCTTATGTGTTTCATCCGAGCTAAATCAATTTCTATGGCTGCACTGCCTGGATAGACACAAAGTTAAACTTCATGTGATAAGACCACTTCAGCGCAGGTTGGAGTCCTTTGAAGTTAACAGAATTATGTGAGATGGAGGAACATGCTTTAAAATGTAATCATATAAATTTCAATTTAAACATTTTAGTCAGAAAATTATTGAAATATTTAAATTATCTATAACTTTTACTATCGTATTAAAATAACATTAGACGTCTCGATCACGAAGATGTATGTACCATTCCAGTCACCGCACGGATTGTGTCATCGATTCAGTTACGTCACCATTGAGATAAATGGTTCGAAACTCGCGATGTGAATATTGCTTGAAGCATAAAGAAGAACATCTTATCTTAAGTGACGTTTATCAAGACGCTTATATTAGATTTGTAGGGCAGATTTCTCTTACTATTGGAGCTTAGCCACGTTTTACCTCCTCCTATATCTTTTCCTTGTACGACTTGATGGTCTTTTCTCATCTTTCTGGTTATCCTTTCTTCTTTCTTTTTCTTTTTTTTCCATAAAGAAGAACATCTCATCCGCAGGAGTTATTAGGGTCAGTAGGTCTTGTTGCAAATTCATAATCTACCAGCGCCGCCATCAGGTGTATTGACGAACTGGAGCATCACCTCTTTATCGACTCAGACTAGTCGATTAGAAAGCGTATAGCTAGGACTAGTCGATTAGAAAGCCGACGGGGGACTGAAGTTCCAGTAGACCCAGTTTCAGTTTGAGATACTCGTGGATCGATTTGGCAGACCGAATCGATCCACACAAGAAAACTTAAGAAGAAGCAAGATCAAACGACTACTCTGTAACTAGAACCAATTGAGATATAAGTAAAAGATAGGAACCTGATTCTTCAATACTAGGTTGCAATTGATTAGTACCCAAATCACGTCAAGCAAGCAAATGTTTACTAACATGACCATAACGAGGATAGGCCTGAGGACATTGTGCAAGATCCACGCCAAATTGTGACCTCGAAAATCTGCTCTGCTGCCTCATTACTAGTATGAGTGTAGGATGAACAATTTATAATGATCTCTGACTCCAAAAGTTGCATACATATGATGCAAAGATTTTGATGGATAAAAGTACAGTTGATGACTCAGGTTGAATATATGCTCATAAACCAAATATAAGCAAGTTCCAATAATTTCCACTAGAGCAAACATACCACGTTAGCAAGAAGTATACACATCTGTTCAGTTCCAAAAGTCTATGACTTTCTGAAAACTAACGACCTATTTCACTTGGAGGTTGTCCGTAACCAGGGGTTCCCGGGTGCACTGGTGCTGTTTGTAGGACCCTTCGATGACCAGCCGGAACTCCAGCGAAATATAACCGAATGAAAGTTGAAATTCCAGCGTGTACACTTCGGACTACCCTGGGAACTTCCCACAGGCGTAATAACATCTGCAGAAATGATACACACATCGGCACAAGTAAATACTAAGCACATGTACATCGAATTAATTGTGGTGGGCTGTACCACATTTGAGGATTTTATGCAGGCTTGTAGTTGATGAGAAAGAACTTTGATGGCGAGCACAGTTCCACTTGAACGTAGTGCGTAGTCGACAAAACAAGCTTTATGCGAGTAAACAGAAATGCTGTCAGATGATCACAAGAGGTTGCAGTAGCCTCAGCTTTACGACCTTGTGCCCAAACTAATCAAATTTTTGTAGAGGTGTTAAATTGATGGTAAACACAGTCCTAAGAACCTGTCACATTAGCACATTATAAACCCCATTAAAAAAATAATCAAAAAACAACAGGAAGTAAATAACGTGGTTCATTTCCTGTCTCGGAAGCTATCTCCAAGGCTGAAACAGGCTCACACCCAAACACTTTACTTTAGTTCCTCCTCATTGTCATTCAGTTGAACTTCTGAATATTGACTTGCGAGACTTCCTGAATATTGACCACTAAATAGGGATAGTTCCTCATCACTGAACTCCTAAATATTTGAATATCGACCTACGTGACTTCTTGAATATTGAACGATCAAGGTATCTAGTCATTTCCATAGTCGTGATCGAATATTTCTAGATAAGGGCCGTCTCGCACATTGACCTGCGCGACTTCTTGAATATTGAACACTCAAGGTATCTAGTCACTGTAATACTTTGCCATAGTCGTGACCAAATATTTCTAGATAAAGGCCGTCTCGCACATTGTTACAATCACGTTTACTCCTGAATGTCATAATGTTCAATAATCAATCATAATCACTAATTACAGGCCAAACATATTTTATGTATATATATTGAAGCATATTACCTTTTCCAGTTGAATCCAGAGTAATTTTCCAGTTGGACGATTCCCGGTATCTGCTGCTGGTAGATACTTAATTGATTTCGTTGAAAGCTTCAGGCCTACCACAAACAGGATACTCAAACCTATTGAGTGAGTGGACTTTTCCACGGTCCCATCCATCGATTTAAATGTCGAATTTCTCACAAAGATTTTAGCAAACTACAAACATTGGTCTGTTTCACCATAAATTTCAGATCAAGTAGCATGTCTGTAGCTACCACACACTGTGGAAGAACTTAAGAAAAGGGAACCTGATTCTCCAAGCTTAGGCTGAAGTCGATTGGTACCACCAATGACCTCAATAGAGCATGTCAATATAACCATGACCACAAGCAAAAATCTCGTTGACATTTTGTATAAATGCAGGCTCCTTCCTGATCTGAAATGAACTACCAAGGATCGGTGCCTGTATTAGAGATATCAGAAATTCCAGTAGGTTTCGAGTAGAAAATAACTAGAATGGCACTACTTTCATGTACATATGTATCTACGATTGCTGGTGGAAGGCGACTGCGGATGCTGGGCTCGGGGAAGGGTCTCCGGATACAACATTGCAGGAAGTACCCGTTACTGAGGCAGAACGACGGAGATATCACTGCAATGTCTCTTCAGTGTCCAAAGTGTGAGCTCTTATACCTGTTACAAATCGGTCTGATCTCCTTCCTTGCCGCGTAAGTTACTTGTTGTTCAACATTTTTAGCAGAAAAGCTTGGAAGAAAGTCTTCTCCAAATGAGAGTCTTTTGACCTTCATTTTTTACTGTCCTTCATTTCACTCTAATAAACATCTTACCTACTTTTTTAACGGCCAGTCAAGTTGTCCGTCACGTGATGTTTACTTTTGTGCCCATTGAGAAATTAGAGCCACTAATACAGCAGTTTATACATTCGGGAAACTGTGAGTACAGAAGTTCCTTAATCGGACTACAAAACTAAAGGTGACACTCAGTATACTTGTTATAATAGTAGTCTGAGGGCAGTACCTGCAGCAGGTACCCACCCACTTGAACCAAAAGAGCTCCTACTGCCTGCCACATATGATTATGTATTTGTGATCACCGTATGACTGGGATCCGGAATGGTTTCATACACCAGTTGGAAAGTCTCATTCATCACTTCGGACTCTTGTACCAGCTTCTTAGTCCATCCTCAAGAGTGGATGGAATCTAGTTTGCCCATACTCCTGTACGTAGTCAGCCCGCAAAAGATCCAGTAACACCTCTCTACTTCTCTGTCCTCAGAGATTCTCTCCCGCAGCCCAGCACATAAGATTCCACAATCCTTCACTATCCCGCGCGCTGACGTACCATTCCGGATGGTTTCTCGCCCTTTTGACTTGGTACCTTTGCCCAATCTATATGAAGATTGTATAGTTGCTAAACATTTGCTGTAATTCAATACTATGCATATGGGGCATAAAATTCAAACTCTCTCGTATTCAGAACTCAGTAACTTACCAACTCACTCTACTGGCATGAAATGAAGTAGCACTCTTTCAGTAAACCAAAGCTTCCTGAATTACCTAAGTTAGAATCAATGTACTAATCAGGTCGGGTGATTAAAGATGCATGTACAATACCTTAAACTGGCAGTGCAATAATCCACCGGTAGAATATGCACGGATAGCGCGCACATACGATAGCAGAAAGGATGAACTGTAATAAGTAATGCTAAACATGGATGGGGGTCGTCCTAAAGCAGAAATCGTATTGTAATGTGTTGAATTTAAGTGTAAAAGTGGGGAGGCAGACAGGTTCGATAATTCGCTGACAGCAGCAAGTTTATGAGGATTTTATTTACATACCGAGGATATCTTCCAAGTACGTAATTTTTGAATTACTTGGAGATGCTTATGTGTTTCATCCGAGCTAAATCAATTCTATGGCTGGACTGCCTCGATAGACACGAAGTTGAACTTCATGTGATAAGACCACTTCAGCGCAGGTTGGAGTCTAACAGAATTATGTGAGATGGTGGACCATGTCAAATTCTGACAGCCATTAGGGTCAGTCGAGAAAGGACGCGGATTTTCTCCTTTGTTGTTGACTTCCTCGAATCTTTTAGTCAAAACCACCTGCTTAAAGTAAAACTTTTGGGAAAAGGTAAGACTATGTGTGGAAGGATATCAAAAAGATCTTAAAGGGCCCGTGATCTTTACCTTTTAAATTTGGACATTTAAGACCATTGAAGACATTGGTCATGAAGATTATTCTAGAGAGGATAAGCACTTCTAATGACTGTCTGTAAAGTATATTTTTGATTACCCTTCCTGTGACTAAAGCAATCAACTGTATATTTGTCAACCGAAATCCTTGCATCCTATGAATGCAACTCTCGGACTCGGAGATCATTATAAATTGTTTCTCAAACACTCATAATAGTTGCGAGATAGCAGAGCAGATTTTCGAGGTCAGAATTTGGCGTGAATATATACACAACGTCCTTACGGCTTGTGGTCATGCTAGTAATATTTGCTTATTGGATATTATTTGCGGCACCAATCAATTCCAACCTAGCATTGAAGACTTAGATTTCTATCTTTTCTTTCTATTTTCTATGTCTGTTGGTTCTAGTTACAGAGTAGTTGTTTAATTGCTTCTTTGCGTTCGGAGTGATAAGAAGAAACACCATCCATATCTATGTTGATTACTTGAATCAAGGGCCGGCACACATTCTGTAGGTCTAGACTTCTTTTCTGCATTTTGACATTCTAACTGAGTAACTGGACTGTTGCAGATATCTATTGTAACATATTAATTTATTTTTTGTAGGATTATATAATAATTTTAACTAGTAGTTGATAAATAATTTTAAAAATTAATAAAAATAATAATGACATCTTGAAGAAAAGATAATGATTAATAAGCATTATTTTTGCTTTTAAAATTTCATTCATTTTTATTTTTGACATGATGAGTTATATCAAGTGACTTTATTTATATATTTAATCTTGTGTATTAATTCAATTAATTTAGAGTATTTGAGGGTAAAATTTAACCAATTTAAGAGTTTCCACTAGTTAATGTTTTTCCTCTTATGTAGAGTATCATAATTTTCATAATGGATGTTTGGTAATCAATTCTAAGACATAAATTATTACATTAAATTTGTAGTTATTGGAAATGATTTATGATTTTTTTATATGCTTTACATATCAATTTGATTCGGGAGAAATTTTATGTACTATTTGAAAATTCAATTCAAAGAAATACTATATTACTATATTTTAGTAATAAAAATAGTAAAGAAAAAGATAATTGTGAAAATAATTGTGATCAGTTTAATTTAAATGAGATCTTTGTCTGATAAAAACTTTTAATATCAATCACCATATATATATATGGTGATTGATACTAAAATTTATATATATAGGTCTATAATGTAATTAGGTCTGTAATGTAATCTATAACTAATATTTATCTATTAAATGATTTTTTAATCACTAAATAACAAAATTAAATAAAAGTAATTTTCAAATATGAAAATTCATTATAATTTTAGCTCGTATAATTTATTTTTTCATATGATTAGAATAGAAGATAAAAAAGCTTCATAATAAAAATAATTCCAATTATCTTTTATTTTAAGAATCAAATGAGAAGAAACTCTCTGTTTTTAAGAAAATAAAGAAATATAAAATACTAAAATATTACATGAAATATTTAAAATGAAGTATCAACAAGAATTATTCTCTATAGATTTAATTATAATAAAGTCTTGATTACAAATAATTACGATTCTTTCATAGTGATCAAGACAATTATACTCTTTTTATGTTTAAAAAATGTATGGATCTAAGTCAAATATAAAAATAAGTATTTTTTTCAAAATATGCATTTTATATTCATTGTAAATACTGATAGAAATTAAGGATAGCTAATAAATAGATAATTTTAATGTATAGTTCATAGAATTAATGAATAGTTAATTTAATGACAAGCAATTTGGAGAATTTCACATCTTTTATCTTAAGTATGATGAATAGAAGTTTTTAACATAACAATTATTTGTATTCAAATCGGTGAAAATTATTAAAATTTTAAAGAATACAGAAGACTAACTATAAACTTAAATCTGAGATCTTTCATTATGGATAAGAAATAGTTTATATGAATTATATATAGTAAGCTGACATGTATCACTTGAAGGGAAAAAGTAGCTTTTAACGTTAAAGTGTATGTAAGTTACATCATATTTGAATAATTATTGATATATAGATCTTTGCTTTCTTATTTATTTATTTATAGTAATTATTTTAGTATAGTTCATCAGTAAGAACTTTGAAAGGAATTATTACATGTTAACTGATTTCTTCTAGTTTTAATCCATAAAACTAAATAATATATTAGATTACATCAACAACTATTTGAAAGGTATATATGTCTTTCTCTCTTGGACTTTGATTGGTAATTGTTTGTATGTGCTAGTTTATAGGATGCATATTCATTTCTACTAATAATCCAATTGCAACCAGTCTTTATATTTACATCCTTTAATATAATTTTCATGATTTTCCTTAATTTTTTTTTACTTGAATTTTCTTTACAAAATAAAATTTTAATCATTTTAAGTTTTATATGATTTTAAATTTCAAACTCTTTCACTAGTTAATTATTTCAAACAAACATCCACTCCTTGATCACATTGAACTATCTTGATTATGATAATATAGATTTGCTTTTAAATGGATGTTTTAGAACACAAATTATATTTGAGTAAAATTCCTTAAAAGGCAACATAAAGTTGAAGTAGACAACTTTCCTTTGTGAGATGCAATTTTTGGTATTTTATTCATAATCTATAAGTAGAATACCAATTTGACAAGCAATGCATATGCAAGATAAAATATACTTAAATTAGATGAATTGAGATGAATTATAGATAAATATATACATATGATAAGATAAACATACAATCCAAAGGTGAGTCAATTAAGTAAAAAATCCAATAGTGCTTTAAGAATCATCCACGCTATTGTGCAAAAAAATGGAAGAAGCATATAAAATGTACGGAGCTCAACAAGCAATATTTAAGAAAATGAAAAAGATATAGACATTTAATTTTATAAGTATCATTGCCTCAAAAAAAGGAAGCATTAACCAAAGCCTCACACACCCACTAACCCACTAACTAAGGATGAATAAGGTTCCAATTTTTTTTAAATTACAGAATATTCTCTTAGAGACAAAGAGGTACAAAACACTGAATATATACAAGGCCCTGAATACTAAATATACAAAACAGTGAATTGAAATACTATTCAATAGTAAATATATGATTTTTCCCATGTTTCATGTATTCACTACAATTAAAGAAACTATATTTCTTGAATTCAAAATCTTCATTTGACATCTTTAAAATAAGTAGGAAAAGATAAAAATAAAATTAATAGCTCAAATACAAACATTTATGTAATACATATAGAACTTAGCATTTATAACATCATATTTTATGGAAAGATTAAATAGATATAAACTCTTCCCCGTCTGTGCGTAGTACTCATCGTTGCTTCTGATTTGAAGAATGTACTGCTGCTCCTTCGCATCGACCTCCTTTCTTAAGTCGGAATGGAAATGTGACACCATTCTGTTGCACTCCGCCGCATTGAGCAGATTCAGCCTAGATAGAAATGTGCTACAAATGGCACAATGTAATGCGGAGGTGATTTATCCCGCAAGTTCCACACCATTTGTCTTGTTTGCCCATGGAAGCACCTTGCCCAATTAATCGGCTCTCCTGCAAACATCTTATGGAAGAACAATGCTTGGTGCTTCATCACATAAGTGGTTCTCTCCGGCTTCAAGATTGCCATGAGAGCACTCACGATCCCTCTCTTGACAAGATCCTTGTAACTCTCTACTTTGTACCCATTCTTTGTGCGCTTTGAAGAGAATGCATTCCTCACTTCTTGGGTTTCTTCTGCTACCTCTCCCTTCCCCAAGAACGTGGCACCCTGCTTCGCGCCTCCCTCTCTTCCGAGTACTAATATCCAATCCGACTCTGTCCAACAAGTCGGATTTCCTCTCTTCCCCTCTTCCTCGGGGCCATTGAGACATTTACTCTTGATGATCTCGGTCATGAATCCTAGAAAGCTCACATTCTAGTTCCACACCAAGAATGTGATCCAAAGTTGGCTCAAGACTTTGATTCTTGCGATCACATCTAAACTCCGAATCGCATGATTTCTCACTGTGAATTTGGAGTTCTTGTTTCCTCTTCCCATCTTTCTTTCTTCCTCATTGTCTCTCGGATTAGCTCTCTTGAATTCTCCTCTACACACCTGCGTGTCTTTGACTCTACTTCCATTCCCATGATCTCCTGCAGGACGACTCCTCAACGGCAAAGGAAAATTGCTTGACATCGCTTTGTTGTTAGCCCAATTTTTATAGAGTCACGCCTTCTTCATCTCTCTATAACTTGAATTTCTACCAAGAAATCACACCTCTTGAATGCTCCTATCATTGTCAAGTGTCCTTCACGCATATGACCGCCAATTTTTGAACAGTCCCTTCTTGAATTTCTCACCCCAAAGGAAAGTTGTTACACTGTCCTCGCCTTGGGTTGAGCACCCCTTGATACAAAGACTTCTTACTTCGGGTTGTATGCTGACAGGGCAAGTCTGAGTACTTTGCCTTATGACCCAAAGCCACGTTACCTCAGGTTTCATCCCAAAGACTCTTTTCTTTGCCTTCTTTTCTTGGCCATACAAGCGCAATCCGACTTCTCTATACACTTCTTCTCCTTTATTTAAAAAATAAAATAAAAATGTGGGTACCACATACCCCCTTCCTCAAATGTGAGCGTCCATGCAAACATAGACTTTGGGTGTCTTAGAAACTTCCGAGTCTATGGTCCAATATCTCCAAACCCTCCACTCGTTTACTCGAGTGGCAAAGGATTGCCTTCCAGGTCTACAAGTTGAATGGACCCATTGTCATAAAGATGAAGAACTTGATAGGGCCCCATCCATCTCAAATGCAACTTGCCTGGAAAAAATATTTGGCGATTGTCGTATAACAAAACCAAATCTCCTTCGCACACAACCACATGCTTGATATGCTTATCGTGCCTGACTTTCCTCTGCTCTTGTACTTCCTTTGTGGTTTGCATTGCATTGTCTCTTTCCTCTTCTAACCACATTAGTTGATGGATCCGAAGATCCTAGCTTTCTTCCTCTGACAGTTGTTCTTTGCAAAGAATCCGACATGTCAGTACTTCAAATTTAACTGGTAGTATGGGATGCAAGCCATATGTCAAGAAGTATGGAGTTTTTTTGGTTGTAATCTTTTCTATCATTTGATATGCCCACAACGCGGCTGGTTATTTCATATCCCAATCATAAGCATAATTGACAATCACTTTATTCAAAATTTGCAAAGTAACCCATTTGCCTTTTCCTTTAAGCCATTTGCTTTTGGGTTATAAGGAGTCATCTTCTGATGTTTAATCTCGAAAGTACTTGGTTAATGCCTCCATCACCGAGTTAAAAAAATGTGTCCCTCGGTCATTGAACAATTCCTGAAGACACCTATATCAGGAGATGATGTTTCAAAAGAAAAATTCCGCCATGGTTTTGGCATCATCTTTGCAAGTTGCTTCAGCTTCGACCATCTTGATAGCATAGTCAGTGTAAACCAAAAAGTATGGCTTCCTTGTGACTCGGGTCATTGGTTGAATGGGACCCACAAAATCAATTCCCCATTTCTCAAATGGAGCCAATGGCAAAATTGGTCTCAAAGGCCATTGAGAAGTAGCCATCGGCTTGCCCGTTCTTTGACAAGCATCACAACTTTGGATATGAGTATGCGTGTCTTTGTACATGGTAGGCCACCAATACCCCGCAAAAGAATCTTCTTTACAATATTCTTTAGAGCATAGTGTCCCTTGATGCTTTGGAGTGTAAAGACTCAATTACGCCTCCGACTTCATATGACTCTAAGCATTGCCAAAGTACTTTGTCTCTGCCCATCTTGAATAGAATGTTGTGTTTGAGTTGATACGGCCCTATTTTCCTAAGAAAGACTGCACTCTGCTCCGGGTCCATCCCTTTAGGACAATGGAGAGTATGCAAATAATGATATTTTGCTACATACCTCATACTTTGCATTGCTATTAATTGATATAACTCTTCATCAGGGAACAGATTGTCAATTTCCCACTCTTGGTCTTGAGTTTCTAACCTGGACAGGAAGTCCACATTTGGATGCAAAGCTCTCTTCCTTACTTGTATAGTATATGTGAATCTTGTAACAACAAGATCCATTTTGCAATTTGCCCGGACAAATCTGCCTTCTTGACCAAATGTTGCAATACGTAATGGTCAACATAGAAGACAAACTTGTATCCCAGCCGGTAGTGGCAAAATTTATTGCAGGCATACACCATTCCGAGTGCTTCTCTTTCAGTCATCAAATAGTTCTTTTCAGAAACTGAAAGTTATTGGCTGGCATAATACACCGGGTAGTCCTTCTTCTTCTTGTCCTTCTGACTTAAGATGACGCTGATGGCCATGGACAAAGTGTCCACATATACATGAAAAGGGACGTCCCAATTTGGGACCCTCATCATTAGTGCTCCAACCTGTTTCTTCTTCAACACCTGGAAAGCTTCTTCTTGATTTGCTTCCTACAGGTAGTCTTTGGATTTCTTTAGAAGCTTTGTAAGGGGTGTGTGACAACCCAAAAAATATCACTTTTGCAGTAATTGGGTCAGTAAAGTTTGTTCCCGCAGAGATACTATCCAGAATTGGTCAAATACGAAGTCAAAAGTCACAATTGTAGTTCTTCTTGATGACTTCTTTAATCTCTTAGGTAGAAACTACACCCAGAAGAGAGTAACAAGCTCACAATCTTGACAACACGAATACACACATATAATCACATCATAGTAAATTCTGTCCAAACAACTCTTGATTGTGATGATTCAGATTCTCCCAAAGACGGCACTTCACTGCGAAGACCGATTTTGCCTCAGAATTGTGTTCCACCCCTCCACTTAAGGCACAACTTCCTCGATCAAAATTGCTTCATATCAACTTTGTGTTGCACTCACCAATGCAAAATACTAACAACACTACAATTCCTCTCAGATCTGTCAAGGCATTGCACTTCACTCAAGATCAAACACACAGAATGAAGATCAAGGCTGCAGATTCCAACATCCACAAACACACTGACTTGCTCTTCGGAATTCTCCACACACTCACAAACACAAACACAAAATTGACAATCGGAATTAAGCTTAAGCAACAAGTATTGAGAACAACACTTTGCTTTATCTATCTTCAGAAAGTTGAATGCTGAATAACATCGTACAGCGAATGCTCCACTTAAATACTGAAGCAAACGGCAGACTTGCCTACCTAGGCACCGCTTCCTAACATCTCTTCCTACTTGCAGATCCTAAGTGACAATCTATCTCTTCATATCTGCCTCTTCCTATCTCAAAATCAACTTTCATCCCGATCCGATGTCTACCTCATCATCGACTTCCAAACCCGATGATCTTCCCACTATTTCACCTTCTTTGGGTATGATTGATTTTACTAATTTCTTTTCTAATTCTACGACTTCTTCACTACAATCTTCAATTGAGCTCATGGGTAATCCATCTACACTCTTATCTCTTGACCCACTCTTCTCTAATGTATCAATCCTCAAGTCCGATGACACTTGAACTCCTACTTCCGCAACATCGGATTTCTTCTCCACTATCACACTAGTCCAAATTTTCTCTAACTCCAAATTGACTAAATCCAACCTAAGACTAACATTATTCTCTACCTCTAACATTTTCCTATCTACACGTTCTCTCAACCAAATCAGCAATGTGTTCATGTCCACGTCCTTGGCTTTTTGCTTCTGAGTTTCCTGCACAAGCAACTTCAACTCATATAGGCGGGCTTCCTTGTAATACTCCGAGGACAAGAGAAGAGAGAAAACACAGACTGCACACTCAAACATTCGATGCCCCAAGGGAACACCTTCTCTTTATATATAGACAAAGAGGATCTCCTCCAAGGAAGCTTCACCATAGGATTAGGGACACAGATAGGTGACATGTCAGCAAGCTCCACCCTTGGATTACTAACTTGGATGGGTGACCTGTCTGGTCTAGGTCATATCTGGTTGGTCAAACAAGCTTTGACCGGAGGGAATCTTTTAGGGAATCTTCCTGGAGGAATCTCAGAATCACGTGAATAAGGTACCGTTGGAAAGCTCTCGGCAAGACAAAGCAGGGGGAGGGAAGGCTAGCCTTTCCTCTATTGGGGGGGGGGGGGGGGAATCTGCACATTTTTGAGGCCTAATTCATCTGTTTTGGCCTCCAAAATTGCCTTCAAAGATTTCAGGCATATTTCGGTTCCTACTCTATTAGTAGAAGTCCCCTTTTGGTGATACCTCTTTCTGATCTGTTTAGTCCATCATGTGTAACATCATTCTAGATGTTACTAAACCAAATTTCACATCTAGATCATATGGCTAACCCTTGGTATTACAGACCTCCCTCCTTTTAAGACGCAACGTCCTCGTTGTGCAATTGTTGCTCAAATGCTTGCACCAACACCGGTGCATGTGCCAAATTGGCAGCGGGTTCCTAGGTTGCTTCATAGAGGGGGTAAACTTTCCATTGTACTAGATATTCCACCCGCAGATGGCGAGTACCATGCATGCGTTGTTGGAGAATCCGCTCCACTTCATATTCCTCTGTGCCATCAATGAGTGTCGGACAAGGTCGAATGTCCTGTGTGGAGGGACCTTGGCCGGATCGGGGAGCATATCTGCATAGTAGGGAGACATGGAACACTAGATGGATCTTCATGTGTGGTGGTAGCTCAAGGTGATAGGCCACAGTGCCGATGCAACAAAGAATCGAGAAAGGCCCAATAAAACAAGGTCTGAGCTTACAAGATCCAACTAATGTGAGGTTGGTTGTCGATATCCACACTTGATCCCCAACATTGAACTCCATGTACTTCTGGTGGGCATTAGCATACTGCTTTTGTCGATTTTGCGCAATCTGTAACATGTGCTTAGCGCTCTCTACACCTTATTGGATTCTAGAAACAAATGTGTTGACTGCATCAACCTTGGTAGTCACTGGATGGATCTTCATCAAGCTAGAAGGTGTGAAGGGATGCTCACCATACATGAGGAAGAAAGGAGTGACTTGAGTGGACGCAGTCATTGAATTGTTGTAAGTGAATTCCACCAACGGTAATAGGGTGTCCCACGTCTCTTGCTCTTCTAAGGTGAAGCCGCGTAACATGTCTTCAATTGTGCAATTAGCCCGCTCTGTTTGGCCATCTGATTGTGGGTGGTAAGCTATGGACATGGCCAACTTGGTTTTGAAGAAACCAAAGAGTGTTCACCAAAACAAACTGGTGAATTGGGTACCTCTATCGGTGATGAGTACTCTAGACAAGCCATGGTGAGCAAAGACTGCATCTAAGTATAGTTGAGCTAGTTGTGGAGCGGTCACCTCCTTGGTGGTAGGGCGTACATGAATCATTTTGCTGAGCCGGTCCACAAAGACCACAATGGAGTCAAACCCTGAGGTGGTCTTGGGTAATTCACAGACGAGATCTATACTCACTTGTTCCCAACGTTGGGTAGGAGTGGGGAGAGGTTGAAAGAGCCCTGCAGGAGCTTGATTAGAAGCTTTGTTCTGTTGACAAAGAAGGCAGCTACGCACATAGTCCATCACGTTGTTGCTCATCTTGGGCCAATAGTAATGGCGCTTGATTGCATCCAAGGTCTTGTCCACTCCGGCATGAGCTGCAATGGCCGAATCATGACATTCCGCTAGAATGGTGGTGCATAATTCTGGGACATTTGGGATCCATAATCTACCATCCCGAAAGGTGAGTCCTTGGGTGCTGGTGACGCCTTTGGACGATTGTGCTTTGACAATCTGTGGATCAGTTTTTGTAGCAGGTAGAATCTCTTGCCAGAATTCAGGGTTAATCTTAACCTCTGCCACCAAGTTGTTGGCCATTGGCATGCGGGTGAATGCATCTGCATGTTGCTTCTTACCTTCCACGTAGGTGATTGTCATGTTGAAGCGTTGTCGCCACTCTGCCCACCGAATTTGGCGACGAGATAGATCCTTTTGCGTCTCAAGGTAGACTAGAGGTTTGTGGTCTGTCTCTACTACAAATGCGTTCTCGCCTAGGTAGTGCTTCCAATGCTTGGTTGCTAGAACGATGGCCAGCTCTTCTTGTTCTGTGGTGTGGTAGTTGCGCTCTGCCGGTAATAACTTTTGAGAGAAATATGCAATTGGATGCCATCCGTCATGCCACTCTTGTTGTAGGATTGCTCCTATGGCTACACCTGATGCATCTGTAGCCAACTTGATTGGACGTTTTGGGTCATACCACTTCAAGATTGGTGCATGTAGCAAGGCGGCCTTCAATTCTTGAAAGGCCAACTCTTGTGCAGTTCCCCATGTCCACTTCTTCCCCTTGCCAAGTAGTGTCGTTAAAGGTTGTGCAACCTTGGAGAAGTCCTTGACAAATCTACGATAGAATCCTGTCAACCCCAAGAAGCTCTTAAGTTGAGTCTGATCTTCTGGGGCACTCCATTTTTGAATGACCTCTATTTTATCTATCAATACTTGAATGCCCTCTGCACTTACTCTATGCCCTAAGTAGTCTACTTCAGACTTGCAAAACTCACACTTTGAGATTTTGGCATACAATTGATTTTGTCTTAGAATCTACAGGACCTCTTATAGATGTTGTTTGTGTTCTGTCATCGTGCTACTATATACTAAGATATCATCCAAGAAGACGATAACAGACTTATCCAAGTATGGACGAAATATGTCATTCATTAGACTCATGAAAGTGGCAGGCGCATTGGTGAGGCCAAAAGGCATCACAAGATACTCAAAGTGGCCATACTTGGTTCGAAAGGCAGTTTTGTACACATCCTCCTCTGCAATTTGGATTTGATTGTAACCGCTCCGCAAGTCCAGTTTGGTGAAGTATCTTGCTCCATGGAGTTGATCAAACAAGTCATCCATGCGAGGTAAGGGGTATTTGTTCTTCACTGTTTGCTGATTGAGACCCCGATAGTCAATGCACATGCGCATTGTACCATCCTTCTTCTTCACAAACAAGACAGGGGCCCCATATGGTGATACACTAGGTTGGATGAACCCTTTCTGTAACATCTCCTCAATTTGAGTCTTACACTCCTCCAAATCATGAGGTGATAGGCGATATGGGGCCTTATAAGGAGGTGTCTTCCCTGGGAGTGTCTCTATTTTGTGATCTACTCGCCTTTTAGGTGGTAATCCTAAGGATAGATCATCAGGAAAGACATCTTGAAACTCATCCACCACATCCTTCAATTTCTCTAGAATTTGTCCAGCAAGTTGTGCACTCTGGACTTCTCTTATTAGACCCATAAAACATCTATCGGTCTTACGGACAATTGTCGTCCTTACGACATATAGAGGCAGTTTCTGCTTGTGTGATTTTTCTTTAACCCCAATGATTGACCATTGGTAGGTTCTCACTACTTTCTTCCTCCAATCCACCATTGGGTTGTCTGCTCCATCCATGGCATGCCTAAAATTGCATCATAACGGGCTAACTGTATCACTCGCCACTCAATTGCTTCATGATATTCTCCTACAGAGAGGGTTACCTGTCTAGGTAATGATTCAATCCTCTCTGTTTGCCCATTTGGTAACTCTACTTCTTCACTTCCATCTCTCTCTAGATCCATTCCTAATCTTATTGCGACAGAGCAAGACAAGAAATTCTTTGTTGCTCCTGGATCTATTAATACTCTCACTTGATTACCTTCTAGGATTCCATTCACAACAATCAGTTGAGAGGTTGCCTTTTGGGCTCTTTGCGCATTATTCTTCTTCCTTCCCTTGCTTCTTTGCTTCCTTATTGAGCTAGTAAGGCCGTGAGGTACATTTACTGGCAATCTTTGTTTTCCAAAGTGGTTTCCACCTCCTCCTCTTCAATGTGCCTCTCCATGTTGTTCAAAGATTGCCTGTACGAAGGCCGAGGGCCTCTAGGGAAATGAGTGCGACAATTGGTAGATATGTGCCCAATACGGCCACAATTGTAACAACGGTGTTGTTCTCCTTGAGTCCCTTCTCCTCGTGGGACTCCATCTCTTTGTTCTTCTACCCGCCCCCGCTCCCCTTGAAGCGGCCGTGCTCCTCGATCCCAGAGTCAAAGGTTGCCCAATTCCATTGGTATTGGTCCACCCATGTGTGGCATTTTTGCCCAATAATGTTGAGGTGGAACTACTCCTTCACCTCCACCTAATGCTCCTGCTATTCTCTGCGCACAAGCAATGGCTTCAAATACCGTGCGAGGGTTTTGGACCATGACTTCTTGGTGAATCCGCTCTTTCAACCTTTGTTTGAAATTATCGAGAGCCTCTGTTGGACTCATGTTGGTAATTGCGACTTGTAGATCCAGAAACGCCTCCACATACTCTTGTATGCTATTCTTTTGTCTCAATCCCCATAGTCGGGTTCGAGCCATCTGCACAAAATCCACTGATTGGAAATTCTTCAGCAATCCTTCTTGCATTGCTGTCCATGTGACCTCCCTTCTCTCTGCCAGCATGGATTGTTCCCAAGCATCATACCATGTGAGGGCTTTATCCATCAAGTACCCACATGCAAACACGCTGCAGCATGCTCAATGATCTCTGTTGAGAACAGTCAGAAATATCAATTCATTCTCGAGATCCAAATTTCCACTACTCCCATTGTACGTTGCCCCTTGTAAGGCTCGATGTTGCAGGTCTTCTTCATCCGGAGTAGCAATGTGGCTTCACCGTTGATAGGGTTCATAAGCACGAGTGCCTCTCCAAGCAATTCAGTCGCAGGTACAGGGTTTTGAGGTGGCTCTTCTTCTTGCATGGCTTGATCGTTCCTCTAGATCTGCACTTGACTTTGTAATGTCTCCATGGTCATCTTAATCTCTCGAAATTCATTCAACATCCCTTGCATTCTTGCACCAGCTCTTGCAACTACGGATCCATGGTTCTTGCAACATCCAATTGCTAATGTCTACTTCAATATAGAGTCAATATAATCACTCTGGAAGGCGCATGAACTATTGGAACTACCATTGGGACCTCAGAAGCTATCACTCGTTGATAATACTCCTCACCAAAATTCCTAACCACAAAATCTCTAAACATCACTTTTGGCCTCACTACATAACGGATTTCTACTTGAGTGTTGAAAGGGAGAGGATTTGGGACATTCATATCCATTTTATCATAATAGAATGTAGATTGTCAAATCCCACTCTCTATCATATATCACCACAGGTAGAATCACCGGGTTTGGTGAGTTCATCACTCTGTCCATGAATTTCGCACCAAAGTGATAAACTAGCGATACCCTCATCTGCTCACGCTGGATGTACATAACCTTGATGTGGAATGAGTTTGAGAATGGAAAGCTAGGTGTGGGAAATTTTCCCCCCAGCGCATCCATCCCATCCGCTCTCTAAAGTCCTTCCTAAGTCTAGCGATTACTCTGTGTTCTCCACCTCACATTACTCAGTTTCAGTAGTTTGTGCTATTCCAAGAGGGGTGATCCACTCTCTTGGACTAGAACACTTTCTCTGATACCATTGTAATACTCTGAGGACAAGAGAAGAGAGAAAACACAGATTGCACATTCAAACATTCGATGCCCCAAGGGAACATCTTCTCTTTATATATAGACAAAGAGGATCTCCTCCAAGGAAGCTCCACCATAGGATTAGGGACACAGATAGGTGACATGTCAGCAAGCTCCACCCTTGGATTACTTACTTGGATGGGTGACCTGTCTGGTCTAGGTCCTATCTGGTTGGTCAAACAAGCTTTGACCGGAGGGAATCTTTTAGGGAATCTTCTTGTAGGAATCTCAGAATCATGTGAGTAAGGTACCATTGGAAAGCTCTCGACGAGACAAAGCTTGGGGGAGGGAAGGCCAGCCTTTCCTTTGATGGGAGGGGGGGGCGGAATTTGCATATTTTCGAGGCCTAATTCATCCATTTTGGCCTCCAAAATTGCCTTCAAAGATTTCAGGCATATTTCGGTTCCTACTCTATTAGTAGAAGTCCCCTTTTGGTGATACCTCTTTCTGATCTGTTTAGTCCATCATGTGTAACATCATTCTAGATGTTACTAAACCAAATTTCACATCTAGATCATATGGCTAACCCTTGGTATTACATTCCTCCAATCTCCCTTCAGCCTCCGTGCTCAAGATTGCTCTTAATTTCCCTGCCACTTCTCCTACTGATTCCGACTCATATCCTCGAGAGCGTTCTACCTTCAACTCCTCACGATACATCTTCAACTCATCTTTGTATTCTGTAGCGAGCACCTTCTTTTCCTTTGCATACTGCATATTTTGTTGTTCCGCGCTCTTGACAAGTTCTTGCAATCGCTCTTCTTCTTCTTGCCTGGACGCCAACTCTCTCTGCCATGCTTGATCTTTTGCTGTGGCACTTTTCTTCAAGCTGTCCAACTCTTGCTCCATCACAATGTTCATTGCCTTCAAATGGACATTCTCAATGCGCATATCACTCACTTCCTCCTTCATCTTGCTCAGCCACATCACCTGCTCCTTCAATTCTCCGGCTTGCCTCTGCAGTTCTTGTTCTTTAACCTCACTGCTTTCTTGTAACAGGCTCAGCGTTTTCTTCCTCGAGTCTTCCTCCCTCCAAAGTTCTTCAATTTCTTCATGTCTTGGGACTTGTTGCTCTTGCAACCCCTTCACTTCACTCAACAGATGCTTCACCACCTGCAGCTCATTCATCCCTTTCCTTCGATCTTGGGCAATTTCTCTCCGATGTTCTTTTAACAGCTCAAGCAATGGTGTGACCACCTTTGTCAAATATGTTATCCTGCCAAAGTTTTCTTCCTCTTCATTGCCACCTTTGTCTGGAGTCTTCTCCTGCGTCATCGGCTCCTTCATCCAAAGTCGCAATCTTCGTATCTTCATCATGTTAGCACTATCTTCGTCTTGGCCTCTTGAACTCGGCCCCGCGGGATACTCCTCCTTCTCTTCGGGTCTTGGCTTGTTCTCCACCATTGCCTGACCAGCCTCACTTACTACCACCAATTGCTGGACTTTTGGCTCTCCCTCACTTTCACTCCCAGACTCCTCACTTTTCAAGGTGAGCTCTTCTTCTTCTGAGTCCTCTTCTTGCAGCTCAGTTTCCTCTTCAGACTCCGATCCCAATGATGCCCTTCTTACAACTTTGGCGGTCTTCAACATCAGCCGCCGAGTCTTTCTTTGCATAGGAGACGTCTTGGCTTCTTTGGGTTTGCTGCGCTTCTTCATCTTTGGACTGGTAACATCTTCAATTTTCCACTGTCCCGTCCTTGCAAAGCACTCGTCATTTGCTCGTAGATGAAGCATATACTGGCGCTCCTTATTGTCTGCTTCCCGTCTCAAATCGGGGTGCATGTGCAACACTATACAATGATACTCATCTTTGGACAGCAAGTTCAACCCGCAGTAGAAATGAGCCACAAACGGTGCAAAATAATGCGGTGGCGAGCCCGTTCTTCAATTCACCACCATCTGCCTCGTTTGGTGATGAAAGCACCTCGCCCAATTCACTGGAATTCCTGCAAACATTTGATGGAAAAAGACTGCCTGCTGCATGGTCACATAAGTTGTTTGTTCTGGCTTGAACATGGCCATCATCACCCCCATGATACTTCTTCAGATTGGATCCTGATAGGACTCCACCTTGTAACTATTTGTAGTTCTTGGAGCAAAAAATGAGATACGGATCTCCGTTGTCTCCTCTGCAGCATCACACTTCCGATAGAAGGTGATCCCTATCAGCTCTCCTACTTCTCTCCCCAATACTAACTTCCAATCTGACTCAGTCCATCGAGCCGGATTGCCTCTCTTCCCTTCCACCTCGGGACCCTCCTCACAATTACTGGCAGTGATTTCTGCCATTACTCTCGAGAAACTGAAATTTCTGTTCCATGCTAAAAATGTAATACAAAGTCTAACTAAAACTTTGATCCTAGCTACTACATCTACTCTTCGGATTGCAAAACCTCTCATCACCAGCATGTTGGCCACCTTCTTTGCCATGATTTGTTCTCTCATTCTACGCTGTTGGAAAACAAGACCTTCTCCTGGATGAGACACTCTAACTCCCTCAAGGTTTTGGAAAATCTCACTCTCGATGGGCTTCCGGACACGCATTACTGCAGGACGACTACTCAAAGGAATTGGAAATTTACTCAGAGTGTTCAAATTCCCCTTGCGCAGTCGCAATTTTATATTGCACCAAATTGCAATCATTATTCAGTTGATTTCGTCGGGGAATTTCTCACTTCTATGTGCACTCCCGGTCATTATTAAGGCATGATTCTTCTGCCCCTGCCATTTCTTGAAATGTACTTTCTTGCCACGTATGCAAGTTGTTAAACGGTCTTAATCTTTCCTGCATTTTCCAACCCAAAGACGGTGATCTTTGGACTATTCTTGGTGTACTCCTCTTCCAAGTACCTCCATCATCGGATCCAATGTCAGCTTCTTCGGGTTTCCTCCGAAGTTACTTTTGTCCACTCTTTATCCGCAATTTGACTTTTCTGTGCTTACTTTGTCTCTTAAACACGACTACCCATAGAAAAACAAAAAATGTGGGTACCTCAGGGTGCAACAAGCACCACATAGTTTGACACGAAGTGTCTGTAGTATCCGACATGTCCCAAGAAGGCTTTCAGCTCTCGGATGTTCTTCAAGGATTCCAAAGCTACGATTACTTTAACCTTCTTGACATCAACTTCAATACCTTGGCTTGACACCTCATGCCCCAGAAGGATTCCTTCCTTCATTACAAAGAAGCATTTCTTCGGGTGTAATGACAATCCGGCAAAATGACACCTTTCAAAAGTTTGGCGAAGGTAATCCAAATGTACATCTCTTTGCCCAAATACACAAAAATCATCAATGAATACTTCCACAAATTTGCACAAGAAATCCTTGAAGATTGAATTCATCATCTGTTAGAAAGTAGCGGGAGCATAACACAACCCAACGGGCATTTGATTGTAAGCAAAAGTTCCCAATCGATTGTGAGCATAGTTTTATCCGTGTCCTCTTCTTGGATGGATACTTGATTGTACCTTGAGAATCCATCAAGAAAACTATAACAAGAGTGACCAACTACTTGGTATAGAATTGTATCGGTATAACCCAAGGGATGATGATCCTTCCTTGTGATTGCGTTCAATTTATGGAAGTCTTGGCACACTTGGATCTCCCTATTCTCTTTTTTGGGACAATGACAATGAGGGAGACCCATTCACTACTTAAGATAGGGAAGATGATTTTGGCCCCTAAGTACTTATCGATTTCATCTTTCATTAAAAGGGAGTACTTCGGGTTCAGGCGGTATTGTCTCTGCCAAACCGGAACTGCACCTTCAACCAGATCAATCCGGTGTTTTCCAAATTCTCATGGAATACCCGGCATTTGATCAATAGACTAGGCAAATACATCCTAGAATTCTATAAACAGTGTAGTGTATCCTGCCAACTCCTCCAAAGTGATTGTCTTCAAAATTTTTAAAATTTTCCCTTCAGTCAAAACAACATCTTGACAGTCATTGGGATTGATGACTCCTTCAACATGGCTTACTCGGCTTAACCTAAGGCGAGCTGCCCTCAAACCCCCTTCCTCCAAGTCAAGTTCACCCGAGGCAAGGTCATATAGATCTTCGTCTTTGACATCCACCTCGTAGCATTCCAAGTAATTGACTTGGACTTTGTCTTTGGATTTGTCTAAGGACAAAGACGATGAGTCTTTGGATTTTTCCTCATCTTCTGACGAACTAGTTTCCCCAAGATGGGGAACTTTTGTCCAACTCACAATCACCAGCTTCTCGTCTTTGGACAAAATGTCCTTGAACCGTAACTTTTGCTAATACCAATCCACCACAACCTGGACATTGTACAACCAAGGTCTTCTGATCAACAGAGAGTAATCAGTCTTGGTCACTTGTCGCAACACAATGTAATTCAACTTGAAGTGCACCCCTCCAATGATCGTGGTAATGTTTGACAGCATGCCCAAAGGTCGTCTCCTTGTTTGGTTTGCAAATTTCAAGACTCAGGGTGTTGGCTCAAACGTATGATACCCCAGCCAATTTGCAGTATCCTTGGTCATGACAATCACACTTAACCCCAAATCAATGGGAATCGATGTGATCATGCACCCTGCAATCTCCACATCAACCTTGGGAGATCCTAGATCTTCTTGTTCAATACAATAGATAGCTGGCGGGTCCTTCTTTGACATCGACCTTACCTTCTTAAGGGCCAAATTCAGTTGCTTCTTGTACAGCTTGTTGTCTTCCTACAATTGCTTGAATGTGATGTTGGCATTTTTGGCTGCCAAATCTGCTACAATATCCTATTGGGGTACTCCTCCCAATTTGACCGTCTTCGCCTTCGGCTTTGGGTTCAAAGTCTCTCCATGTTTGATTTTGACTTTGGGATGTTTCAGAATGGTTACGGGATTGCTAGTGGCCTTGACCCGAGGTTCCTTGGGTTGGCTCTCCTCCGCTTGGATCATTACTTTGGATCGGATGTCCATTGGAAAAATTGGAGGCTTTGTCTTTGTCTCATCCTCCAAACTCATTTCCCGAGTTCTGAGTATCGCTTCCTTAAGTTCTTTCTACAAGGCTTTAGCTTTGGCTTAAGCAAGGATCTTTTCCTCCTTGGCAGAAAGAATTGCTTTTGGGCGCAGTCTCTTTGCCTTTCTGGAATACGACAAGGTCTGTAACACCCATTTATGCATGTGTGTGGTATTGTGATATTTAGCTTGGTATTACAAGTACTTGAGAAATATTATTTATATAGAGATAAAGGATGATTCTACATTAGTCATGATTAGCTAAAGTTAGTCATAGCTAAGGTAGAGGGGACCTTACTTTAGAGGAACTAGAAAAGATGAGCACCACTATTTTGGATTTTAGTGTGTTGACTTGGTATTATTCCTAGGTGTTTGGCTTTGATGAAAGAGTTGAAAACTCTTGGGCCCACAAGCCCTTTTGTTTTGGATTCTTCTTTAGTCCAAGGATAGCCCATGTGAAGGAATCCTTGACTTAGTGGTTGGGTCAAGATAAGACCACATGCTTAGGAGAATATGCCCATGTGAATGGATATTCCTTTCTACTTTTTGACTTTACGTGACTTTTAGCCTAGTAACTTGCGTTACTCTAGTAATTAGTCATTTTGGTGCATAACTATTTCACAAGTATATAAAAAAGGGATGAGGAGGTACTCATCATCCTTTCATTTGCAACTATCTCTCTCTCATTGAGTTTTCTAGTGAGCAATGTCTTGAGTCTTGGAGTGTTAGCCTTGGAGGAGTATGATGGAGTTGGGGTTCCTTGCCTTCTTAGTCCATGGTGTCCTACCATAATAGCCATTAGAGGTTCATCTTAAGTGAGAGACAAGGCAGCTCGCATTTTTGGTTCCATTGCCGGAACCTCTCTAGAAGGCAAGATAATGTTCCGCGTTCAATTCTACATTAGGCAGAAGGAGGCTATGAGAGCTTACTAGGAGAGAACATTAGGAGAGGAGAGGGCTGAACTAATGTAAGAGAACCAAGATCTATTTTTATACCTTGTAGTTCATTATGATGTCTTTGAGGTGATTTTGTACATCTTGTACACATGAGAGGAATTGGAGAGATTGTGTGAGGTGGATTGTAGATTTTGGGGATTAAGGTGATTTTGGGCAAAATCTCAAGTTTGAGATTTGGACTTGAAATTTCTACGCATAATAGCTTGGGTTATCTTTCACTTAGCACACTTGAAAGTATTGTGAGAGCTACTATGCATACTGGGCTAGAAATTTTGAAAGTTGATAGGGTAAAGTGCTCCCGCAACTGCATGCTCGTTGGAAAATTGTATAGAGTTTGCCATTTCTTCAATTTTCAGTGAATTATCCTGAAAATTTCCAAGAAAATTAAGTGCATTTTATCCTACCTGCTGCCACTAAAATTTGAGAGAGATTGTTCTTGCACAGGGAGTTATGAGTTGTTGAAGTGAGGGGGGTGGTTTTCAGACCAAATCTGAAATATATGTGCTAAATAGAAAGGTATCTAGGCCAAATGGCTCCATGAAAAGATTTGAAATTTTGTAGGGAGGGATGCCCTAGAGTTGTGATTAAATGTGAAAAATTTCAGAGGACCATCACTTACTGGTTGGGAGATTTAAGTGACATTGTAAGGAAGGGTCAATTTTGCAAAGTGGAGATCTCATGCATGAGGAGTTTGAGAGCAACAAAAAGCATGTTTGAGTGTTTAGATTCATCTTGAGAACATGGAGTGTCATCAAGAGTGAAAATTGAGATTATGCAAGGTTCCCCAAGGGTTTTAGATGATTGTAGGGATTGAGGAAAAAAGATTTTACAATAGAATTTGAAGTGAGTGTTGAGAGGATCCAAAAACCTACACCACTTGGAGGAAAGAGTGAGTCTAAATGCTTTCTATGTAGAGAGAAGGGACATAAGGCAAATTCATGTCCATTGACCTTTGAGAGCAAGAGATTGAGGGAAAGGAGAGGCTTACTTGACTTGGGTTTGCATGTTGGACCTTCTTCACCAAGATTGGGAGGGAGAAGATCTAAGACCAAGGAGTTGTGTGAGGTTTGTGGAGTGGAAGGACTTCCAAATGGACATGAGTGTAGTGGAGTAAAAGGACTTTTGGAGACTTTGGTGAAGGATCTTGGAGAGAGTCTTAGTACAACTATAGAAATACTACCACCTTCATCAGCTAGTTCTCAAGATTAGTGATGGAGATAATCTTTCAACTTATGGATAAACTATCCATGAGGGTTTGATTAATATGCACTCTAGGATTTGATGTTGCTATAGAAATCTTGGAGCAACCTGAGCCTTTTGTGTTCCCTAGGGTGGATTACTATCAAATGGTGCTAGTCATGTACATACTCTAAAAGAAAAGAAAAGAAAATTGAGAGAAAGAAAGATAGTGAGAGGTTAAGATGGGGAAACTTCCGGTTTTCTTTGGCAAGGATGGAGAAGATATGGAGGCCTTTTTGAGAGACTTCAAGAGAGCTTGCATAGGAAACAATGAGAGGAGGAAGAATGAGTGGGCCTCATTATTACCATATTTCTTTGAGGATGCAACACTTACATGGTATGAGTCAGAATACCAAAAGAGAGAGAGGAGAGATGAGGAAGAGGAGTCTTGGGAAACTTTGACTTCAGCACTCATTGAGAACTTTCTTCCTGATGAGAGTTATGAGAGATTGATAAGTGAGGTGACATTTCTCAAGCAAGGAGATGGAGAGAAAGTGAGAGTCTATGTGGAAAGAGTGGAAAAGTTAGAGTCCAGATTTTGCATAATGTTGAGGAAGGGTGGAGATGATGTGGAGACTACTACAATTGGCATAGGGGCCATGCTCACCAAGAATTTTTTGGGAGGATTGAGACCACAAATTAGAAGCAAGGTGAGATATGAGAAACCTTCTTCCAAGGTTGAAGCTATCAAGATTGCTATTTGTATGGAGGAGAGTTTGGAAGGGATGAGAGTGATTTGGTGGTGAAGGAGGTTGTGCATCCTCCTCAAGGCTACAAGTATGGTGGAACTTCTGATACTTTGGTGGCAAGGGTTGCACCTTAAGTAGTAGTTGCTCTAGTTCTTGCACCTCCACCAAAAGATCCAGTTCAAACCATCACAGAACAACTTGCGGATCTCAAGATCAATGTGGTACAACTATGGGAGAAGAGAGAGGTGGATCAGAATGTAGGGAGAGGATCTAGGAGTTATGGAAAATAACCATATAGAGGAGGCCAACCAGCCAACAATTTCAATGATAGAAATTGTTTTGGTTGTAGAGGAAGAGGCCATATCCAAAGGAATTGCCCAAATTCCACTTACCATGGAGGAAGGGGTTATGAAGGAGCCAATAGAGGGAAAGAAGGTGGTAGTGAAACCCAAGTGGCTCCTAATCCAAACAAAGGTAAGGGAATAGCATCCATAGATGTGGTGGAGAGCAAGTATGAGAAGGGAGAGTGCTACAACTCCAAGAGTCTTAATTTGGAGCTTTTGGCACAAGAGAAGAAGAGAGCTCGTTTTGCAGAGGATGTTCACTCTTCTCAAGGATTTACTCCAAGCAAGGATACTCCTATGTCTACTAGGAGCACTCGCACCTCAACACCATCAACAACAAAGACTCCAAGGAAGAAGTTGCGGATGGACAATTTCTTGATTTCAAAGCAACAATGGAACTACAATGTATTGGAGGATGTTGGTAGTCACAAGGCTAACATCACAGTGGGCAAATTGATTGCTTTGAACCCTACCTTGAGAAAGGAGCTTAGAGGTGGTTTGAGCTCTACAAGGAGCAAGAAGAAGAAGAAGGCAAAAGCTCTAGTATCAATGGGGGTGGTGGATGCCAAGCCAGCACCATGGGAGGCTTGTGAATATGCCTCCAAGATTGATGTGAGAGTTAATGGTCACAACATCAAGGATGCATTGGTTGATGGAGGATTAGCAGTAAATGCCATGTCAGAAAGGTTGATGAAGAGTTGGGTATGATACCCTCAAGACCTTCAACATTTGTGGTGAGCATGGCAAACAAGCAACAAGTTAGACCAGTAGGGGTGATGGAAAAGTGGTAGTTTCAGTTATGGGAGTTCAAAATCTCATGACTTTCCAAGTCTTGAAGGATTCAAGCTATGACTTACTTTTTGAGAGGCAATGGTTGAGAGCAGCATGCACAACTGATCGATGGCACAAAGGGTACTTGAGGATTGGCCCATCAAACCATAGAGTCACAGTTCTTGTGACTAACACCACCAACACTTCACATTCAAATACACCATCTTCTGATTATTGGGAATCAGATTCTGAAGAAGGAGCTTCAAGTGTGGACACAAGCATGGAAGAGGAGACTTCCACGGAGGAGGATGAATCTAAATCTGATTGAGATGTGTATCCTTTGTGTGCTATGGATTTTGCACCTAAGCCAAAGGTTTTGAAGGACCCAGATAAATCACAATTGACACTTGAGGAGGTAGAGAGAAGGTTAGCTACCCTCAAGTATGGCCCAAATATTACCAAGGAGGAGAAGGTGAGATTTGAGGAGATTTTCTGCAAGTTCATCCATGTGTTTGCTTTTAGTTACAAGGATTTGAAGGAAGTCACCTTGGAGGAGCACAAGATAGAGGTGGAGTCACATGCAAGACCAATCCGCCAAAAACAGCGTTGCATTAGCCCACCAGTATCTTTGGTTGTGAAGGAGGAGATTGATAAGCTCAAGGAGGCTAGATTTATCTTTGAGGTAGAGAATTCAGAATGGGTGTCTCCAATTGTCATTGTGAAGAAGAAGAATGGCAAGCTTTGGGTATGTGTGGATTACAAGAAGCTCAATGCTATTACCAAGAAGGACTACTACCCATTGCCATTCATTGATGAGATCTTGGAGGAGGTTGCAGGTCATGGTACAGAGTTTGAGGTACAGTTTTGGAGATGGTTATAGTGGATATAACCAAATCCAGATTGCACCAGAGCATCAAAAACTCACCACATTCACCACACCTTGGGGAACTTACGCTTTCAAGGTCATGCCTTTTGGGCTTTGCAATGCTCCAGCCACATTCCAATGGTTCAAGAACAAGGTATTTAAACCTTTCATTGGGAAATTTGTGAGAGATTTCATTGATGACTTTGGTGTCTATGGGAGCAAGGAGGAGCACTTTGAACACCTTATCAAAGTCTTGCAATGCTTGGATGAGGCAAATGCATCACTCAACCCAGAGAAGTGCATTTTTGGATGTGAAGAAGGTCTACTTTTGGGACACATCATCTCCAAGGATGGAATAGCAGCTGATCCTCAGAAGGTGAGGAAAATCTTAGACCTTCCATTCTCTTCAAGCTTGACAAAGTTACGCCAATTCTTGGGGATGGTTGGGTACTATAGGAGGTTAATCTTCTCATTTTCCAACAATGCTTATGCATTAACCATCTACATGAAGAAGGGTGTAGATAACATGGTGATTTTGGAAGACAAGGAGACTCTCAAAGCTTTGAGGAGCTCAAGCAATCCCTTGTTGTAGCTCCAATTCTTGCTAAACCTGATTGGAGTAAGCCCTTCATCCTCAACACTGATGCTTCTAATGTAGCTATAGGATGCACTCTTAGTGAATTAGACCAAGATGGGCATGATCATCCAATAGCTTATGCTAGTAGGCAGATGGTTTCAGAAGAGAAGAACTACTTTGTCACATAGAGAGAAGGGTTGGCAGTGATATTTGGTCTCAAGAAGTTTAGACACTACTTGACTGGAGGGAAAGCCACCATTGTCACAGATCACAAGGATTTGAAGTACATCTTCAACAAGCCTAATGTTGAAGGGAGACTAGCAAGGTGGATGATACTCTTGTTTGAGTATGACTACACCATTGAGGATAGGCCAAGAAAGAAACATACAAATGTTGATTTGTTATCTAGGGCCTATGATCATGATGGAGATGAGCCAATGGATGATTCCTTCCCGGATGAGGAGCTCATGACAATCTCAATCACTCAAGAGGTTCCAATGGAGTACAAGGAGATTGTGGATTTTGTGACAAGAGGTAACTATCCAAAAGCGATGCATGCTAGGGAGAGGAAGGCCCTAACAGCAAGATCTAGACCTTACACAATGGTGGAGGATATTCTTTTTCACCAAGGAGCAAATGATCTACTTTGAAGAGCAGTGGGTAAGGGAGAGTCTATCTTACTCATAAAGGAGTTTCATGAAGGTTTAGTGTGTGGAGGACACTTTGCAGGAAAGGTGACTATTTTCAAGATTCTAGATGCAGGTTACCATTGGAGAGGGATTTTCAAGGATTGTCTTGATTATTGAAAAACTTGTCATGTTTGTCAAGCTTTTGCTAGAGAATCTACTTCCACTCCACCACTTAGATCAATTCCATTGCTAGGACCTTTTGAGAAGTGGGGAATCAATTTTGTAGGTCCTCTCAATAGAATGCCAAGGAACAATTGGTACATTGTGGTAGTTACTGATTACCTTACTAAGTGGGTTGAGGCTAGACCATGGAGGGACAAGAATGAAGATGAAGTTGGGAGATTTCTTTATGAACGCATTATCACTAGGTTTGGGTGCCCTTTGGAGTTGGTTTCTGATAGAGGAGGAGAGTTTACAAGAAGCATCACTACAGCTATGCTACAATATTTCTCTATCACACATAGAGTAACTACATCCTATAAGCCAAATTCCAATGGCTTGGCAGAGAGAACCAATCAGACCTTGTGCATGATGTTGGCCAAAGATGTAGAAATGGAGGGGGCTAAACATCATTAGGACAAGAGGATTCATGCAGTTTTGTGAGAGTATAGGACAACCATGAAGACTTCCACTGGATATTCTCCATTTCAATTGGTATATGGTATTGAGTCTACCTTACCTTTTCACTTTGATCTTCCTACCTTCCAAAGCATTCATATGAGATTGAAAAAAGCACAAGGGGGTGATGCAGAGAAGTCAAGGAAGGATCAACTCATGGAGTTGGAAGAGGCAAGAGCATTTGCTATGGTTCAAGTGGAGCAAGCTCAAAGGAAGCAAAAGGAGAGCTATGACAAGAGGCAAGGCAAGAAGAATGTGGAGCCTTTCAAAGAAGGTGATTGGGTAATGTTGTTTGATTCCATTCGATTCAAGAGAGTGCAAAAGAAGTTTTTGCTTAAGTACTTTGGACCTTTCATAGTGGAGAAGGTGTGGGACAATTACACCTATGATCTCAAGGAGTTGGGAGGAAGACACTTTGATAGGATTAACCATGATAAGTTGAAGATGTATCATAGAAGGTAGAGAGACCTTCACTTTGAGGACAAAGTGAAAACTTAGTCTGGGGATAAATGTAACACCCATTTATGCATGTGTGTGGTATTGTGATATTTAGCTTGGTATTACAAGTACTTGAGAGATATTATTTATAAAGAGATAAAAAATGATTTTACATTAATCATGATTAGCTAAAGTTAGTCATAGCTAAGGTAGAGGGTACCTTACTTTAGAGGAAGTAGAAAAGATGAGCATCACTACTTTGGATTTTAGTGTGTTGACTTGGTATTATTCCTAGGTGTTTGGCTTTGATGAAAGAGTTGAAAACTCTTGGGCCCGCAAGCCTTTTTGTTTTGGATTCTTCTTTAGTCCAAGGATAGCCCATGTGAAGGAATCCTTGACTTAGTGGTTGGGTCAAGATAAGACCACATGCTTAGGGGAATATGCCTATGTGAATAGATATTCCTTTCTACTTTTTGACTTTACTTGACTTTTAGCCTAGTAACTTGAGTTACTCCAATAATTAGTAACTTTGGTGCGTAACTATTTCACAAGTATATAAACAAGGGATGAGGAGGTACTCATCATCCTTTCATTTGCAACTATCTCTCTCTTATTGAGTTTTCTAGTGAGCAATGTCTTGAGTCTTGGAGTGTTAGCCTTGGAGGAGTATGATGGAGTTGGAGTTCCTTGCCTTCTTAGTCCATGGTGCGCTACCATAATAGCCAGCAGAGGTTCATCCTGAGTGAGAGATAGGCCGGCTCATAGGTTGTACTCAACTCTTTGAGGTCACGCTTCTTCTTACTTGCACGTGTCTCAACCTTCAAAATTTCAAGGTTCAACCATTCTCCTTTTGAGGCCGGACTCCCTTCTTGAGGTCTCTACTCCTCAAGTGTGATACAATTTACATTTGTATCTCCCTTTGCCTGAAGCACTGCACGCTCAGATGGGGTTTGTACATAATTTACAATCGGCTTTGGGTTCGGTGTTTGAGGGCATTGGTTGTCCGTATGGCCCAATCCTTTACAATTCCTGCATAGGGGAATGTACCCGATTTGCCATCTTGGCTCTGGACAGTTTGGAGACCAATGTCCCATTGAGCCACAATTGTAACATGCTCTAGGTGCAACATTCTGAGGTCAATTTTGGTTGCTCATTGGTGGTCTTTGTGAAGGAGCATTGGGGTTTACTCCCTTGGTCCGTACCTCGGACCTTGATACGATGTGCTTGCCTGTGGCTATACCTCTTGGTTTTGGTACACAGCCTCTTCTTCCTCTTCTTGGTTCCATCCTTGAACCCAATCAATCTACTGCACCGAGAATGCATTACGAGTATTGCATTCTGTGTTTGCATGGCCTAACTTGCCACATGCGGTGCACCATACGTTTGATCTACCAAATGTTGGGGCCTTCCTTCTATCCTTAGCCCCAATCATCTGGATTTTGAAATCCAAAAACTCCTTGATGAGGGCATCCAGCTTGGTATCCGCCTTATGTACACTCTTTGATGGAGGAATCACTATTTCTTACCCCCACATCTTTGTACTCATCTTGGCTTTGATTCTTTTTTGAATCCCAAAGAAGGGGATGTACTGCAAGAAGCTCTCCTTCTGGCTTCTTGCTTTTCTTCTCCCGGTTTCTTTGGTTGCCGGCAGAGTGAGAGTGAGCCGCCTCATAGCTAGCGACATGTTTGAGTACCTTATCAAGGGAAGTTACATTCCTCTCCCTTGAAGAGACCCAAATCTTTGGTGAAAGTCCTTCCAGGAACCAGGTAATGGCTTGGGCATCTAAGTAACCCACCACACCTGATTGCTTCAAGACTCGGTTCAAGAGTGCCATGAACCGCTCAGAGCTCTCAAACTTCTCCTTCTTACCTCGGTCTAAATTTTTAAGTGTGGCAAAGACACTCGTATCATAATCAACCTCCTGGAATCATTCCAAGAATTTGTTTCTCAAATCCGCCCAATCCGCCGGTATGAACCTCTTTTGGGTTACGTGGGTGTACCAGCTCCAAGCTTTCTTTTGGAGCAGACTTGGGAAAATTCATAGTCAATCCGCCAAGTCATGCTCCTTGTTAGCAAAGGAGATGACTTTGAATTATTTGATGAATTCATCAAGGTCTTTGTCTTGTTCTGTCCCCTTATACTCTTGATAGGCATGTTGGGTGATAGGCAGCAAAGTCATTGTTTGATTTGATGGGATTGGCTGGGGTAAATTTGAACTTGACAGAACTAAAGAACTTGCTGATATTGACACCGTGTTGACAACCTAGGGGTTCCACTTTGTCAAATTCAAGGTAGGGTCTTCTTTGACAAGTTCTTCTCTAAGTGTGTTGACTTCAACCCGTCTAGAAGAATCAGGCTTAACACCTGATGTGTTCTTCAAAATTCCTTTGAGACAACCAAGGAATTGTTCGTAGAAGATGTTGACACTCTTCTTCCGTTAGTGTCCGTGCTGTCTTTTCTCAAACAAAGTTCTTTAAGGATGCACCTTCCTTTACAACTCTAGGGGAAGTTGGTGTACTGGGCCGTAATGCATATGTCTGGCCGCTCAAATCTTTCTTCTTCTTGGAAGAGGGAGATGCGAAGTAGCCTTGCCAACCGCCTTGGTGTTTCTTGTGGTCAAGTTCTTGTAGGGCTTCTTGCACCTCATGAAGGAGTTGAAAGTCCAGCGCCTCTTGTTCAATTTTGTCCAAAGTGGATTGGATCTTCAGACATTTGTCTTCTTCACACTACAATGCTCATCTTTGAACTCTCTCTTCCCGTTGTTCTCTCGATGCAGACATTCATATTGCTTTGATACCCAGTTTTGAATTTGGCTTTGTATTCTTCCACTTCCAAGATTTGTATCCCCGGCAGCGGTGCCAAAATCATGTGACAACCCGACAAATATCACTTTTGCGGTAATCAAGTAAGTAAAGTTTGTTCCCATAGAGATACAATTCAGAATTGGTCAAATACAAAGCAAAGTAACAATTGTAGTTCTTCTTGAGTTCTTCTTTAGTCTCTCATGTAGAAACCACACCAAAAGAGAGTAACAAGTGCTGATTCACCGTCTTGTCACAAAGTAACACTCCTTAATCACAACTCCATCAAATCTTTCCAAACAATATTGATTGTGATGATTGAGGCTCTCCCTAAAATGGCACTTCACTACAAAATGACTTTGCCTCAGAATTATGTTCTACCCCTCCACTAAAGGCACAACTTCCTCAATCAAAATTGCTTCCCATCAACTTCACACTACACTCACAAATGTAGAATACTACCAACACTACAATTCCTTTTAGATCTATCAAGGCATTGCTTCATTTGCACTTCACACTCAAGATCAAACACACAGAATGAAGATCAAGGCTGGGGAATTCAACATTCAACAAGCACATTGACTTGCACTTCAAATTTCTCCACACACTCACAAACATAGACACAAATTTGATACTTGGAATCCAGCTCAAGCAACTAGCACTGCTTCAAAACACTTCACTTTATCTATTCTCAGAAATAATGAGCACTAAATAACATAAGATTGCGAATGCCACTCTTAAATAGTGAAGCGATCAACAATTATCTTCCTAATGTACCTCTTCCTAACAACTCTACAAACTTGCAGATCTAAAATGACAATGCACCTCTGCATATCTGCCTCTTCAAATCTCAAAAACTCTTACTAATCCAATCTGATGTCTACTTCTTCCTTGGCTTTCAAACCCGAACCCGAAGTAACTTTACTTCCTACTATTCTTTCCTCGGGTTTCATAACTCCTACATCTTCTACCAAATCTAACAGTTTTCTTTCTTGATCTGAAATTTCACTAGCGGGTAATCTATCTAACTCCTTATCTCCCGACCCACTCTTCTCTAATGTCTCCAATGGTAACTCCAAAGACATCTGTACTCCTATTTCCTCTTCTTCAGGTTTTGCTCTAACATCTTCCCGAAGTTTATCTATCTCCAATTTCACTAAGTCTAATCTAATTGTGATATTGTCTTCTATCTCCAATATCTTCCTATCTACACAAGTTCTGAGACTAATCAACAATGCATTCAAATTGGTGTCCTTCGCATGTCTCCTCCTCGTCTCCTGCACCAAGAACTTCAACTTGTGCAGCCTTGTCTGTTTGATATGCACAGTGGCTTTTGTACTTAGCATTGCATTCATCCTAATTACAATCTCCTTCAATGACTCTAGTCTCATTTTCCTCTCCCATTCTTGATCTGCAAGCCAATCCTCTCGGTACATTGCCAATTCCGCCTCAAACTCGGCTTTCACAACTTCCTTCTCCTTTTGTAAAATCTTCTCCTCTTGATTACGAAGTAACTCTTGCAACCTCTCTTCTTCTCTTTACCTCACTGTCAACTCTCGTTGCCTCAACTGCTTCTCTCTGCTACACTCTCTATCACCCTATTGAGCTCTTGTTCCTTCTCCGTTATTCTTGCCATAGCATGGATAATTTCTAATCTTGAATCAACAAATTGTTGCTTCAAGATCTCATTCTCAGCTACTTGTCTCTCCCTTGCTATGTCATGCTACTTCACAAGTTCCTCTCGATTCCTTGCTTCTCTCTTCAAATTCTCTACCACTTGATTTTGTACTATTGCTTCTACTCGTAGTACTTCCCTTTCCTCCTCTCCTCGGATTATATACCTCTTCAATTCTGAGTTTTCTTCTTCCAATCTGGCTAACACCTGCAACACAATCTTCACTTCCGGACACTTTGACTACATCTCCTTCTTCTTGTGTTCTAACTTTACTAGTAAAGGACACACAACTTTGCATAGGTACTCTATTCCGTCACTTGTGACTACTTTGTCTTGCGGAGTGATCTCCTTCTTGACCTCTTCTTCTCTTGATACTCACCTTCTTTGCTGCAATCGTTGTATCGGAATAGACGCTTCACTCCTCGAACTGGCATTCTCCTCTTCCCTTACTTTGCAAACTGGCATACTTCACCGTTTGCTTGGACCAAACTCCTCTTTGAATGGTAACTTTTCTCTCCTCCTGCTCTGGCACTTCGTCTTCTAACTTCATGTTACCTTTCTCCTTGATCTCCCTCCTGATTTCTTTTTCTTCTGCGGGTACCAACCTCATCTCTCCGTCTTTGTTGCTGTCACTACTTGTGTCTCCACTCTATAGTGTGAGCTTAGGTTCTTCCTCGTTCTGAGTCTTTGGACTTGCACTCAGCTTTGCCTTCCGATTCTTCCTCCGACAACGCAACTACTACCATACCTTTCCTTGGGTTTACCATTCTGGTCTTTTGAGGTTTTGTTCTCTTGACGTCTTCTCCTTCACCTTGTTGACTCCTCTTCTTTGACTTTGGAGTACTCACATCCACCTGCACACTCTTCTCCATCTTCGCATAGTACTCATCGTTGCTTCTGATTTGAAGAATGTATTGCTGCTCCTCCGTGTTGACCTCCTTTCTTAAGTCGGGATGGAAATGCGACACCATTCTGTCGTGCTCCACCGCATTGAGCAGATTCAGCCCCAGATAGAAATGTGTTGCAAATGGCACAATGTAATGCGGAGGTGATTTATCCTGCAAGTTCCACACCATCTGTCTTGTTCGCCCATGGAAGCACCTTGCCTAGTTAATCGGCTCTCCTGCAAACAACTTATGGAAGAATACCGCTTGGTGCTTTATCACATAAGTCATTCTCTCCGCCTTTAAGATTGCCATGAGAGCACTCACAATCCCTCTCTTGACAAGATCCTTGTAACTCTCTACTTTGTACCCATTCTTTGTGCACTTTGAAGAGAATACATCCCTCACTTCTTGGGTTTCTTCTGCCTCCTCTCCCTTCCCCAAGAACGTGGCACCCTGCTCCATGCTTGCCTCTCTTCCGAGTACTAATCTCCAATCCAACTCTGTCTAGCGAGCCAGATTTCCTCTCTTCCCCTCTTCCTCGGGGCCACTGAGACATTTACACTCGATGATCTCGATCATGAATCCTAAAAAGCTCACATTCTTGTTCTATGCCAAGAATGTGATCCAAAGTTAGCTCAAGACTTTGATTCATGCGATCACATCTAACCTCTGAATTGCATGATTTCTCACTGCAAATTTGGAGTTCTTCTTTCCTCCTCCCATCTTTCTCCTCACTGTTTCTTGGATTAGCTCTCTTGAATTCTCCTCTACACACCAGCGCGTTTTTGACTCTCTACTTCCCTTCCCATAATCTCTTGCAAGACGACTCCTCAACGGCAAAGGAAAATTGTTTGATATTGCTTTGTCGTTAGCCCGATTTTTATAGAGTTGCGCCTTCTTTGTCTCTCTTCAATTTGAGTTTTGACTGAGAAATCATACCTCTTGCATGCTCCTATCATTGTCAAGTGTCCTCCACCCATATGACTGCCGGTTTTTGAATGGTCCCTTCTTGAATTTCTTGCCCCAAAAGAAAGTTGTTACATTTTCCTCGCCTCAGGTTGAGCACCTCCCAATACAAAGACTTCTTACTTCGGTTTGTATGCTGATAGAGCAAGTCCGAGTACTTTGCCTTATGACCCAAAGCCATGTTACCTCAGGTTTCATATCAAAGACTCTTTTCTTTGCCTTCTTTGGCCATACAAGCGCAATCCGACTTCTCTATACACTTCTTCTTCTTCTTTATTTAAAAAAAAAACAAAAAATGTGGGTACCACAACAAGTCATAGATCACCCTTGGTTGGAACATAGATCCGGTTCTCATAGATTACAAGGCACTCCTTGAAGTAGAAGGTATTTGAGTCCTTGTTATGTGGTGCAAGATAACTTTGTATTAATTGAAAGGAATAGTCTTTCCATAAAGTGATCCTAAACTCAATTTGTATTTTTGAGTCAATTGATATTGTTGTAAGTGTTGTTGTTATGAGAGATGCAAGAAGAGTCTTCAAATCAGATTATTGTGAGAAGACATTGGGAATGACATAAAACTTTCTTGGTTTGTATTCAATCTTGATGTCAAAAAATTGTAGTTGCTCTCCCATCAATGATTCTAACTCTTCATGTGCCACAAATGTAAACTTTGCAACAAGCATTTTGTGATCAATCTGCATAATCACCTATTTCTCCAAGAGATGATGGTGCTAGACTTTTGTTGCATACACCATTGCCAAATTTTCTCAATCTCAAGCAATAATTCCTTTTTATTGGATTTAGTCATCAAAATAAAAGAGCTATAGGATGCATTTCATCTAGGAATGCCAATTGCAACACAACTCCAATTGTAAAGTTAGAAGCATCAAAATCAATCACACAAGGTAGTTGATGATCATATAGTGGAGGATGGATTGTGAAGATAACATATTTTTTTAGCTCTTTTGATCCCCTCTTCTTTCTTGGTATTACATTAGAAGCTTGTTGTATTGCCCAAGAGGTTGGCTAATGATGTGATCATATAAGCACAATAATGGATGAATAGTTAGTAAAAACTTGCCAAAACTTGCCAATCCTTGCCAATCCATTGAATCCTTGAACTTCCACAGCATCCTTAAGAGTAAGCCAGCGTGTAATGGCCTTGATTATCTCCTCTTCTATCTTAATCTCCTCTATTGTAACCTTATGACCCAAGAAGGTAAATTCTTTTTTCCAAAAGGTGAACTTGACTTTCTTGTAGTAGAACTTCCATTGCCATAGTCTTCTCAAGAGTGCACAGATATCATTATTGTGTTCTACATCCATCTTATTATAAATCAAAATGTCATCCAAGAACACTATCACATATCAATCCAATAGCCCATCTAACACTCAATGCATTTGATCCATGAAGACTATTGGAGCATTAGTGAGCACAAAAGGTAAAATTCCATTCAAAATGCTCATACCTTGTATGAAAAGTAGTCTTCTATACATCTTCTCCAACAATCAGAATATGTTAGTAATTGCTTTGAAGATCCAACTTTGATAAGTATCAAGCTCCAGTCAATTGATCCAACAAGGTATCAATTTGAGGCAAGGGATATAGATTCTTCATCATTTATTTATTGAGACCATGGTAATCAATATAAAAGTAAAGTCACCCATCCTTCTTTAGTACAAATAATAATGGTGCTTCATGTGGAGATGCACTATGTTGTATAAAATCCTTCTCTAATAATTCAATCAATATTGTTAAAAGCTCTTCTAAGTCCTTCAATGAGAGTCAAGAGATTGGTCTCCTCATTAGAGTGCTATTTGGTAATAGCTTGATCTTGAAGGCATACCCCAATCAAAGGGTAACCCCATGAAAAGATCATATAGAAACATATCTACAAATTTCTAAACTATCTGATCAACCACTACTTGATGAGGCATTTTATCCTCATTAGATTCTTCTTGTGAAACAAGTTTGATCCACACCACAAAAAAAAGAATATCTTCCTCCAAAACTTACTCTATAGATGCTATATTGACAAAATTTTCATCTTAGAATTGACTATTCTTAGGTGTCTTACTCAAAGGGGCAAAACAAACTAATTGGTAATTCTTACCTTGGCGTAGTACTTTAATTTGTTGTCATGGCTAATCAAATTGAACCTTATGATATTAAAGCCAAGGAAGACCTAAAATGATATTATACATTTTAAACACTATGACATCATTTTAGGTCTATTTCTTGTGCAACTTTCATTGCTTGGAATCTCTTGATTATTACTTTTTGAATTATTCCCATATTGAGATTGGATTAACAAACAACCATTGAGCTTGCTCCACCCAAAATTGCCACCATAACTTGCACTCTCCATCTAATTGACTTGAAGCCAAGAGAATCTCTCTTTTTTCATCCAAAAGATTTGTAGCTTCAGGAAAATCTTTGCAATCAAACACAAAACTCTCCATTGCACTTGATAGATTCTTGCCATCAAATACCTTTGGCTTTAAAAATTGTTGATGCTAAAAAAGAAGCTAGGTTTGAAGTGGATATTGTTCTCTATGGGACTAAACCAGATGAAAGAAGAGAAATTATTGAGGAATTTGACTGAGTGGGATGTGCGAGTAGAGCCACTTATGAGCCTTGTAAGTAGAGGTGTGGGAGAACTCCTCTATAAGATATTCACTTGTATAGATGAGCCCTTTGCAGGGCATTACATTAAGGAAGTAATTAGTTAGGTAATTAAACCCAAGATAGCATTTTGACAATGTTAAAGTTGTAATCTATTAGAGATGAAGGATTAGGAGCACAATGGCATTAATGGTGATAATGTGAGGAGAAGACAAAGGCCATAATGAAAGAAATAATAGGAGATAGAAAACTATTTTTAGGATTCCTAGTATAACGGGAGTTTGAGCCACTTAGTGGGAGTTTGATCAACTTGTGTTGTAATCATAATTCTATGTGATCCAAGAGTGGGAGGTTGTGGTTCATCTTTTGTTTTCAAGGGGGAACCTTATTTTGGATGGAGTTGATTGTAAGTTGTCAAGGGACTTATTTAATCATTGGGTCCATGCCCTGAAATAAAAACCAATTGTGGTCATAAGAAGTTCTGGTTATAATTCACTATTTGCTTAGTTGAGGAGCAAATAGTATAAAGAAAATCCATTGTATCTATTGATATTCTGAGTGTTAAGTCCCGTTTTGCTTTCTGAATGTGTATTTTGTATAGGTGATGCTACTCATTGTGCTTCTTGCACTCTTTTCTAGATCATAAAAGTTCATAAGTACTACCTTAGCATCCCATTACTTATACAGAGGGTGACAAGGATGGAAGCCAAAGGTCTCACAAGGAGACAGACCTGCAAGTCAATTCTTGGGTTAAGTGTCTAAGTGTAACCCTATCCCATAGTAGAGCCAAAGTCACTAGGGATCTCTTCATGAAGGCCATTACATGAACTTTACCCATAGATCACTATGGGATCTCTTGCCTACAGATGGTTTTGAGAACTCCTACCATAGTGCACAATGAGATTTTCATGTACTTCCCCTACCCCGTAGCATCTCATACCTTGACATACATGACTAGACTAATCCATAGACATTTTTGGCACCGCTATTGGCTGATGGATATGTTTTCTCCACTCCCTTCTACAACTAGTTTGGGCTGCACTTATTTGACACTATGAAGGAACTCCCACAATTGCATCGGCTCAATCTACAATACCACAACCAATGCCATATACAATCACATGCTCATAGTAATGCCCGCAATTACTCTTATAACTCTTCTAAAACTATTAGAACTTACCGCTCCCATAGCTACCAATATTCCCACACCTACCACCAAGATGGAGGAAAATCTAGTGAATTTGGAACAATTGGAAAATCTTCACTTAGCACTACAACCTTAGGAGAGGAACCTAGTTAACATTGTTGAGATTTCATATACCTTTTTTCTGGGACAAGGACACATGCTCAGTTTTCTACCCTAGACATTTCTTATTAATGTGTCCATTGTGGGAAGTATGGACATATCATGGCTCACTATAGAACAATCAAGAGATGCCAAGAACCTTGCAAAGAAAGAGTGCACATAATGGATGCCATCTTATATCACAACTTCAACCAATACTTGCAAGATCCATCCTTCCAAGGAGGAAAAGGAAAAACAAGAGGTAGAAGGCCCCTTGCATTGGATATATGCTATCCATTTTTAGTGACTCTTTATGCAAACCAATGCACCAACAAGCTTGCCTGTTGTGGGTTTTGCTTTAGAGCACATACCATGGCACAATGGAAAGAGTGCTCATAATGAATGCCATCCCATAGCACAACAACTTCAACCAATACTTGTAGGATCCATCCTTCTAAGGAGGGAAAGGAAAAGGAAAAGAAGTAGAGAGCACCTTGGATTGGATATATGCTATCACATTTGTAGTGACTCATTATGCAAACTAGTGCACCAACAAGCCAACCCGTTATGGGTTTTGCTTTGGAGCACATACCATAGCACAATGCCCAGAATTTTGTAAGTTTATTACTAAGACTAGGGGGATGCCCCTTCAAAATGAATTACATAATAATGGTGGCCCTAAAAAGAATGTGCATTTCATAACAATTGAGGAAAGTACTCCTATGGGCAATACAATGGCAAGCATTGGAAGTGCTATCATAGAGGCCAATGTGTTCCTTGCCATGCATGCATGCACTTATGTAGTACTTAATCCAAACAACAACACTCTCTTCTGATAGTTGATCCTTGAAAAGTGAAAATGAAGAAGCCGTGCTGGATGAAAATCCTCAACCCGCTTTGGAAATGTATAAGATTGTAGTCCCTAGGTTTGAATTACTAGCAAAACAACCACCTACTTCAATGATACATGACTATGCCATTGTAATTGATTTGGCTAACCTTAGAACCAATATCAATATCAAACAACTTTTAAATTTTTTCATATAGAATGCAATAAGTTACATAATTTCCTACAAAAAGAATGTCTGGTGGTGTGCTAACTAGGAGAATTAATTGCAGAGACACAATCCCATACAAACACCACACACTCCACCTATGGGAATCCTGCACATTTTTATGGTCAAAATAATTATAGCCTATCCTCATGTGTTCTACTCCAAGTTCCACAACCCAAACATTCCAATAACCATCCAAGAGAGTGTTATCCTAAATTTTCACATTGAATCAAGGTCTTTGGTGAACATCATGACCAAGGGTGTGATGGAAAAACTAGGCTTGAAAGGTATGGTGAAGACCTCCACTCTTCTCCAAATTTCCAATAGGAGAAGACATTGCACTCTTGGACTTTTGTCCAAGGCCCCTACACTCATTGGTGAGTAGAGCCTTTTAGTTGACTACTTGACTATGAATACTCTTACTCTGGCCTAGTTTCCACTCCTGCTAGGAGTTCCATGCCTGGTGGATGCCAATGTAATCACCTCTTGAAAATTGGTAGGGTAACATGCAAGAGAAAATTGAATCACACTGTGCTTCCAATGTACACGACAGAACCTATGTCAAGTTTGGATCATAAAGGGGAACCAAATTTTCGTATTGATGCATGAAGCCTTGTTAATGCTGATAACAATGAAATCATATACATTATTGCTATTTGTCTTTTAATACTAGAGAAAGAAATGAGTGATTTCCATAGAATTTCATGATAATAGCCCCATTCTCCGATGAGTCCACAAAACATTCTTGGTAAGCATGCTTCCATAGCTCCAAAAGAAGTGTCTTTGGACTCAAAGGATGACTGCCATATCACTAATGATGCAGCTGGTTGCCATCATTGTTCCTATTGTGTTAAACTTAGGAACATATCAAGGAAACCCTCACAACCTCTTGCTTCTATATCAAAGATGAATCTATTGTCAAGATGAAGAAATGAACAAGGAATACTTCCATCTTCATGCAATTCTCCCTGAAAACATTGTTATTCCTTGACCCAATGAAACAAAAGCCCATCATGAGAAACAAAGTTTTTCCAATTCTTATGGAGACCACAAGTCCTCCATCTCACACCACTACTGCTAATATTGTAGGAAACTCACAATGAGAATTAAAAAAGAGTAGGAAGTCCATCAAACAATACTTGAGCACATGTTGCAATTGTACTTCATATAAAAACCTCTAGATCAGTCTTTTGAGACTATTCTTCTTCACTTACAAATTGTAGATGAGTTTCATAATCTCAACATCTTGTGGCCAAACAAACCCCTAAATATGTAAAATCAGCTCCAATGTGCCCGTGTAGGACCAACCCTCCTATCAAGGACTTATTTGAGAGTATTGATAAGTGTTTTTCTACAATTGCATGGAACTCCTAAGTGTGGATCTTCAGATATGCATGCATGCATGCATGCATCTTACTTTGTCCAAATGCTATTTTGGTAAGATCCAAACCATATCAACAAAAACCCACTTATTCTCAAAAAGCTACTAAAGTGTGAGTTTATCTATACTATAGGAGAGATCAAATGGCCTTCTCTTATCTTAGTTGTCCCTAAAAAGGATACATGGAAGGTATGCATCTATGTGGATTTTCTAAAGGTGCCCAGACCATCCTATACTCATTCACAATCTCGTTCACAAACACACCACTGGACAAAGTGGTATGTAGCCAATGCTTCTCATTTATGACGTGTATTTTGGCTACAACCAGATAACAGTTGCTTCAAATGGTCAATGCAAGACTACATTCATCATGAAGTGGAACACCTATGCCTACCATCTGATGCCCTTTAGGTTGCAAAACGCTCTTGCAACATTTCAATGCTACAAGGTGAACTCCTTCAGTGCAATAAGGATGTAAATGGAGTTGTATCTTGATGATATGTGTGCACATAGCTTCCACAACAACCATATAAGCATGCTAAGAGCTAATTTTGATATATTGAGGTAAGTGAGGATTTCTCCAAACCCTCAAAGTGCCTATTTTCTGTCTCTTGTGGGGCTCTCCTTGGTCACCTAGTCCACAAAAATGGAATAATGGTGGACCCAAAAAAGATCCCAATCATTCAAGAGTTACCTATCCTAGAGATTACATGAGAGCTACAAAGTTTCTTAGGCTATATGGGATACTACAAGAAATATGTTCAACATGGCAAGATTGCCTCTTCACAAAGGGATCTGTTGCACACCATAGTCAAGTTTGTGTAGATGGAAAAATGCACAAATGCAGCAAGCAATTAACCATTGCTCTGATTTTGGCAGCCCAAACTGGGAGTTGACTCTTCATGTTTTTATAGACACCTCTAACACCACTATGGGCCATATTCTAGCTTAGTATGATGAAGAGCAATGGGAACACCCAATCTACTATGCTAGCAAGCAACTCAGCTTGGCTGAAAGAAACTACCCAACAACGAAATAGGAGTACCTCATGATGACTCTTGCTGTAGAAATTTTTTGACAAGATCTAATAAGCAACACAAAATGTTGCCTTCCATGTAGACAATGATCTCCTCAAATGCCTAATTAATAAACCCTACCATGTGGGATGATTGGCCTGCTTGATGCTCCTCCTACAAGAGTTCTCTTTCATAGTAGGATACCATTTGGGAAGTTTCATGATAATGCGGACTTCTTGTCTCATATCCTCAGAGTAGATCCCTTTTGCTACCTAGCAGTGATCTTGTAGATGTCAATCTTCTCTATGTGCATGACAATGTAGTTAAGTTGTCCCTACAGATATCTATTCTATGACCCAAATCACATATTATATGTGAGTCAAACACAAAAGTTTTCAAATGTTAACACTTCCTTTTACTATTTAATAGGAAGATCTCTATTGGATGGGCATGAATAGAGTACTTCAGCATTGCATTAGCCCAAAGGAGGATCATATAGTATTAAAGGCATGCCACTCAAAAAAATCAAGAGGGCACTTCTGTAGTGAGCTGACTTCATGGAAGATTTACCTTTGAGGATATTGGTGGCCTCTAGTTTGGTAGATGCCAATTGATAAGCCTGCATATGTGATGCTTCCAAATAATTGGCAAACCCTTATCTCGATATCAAATGTATCTTCATCTTGTACTCATAACTCAACCATTTTAGAAATAGGGACTCAACTTTGTGGGACCTATCAATCCCATAGATTAATAGACTAGGCAGCTACTATATTGTCATTGTAGACTTTGCAACCAAGTGAGCAGAAGCTGAATCCTTTTTTAAACAGTTCTGTTGTGGTCACTATCCAATTTTTGTAGAGAAATGTCATTTCAAGGTTTGGCATTCCCTTATCCATTATCATGGACATCAGATCCCACTTCATCAACAAATGAGTATAGGATTTAACTACTGCTAATGGAGTCCAACACCACCAATCTACCCCATATCACATGCAAGAAAATGGTCAAGTTGCACACATCAATGGAAATCTCCCAACACTCCTAAAGAAAATTATGAGTATCAACTCTACAGATTGGGATTAGAAGCTCCTAGGTGATCTCTCACCTTACTGCACAACCATACAAGTCACTATGGGCAAAACTCCATTTTAAATTGTCTATAAGCAAGAGGTGATTCTACCAATAGAATTTTTAACCCCGTACCTTAGAGTGCTTACAGGAAATTCAACAAGGACACAATTAGTCTCTTGGAGGGGAGATGAAAATGGAAGAAAGAGTTTTTGTGCCTCATAATTTGATTGAAACACACTTGTGTGTACTCTACATGTAATACATCACTTATATCAAACTTACTTTGATTGCAAACCAAGGAGGTCCAACCTTACAAAAGGGAATAAGTGCTAAAAATTAATGATAGGGTGGGCTGATTTCTCAGCAAGTTTGTTGAAACATGTCTTGGTCCTTATTTGGTATGGGAAGTGTTTGACAATGGGTTAGTCTAGTTGGAAATGTTGGATGGAGAACTCTTGGAATCCCATACCAATTACACCAAGTGCAGACCATACATCCCACATTACATCTTGATGAGGGATAAAGAAGAAAAGATACCATGGGAAACTTGGTGCTTCTTCATCATTGAGGAAGAGATTATGGGAACACCATGTGGGAAGACCTTCCTATGAGATTTGAAGGACTTCTTGAATGTCTATGGGATTGTCTATGGGCTCCTTCTTATTGTGGGATAGTTCTTCCCAGACCAACGGTCATGGAGGAAAAATTCAAAGGAAGCTATGGAATCTTCCTACATACTGATGTATTCAATTGCTATGCCATTTCAGATTCAAAGGCAAAATGGCACCACATGAAAGATGATTCATCTCCAACTTCCAAATAATGTGGTAGGGGCAATGGTCTAAATCTGAGTGCAAAAAACTTTCCACATTCATGAAGACATTTCCACTCTGGGAGTAGAATGGCATGACATGCATAGGAGTTTAAATGCAACAAGAAAGTACAACATTCATTAGAGGTGATCCAACTCCTATCAAACCTTTGCAAAATTTCTTAAATCTTTTAGTTTTAGCAATTTTGACTTTGCAAGAGAGCACATGATTGAGCATTCATGCCAAAAAGAATATGTTAAGTGATGGTGCTCATTTCATCAAGGAAAACTTGAAGTGAGTAGGAGGTCAAAGATTCATGTGCAAGAGAAGCAACAATTCACAATCAAACTAATTGCAAGAGAAATCTCAAACATGCTAGACTAGACAACTTGAGAGAACATCATTGCAGTATTTCACAAATTTCAATAAGAAGTAGAGAATTGCTAGGTTGATGGAGTCTTGCAAGTGGAAAAATTAGACAAAAATTAGATAACATTTTTTCAGAAGTAGTTAGTTGTGCAGATTTGCAACAAGTCTATGGGAGAACCAATGAGAGGGTGAACCAAATTCAAGAAAGGTTAGACAATATGGCTCGCATCTACATGCAATTGGGCCACTTGTGCAACTTCAACAATGTGGACCTTGAGACAAGGCAAAACATGGAAATGGGTAGAATTTGGAAGATTGTGGCCTACAAGTTCTTTTTGCCAATAGTATTGGCTTAGGTTAAGGTAAGGGGCTTCATTACCAAAGGCAAAAATGTGACAAGGGAAGCTCTAAGAAGGCTCACCAAGCACTAGTAATAGGAGAAGGTAGATATAATCAGCTTGGAGGACAATTCACCAAAACTCCATAGAAACATGCACACCCCACTAGTGCAAAGAATGGGAACATGAATTCCCAAAAGGAGAGAGGAAGCATCACCAACCTAAGTTTTTGTTAATTGATGACATGGAATCTTTTGGCATGGAGGCTTCCTTACCAATGTCTCAAAGATAGGGGTTATTTCTTGTCTTGGAGATTGCTCCCATTTTGCACCTAATCTCCAAGGAGAACCCAAGCCATTTGCATGATGCCAATATAATGACCAAGAGGTTGTAGGAAGCGGATCCCATAGATTAAAACCGGTTAAAGTTGTCTACCCAAGTAATAGACACCCTCTCTAATAACCTAGTAAGCAAGAAATACTACACCCAATTGCTAGAAAAACCTAACTCAACATGGAGGCTTTGGGTTGTGAGGTGCCTACATTTTTTTTTTCCTATTTTGTTAGCGTTTTGAGGAAGAAGTGAGTAAGAAAGCCAAATTACAAAGAAAAGAATGGACGGGTGTGTATTCGGAGTAAACCCAAAGAAGTCAACTTTGGGACGGAAAATGGAAGTACTCAAAAGGTGGGGGGGGGGGGGGGGGGGTACAAAGAGACAAGTCAAAAGACATCATCTTCAGATTGGGCAGCGAGGGCTGATACAATATTGGTGTAACAACCTTCTACATGGCAAGAAAGTACACTTCAAAAACGGCGGAGGCAGAGGAAGCATGTAGTGACAGTGCCAAGAAATGAACACGTAGAAGAAGAGAGGAGTTGATTTTGAAATTGACTGAAGAATGACTACACTTCGTGTAATATAAAATTGCAATTGGGCGGGAGGAAATCAAATATGTCAAGTAGATATCTTGTCCCTCTGAGTAGTTGTCTTGCAATAATGCATGTCAAGAAGCCAACTAAGAGTGAAATTTTCCAAAGTCCAGAAGGGGTTAGAGTGTCACGTCTAGGAGAGGGAATAATTTTCCAGTGCCAAAGAACGAGAGATCAAATCATGGCAAAGAAGGTCAAGAACACACTTGTAGTAAGGAGCTTTGCAATTTGGAGATTAGATGTCATAGCAAGGATAGAAGTCTTGAATAGACTTTGCATTCTGTTTTTAGCCTGGAACTAGAATTTTAGTTTCCTTGGAGTCATGGCAAAGATAGCTGCCAATAATTGTGAGGAAGGCCTTGAAGTCAAGGAGAAGAGAGGAAATCCGGCTCAATGGACTGAGTCGGATTGGAGGTTAGTGTTGGGGAAGGGAGCCAAAGAGCCCATTGGGATCACCTTCTATCGGAAGTGTGATGGAGTAGAGGAGACTACAGAAATTTGCAATTCATTCTTTGCTCTGCGTACAACTAATGGTTACAAGGTGGAGTCTTATCGGGACCCAATTAAACAAAGAATTGTTGGAACAATAATGGCTATGTTCAAACTTGAATTCACAACATACTTGAACATGTAGCAGCTCTTCTTCCACCAGATGTTTGCAAGAGTGAAGGTGAATTGGGCAAAGTGCTTCCACCAGCAAACGAGGCAGATGGTCGTCAATTGGAGAACTAATTCACCTCTACATTATTTAGCATTGTTTGTAGCCCATTTCTACTTCGGGTTGAATTTGCTGACAGTAGAGGAGAGGCATCACATGGTGTCACATTTCCATCCTAATGTTTGACAAGAAGCAGATGAAGAAGAAAAACACTACATGGCATACCTACAAGCCAGTGATGATCATTCCTCAGAACGGGACAGCAGGAGATGGAAGAAGTCAGAAGTCTGAAGAAGAAGAAGCGGGCTAAACTTGAAGAAGAAGAGTTGTCTCCAGCACAACGGAAGATCCAAAGACTCAATGTGTGGGGTAAGAAGGTGGTGAAAGAAGAGTCATTGGAAACCGAGTCTGAAGGGGAGGCAGAGTCCAAAGAAGACTCAAAAGATGTGGAGCTCACATTGCAAGTGGGGAATCCGGAAGTGAGAGTGAGGGTGAAGAAGAAGTTCAGCAATTGGTCAAAGCAAGAGAAGATGAAGACTTTCATGCGATGATTGACTATATGGAGGGAAGTGCTAATCCTTGTGTAGCCCTGGTCATGGAAGAGATGGAGACCGAGTGAAAGAAGGAAGTCCCTACATGCCTAAGTTTAGTTAGTAAGGAAGAAGGAAGCTCGGATGCAATAGTAAGTAGCAAAGATTGAGACTTTGGAAGAAGGAGTTGATGGAAGAAACAAAGTACAAAGAAGGAGCTGAAGACAAAGAAGACTTTGGAGGAGTACAATATTTAACGCAGATTGTGACCCCATTGTTGGAGCTATTGAAAGAGCAACAAAAAGTCATTCCGCAATCTCATATGAGTTGCAAGTGGTGAAGTATTTGTTGGCAGTGGTGAAGGGATTGCAGGAACGAGTGACTCATAGAGATAAAGAAGTTGAAGAGCTTTGGGTGGATACAGTTTTAAAGAAGAAGACTTTTGAGAAGTTGCAAGAGAGTTTTGAGTCAAGAAGGAGAGAAATGCAACGTCAAGCCAAAGAGTTGAAGGAGCAGACGATGTTGCTAACAAAGATGAAAGAGGAGGTCAATGAGGCACACATTGAAAGTATTCATGTAAAGGCAATCGCAGTAGTGATGGTGCATGAGTTAGAAGGCTTGAAGAAGAGTGCAATTGGGAAAGATCAAGCATGGCAAAGAGAATTGGCAATCAAACATCAAGAGGAAGGAAGATTGAGAGACTTGGTAAGAAGTGTTAAGTTACAGAGTTTGTAGTGTGCAGAGGAGAAGAAGATGCTTGCTACTAAGTACAAAGACAAGTTGAAGATGTATCGGGAGGAGTGGAAAGCAGAGCAATCTTGGGATTATGCATTGGAATCAGTAGGAGAAGTTGTTGGACAACTACAAGCAATGCTATGCACAAAGGCTAAAGGAAGGTTGGAAGAAGCGAGACTACACAAGTTGAAGTTGCTTGTGCAGGAAACTTGGAAGAGAAGAGCAAAGGATGTTGATATGGACAATCTTCTGATTCAACTAAGAGAGTGAGTAGATAGGAAGATGTTAGAAGTAGGAGATAATTTTTGTCTCAAATTTGACCAATTCTGAATCGTATCTATGCAAGAACAAACTTTACTTACCTGATTAATACAAAAGTGATATTTGTCAGGTTGTCATAGGTTAGTTTTGTATTAATAAAGCTAAGATGTGGCCATTTTGCCTATAGTAAAGTGAAATTACTATGGGAAGAACGGGAACATGTAGTACAAGAGAAATCTTACAAATCCCAAGAGGCATAACTTGCATGGGCAAAGAAGGAGGCCAAAATGAAAAATAAGTTTATCACTATTGGAGAAGAGTTAGGAGAGACACCAACTCAACTTCAAACTTTTTAGACTAATAAGGCAATTGCTGATCAATAGTTAAAAGCAAAAAAGTTAAAGACCAAATAGCTAGAGAGAGATCTCTACACACAATGGGACCAGGTGTCCCATACAAAGAAGGCCTCCAAGGTAGCTACGAAGAAGATACATAAAATATCCACAACCATTGACACTTCTTGCAAGGAGGGCGAGGACTTAAAGTTGTCGTAGTCTACATCAGGAGCAAAGGTCATAACTTTGGGGAAGGAGAAAATTAATAAGAAGATATAAAGGGAAGTTCAGGAAGGAGAAATGTCATCTCACTAGTTGACTATAAGCAAGCTCACTTAAGAGAAGGTATGGTATAGGAAGAACATTCTCCATTACAAGGAGAAATAGAAACAAGAGTAAGAAAAGGTCAAAGGACAACTGAAGTCTAGAAATGACCTCATGTTGTAAAACCAAAAATTAGAGCAGAGAGTAAGCCAATTACTTTGGTTCACTAGCCATCATAATTGATAGTTGACATAGTTGATAATGATAATTGACTTGGAGGAAGAAGACTTTAAAGGAGAAGTTGGGCTTGATGATAATCAAGGAGTAGATGAACCAAAAGGATCCAAAGGGGGCAGATCATTGAGAGGAGGACCCAAGGATGATGGAGCAAGTCCCTCAGAGATACAATCTAGAGGTTGTCCCATAGGTAGGAGTTGACCTGCCTCCAACTCTTCAAGACTTGATACTCTAGGCAACACTACTAGAGATAAGAAGCAATTGGGTCCTAGCTCACCCAATAGAAGGAGCCCAAAGTCATTGAGTGGCCCTAAGATGAAAGCTAAGGGTAGTCCCATGAGAACAAAAACTACAAGAGATAGGTTTGTTAGGGAGGAGGTCACTAGGATGGTGGGTCCATAGTCCTAGGAATCTCATAATCACATGGGTAAGGTACCATTGGAAAGCTCTTGATAAGACAAAGCAAAGGGAGAGAAGGCCAACCTTTCCTCTATCCGGGGTGGAATTTGCACATTTTTGAGGCCTAATTCATTTGTTTAGGTCTCCAAAATTGCCTTCAAAGATTTCAGGCATATTTTGGTTCCTACTCTATCAGTAGAAGTCCCCTTTTGGTGATACCTCTTACTGATCTGTTGAGTCCATCATGTGTAACATCCTTCTAGATGTTACCAAACCAATTCTCACCTTTAAACCATATGTCTAGCTATTGTTTTTAAGGTTCTCAAGTCTATTTTGGTTTCTGCCTTATTAGTAGAAGTATTCTTTTGGTGATACTTCTATCTAATCTATTTTGACTTTCATGCATAACATCGTTCTTGATGTTACCAAACCAAATTTCACATCTAGATCATATGGCTAACTCTTGGTATTACAAACCTCTCTCCTTTTAAGACGCAACATCCTCGTTGTGCAATTGTTGCTCAAACTCATGCACCAACATCGGTGCATGTGTCAAATTAGTAGTAAGCTCTAATTTTGCTTCATAGTGGGAGTAACCTTTCCATTATACTAGATAGTCCACCCGTGGATGGCGAGTTCCACAAATGCATTTCTGGAGAATACGCTCCACTTCATATTCCTTTATGTCGTCGATGAGTGTCAAACAAGGTTAAATGTCTTGTGTGGAATGACCTTGGCCTGATCAGGGAGCATATCTACATAGTAGGGAAACGTAGAACACTAGATGGATCTTCATGTGTGGTGGTAACTCAAGGTGATAGGCCACAATGTCGATGCAATGAAGAATCAAGACAGGCCCAATAAAATGAAGTTTGAGCTTACAAGGTCCAACTTATGTGAGGTTGATTGTTGATAGCCACACTTGATCCCCAACATTGAACTCCATGTGCCTATGGTGTGCATCAGCATATAGCTTCAATTGATTTTGTGCAATCTGTAATTTGTGCTTGGTGCTCTCCACACCTTGTTGGATTCTAGAAACAAATGTGTTGACAGCATCGACCTTGGTAGCCATTGGACGGATCTTCATCAAGCTAGAAGGTGTGCAAGGATGTTCACCATACATGAAGAAGAACGGAGTGGCCTGGGTGGATGCCTTCACTGAATTGTTGTAAGCAAATTCCACCAACGGGAGTAGAGTGTCCCATCTCTCTTGCTCTTCTAAGGTGAAGCCGTGTAACATGTCTTCAATTGTCTGATTAGCCCGCTCTATTTGGCCACCTATTTGTGGGTGGTAAGCTGTGGACATGGCCAACTTGGTTTTGAAGAAACCAAAGAGTGTTTGCCAAAACAAACTGGTGAATTGAGTGCCTCTATTGGTGATGAGTACTCTAGTCAAGCCATGGTGAGAAAAGACTGCATCTAAGTATAATTGAGCTAGTTGTGGAGCGGTCACATCCTTGGTGGTAAGGCAAACATGAATCATTTTGCTGAGCTGGTCCACAAAGACCACGATAGAGTCAAACCCTGAGGTAGTCTTGGGTAACTCACAGACGAGATCCATACTCACTTGTTCCCAATGTTAGGTAGGAGTGGAGAGAGGTTGAAGGAGCCTTGTAGGAGCTTGATTAGAAGCTTTGTTATGTTGACAAAGTAGGCAGCTATGCACATAGTCCATCACGTTGTTGCTCATCTTAGGCCAATAGTAATGGCATTGGATTGCATCTAAGGTCTTGTCCACTCTAACATGACCTGCAATGGCCGAATCATGACATTTTGCTAGAATGGTGGTGCATAATTCTAGGAAATTTGGGATCCATAATCTACTATCATAAAAGGTGAGTCCTTGGGTGCTGGTGATGCCTTTGGATGATTGTGCTTCTACAATCTATGGATCAGTTTTTGTAGCAGCCAGAATCTTTGGCCAAAGTTCAAGGTTAATCTTAACCTCTATCACCAAGTTGTTTGCCATTGGCATGCGGGTGACTACTTCACAAAGTTGCTTCTTACCTTCCACATAGGTGATTGTCCTGTTGAAGCGTTGTCACCACTCTGCCTACCAAATCTAGCGATGAGATAGATCCTTTTGTGTCTGGAGGTAGACTAGAGGTTTGTGGTCTATCTCTACTACAAATGCCTTCTTGCCCAAATAGTGCTTCCAATTCTTGGTTGCCAAAACGATGGCCAACTCTTCTTGTTCTATGGTGTGGTAGTTGTGCTCTACCGGTAACAAATTTCAAGAGAAATATGCAATTGGATGCCATCTGTCATGCCACTCTTGCTATAAGATTGCTCTTATTGCTACTCTTGATGCATTTGTAGCCAACTTGATTGGACATTTTGGGTCATACCACTTCAAGATTGGTGCATGTAGCAAGGTGGCTTTCAATTCTTGAAAGGCCAACTCTTGTGCAGCTCCCCATATCCACTTCTTCTCCTTGCCAAGTAGTGCCATTAAAGGATATGTAACCTTGGAGAAGTCCATGATAAATCTATGACAGAATCCCATCAACCCCAAGAAGCTCTTGAGTTGAGCCTGATCTTCTGGGGCACTCCATTTTTGAATGACTTCTATTTTATCTATCACTACTTGAATGCCCTCTACACTTACTCTATGCGCCAAGTAGTCTACTTTAGACTTGCCAAACTTGCACTTTGAGATTTGGGCGTACAATCAATTTTGTCTTAGAATCTAGAGGACCTCTCGTAGATGTTGTTTGTGTTTTGTCATTATGCTATTGTATACTAAGATATCATCCAAGAAGACAATAACAGACTTATCTAAACATGGCCAAAATATGTCGTTCATTAGACTCATGAAAGTGGTAGGTGCATTGGTGAGGCCAAAAGGCATCACAAGATACTCAAAGTGGCCATACCTGGTTCAAAAGGTAGTTTTGTACACATCCTGCTCTGCACTTTGGATTCGATTGTAATTGCTCCACAAGTCCAATTTGGTGAAGTATCTTGCTCCATGGAGTTGATCAAATAGGTCATCCATGCAAGGTAAGGGGTATTGTTCTTCACTATTTGCTGATTGAGACCCTGATAATTAGTTCACATGCAAATTGTACCATCCTTCTTCTGCACAAACAAGACAGACGCACCATATAGTAATACGCTAGGTTGGATGAAATTTTTTTGCAGTATCTCCTCAATTTGAGTCATACACTCCTCCAACTCATGAGGTGATAGGCAATATGGGGCCTTACAAGGGGTGTCTTCCTTAGGAGTGTCTCAATTTTATGATCTACTCTCCTTTTTGGTGGTAATCTTGAAGGTAGATCATCGAGAAAGACATCTTGGAACTCATCCACCACATCCTTCAATTTCTCAAGAATTTATCCATCGAGTTGTGCACTTTGGACTTTTCTTCTTAGACCCATGAAACATCTATTAGTCTTACAGATAGTTCCCGTCCCTATGACATATAGAGGCAGTTCTTACCTATGTGATTTTTCTTTAACTCCAATGATTGACCATTGGTGTGTTCTCACTACTTTCTTCCTCCAATCTACCATAGGCTTGTAATGCTCTATCCATAGCATGCCTAAGATTGCATCATAACAAGCTAATTGTATCACTTGCCACTCAATTGCTTCTTGATATTCTCCTATAGAGAGTGTTACCCGTTTAGGTAATGATTTAGTCTTCTTTGTTTGCTTGTTAGGTAACTCTACTTCTTCACTCTAATCTCTCTTTAGATCCATTCCCAATCTTATTGTAACAAAGCGAGACAAGAAATTCTCTGTTGCTCCTAGATTTATTAATACTCTCATTTGATTACCTTCTAGTACTCCATTCATGACAATCAATTGTGAGGTTGCCTTTTGGGATCTTTGCACGTTAGTCTTCTTCCTTCCCTCTCTTCTTTACTTCCTTATTGAGCCAGTAAGGCCACAAGGTACATTTACTTGTGATCTTTGTTTTCCAAAGTGATTTCCACATCCTCGTCTTCAATGTGCTTCTCCATGTTGTTCAAAGATTGCATGTATTAAGGCCAAGGCACTCTAAGGAAACAAGTGCAAAAGTTGGTAGATATGGTCCCAATATGGCCACAATTGTAACAACGGCATTGTTCTCCTTGAGTTCCTTCTCCTTGTGGGACTCCATCTCTTTGTTCTTCTACCCATCTACGCTCCTCTTGAAGCGGTTGTGCTCCTCAATCTCAAATTCAAAGGTCACCCAATTCCATTGGTACTGGTCCACCCATGTGTGACATTTCTACACGATAATGTTAAGTTGAAACTACTCCTTTACCTCCCCCTAATGCTCCTACTATTCTCTATGCACAAGCAATGGCTTCAAATATTGTGCAAGGATTTTACACCATGACTTCTTGGTGAATCCGCTCCTTCAACCCTTGTTTGAAATTGTTGAGAGCCTCTGCTGGACTCATGTTGGTTATTGCAACTTGTAGATCCAGAAATGCCTTCACATACTCTTGTATGTTATTCGTTTATCTCAATCCCTATAATTTGGTTTGAGCTATCTGCACAGAATCCACCCATTGGAAATTCTTCAGCAATCCTTCTTGCATTGCTGTCCACGTGACCTCCCTTCTCTCTGCCAACATGGATCGTTCCCAAGCATCATACCATGTGAGGGCTTTATCGGTCAAGTACCCACATGCAAACACGCTTATAGCATGCTCCGTGATCTCTATTGAGAACAATCAAAAATATCAATTTATTCTTGAGATCCAATTTTCCACTACTCCCATTGTACGCTACCCCTTGTAAGGTTCAATGTTGCAAGTCTTCTTCATCCGGAGTAGCAATGCGGCTTCATAGTTGATAGAGTTTGTAGGCAAGTACTTCAGTTGTAGGTATTGGGTTTTGAGATAGCTCTTCTTCTTGCATGGCTTGATCATTCTTGAAGTTCTGCACTTGACTTTGTAATGTCTCCATGGTCATCTTAATCTATCAAAATTCATTCACCATCCCTTGCATTCCTTGCACTAGCTCTTGCAATTGCAGATCCGTGGTTCTTGCAACACTCAATTGCTAATGTTTACTTCAATATAGAGTCAACATGATCACTCTAGAAGGCGCATAAACTATTGGAACTACCATTGGGACCGCAGAAGCTATCACTAGTTGATAATACTCCTCACCAAAATTCCTAACCACAAAATCTCTAAACATCACTTTTGGTCTCAATATATAATAGATTTCTACTTGAGTGTTGAAAGGGAGCGGATTTGTGACATTTACATCCATATTATCATAATAGAATGTAGATTGTCAAATCCCACTCTTTGTCATATATCACCATAGGTAGAATCACCGAGTTTGGTGAGTTCATCACCATGTCCATGAATTCTGCACCAAAGTGATAAACTAGCTATACCCTCATCTGCTCATGCTGGATGTACATAACCTTGATGTGGAATGGATTTGAGAATGAAAAGCTAGGTGCGGGAAATTATCCTCTTGGTGCATCCATCCCATCCACTCTCTAAAGTCCTTCCTAAGTCTAGCAATTACTTGATGTTCTCCACCTCAAATTACTCAGTTTCAGTAGTTCGTGCTATTCCAAGAGGGGTGATCCACTCTCATGGACTAAAATACTTGCTCTGATATCATTGTAATACTCCAAGGACAAGAGAAGAGAGAAAACACAAATTACACACGTAACATTTGATGCACCAAAAGAGTACCTTCTCTTTATTATATAGACAAAGAGGATCTCCTCCAAGGAAGCTCCGCCATAGGATTAGGCACATAGATAGGTGACATGTCAACAAGCTCCACCCTTGGATTACTTACTTGGATGGGTCACATGTAGGTCTAGGTCCTATCTGGTTGGTAAAACAAGCTTTGACCAAAGGGAATCTTTTAGGGAATCTTTCTATAGGAATCTAATAATCACATGGGTAAGGTATCATTGGATTAACTTATTTTTGAGGCCTAATTCATCCGTTTAGGCCTCCAAAATTGCCATCAAAGATTTCAAGCATATTTTGGTTCCTACTCTATTAGTAGAAGTGCCCTTTTGGTGATACCTCTTTCTGATCTTTTTAGTCCATCATATGTAACATCCTTCCAAATGTTACCGAATTAATTCTCACCTTTAAATCATATGTCTAACTATTGGTTCTAAGGTTCTCAAGTCTATTTTGGTTTCTACTCTATTATTAGAAGTACTCTTTTGGTGATACTTCTATCTGATCTATTTTGATGATCATGTATAACATTATTCTAGATGTTACCAAATAGAATTTCACATCTAGATCATATGGCTAGCTCTTGGTATTACAAACCTACACATTGCAAGACTCCTCACCGCACTCTGCTTACTCACTTTTGGGCCCATCGTGTGATTCCTCACTCTCCACTTATGAAAGATCAAACCCGAGATTTTAACCCCCTCCTCTTGCATATTTGAAATTTGCATTCCTTCAGGTTGACTCTAAATAGGGATAGGATAGCATCTAGCCATTGAAGTGCTTCCTTGCGGAAATCTCAATTTTATAGTCCTTCGCTGATTGATCATTTTTTAGTTGTTGGTCTGTGTCACTCACCAATTCTATGACTTTGTTTCCTGTCACTTTCAAGAACATCTTGGTCCCAAGGTAGTCACTTTCTTCCTACATACTTTGTTGATTAGTGAAGTTTGTGACAAGATCTTTGGAGCAGGTCGTTACTTGATAAAAAGTCCTTGTCTTTGTATTTCATCTTGTCCAACCCGAGTCCTTTGGACATGACTCAAGGTCTACTTTGGGTTTATGCCAAACACACTATTCTTCACATTTCTTCCCTGTTTAGCACTCCTTTGGCTTTAGCAATGCACTTCTTCTTTAAAATGTTAAAAAAAATGTGGACAAAGGAAGAGAGAGGAAGGAAAATTTTGACAAAGAAGAAGAGAGGAAGGAATTTTTGAAAGAAGAGTGTTTGGACAAAGGAAGAGAGAGGAAGGAAGATTTTCAAGAGAGAAGAGGGCCTAGATAGAGGAATTGAGAGGGTTTCAAGAGAAGTAGTATTTGTTGGACAGATGACAAGAATTGTTGAGAGGAGAAGTATTTGCTGGACAGAAAGAGGATTTTTTGAGAAAAAAGGTTTGGACAAAGGAGGAGATTTTGAAAGGGGTTTTGTGCAAAGGAGAGAAGAGAAGAAATATCAAGAGCTTTGGCAGGGCAAATCAATGAAGAGGTTTGGAAAAGACAATGAATTCTCAAAGGAGGGTTTTGACAGGGCAGGTAGGAAGGGATCTCAAGAGAGGGTTTGGCCAGGACAGTGAATTCTTGAGAAGGTTTTGGCATGACAATGCAATCTCAAAAGAGGTTTTTCAAGATAAAGATAACACTTGAAAATGGTTTTGCAAAATAAAGAGATTAAGACCTCAAAGGGTTTTGAGCTTTTGCAAGAGTGAGATCTTGAAAGAGGTTTTTGCATTTACATAGAGAAATTTTGAAGGAGGTTTTGGCATATACAATGAAGTATCAATGAAGGGTTTGGGCAGGACAGAGAAAGAGGTTTTGTTTTAGGACAGTGAATTCTCAAAGGGTTGCAAGACAAATGAGCTTGGGCTTTGGTATTTATATTGAAGCAATACAAGGCTCTTGAGAAGCTTCCCTCTCAAGCTTCCTTCTCACCTTCTTGGAGTGCAAGCTAAGCTACTCAAGAAGCTTCCTTCTTAATGCTATTGATTTGACATACAAGCTAAGCTAGTAGTTAGTTGGTGTGCAAGTTACCCAATCCTTGAAAGTTACCAAGAAGCTTCTCACCAAATAGCTTCTTAGGTGCTTCTAGGATACTCTACCAAGAAGCTTCCTATATGCTTCTAAACATTCTTAGAATTCTTAGCTATATTTGGCTATTTTCTTAACTTTTCTACTAACTCCATATTATTACACAACCAATTTTGCATAGTTGGGGATGAATTGTCAATAGTAACCTACATTGCCAAGGAAGGCTTGTAACTATTTGCAATTAGAAGGTGGCTCTAGTGCTTGAATCACTTTGACTTTCTCTACATCTACTTGCGCTTCTTGGTCGGACACACAATGTCCCAAGGAAATGCCTTCCTTCATTATAAAGAGGCACTTGTTTTGAATGCAATGAGAGCCAAATAGAATGAAATTTTTTGAAGGTCTTTTTGAGAAAGGAAAGATGATATTCCCTTTTGGTAAAGTCATAGAAGTTGTCAATGAATATCTCCAAGAGTCTTTAAAGATAGTACTTGAAGATTGTTGTCATCATTCATTGGAATGTCATGGAAGCATTACATAGACCAAATGGCATTTGATTGTATGCATAAGTTTCCCAATTGGTAGTGAAGGTTGTTTTACATTTATCTGCTTCTCAAATGATGACTTGATTATACCCAAAGAATCTATCTAGGAAACAATAGCATTCATGCCTAACCACATAGTCCAAAATGGAGTCTTTGAATAATAATGGATGATGACTTTTCTTTGTAGAAGTATTGAGTTTTGAAAATCCTAGCAAATAAAAATCTTAGAGGTCTCTTCTTAGGTACTACTATTATGAGTGAGACCCACTCAATATTGAGCACAAGAAAAATTTTCCTACACTTAGGTACTTATCTAACTCATCTTTAACAAGTAGCAAGTACTTTGGATTGAGATGATACTACCTTTGATTGACTAGTATTGCACCATCCACCAAGTCAATTTGGTGCTCCCCAATTGTAGAGTTATCCCTAGCATCTATTCTATTTTTCCAAGCAAAAACATCTTGGTACTCCACAAATAATGAGATATAGGCTTTATGTTCTTGTGTGCTCACAAACTTGGAGATCCTTCTTCTTGGGAGTTTAGTGATTTCAAAATCATCTATAAGAAAAAGAGGAGGAAGGAAATAGCAATAGTGTATCTTAGAGGGAACCTCTTCTCTTGGATAGAGGAGAAAAAGAGAAATGTTCATGGTCTAGATGCAAGTCAACCTTGGAGTATGACATTGGACACCAAATTTGGGCCTGCAAAAAAAGACATGAACACCTAAATAAATTCATCCTTTGGAGAGAAGAGGTATACCAACAACAAGTGGAAGGTGGGTAATTATAAGGATCTAACTTGGAGAGTAATTGTCAAAGCAATAATGTAACTTTTTTGACCAAAGAGGATGACCTACCTCAACAATAGCCAGGCAATCTTGTTCAAGTATATGTATCAAGGTGAGCCAATTAATTGGGCAAATATACCACCAGGCAATTGTTGAAGAAGTAATGAAACTAGCTTTACCAAAGAAGATAACCTATAATAACAACCACACAATTTTCTTCAAGTATATATATCAAGGAGAGCCAATTTATTAGGAAAATATGTTCTTCCACCAAGTGAGGAGCATGTACAAAGAGTTTGAGGAAGACAATTGAGCAACACACCTAGCCTCATTTTCCATCCACTTCTATATGAGGCCTAATTTACACACAAAAGAGAAGCACAAGAAGTTCCCTAGCATATATCATCCAATAGGGTATATCACCTTGAATTTCAAAAGTCAGTCTATCATCTACAAGTACCAACATGCAAAATCAAAGTATAAGGAGACTAGAAGGTTTGTGTCAATGGATGAAGAAGGGATCACCACCACAACCAAGAAGAAGAAGAAGAAGAGAATGGCTCCATCAAGGTCTTAGAACCCAACCAAGAGGCCAAGAAGTCCTAGATGTATCTTTGTAGGAAGAAAAATACTCCAAAAGCAGCAATCAAGAAGAGGAAGAAAGACTCATTTAGGTTGTAGGGATGAGCATTTGAGTCTAAAGATAAGGAGAATTATGAATATGCACAATCTACACCACAAGAGGAAAAGCAAGCTATAGAACAAAAAGATCGGGCCAAAGAAAACTAAGAGAAGATTGCTAAAGCCCTCAATCCTAATATAGAAGAGGAGGTGGCCAAAGGGATCCTAGAAGAAGACCTTCCAATTGAAGGGAAACAAGAGGCTGAAGAACAAACAACATGAAGCTAAAGGAGGAGTCAAGATTAAAGGAGAAGAAGAAGGCACTTCAAGTAGAGTGCAGCCCAAAGTAGGGAAGGAGTGACTCAAGAATAAAGAACAAAGATCACCAAAGAGACCAATCTTGTAATACATTAGGTAGGTTTGGGCTTGTAAATGATGCCCTAAAACCAAGAGGTCTATCCAAATGTGGTTAATTACATTTCATTTTTCCAAAGGCTACACAAGGTAATATACACCAAGAGATTAAAGGAGGACAAGTGGAAAGAAGAGATGGTAGAAGAGCTAAAACCTATACAACAAGGAAATAAGGAAAGTAAATTCACTTGTGTAAGAAAATTTCAAAGTAAAAATTTAAAATGCTTCCCTTGTTGCAGAAAACAACAAATAGAAAAAAGAAATTTGGAAGTTGTAAGGAGACTTGAGAACCCTTTGGCTGAAACATAAGAACCTGCAAGTTTACAAAGAATAGATCAAGGCTAGAGACAAAAAAGTGGCAAGTATTTAGGGAGAGTTGGAGATTGCCAAGATAAGAGTAGTCATCCTAGAGGTTCAAATTACTAGAAGGAGGTGGCTACACAACTTGAAGGATGGCTGAAGCATTGGCAAGAGAGAAGGAGGAGAGGGCAACCAATTAAATATTGACACCTTGAATGTTGGAAGAGGTGTAGAATGAAGTCAAGGCTTTGAATAACCACTTGGAAGAAGAGAAGGAAAACATCCACAAGTAGTAAGAGGAAGCTTGCAATCATTTTGTAGAAATGTTGGAGGAGACAGCTCAAGGAAGGGTAATGAAGACTAATTATATCAGCTATAGTGTAGGTCCATAAGTTGGAGTGGAAGACATACAAAAATGAAAAGATGGACCAACTAGCAGTTAGACTTAGTGAAAATAAAGATAGGAAGGAAATTAAACTTGTGACATCTATCTACTAGAAATTGTAGGTTACAAGGAGAGGATTAAGCTGCTTGTAAAGATTTTTATAGGTAGAGTTGGTTTTTTGTAGTAGTACTTTATGCCAAAGACACTTCCTTGAAAGAGTTCTTTGGAATTGTAGACCATCATGTATGTATCCTTTGGAGTAGTAAGTATGAAGGAGATAAACTTTAAAGCTATCTTGAGACAACAAATAACACTTTTCTTGACATATGTAATGTAAAAGACCAAGGAAAGAAATAGGAGAATGGAGGATCAAAGTGAAAGATCATATTGGGACTCTTGAATGAGAGAAACTCCAAATACTTAGCATGAGCTTAGGCTTTGATATTTATAGGAAATCATACAAGGCTCTTGAGAAGTTTCTCAAGAAGCTTCTTAAAGACAACCTTTAAAGAGTGCAAGCCAAGCTAACCAGGAAGCTTCTCAAGAAGTTGCCTACTTGGCGTGCAAACTAAGCTAGCCAAGATGCTTCCTCCTAGAAGTCACCAATTGGAATGCACATTATTCTATACTTGGAAGGTACTAAGTACATTCCTTAATGTTTCTAAAATATTCTTGTAGTTCTTAGCTAATTTGGGCTACTTGCTACTTTTTTAGTCTCAACTAATTCATTGGTGAACTCCATATTGGTATATATTCTCACACTGCTAGTTGGTGATATCCTTGTCACCATGGAAGCTTTAACTCTTGGATAGTTGTTTGTTCATTCTGAAGATGAAAAAGAGGCTCCCAAGTGGCATCATGAAAGGGATACCATTTCCAAAGGACATTGTACTCCATATGTTGTTTGCGGTTACATTGAATATGGCAACATACACATATACAATCAACTTCATAATCCTCATGATTGTTGATAGAGATGTGAAGAGGAGGGGAAAAGAGGAGGTTGGAAAAGAGGAGGTTGGAAAAGAGAGGAAAAGGAAGATAGGGTATAAAAAAGGGTTTCAACTTGGAAATATAAAAGACAAAGTGGATTTGCTTATGATAAGGCAAGGCAAATCAAGTCAATAAGCAACAAGAGAGATGATTTGGGTGACATCAAATGGACATATCCAATTAGGAGTAAATTTATGGACTTGGGTATCAAGTGGAAGGGGTAGGTTACTAGAAGAAAGAATGACCTTATCACCAAGTTGAAAGGTGAGATCACGATGATGTTGGTCAGTGTATTATCTTGACAATTTTGGGCAACAAGGAGATGGCTTGTTGTAGAGATTGGGACATTATGCTCAAAATGGTGGAAGCATGAGGGACATGAGATGGAGGAGGAGCAAGAAGGAAATATGAAACAAGCAAGTCTTGGCTAAAATTAAGGAAGAAAGGAGAAAATTTGCTGCTTGCATGTTTAGAATTAGGTGAACTCAACAATTGAAAGATATTCATCCCAATTGGTATGGTAAATGTTGACAAAGGCATGAATCATTCCTCCAAGGTGCAATTTGCACATTCATTTTGATAGGGCATTGGGGATGACATGGAACCTACCAATTCTTTACTCAAGTCTGAAGTCAAAAAACTATAGTTGTTCCTCCCATTGATGATTTCTACTCTTCATGTGCTCTAAATGTAATGTCTATAACAAGAATTTGTTATTGGCTCCCATGATCACTTGTCTCTCCAAGAGATAATGCATTCATACCTTGGTGGCATATAGTGTTTGCTAGTTGTTCCTGATCTTGAGCAAAGGAATTCCTTTCTATGGTGTCAAGGAGACACAAAGCATTGGTATGTAACCCATCTAGAAATTCTTGCTACAACATAGTTCAAATGGTAAAGTTAGAAGCATAAAAATCAACCACAAAACGTATTTGAGGATCATATGGTTGAAGAATGGGTCTTAAAGGTACCATATATTTCAGCTTTCAAAATGCTTCTTTGTGGTTGGTGGTCCACTAAAAGCTTGAGGTCTTCCCCAAGAGGTCTATCAATGGTGTGGTCACATGAGCACAGTAGTGGACAACCCATCAGTAAAAACTTACCAATCTATTAAATGCTCATATTTCTATGTCATCTTTTTGAGTAGGCCATTCAATAATGGCCTTGATTTTCTCCTCTGATCATATCTTATGATCCAAGAAGCTAACTTCCTTTTGCAAGAAGGTGTACTTTGACTTCTTGGAATAAAACTTCAATTGATATAGTCATCTTAGGACTTCTTGCATATGATTTGTGTGTTCTACCTCTATTTTGCTATAGATTAAAATGTCATCCAAGAACACCATCATGTCCTAATCCAACAGCCCATCCAAAACTAAAAATTCTGATCCATGAAGACTTTTGGAGCATTAGTGAGCCCAAAAGATAGAACTCTCTATTCAAAATTCCCATATCTTGTGTGAATAGTAATCTTTTGCACATCCTCTCTACCAATGGGAATCTGCCAATAACCACTTTGAAGATCCAACTAAGAGAAGTATTGTGCTCCTCTCAATTGATCTAGCTAATCATCAATTTGAGGCAAAGGATATGCATTCTTCACTATTTGTTTGTTGAGGCCATGGTAATCAATATAAAAGCAAAGTCTTCCATCTTTCATTGGAATAAATAGTAATGGTATTTAGCAAAGAGATGTCCTATGTCATATAAAATCCTTCTCCAACAACTCCATTAGTGTTATTCAAAGCTCATCCAATAGATTGGTCTACTCATTGGAGCACTTCTTAGCAATAACTCAATCTTAAAGGGCCTACCATAATTGAAGGGTAATATGTGGTACCCACATTTTTTTCTCTCTTCATTTTGAAAAAGAAGTGCTCAAAAGAAGTCGTATTGTGCTTGTATGGCATAAGAAGGCAAAGAAAGGTGTCCTTAGGTGGTAACCCTTGGTGAAGTGACTTTGTGTTAGAAGTCGAGGTACTCAGAATTGCCCTATCAGCATATAACCCAAAGTAAGGAGATTTTGTCTCGGGGGTGCTCAACCCAAGGCGAGGACAATGTAACAACTTTCCTTTGGGGTTGGACATTCAAGAAGGTGCCACACACAAAAATTGCTTTCGTACTAGCGGGGGAAATTGACAATGATAGGAGCATGCAAGACGTGTGATTTCTTGATAGAAGCTCAAAGTGAAAAAAGACGGAGAAGGCATGCCACTATAAGACTTGGGATAGAGACAAAGGGATGATAAGTAATTTTCCATTGCTGTTAAGAAGTCGTCCTGAGGAAGACTGTGGAAAGGCAAGTGTAGTAAGAAACGTGCTGGTGTGTTCAAAGGAAGTCAGAGAAGTTAGTATGGGAATCAGTTGGAAGAGTAGCCACCAACCCAGACTAGAGGAGAGTAAGATGGGAGGTAGGAAGAAGAACTCTGAATTCACAATGAGAAATCATACAATTTGGAGATTAAATGTGATTGCAAGAATCAAAGTCTTGAGCAGGCTTTGGATCACATTCTTGGCATGGAACTGGGACATTAGTTTTCCAACTTTCATGATGGAGATCATGGATACTAGATGTCTTGATGGCCCCGAGGAAGAAGGGAAGAGAGGAAATCTGGCTTGATGGACAGAGTTGATTTGCGATAAGATCCAGATTATTCACAATTAGAGATTATTCATGCTATGGTGAGAGTAGCAGAGAGGGGGCAAGAGCTTGATAGGATGATGGAGAATGTAGAGGAGAAGAAGCAACTCTGGCAAAGGAAGTTGACAATGAGATATAGAGAGGAAGAAAGACAAAGAGAGTTACTTCACAGTCCGGAGGAGAAGATTGTTCAGAAGGAGAAGAAGAAGGATACATGAAATCCGAGTTCAAGTCAGAACTGGCAATGTATTGAGAAGATTGGCTTGCAGATCAAGAATGGGAAAGAAGAGTGAGACTTGAGCCATTAAGGGAGATTTTAACAAAGATGAATGTGATGTTGAGTACAGAAGCCAATGTGCAGATTGAAGAAACATGATTGCACAAGTTGAAGTTGTTGGTGCAAGAGATGAGGAGGAGAAATGCAAAGGATAAGGACTTGAATGCCTTGATGATTAGTCTCAGAACTCGTGTAGATAGGAAGATATTAGAAGTGGAAGTTAATATCACAATTAGATTAGATATAGTGAAGCTAGAGAAAGATAAACGTTGGAAGGATATAAGAGCAAAGCCGAAAGTAGATGACATAGGAGTACAAATATCTTTGGAATTACCATTGGAGATATTAGAGAAGAGTGGGTTTGGAGGTAGAGACTTAGAAAGAATACCTATAATGGGAATGGTAGATCGGGAAGGAGAAAAGTTAGAATTGGTAGAGGAATTAGTAGTTGTGTGAGACCCAAGGATAGAGTAGTATGTGAGATTACTTCAGGATCGGGTTTGGAAGCCAAGGAAGAAGTAGACATTGGATCAGAGTAGTAACAATTTTGAGATTTGAAGAGGCTGATATGAAGAGGTGCATTGTCATTTTGGATCTACGAGTTAGAAAAGTTGTTAGGAAATGGTATAGTTGTTAGTAACTGCTAAAGTTCTTCACTATTTAAAGGTGGCATTTGCAATCATATGTTGTTCAGTGCTCATAATTTTGAGAATAGATAAAGCAAAGTGTTGTGAAGAAATGCTCATGGTTTGAGCTTAATTTTGAGTATCAACATTGTGTTTGTATTTGTGAGTGTGTGGAGAAGTCCAAAATGCAAGTCAGTGTGCTTGTTGGATGTTGGATTCCGTAGCCTTGATCTTCATTCTATGTGTTTGATCCTGAGTGAAGTGCAATTAGAGCAATGCCTTGACAGATTTGAGAGGAATTGGAGTGTTGGTAGTATTTTACATTTGTGAGTGCAACATAGTGTTGATGTGAAGCAATTTTGATCAAGGAAGTTATGCCTTCAATGGAGGGGTGGAATACAATTCTAAGGTGAAGTTGTTTTGAAGTGAAGTGCAATTTTTGGGAGGGCCTGAATCATCACAATCAAGATTGTTTGGAAAGATTTGATGGAGTTGTGATTATGTGTGACAAATTGTTGTGACAAATTGTTGTGACAAGGCTGCTAGTCAATGCTTGTTCTCTCTTCTAGGTGTAGTTGCTACTTGAGAGATTAAAGACAAAACCAAGAAGGACTACATTGTGACATTTGACTTTGTATTTGACCAATTCTGAATTGTATCTCTGCAGGAACAAACTTTACTTACCTAATGATTATTGCAAAAGTGATATTTGTTGGGTTGTCACATGATTTTTGGCACCGCTGCCAGGGATACAAATCTTGGAAGTGGAAGAACACAAAGCCAATTTTAAAATTGTGTGTCAAAGCAATATGGATGTCTGCATCAAGAGAAAAATGGGGAGAGAGAGTTTGAAGACAAACATTGCATCATGAAGAAGAAGAATCCTCGAAGATCCAATCCAGTTTTGACAAAACCAAATGAGAGGCGTTAGACTTTCAACTTCTTCATGAAGTGCAAGAAGCCTTGCAAGAACTTGACCAAAAGAAATATTAAGGTGGTTGGCAAGGCTACTTTGCATCTCCATCTTCCAAGAAGAAGAAAGACTCAAGTAGGCAGACATATTCATTACGACCCAATACATTGACTTCCCCTAAAGATATAAAGGAAGTCACATTTCTAAAGAACTTTGTTCAAGAAAAGACAACACAAACACTAATGGAAGAAGAGTGTCAACACCTTCTATGCACAATTCCTCAATTATATCAAAGGAATTTTGAAGAACACTCTGAAGGTGTTGAGCCTGATTCTTCCTCTCGGGTTGAAGTTGATACACTTAGAGAAGAAATTGTCAAGGAAGACCCTACTTTGAACTTGACTAATTGGAACCCCTAGGCTATCAACATGGTGTCAATACCAGTCAGCTCCTTGATTCCATCAAATTCAAACTTACCACAACCAAACCCACCAAGTGAAACAATAACTTTGTTACCTATCACTTAACATGCCTATCAAAAGTACAAGGAGATAGAACAAAACAAAGACCCTAATGAATCATCAAATAGTTCAAAGTCATATCCTTTGCCAACAAGGAACATGACTCGGTGGATTGATTGAGAATTTTCCCAAGTTTGCTCCAAAGAAAGCTTGGAGCTAGTACACCCATATAACCCATATAAGGGGTTCATACCGATGGACTAGGCAGACTTGGGAAACAATTTCCTAGAATGCTTTTGGGAAGTTGACTATGATACGAGTGTCTTTGTGGCACTCAATGATTTGGACAGAAGCAAGAAGGAGAAGTTGAGAGACTACTCTGAGTGGTTCATGGCGCTTTTGAACCAAGTCCCAAAGCAATCGAGAGTGGTGGGTTACTTCAATGCCCAAGCTATTATCTAGTTCTTGGGAGAACTTTCACTAGAGATTTGGATCTTTGCCAAGGAGAGGAATGTAACTTCCTTGGACAAGGAACTCAAACACGTCGCCTGCTATGAGGCGGCTCACTCTTACTCTGCCGACAATCAAATAAACCAAGAGAAGAAAGGCAAGAAGCCCAAAAGAAGAGCTTCTCACAATACATCCCCTTCTTTAGAGGAATTCTCCACATCTTTGGAATCCAAAGAAGAATAAAAGCCAAGAAGAATACAACGACATGGGGGTAAGAAACCATTGACACCCCCAACAAAGAGTGTACATAAGGCCGATACCAAGCTGGATGGCCTTATAAAGGAGTTTTTGGATTTTAAGATCCAGATGATTGGGGCAAAGGACCAAAGGAAGCCGCCCATCATTTGGCAGATCCAACATATGGTGCACTGCATGTGGCAAGTCAGGCTATGCAAACATGGAATGCAATACTTGTAATGCATTTCCGGTGCAACAGATTGATTGGGTTCTTGGATGGAACCAAGAAGAGGAAGAGGAAGCGGTGTACCAAACCCAAGAGGTACCGCCTTAGGTAAGCACATCATACCAAGGTCTGAGGTATGGACCAAGGGAGTATAACCCCAATGCTCCCTCATGGAGACCACCAATGAGCAACCAAAACTACCCCAAAATATTGCACCCATAGCATGTTACAATTGTAGCTCAATGCGACATTGGTCTCCAAACTATCGGGAGCCAAGACAACAAATTGGGTATGTTCCCCTATGTAGAAATTGCAAAGGATTGGGTCATACAGGCAACCAATGCCTTCATCCACCAAACCCAAAACCACCAGTAAAATATGTACAAACCCCGGCTGAGCATGTTGCACTTCATGCAAAGGGTGATACCAATGTAAATTATATAGCACTTGAGGAGGAGAGACCTCAAGAAGGGAGCCTAGCCTCAAAAGGAGGATGATTGGACCTCAAAATTTTGAAGGTTGAAATGCATGCCAGTAAGAAGAAGAGTGATCCCAAGGAACTGAGTATGACCTCTTTGTCATCACAAAAAGCAAAGAAGCTACGCCCAAACTCAATCCTTTCTGCTAAGGAGGAAAAGATCCTTGCAAAAGCCAAAGCTAAAGCCTTGTAGAAAGAGCTCAAGGAAGCGATACTCATAACTCAGGAATTGAGTTTGGAGGAGGAGACAAAGACAAAGATGAAGCCTCTAGTTTTTCCAACGGACATCAGATTCAAAGTAAAGAATCTGATACAAGCCAAGGTGAGCCAACCCAAGGAACCTTGGGTTAAGACCACTAGTACTCCTATCACCATCATGAAGCACCCCAAAGTCAAATTTGAACATGGAGAGACTTCAAACCCAAAGTTGAAGGCAAAGAAGGTGAAATTGGGGGGAGTACCTCAATACAATATTGTAGTGGATTTGGCAAGCTACAAGTGCAAACATCACATTCAAGCAATTGTGGGAAGGTAATAAATTGTGGGAAGGTAATAAGTTGTACAAGAGGTAGCTAAATTCTGCCCTCAAGAAAGTAAGGGTGATGTCCAAAAAAGACATGTCCGCCATTTTCGTATTGAACAAAAGGATCTGGGATCTCCCAAGGTTGATGCGGAGATTGCAGGGTGCATGCTCACATCAATACCCATTGATTTGGGTTCCGGTGTGAATGTCATGACCAAAGATACTACAAATTGGTTGGGGTATCATATGTTTGAGCCAACACCCCGAGTCTTGAAATTTGCGGACCAACCCAAGATATGGCCATTGGGCATGCTATCAAACATTACCACAATCATTGGAGGGGTGCCCTTCAAATTGAATTTTATTGTGTTGCGACCAGTGACCAAAACTAGTTATCCACTGTTGATCAGAAGACCTTGGTTGTAGAGTGCCCAAGTTACGGTGGATTGGCACTAGTAGAAGTTGAGGTTTAAGAACATTTTGTCCAAAGACCAAAAGCTGGTGACGGTGAGTTGGACAAAGGTTCCCCATCTTGGGGAAACAAGTTCATCAAAAGAAGAAGATGAATCCAAAGACTCATCATCTTTGTCCTTAGAAGAATCTGAAGATGAAGTCCAAGTCAATTACTTGGAATGTTACGAGGTGGACATAAAAGACAAAGATCCATATGACTTTGACTCGGGTGAACATGACTTGGAAGAAGGAGGTTTGATGGCCGGCCAACTCAAATTGAGCCGGGTGAGTGAGCCGGGTGAGTCATGTTGAAGGAGTCATCAACCCCAATGACTATCAAGATGAGGTCTTGACCAAAGGAAAAATTTTGAAAATTTTGAAGATAGTCACTTCAAAAGAGTTGGCGGGATATACCGCCCTATTTATAGAATTCTAGGATGCATTTGCCTAGTCTATTGATCAAATGCTAGGTATTCCACGAGAATTTGGAGTACACTAGATTGATTTGGTTGAAGGCGAAGTTCTGGTTTGGCAAAGATAATATCACCTAAACCTAAAGTACTGGTGAAAGATGAAATCGATAAGTAGTTGAGGGCTGGAATAATCTTTCCTTTCTTAAGCAGTTAATGGGTTTCACCCATTGTCATTGTCTCAAAGAAGAAAACAAGGAAGATTCAAGTGTGCTAAGATTTCCACAAATTAAATGCAATCACAAGGAAGGATAATCATCCCTTGCCTTTTATCAATACAATTTTGGACCAAGTAGTTGCACACCCTTGTAACAGTTTTCTTGATGGATTTTTAGGGTACAATCAAGTATCCATCCAAGAAGAGGACAAGGATAAAACCACATTCACTATTGATTGGGGCACTTTTGCTTACAATCAAATGCCCCTTGGGTTGTGTAACGCTCCCGCTACTTTTTAGCGCATGGTGAATTCAATCTTCAAGGACTTTCTATGCAAATTTGTGGAAGTCTTCATTGATGATTTTTGAGTGTTTGGGCAAAGAGATGTACATTTGGATTACCTTTGCCAAACTTTTGAAAGGTGTCATTTTGCAAGTTTGTCATTACCCCCAGAGAAATGCATTTCCGCAATGAAGGAGGGGATTCTTCTGGGGCATCGGGTATCAAGCCAAGGTATTGAAGTCGATGTTGACAAGGTTAAAGTAATCTTAGCCTTGGAATCACCTAAGAATATTTAGGAGCTGAGAGCCTTCTTGGGACATGTCGGATAGTGCAAACGCTTTGTTTCAAACTATGTGGTGCTTGATGCACCCCTTACAAAGCTTCTAAAGAAGTTCAAAGACTACCTATGGGAAGCAAGTCAAGAAGAAGCTTTCTAGGTATTGAAGAAGAAAGTGGTTGAAGCACCATTCATGAGGGCCCTAAATTGGGATGCCCCTTTTCATAAATATGTGGATACTTTGTGCATCGCAATTAGAGTAGTCTTGAGTCAAAAGGACAACAAGAAGAAGGATTAACCCATCTATTATGCTAGCCGGCAAGTTTCAATTTCAGAAAAGAACTATTTGTTGACTGAAAAGGAAGCACTCGGAATGGTGTATGCCTGCAATAAATTTTCCCACTACCTACTAGGATACAAGTTTGTCTTCTATGTTGACCATTACGCATTGCAACATTTGGTCAAGAAGGCAGATTTGTCCGGGAAAATTGCAAGATGGATCTTGTTGTTACAAGAATTCACATATACTAGACCAGTACAGAAGGGAGCTTTGCATTCAAATGAGGACTTCTTGTCCATGTTGGAAACTCAAGACCAGGAATGGGAGATTGATAATTGGTTCCTTGATGAAGAGTTATATCATTTGACAACAATGCAAAGTACAAGGTATGCAGCCAAATATCACTATCTACATACTCTCTAGTGTCCTGAAGGGCTAGACCCGGAGCAGAGGGCAGTCTTTCTCAGGAAAGTGGGGCCGTATCAGCTGAAACACAACATTTTATTCAAGATGTGCAAAGACGAAGTACTTCGGCAATGCTTGGAGTCATACGAAGTCGGAGGCGTAATTGAGTCTTTACACTTGGAAGCATTGGGAGAACACTATGCCCTAAAGCATATGGTAAAGAAGATTATTTCATCGGGGTATTGGGGCCTACAATGTACAAATACATGCATGCCTATATTTGAAGCTGTGACGCTTGTCAAAGAATGGAAAAACCGACAGCTACTTCCCAATGGCCTTTGAGACCAATTTTACCATTGGCTCCATTTGAGAAATGGTGAATTGATTTTGTGGGAAAGATACAACCGGTAACTTGAGTCATAAGAAAATGCTACATTCTGATTTGCATTTACTATGATACCAAGATGGTTGAAGTTGAAGCAACTTGCAGAGATGATGCAAAAATAGTGGCAGGATTTTTCTTTCAAAATATCATCTCTTGATATGGATGTCCTTTGGAATTGGTCAATGATAGAGGGACATGTTTCTTGAACTTTGTGATGGAGGCGTTAACTAAATACTTTCAGATTAAACATTGGAAGACAACTCCTTATAATCCAAAAGCAAATGGCTTAACAAAAAAGGTGAATGGGTTACTTTGCAAAATTTTGAATGAGGTGATTGTCAATTATGCCTTTGATTGGGATCCAAAGTTACCAATCACGTTGTGGGCATATTGAGCATCAAAAAAGATCACAACCAAGCAAACTCCATACTTCTTGACATATAGCTTGCACCTCATACTACTTGTTGAATTTGAAGTCCCGACATAGCGGATTCTCTATGAGGAACGATTGTCGGAAGAAGAAAGTCAAGATCTTTCAATCCATCAACTGATGTGGCTAGAAGAGAAAAGAGATGATGCAATGCAAACCACAAAACAAGTACAAGAATAGAGGAAAGTCAGGCTTAATAAGCATATCAAGCCTGTGACTGTTCATGAAGGAGATTTGGTTTTGTTATACAACAATCGCCAAATATTTTTTCTAGGCAAACTGCATTTGAGATGGATGGGTCCCTATTGAGTTCTTCATCTTTATGACAAGGGGTCCATTCAACTTGCAGACTTGGAAGGGCAACCATTTGCCACTTGAGTGAACAAGTGGAGAGTTCAAAGATATTGGACCATACCTTTGAGGTCACTAAGACACCCAAGGTCTATGTTTGCAGGAACGCTCACATTTGAGGGAGGGGGTATGTGGTACCCACATTTTTGGCTTCTTATTTTTGAAGAAGAAGTGTACAAAAGAAGTCATGTTGCACCTATATGGCATTAGAAGGCAAAGAAAGATGTCTTTGGGTTGTAACCCAAGGTAAAGTGACTTTGTGTCAGAAGGCGAGGTACTTGGAATTGCCTTGTCAGCATACAACTCAAAGTAAGGAGATTTTGTCTCGGGGGTGCTCAACCCAAGTGTAATGCTCCGAGGACAAGAGAAGAGAGAAAACACAGATTGCACACTCAAACATTCGATGCCCCAAGGGAGCACCTTCTCTTTATTATATAGACAAAGAGGATCTCTTCCAAGGAAGCTCTTCCATAGGATTGAGGACACAGATAGGTGACATGTCAGCAAGCTCCACCCTTGGGTTACTTACTGGGATGGGTGACCTGTTTGGTCTAGGTCCTATCTGGTTGGTGAAACAAGCTTTGACCGGAGGGAATCTTTTAGGGAATCTTCCTGTAGGAATCTCAGAATCACGTGAGTAAGGTACCATTGGAAAGCTCTCGATGAGACAAAGCAGGTGGGAGGGAAGGCCAACCTTCACTCCATAGGAAAGGTTCTGCACATTTTCAAGACCTAATTCATCCGTTTAGGCCTCCAAAATTGCCTTGAAAGATTTCAGGCATATTTTGGTTCCTACTCTATTAGTAGAAGTCCCCTTTTGGTGATACCTCTTTCTAATCTGATTAGCCCATCATGTGTAACATCCTTCCAGATGTTACCAAACCAATTCTCACCTTTAAATCATATGTCTAGCTATTGGTTCTAAGGTTCTCAAGTCTATTTCAGTTTCTGCCCTATTAGTAGAAGTACTCTTTTGGTGATACTTCTATCTGATCTATTTTGACCATCATGATAACATCATTATAGATGTTACCAAACCAAATTTCACATCTAGATCATATGGCTAACCCTTGGTATTATAGACCTTCCTCCTTTTGAGACGTAACGTCCTCCTTTTGAGACGTAACGTCCTCGTTGTGCAATTGTTGCTCAAATGCTTGCACCAACACCGGTGCATGTGCCAAATTGGCAGCGGGTTCCTAGGTTGCTTCATAGAAGGGGTAACCTTTCCATTGTACTAGATAGTCCACCCCCGGATGGCGAGTACCACGCATGCGCTTTTGGAGAATCCGCTCCACTTCATATTCCTCTATGCCATCAATGAGTGTTGGACAAGGTCGAATGTCTTGTGTGGAAGGACCTTGGCCTGATTGGGGAGCATATCTATGTAGTAGTGAGATACGGAACACTGGATGGATCTTCATGTGTGGTGGTAGCTCAAGGTGATAGGCCACAACACAGATGCAACGAAAAATCAAGAAAGGCCCAATAAAACGAGGTCTGAGCTTACGGGATCCAACTAATGTGAGGTTGGTTATTGATAGCCACACTTGATCCCCAACATTGAACTCCATGTGCCTATGGTGTGCATCAACATACTGCTTTTGTTGATTTTGCACAATCTGTAATCTATGCTTGGCGCTCTCCACACCTTGTTGGATTCTAGAAACAAATGTGTTGACTGCATCAACCTTGGTAGTCACTGGACGGATCTTCATCAAGCTAGAAGGTGTGAAGGGATGCTCACCATACATGAGGAAGAACAGAGTGACCTGGGTGGAGGCATTCACTGAATTTTTGTAAGCAAATTCCACCAACGGTAGTAGGGTGTCCTACCTCTCTTGCTCTTCTAAGGTGAAGCCACGTAACATGTCTTCAATTGTGCGATTAGCTCGCTCTATTTGGCCATTTGTTTGTGGGTGGTAAGTTGTGGAAATGGTCAACTTGGTTTTGAAGAAACCAAAGAGTGTTTGCCAAAACAAAATGGTGAATTGGGTGCCTCTATCGGTGATGAGTACTCCAAACAAGCCATGGTGAGCAAAGATTGCCTCTAAGTATAGTTGAGCTAGTTGTGGAGCGGTCACCTCCTTGGTGGTAGGGCGTACATGAATAATTTTGTTGAGCCAGTCCACAAAGACCACAATGGAGTCAAACCCTGAGGTGGTCTTGGGTAATTCACAGACGAGATCCATACTCACTTGTTCCCAACGTTGTGTAGGAGTGGGGAGAGGTTGCGGGAGCCCTACATGAGCTTGATTAGAAGCTTTGTTCTGTTGACAAAGTAGACAGCTACGCACATAGTCCATCACGTCCTTGCTCATCTTGGGCCAATAATAATGGCGCTTGACTGCATCCAAGGTCTTGTCCACTCCGACATGAGCTGCAATGGCCAAATCATGACATTTTTCTAGAATGGTGGTGCGTAATTCTGGGACATTTGGGATCCACAATCTGCCATCCCAAAAGGTGAGTCCTTGGGTGCTGGTGACGCCTTTGGATAATTGCACTTCTACAATCTGTGGATCAGTTTTTGTAGTAGCTAGAATCTCTTGCCAGAATTCAGGGTTAATCTTAACCTCTACCACCAAGTTGTTGGCCATTGGCATGCGGGTGAATGCATCTACAAGTTGCTTCTTACCTTCCACGTAGGTGATTGTCATGTTGAAGCGTTGTTGCCACTCTGCCCACCAAATTTGGCGACGAGATAGATCCTTCTGCGTCTTGAGGTAGACTAGAGGTTTGTGGTCTGTCTCTACTACAAATGCCTTCTTGCCCAGGTAATGCTTCCAATGCTTGGTCGCTAGAACGATGGCCAGCTCTTCTCGTTTTGTGGTGTCGTAGTTGCGCTCTGCCGATAACAACTTTCGAGAGAAATATGCAATTGGATGCCATCCGTCATGCCACTCTTGTTGTAGGACTGCTCCTATTGCTACGCCTGATGCATCTGTAGCCAACTTGATTGGACGTTTTGGGTCATACCACTTCAAGATTGGTACATGTAGCAAGGCGGCCTTCAATTCTTGGAAGGCCAACTCTTGTGCAATTTTCCATGTCCACTTCTTCCCCTTGCCAAGTAGTGCCATTAAAGGTTGTGCAACCTTGGAGAAGTCCTTGACAAATCTACGATAGAATCTTGTCAACCCCAAGAAGCTCTTAAGTTGAGTCTGATCTTCTGGGGCACTCCATTTTTGAATGACCTCTATTTTATCTGTCAATACTTGAATGCCTTCTGCACTTACTCTATGCCCTAAGTAGTCTACTTTAGACTTGCCAAATTCACACTTTGAGATTTTGGCGTACAACTGATTCTGTCTTAGAATCTAAAGGACATCTCGTAGATGTTGTTTGTGTTCTGTCATCGTGCTACTATATACTAAGATATCATCCAAGAAGATGATAATAGACTTATCCAAGTATGGACGGTGAGCCGGCCTGTCTCTCACTCAGGATGAACCTCTGATGGCTATTATGGTAGCGCACCATGGACTAAGAAGGCAAGGATCCCCAACTCCATCATACTCCTCCAAGGCTAACACTCCAAGACTCAAGACATTGCTCACTAGAGAACTCAATGAGAGAGAGATAGTTGCAAATGAAAGGATGATGAGTACCTCCTCACCCTTTGTTTATATACTTGTGAAATAGTTACGTACCAAAGTTACTAATTACCGTAGTAACTCAAGTTACTAGACTAAAAGTCAAGTAAAGTCAAAAAGTAGAAAGGAATATCCATTCACATGGGCATATTTCCCTAAGCATGTGGTCTTATCTTGACCCAACTACTAAGTCAAGGATTCCTTCACATGGGCTATCCTTGGACTAAAGAAGAATCCAAAACAAAAAGGCTTGCGGGCCCAAGAGTTCTCAACTCTTTCCTCAAAGCCAAACACCTAGGAATAATACCAAGTCAACACACTAAAGTCCAAAATAGTGGTGCTCATCTTTTCTACTTCCTCTAAAGTAAGGTCCTCTCTATCTTAGCTATGACTAACTTTAGCTAACCATGACTAATATAGAACCATCCTTTATCTCTATATAAATAATATCTCTTAAGTACTTGTAATACCAAGCTAAATATCACAATACCACACACATGCACAAATGGGTGTTGCAGGACAAAATATGTCATTCATTAGACTCATGAAAGTGGCACGCGCATTGGTGAGGCCAAAAGGCATCACAAGATACTCAAAGTGGCCATACCTGGTTCAAAAGGCAGTTTTGTACATATCTTCCTCTGCAATTTGGATTTGATTATAACCGCTCCGTAAGTCCAATTTGGTGAAGTATCTCGCTCCATGGAGTTGATCAAATAGGTCATCCATGCGAGGTAAGGGGTATTTGTTCTTCATTGTTTGTTGATTGAGACCCTGATAGTCAATGCACATGCGCATTGTACCATCCTTCTTCTTCACAAACAAGACAAGGGCCCCATATGGTGATACGCTAGGCTAGATGAACCCTTTCTATAGCATCTCCTCAATTTGTGTCTTACACTCCTTCAACTCGTGAGGTGATAGGCGATATGGGGCCTTACACGGAGGTGTCTTCCCCAGGAGTGTCTCTATTTTGTGATCTACTCACCTTTTAGGTGGTAATCCTGAGGGTAGATCATCGGGAAAGAGATCTTGAAACTCATCCACCACATCCTTCAATTTCTCAGGAATTTGTCCAACGAGTTGTGCACTCTAGACGTCTCTTATTAGACCCATAAAACATCTATCGGTCTTACAGACAATTGTCGTCCCTATGACATATAGAGGCAGTTTCTGCTTGTGTGCTTTTTCTTTAACCCCAATGATTGACCATTGATGGGTTCTCACTACTTTCTTCCTCCAATCCACCATTGGGTTGTACTGTTCCATCCATGGCATGCCTAAAATTGCATCATAACGGGCTAACTGTATCACTTGCCACTCAATTGCTTCTTGATATTCTCCTATAAAGAGGGTTACCCGTCTAGGTAATGATATAATCCTCTCTGTTTGCCCATTTGGTAACTCTACTTCTTCACTTCCATCTCTCTCTAGATCCATTCCCAATCTTATTGCAATAGAGCAAGACAAGAAATTCTCTGTTGCTCCCGGATCTATTAATACTCTCACTTGATTACCTTCTAGGATTCCATTCACGACAATCAATTGTGAGGTTGCCTTTCGGGATCTTTGCGCATTATTCTTCTTTGTAACAATATGGAGTTTAGAAATGAAGTTAGTCCGGCTTACAAAGTAGAGAATAAGAAAAAATAGCCTAGAATATTCTAGAAGCATCTAAGAAGCTTCTTGGGAAGCTTCCCAACTAGTTAACTTGCGCCCTAAGCAAGTAGCTTCTAGAAGGAAGCTTCTAGAAGCTTCTAACTAGCTTAGCTTGCAAGCCAAGTATGCGGCTTCTAGAAGGAAGCTTCTTGAGAAGCTTCCTAGTTAACTTGGCTTGCACTCCAAGAAAGCGGCTTGAGGAAGCTTCTTGAGAAGCTTCTCAAGGGCCTTGTATGCTACCTATCAATACCAAAGCCAAAGCTCATGCTAGGCATTCGGAGTTTTCCCAATGTGAGTTTCCATTCTCCTATTTCTCTCCTCAGTTTTGGTCTTTTACATTCTTCCTTCCCTTGCTTCTCTGCTTCCATATTGAGCTTGTGTGGCCGTGAGGTACATTTACTGGCAATCTTTGTTTTCAGAAGTGGTTTCCACCTCCTCCTCTTCAATGTGCCTCTCCATGTTGTTCAAAGATCGCCTGTACGAAGGCCAAGGGCCTCTAGGGAAACGAATGAAACAATTGGTAGATACGTGCACAATACGGCCACAATTGTAACAACAGCGTTGTTCTCCTCGAATCCCTTCTCCTAGTGGGACTCCATCTCTTTGTTCTTCTACCCGGCCCCGCTCTCCTTGAAGCAGCCGTGCTCCTTGATCCCGGAATCGAAGGGTTTAGGGTCCGGCTCTTCTTCTTGCATGGCTTGATCGTTCCTTAGGATCTGCACTTGACTTCGTAATGTCTCCATGGTCATCTTAATCTCTCAAAATTCATTCAACATCCCTTGCATTCCTTGCACCAGCTCTTGCAACTACAGATCCATGGTTCCTGCAACACCTAATTGCTAACATCTACTTCAATACAGAGTCAATATAATCACTCTGGAAGGCGCACAAACTATTGGAACTACCATTGGGACCTCAGAAGCTATCACTCGTTGATAATACTCCTCACCAAAATTCCTAACTACAAAATCTCTAAACATCACTTTTGGTCTCACTACATAACGGATTTCTACTTGAGTGTTGAAAGGGAGAGGATTTGGGACATTCAAATCCATATTATCATAATAGAATGTAGATCTTCAAATCACACTCTCTGTCATATATCACCATAGGTAGAATCACAAGGTTTGGTGAGCTCATCACTCTGTCCATGAATTCCGCACCAAAGTGATAAACTAGCGATACCCTCATCTGCTCACGCTGGATGTTCATAACATTGATGTGGAATGGGTTTGAGAATGGAAAGCTAGGTGTGGGAAATTGTCCCCCTAGCACATCCATCCCATCCGCTCTCCAAAGTCCTTCCTAAGTCTAACAATTACTCTATGTTCTCCACCTCAAATTACTCAGTTTCAGTAGTTCGTGCTATTCCAAGAGGGGTGATCCACTCTCTTGGACTAGAATACTCGCTCTGATACCATTGTAATGCTCCAAGGACAAGAGAAGAGAGAAAACACAGATTGCACACTCAAACATTTGATGCCCCAAGGGAGCACCTTCTCTTTATTATATAGACAAAGAGGATCTCCTCCAAGGAAGTTCCACCATAGGATTAGGGACACAGATAGGTGACATGTCAGCAAGCTCCACCTTTGGATTACTTACTGGGATGGGTGACCTGTTTGGTCTAGGTCCTATCTGGTTGGTCAAACAAGCTTTGACCAGAGGGAATCTTTTAGGGAATCTTCTTGTAGGAATCTCAGAATCACTTGAGTAAGGTACCATTGGAAAGCTCTCGATGAGACAAAGCAAGGGGGAGGAGAGGCCAGCCTTTCCTCTATTGGGGGGGGGGAATTGCACATTTTTGAGACCTAATTCATCCGTTTAGGCCTCCGAAATTGCCTTCAAAGATTTTAGGCATATTTTGGTTCCTATTCTATTAGTAGAAGTCCCCTTTTCATGATACCCCTTTTTGATCTGTTTAGTCCATCATGTGTAACATCCTTCCACATGTTACCAAACCAATTCTCACCTTTAAATCATATGTCTAGCTATTGGTTCTAAGGTTCTCAAGTCTATTTCGGTTTCTGCCCTATTAGTAGAAGTACTCTTTTGGTGATACTTCTATCTGATCTATTTTGACCATCATGTATAACATCATTCTAGATATTACCAAACCAAATTTCACATCTAGATCATATGGCTAACCCTTGGTATTACAACAAGACGAGGACAATGTAACAACTTTCCTTTGGGGTTGGATATCCAAGGAGGTACCATATAAAAAAACAGTTGTCATTCAAGCGGGGGAGATTGATAGTGACAAGAGCATACAAGAGGTGTGATTTCTTGGTAGAAACTCGAAGTGAAGAAAGATGGAGAAGGCACGCCATTATAAGATTTAGGATAGAGACAAAGGGATGACAAGTAATTTTCCATCACCGTTAAGAAGTCATCGTAATGGAGATCATGGAAAGGGGAGTGTAGTAAGAGACGCACTAGTGTGTTGAGAGGAAGTGAAGAGAGTTAGTCCAGGAATCAGTCGGAAGAGTAGCCTCCAACTCAGAGTAGAGGAGAGTAAGATGGGAGGTGGGAAGAAGAACTCTAAATTTGCAATGAGAAATCATGTGATTTGGAGATTAGATGTGATTGCAAGAATTGAAGTCTTAAGCAAGCTTCGGATCACATTCCTGGCATGGAACTGGAACATTAGTTTTCCAGGTTTCATGATGGAGATCATCAAGAGAAGATGTGTTGATGGCTCTAAGGAAGAAGGGAAGAGAGGAAATCAGGCTTGATGGATAGAGTTAAATTGGAGATTAGTACTCGGAAGAGAGGTGAGCATGGAGCACGGAGCCACATTCTTGGGGAAAGGAGAAGTAGCTAAAGAAACCCAAGAAGTGAGAGATGCCTTCTCTTTGAAGCGCACAAAGAATGGCTACAAAGTGGAGAGTTATAAAGATCATGTGAGGAGGGCATCGTTAGTGCAATGATGGTTATCTTGAAGCCAGAGCAAACCACTTATGTGATGAAACATCAAGTGGTGTTCTTCCACAAGATGTTTGCAGGAGAGCCAATCAATTGGGCAAAGTGTTTTCATCTGTGTGCAAGACAAATGGTATGGAACTTGCAAGACAAGTTGCTTCCACACTACATTGTGCCATTTGTAGCCCATTTCTATTTGGGACTGAACTTGCTGAATGCAGCGGAGAGACACAAGATGGTGTCGCACTTCCACCCCAATTTGAGAAGAGATATTGATACAGAGGAGCAGCAATACATCTTGCAAATAAGGATCAGCAATGAGTACTACGCACAAATGGGGCAGAGGGTGCAGTTGAAGGTGAACACTCCAAAGTCAAAGAAGAGGAATCGGCAAGGAGAAGAAGAAGAAGTAGCGGTAGTGAGACTTTGGAAGGCCAGAAAGGTGAACCCAAGGAAAGACTTGGTGGTAATTATGTTGTCGGGTAAAGAGTCAAAAGGGGAAGCCAAGTGCAAGTTAAAAGACTTGGAGAAGGAGGAAGAACCCAAATTCAAGTTGCATAGTGGTGACACAAGAAGTGAAAGTAAAGATGGAGTGGAGATGCAGTTGGTACCCAAGGAAGAGGAAGTAAAGATGGAGACGGAAGAAGAAGGTAACCCGAGACCTGAAGACAAAGTTCCACAGCCAGAGGAGAAGAGGGTGACTATTCAAAGAGGAGTCCATTCTAGACGGAAATTGAAGTATGGAGCAAGACCGAGTAAAGTAAGAGAAGTGGAGAGTGGAAGTTCCGGGACTAAGGAATCCATTCCCATAAGGCAATTGAGGTTGAGAAGACAAGTATTGAGTGAAGAAGAGGCAAAGAAGGAGAAAAGTCTGCAAGTCAAGCCCAAGTGAAGGAGTAGAGTATTTACAGGAGGTTGTATGCCCGTTGTTAGAAAAGTTGGAGCACAAGAAGAAGGAAATGCAGTCAAAGTGTACGGAGGTGAAGAGTATGTTGCAGGTGTTAGCACAATTGGAAGAAGGGAACTTGGAGTTGAAGAAGAGTGTAATCCAAGGTAAGGAGGAGAGGGAAATACTACAAGTAGATGCAGTAGTACAGAATCATGTAATTGAAAACTTGAAGAAGGCAGTGGGGAGTAGAGGGCGAGTAAAAGAGCAGAATGACATAGCAAGAGAAAGATATATAGCAAAGAATGAGATCTTGAAACAGCAATTTGCTGATTTGCGATTAGAGATTATTCATGTTATGGCAAGAGTAGTAGAGAAGGAGCAAGAGCTCGATAGGATGATGAAGAATGTAGAGGAGAAGAAGCAACTCTCGCAAAAAGTGTTGACAATGAGATATAGAGAGGAAGAAAGACTAAGAGAGTTACTTCATACTCTAGAGGAGAAGATTGTTCAGAAGAGAAGGAGAAGGATATAGTGAAAGCCGAGTTCAAGTCAAAATTAGCAATGTATCGAGAAGATTGGCTTGCAGATTGAGAATGGGAGAGAAGAATGAGACTTGAGCCATTAAGGGAGATTGTAACAAAGATGAACGCAATGTTGAGTATAAAGCCAGCATGCGGATTGAAGAAATGAGATTGCACAAGTTGAAGTTGGTGCAAGAGATGAGGAGGAGAAATGCAAAGGATAAGGACTTGAATGCCTTGCTGATTAGTCTCAAAACTCATGTAGATAGGAAGATATTAGAAGTGGAAGATAATATCACAATTAGATTAGATTTAGTGAAGCTGGAGAAAGATTAAATTTCAAAGGATGTAAGAGTGAAGCCCAAAGTAGATGACATAGGAGTATAGATATCTTCAGAATTATCATCGGAGATATTAGAGAAGAGTGGGTCAAGAGATAGAGACTTAGAAAGAATACCTATAATGAAAATTGTAGATCAAGAAGGAGAGAAGTTAGAATTGGTAGAGGAATAAGTAGTTGTGAGATCCAAGGATAGAGTAGTATGTGAGATTACTTCAGGAACGGGTTTGGAAGTCAAGGAAGAAGTAGACATCAAATCAGAGTAGTAAAAATTTTGAGATTTGAAGATGTAGATATGAAGAGGTGCTTTGTCATTTTGGCTCTGTATGTTAGAAAAGTTATTAGGAAACAGTATAGTTGTTAGCAATTACTCAAGTGCTTCACTATTTAAAGGTGGCATTTGCAGTCATATGTTATTCAGTGCTCATAATTCTGAGAATAGATAAAGCAAAGTGTTGTGAAGTGGTGCTCATTGTTTAAGCTTAATTCTGATTATCAACATTATGTTTGTGTTTGTGAGTGTTTGGAGAAGTCTGAAGTGCAAGTCAGTGTGCTTGTTGGATGTTGGATTCCATAGCCTTAATCTTCATTTTGTGTGTTTGATCTTGAGTGAAGTGCAATCGGAGCAATGCCTTGACAGATCTGAGAGGAATTATAGTGTTGGTAGTATTCTATATTTGTGAGTGCAGTGCAATGTTGAGGTGAAGCAATTTTGATCAAGGAAGTTGTGCCTTTAGTGGAGGAGTAAAACACAATTCTGAGGTGAAGTCATTTTGTAGTGAAGTGTTGTTTTTGGGAGGGCCTGAATCATCACAATCAAGATTGTTTGGAAAGATTTGTTGGAGTTGTGATTATGTGTGACAAACTGTTGTGACGAGGCTATGAGTCAATGTTTGTTACTCTCTTTTGGGTGTATTTGCTACTTGAGAGATTAAAGAAAAAATCAAGAAGGACTACATTGTGACATTTGACTTTGTATTTGACCAATTCTGAATCATATCTCTGCAAGGATGAACTTTACTTACCTGATTACCGCAAAAGTGATATTTGACAAGTTGTTACATAATCCTTTCAATCACAAATCATCCAAAACTACATTTGCAAACTTGTGATCTACTTGATCAACCATTGCTTGATGAGGCTTCTGGCCTTCTTCATATTCTTTATGCACAATTGGCTTGATCCCTACCAAAAAAATAGGTTTTTTTCCTCCAAAGCTTGCTATATTGATAAACTTCCCATCTTGGGATTGATTATTCTTAAGTGTCTTACTTAAAGGTGCCACACAACCTAATAGTTAATTCTTACCTTGGTGTTATACTTGAATGTTATGACATTCAAGCCAAGGGAAACCTAGCATGAAATCATAGTGTAGATGTGCAAGGATAAACCTTATACACTCCAAATACTCCTTGAATCTTGAATGTAATAGGATGTGGGGTATGGAGTGCAAAACTCTTTCTACCATCTGACATCATCAATCTACTTCTAATTATTGGCTTGATAAAGATATTTAATTCTTTTGTTGATTGTATAGATATGCAATTCTTTGAACTTCCAGAATCAACCAAAATCCTACAACCGAGATCATACCTTACAAGTAAAGCAAACTTGCATAGGTGGAATCTTTAATACTATTAGAACTAATCAAGTTCCCAATAGGTAGATTGAGTTCTCCTACTAGGATTTCTTGTTTCCCTTATCATCATGCTCCACAAATTGCTTTTGGACAATTTGTCGGGGTCATCCATTCTTGATTGTACATTTAGCAATATGATACCCAATTTGGCAACAATAAAAGTAACCACCATATTGTTATATTCTTTCCCTATTTGTAAGGCCAAGTGGTTTCTATTGGATGGCATCAATCTTCACTAGTGCCGGCTCCTCCACCCATGTGTAGTGTGTGGACAAGTTTTGTGAAGATCAGGGTCAAGACCTAAGTTGTCATAACCAAGGAATCAGAGTGCTTAGCCTACTGCATGGCTTCCTCCAAGTTTTTGGCACCCACATAGTTACTTCTAAATTAGTATGTGACTTCAAGCCCCTCATAAATTGATCTAGAGCTTCACCGTCTAATATACCTAGAATTCACATTTTGGTATTTTGAAATTGAGTGATGTAATTTCTAATGGAATCAATGTGCTTCAATTCTACCAACCTATCTTGTGTGGCTTGTGAAGCATTTATAGCTCAGAATTGCCCAATTATTGCCCACTCTTGAATCCTTCCCATGTTGAGATTTGTGCAACAACTTGCCATTCAGCTCACTCCATTCAAAATTGCCACCATACTTTTGCTACTCCATCCAATTGGCTTGAAGCCAAGAGAATCTATCTCCATTCATCTTGAGATTTGTTGCTTCAAAATAATATGCACATCAAACACAAAATTCTCCACTATGCCTAAGAGGTTCTTGCCTTGAAATACCTTAGGCTTTGGAAATCAGATTTGCTCTTCTCTTGCTTGAAATGGTACTCTCTCTACATTCTTTTGTCGTTGATTATCTTGTTCTTTCACCAATTGAGTAAGGTGCTCAATTTGTTGCTGCATAGCAATGATAACTTTGAGTATTACTGCCATAGCTACTATTGTATCAAAATACCTACAATTTATCTAAATAATACTAAGATGCAACACATCCACCATTCTACATGTTACAATCAAAAGTACCAAGGCTTCATCAAACAAGGTGATCATATTCAAAAAATTCTGCCCAAAGTGTGAGATGATGAACTGCGTGAAATTATGCTTGGGTAATATATGGACACAAAAATCTCAATGGTTTTGTAGAAATGGATTTAGTGATCCATAAATTCTATACATCATATTCTTAGTCTTATACCAATGTAAAGGATAGAGATCTTTCACTTTGATCAAAGTGAAAGATCAAATTGGGGCTCTTGAATGAGGGAAACTCTGAATGTCTAGCATGAGCTTAGGCTTTGATGTTTATAGGGAAGCATGCAAGGCTCTTGAGAAGCTTCCTAAAAGTTGCCTTCTTAGATTGTAAGCCAAGCTAGCTGGGAAGCTTCTCAAGAAACTTCTTTGTAGAAGTTGTCTACTTGGCATGCAAGTAAAGCTAGCCAAGAAGTTTCTTTCTAGAAGCCACCGAGTTGGTATGTAAGCTAAGCTATCCAAGAAGCTCTCCAAGAAGCTTCCTCTTAGAAGGTACCAAGTAGCTTCCTTGATGCTTTTAGAATATAGGCCAAATTAGCTAACTTGTCATTAAATTCCATATTGTTACATGGAAGGTGCCTAATTAACCTACATGTGAGTAGATAAGATGTATAGTGAAATAAGTTGGAAGGAGAGAAACTTGTAAGTTGTCTTCGAGGAAGAACTAATACCTTTGTTGACATTTGTAAGGTACCTAATTAACCTACATATGAGTAGATAGTATTATCAATGTACAATTGATGACTGAGGTGTAGGTGATTTGCACCAGCTCCAAGGTGAGAAAGGCAAAGATCCTCCAGCAGATGGGGGAAGAGAGATCAACTGGTGAGACTTCCAGAGAAGGTGATTCCAGTTAATCCACACCAAAAAAGACTACTCAAGTTTAAGCTGCAGATTTAGATGCTAGAGGCAAAGGTCTACTCAAATGATCAGTTGGACCAGCTAGCAATGTACCTAAGAGAGCATACCATCATGAAATTCACATAGTAGACAAAAACTCTCCTCCTCCAATTTGCAGATTACAAAAGGAAGGTAAATATATTGATTAGAATGCTAAGAAACAAAGGTATTTCTTTGCCAAAGATCTTTACAGTTGAAGACCTTTGGTATGTAAGCCAAAGGTAGCCAAAGGTAGCCAAAGGTGGAATAAGTGAAAATATTTGAAGTGTGAAACACCTATGGTATGAAACTCGCCTTTGGAGTAGAGCAAACCTTTGGCCTAGAATCCATTCATAGGAGTAATGAGTCTTCATAGTTGAAAGGCCTTTTGGGGTGAAACCCCTTTGTAGTGGTAGGAAACCTTTGTCCTAATGACCTTTAGGGAGCATAATTTTGAAGGCAAGTAAAAAGTATCCATTGTACATAAGGCAGATTTGACATCTTCCTTGATATGTGGGAGGCCCATAATTAGGCCACATTAGAATAAGATCAGATAATTAGCTAAGATGAGCAACGTACATTGTAGATGCAAACCCAAGATTTCCAAGAAACTCAACTGTTTGATCACTTTGGGATGGACTGTAGAAGATACTTAAGGGGTAAGCCCAAAGTAAATTATGTTCACATTTTATTCAAGGAAATTCATGACTAGACCTTCAAACCCTCTTTGGCTTTTTGTCAATACATTGAGTATGGATTGAATGCTTTCACTGAGTAGTGATGAGGAACCTCAAAGAAGGAACTCATGCTCTTGAGTGTAGGGAGACTTTTGCACTGGTTGGTTGGGATATTGGATCCTTGGAGTTCCAGAGAGAACAGGCAATGTTTGGAAGGATTCTGGGTAGCAGGGAGTATTGAAATTCCATAAAATCAAAAAGCAAGTCAGTCAATCACTACAAAGACTCCTTCTGAGTCATAGCTTTGGGGTGGAGGCCTTAGGTGTGAAGTCAGCCATCACCTTCAAGAAATAATTTGGAATAGATTTTTAGTAAAAAATGATTTTTAGTTGACCATTTCATGTAGTTTACCACATAGAACTACTCTTCTTTTAGGTGTGGTTTCTACCCAGGAGGTTAAAAAAATTAATAATAAAAGCTACAAGATAATGAAATTTCAATTCAACTTCAACTGGTTCCAACCCATGTCATCAAGGGAACAATCTATTTTTCCCATTTTTATTGATCGTACATCAATATTGTATTATCACACATATATGAAAACTGGATTTTTCTCTAGAGCCCATTTTGTAACAATTTATTAGCTTATTTTAATATTTCTGTAAAATGGTGATTCATATGTCTATTATATACATATTTATTAAAGTTGTTAACTTTACTCTTATCACTTCTTTCTTGTTTTGATGATGTAAAAAAAAGATTTGGAATTTAGTTAATATAGTGCAATGATCTTTAAAATATTATTGAACTAGATATTAAATAAAAAATTGAATACTGTCAAAATGGATTAATCATATCTATGCATGAGATACTCAAAATTTTAGCAGAAGTACCAAAATCCATTTGGCAGTTTTGTTTAGATTCTGAATATTGGTTGTATGTCTTTGATGAGTAGCGGTGAGGAACTTCATAGTAAGAACCTGAGTGCTTAAGTGGGAGTGACCATTCATACTTGTGATTATAATCTCGAATCCTTGAGTGTTGTGAAAGAGCAGAACAATGCCTTGATAGATTAGAAGTGAAGTATAGTTTTGCAGGTATCACAAAATCTAAAAGTGAAGGAATACTATCAATATGAAGTACTTTTGGAGTTGTGCCTTCTAGGAAGCATGGAACAGAGTCTTCAAATGTGAAAGTCTTTGAAGTGAAGCAGCCCCTTTGGAGTTGATTGGACCATCACCTTCAAGAAATAAACGGAATTCATTCTTAATGAAATCTATATTTTAACTTTCCATTTGCCATAGTGCATTGTGGTTGGTGACACTACCTTCTTCTTGGAGTGACTCTTGCCCAAAGAGGTTAAATAGGTAATTATAAGGAATTGCCATTTGTGACACTTTTTTTTAAATCTAACCATTTTGATCCTCATCCTCAAGTGAACTACTTATTTCTTACCATTAAACCATTTTTTGGTTATCATATTATATTTTCTCAATCCTAACTCTTGTATTATAGTATATATTGTCTATATTATACTTAGAAGCTTATGATGGGAACCAAAAGCATACAATTTTAGCTTAAAAGTGAAAATATCAAATCATGCAAATCAAATATCAAATATCAAATATCAAAACACCTTAATGATTGAGTATAACATGTTATTTTTATTTATTTTATTTATGTTATTTATTTGTATTTATTGTTATTTATTTTTATTGATAAAAAGTTAATAAAAATGTAATGGTTAAACGTAAAAAGAATTGTTGATATTTCGTTTTCAATAGTGAAACATTCTACTTAGCCGGTAGCTGTCTCTTTTATTAGGCTTCAACAATCTCCCTTCGCAAATGGAAAACCACTATAGGTCTGGACATTAATTACACTTGGTCTACTTTAACCTAAGCTGATGAATCGGTAACGAGCTACCAGCATCATAGTGTTCAACATAATCAATAGCAGCTGCTAATTTAATGCAGAGAGAACTAGAACCAGTATCATCAAGTATTAGGACTATACCGTGTAACCTGAGAACATTATTATTAAACTTTACACTATACCGAATACCCTGGGAACATTATTTTTAGTTACCGTGCTCTGGACTACCTCCAATTTTTTCCCAATTTCTTGTTTCCAGTTTGTTGTGGCTGACATGGTTCGATGGGCAGGGATCCACATACCACAAAAATAAACAATCTTCCTTTGTGGATGACGTTTTAGTATCTTTTCGAGTCAACCATGTGTTTCACGTAAAGTTGAAGCAGCGGTAGAAGGATACTGGACGAAATCATAAAGGGGCCCCCTTCATCTTTAATTACGTAACCCCTACAACGAAGAGTGACAATTATGATACTAGTTATGATTTCTACTCGTTTCTCCTTGATATGCAATTCGGTCTTAGTTCTCAGAATCACGACAGATGTCATGATAACCAAGTCCATTCCAGACCGTCGCAAAATGTTGAAGACCTGAACAAAAGACATGTTCGGCTTTACTATATGTGAACATTTCGTAGCTTGTCTAGGAAGAGCCGAACTCTAGAGGTGTATAAAAGACCTTTGATGGACAGTGGCTCACAACTGCATTTGCAACTCCCTTTGGTATTTTCCACCGTCTCTGCCCAAGAATAGATATCGATCGTTTGTCAGGTCAGAGCATCTTTATCTTAGTGTACTCACTAATATAAATCTCACCAAACTTGTTTTAACTCATAACTTGTTATAAAACTCACCACCTAAGTCGATTCCATGGCAATCCCAATGCAGTTGGTTACGGTGGCAATGCTCGTGCTTACAATTTCAGCGTCCGTTCTACTTCTTCAAAAGCAGCTGCGATCCGCGTGGAAAACCGCTCTCTGAGCACTAACATCAGCGTCCATGACGTGACATTGGGTTTCTCTATTAACCCGTTGGCAGTAGATAGAAGTGGTCGATGTGACGATATCTCTATCCTAAAACAGGATCTACTAAGATCGTCAACCTGGGTACAAACCAAATTATCACGAACCAGTTTCAACCTGGGCACCCCAGGTACAAACGTGACCGTCACTGGTGACGGGTGTTGGTGGACTTGCTATCGTCGTAGTTCTCGACTCAAGCTCAGCCCTGGACCCTAAACACTCCCTGACTGTCAAGCAATGCTGACAAGTCTCTAAACGGACGGGAATCTCAACCTACAGATGAGTAGTTATAGACTTTATGACGGGCTACATTGAATATCTTGCAAAGTGTTGCAACTTTGCAGATACAGCAACTGTGCTTCCCCATGATAGGATATATAACGCTTGAAATTAGAAATAGAGAGGAGGTAGAGTGAAGATGATTTGTTAGAAAACTGATGTATATCGAGGAAATCATACTATAGTTATAACAAGAGTAATATGTTCAGATGATTCAACCAAACTTTAATTGATTCCTTATCTCACTTTTAAGAAGTGTCCAACACTTGTTACTCAACCTTCATCCGATAACTCTTTCCGACGTCTATATTTCTGTTTCTATTTCTTGTAATATTTATATCTGCTATTTCTTACTCATTGCCCTTTCTCATAACATTGTCATGTTTATTAAAAAGCAGCAGTAACACCATCACCTCAGTTCATTTCTGTGCATAAACTAGTATAGAACATTCACTTTACCGAGGAGACATATTCGATTATCCAGGATACAGAGAACATCATTAGAATTAAAGTTCAGCATGAGTCTATCAATCATATGCATGTCGGTGGACACGGTACTTTTTTTTGTGGTCATGGTTCATGGTCTAAAGTCATGACCATGCTTGATTGAGTTGATTTGTGACACCAACCACTTTCAGCCTGAGCTTGGAGGATTAGGTTCCTGTCATATACTGTGTATTTAGCTGTCACTTTATCTTAATTCTGGTATGAGCATACGAATACAAATTACCATCAGTTAGTTCTGTAGAATGAAGGCTAAATTCATTTAATGTGTTTCACGCATATGTGTCAAACCGCTCCACATATCGGAAGATTTATTCACGCTACCTACCTCAAGTGAGAACGCACTATCTCAGATGGATAAATACATATACTACCTAGTTGGATATTGTCAAGTAGCCGGGCTCCAAGTTCGTCAAATTGGAACGGTGGACCGTGTACAGTCTCAGTTCTAGGATTACGGTAGTTCGCTTGATAGGCGAACTCCTGTTCCTTGCCTTAGTTCTTTTGCCCCAGCAACTATACTAGAATTGTGGTTGCCTACTGCCAACGGCTTCTCAATCATCGGTGCATCTTCTGCCTCCAAGTATCGGAGAACTTTGCAAGGTTTTCTGCAGATGCAATTTTTTTGCCATTGTGGATGTTCGTCTCCAATCTTCCGAATCTGTTGGTCCTTCCTTCACAGTTGATGTAGTGTAATATAACCTAGCACAAGGCGGCCTAGTTTATCAACCAAAATCTTCCGTCCCACTACAAAGAGAACACTACCTGGGCCTCAAAGCTCCTCAATGGGCAAAAATAACCATAAAATGACCACTGCCAGAATTCTGGAGAGGGGACAGAAAGGTCCTTGGTTTTAGATAAGGAAGTGTGTCAAGATCTTGAAAGTTCTTTTGAATTTGGCAAGGTGTGCAATTTCCTAGCAATCATGTCACATATCTACGTTCATCAGTCAAGGGTGGCAATTTCTGTCAACAAGTCTTCAAAAGGCTAAGATGTCTACATTATTAGCAGAGAAGGTCATCATCCATTCCAAACTCGACTGCAGAAGTTCTTTCTGTATCGTAGCCTCTAGCATGAAGAATGACGGGATGATTCAGTTTTGACTCGGAGGACTACCGGAATCCGTTGTCCTTCGAATCAGTTCGCCATTAATCAGTCTTTGCACGTTCTATCTCCACCCACCAATTTAATACAGTAGCTCTTATCAAATAAGCGACTACTTATGGACTCAAAAGCTCGTCGGAATCTCCTCACTCCTGTTATACCGGGAGGAGTTCCAGAAAAAATAGTCCAAGTTGGAATATGGCCTGGTTCAGTGCAATGTTAACGAGATATTTCCTTCTCATCGTCTTTACTTCCTTCTTAATCCAGGAGATCGATGCTAACACACATGCCCAGGCTAAGCTTGAAGAATCAGGTTTCTATCACTAACTTTTTTGCCTGGCTATGTCTTACGTAATCGTTATATGCTTTGAAAGTTAGAACGAATTATGGTAGCTATTAAAATTGCCCCAAGAAATGCTGCTGCCACACTCCAAGGGATAGGTCCATTTTGCTCATTAGTAGTCGATGGATCTGCCGCCGCTCGATGAAGCGAGACTTCGAACTTTCTTCAGTAATCCAATTAATCGATACTTCGATTGATATCTTACTGATGACATTCGAACATTCAGGATTATGAGATAGATATGACGGTCGAAGAGCTGAATTGTATACTCCTATTGATCGATATTATGTGTACGCAGAGGAAGCAGAACATCGTCAACTTTGGCCATCAATTCTGCAGACGATGTGGTCTTTGTGGGAAGTTCCAAGAGAATCTGACGGCCGTAACCATACTGGAACGTCAGGTCCAGTGAAGGTCTTGAGCCGGAGAGCACTGCGTCGGGTAGGACATGGCGGAGGGTCTACACCAGTCGTGGTTGGCCCTCCCGGTGACGGAGTTCCTCCAGGTTCCGGTGGTTAATTGCGTGCAGTACGCATAGCATAGTGCAACGTATAGATATGATTATCGTCGATGCAGACGCATCCCTAATTCCTGTTACCAGATAATTAAGTGCGAAGCACCTCTAGTACTGCTCACAGACACTATCTTAATCTTATGTCTCCGAACTAAATGGCAAAGTCCTCTAAAATTTCTAGTCCATCCCAGATAGGAATTACAATGCCAAGCGTGATCTAACTGAGATGATTTGCGGCTGTAGATCTTTCAAATGTATATTTGTGTTCAAAAAGATCACATTAGTCTAAGGAAACAGCATTCAAATATCAATCGTTGACATTCCAGTTGGAGTGATATTCTTAATAACTCATGCTTAATAAATTTAAAACGACCTTGAAATTCTGCAAACATGACGAAATCTGTGATAACCAATATACTGCACCAACAGTAAATATGAGTTTGAAATCACGGATACACTCTGTCAATGTTGGAATTAGGCAACTTGCTCAAAGAGGCTTTACATCAAGCAGATGCAAGGAGTTCTGACACTGTGTAAAGGAGATCGAACCGCATTCAGTAATCGCCAATGCGAGCTGCGCATCAAACGATGCAAATCGGACCACAGACTTCCATCTGGAAGGGTGAAGACCATGTTTGACGTGCATGAATGGAGTAATAGACCTGCGTTGCAGTAACGACCACGGGAGGTATCCAACAGAACGTGTGCACAGTTTGTCGTGCAATTTGGCTATTGTGGTATCTTACTGACATAAAAAATTGAACTCAGAACTGCCTCCACAATACAATAAGGTGAACGTATGCCAATCACTCTGGATTAGATAGTAAAAAACTCGTATACTGTCAAATGAAGTGGTTAGTCCCACTTGGAAAGTGGGTGTGCTATTTGCTATACATGTGCATCGAGCACGAGCTAGTTGAACAAGAGAGCTCAGTAGCTCTGAGTTTGAAAAGTAACTAAGATTTCCAAGTGCAGGACTGGATCAGGGCCACACTAAAACACGTCGTTGACAAGGTACTTAATATGGAAGCTGAACATGTGCCTAACTAAAACACCTCTTTGATAAGGTACTTGTTATGGAAGCTGAAGATGGCACAACAAGAACGAGGTGATGTGGAGAAGGACAAGAAGTATATCATTAAACTTCTGGATTTGACCTGGTTCTCCAAGCTGTCGAGAAACTTTCTTCTCATTGTGCGGCATGATTCGTGCGTATTCTCGCGGCAGACTTGTCGGGCACGTGGTGGAAAGCCTAATCTTTCAGAACCTCGTTTCTTCCAATTAATCTCTTGCTGACCTCCAGTATTAGCTCCATGGTTATCACTAGATCTTGCCTTGGGAGTGCTTGTGGAATTAATACACCAGATTTAAATAGTATTCTGTCGGTCGAATGCGATGGTATGCGAGAGAAAATCGCATAATAAAAAGAAGTTCAACGGAGCGCGAGCGGCATGCATTGAGAATCGGTTCGAATTTTCATGTATATTCAATGAGATCTACGAGATGGGTGCCTTCATGCATAGTATTAGAATATTTATCTGGTGCTTTGCGTAATAAGAAATCTTACGGATTAGAAGGAGGTTCCTTCTTGACAGGTATCGTGAAGAAAATACTTTAGAACTTGCACATACAAATGCAAGGTAAGGTATTTTGTCCTGCTGGCTCGCTCCAGACTCAACTTGGTTATTCAAACTCTCGAGAGGTCTCAATGTAAAATCCTTCTATTGTAAATCTCCTTATTGCGATGACGAATCATCTACAATGATTCCCCGACGTAAAATCGTAGGAAACCTGAGAACCAAGAGTAATGACCTTTTCAACAATTGACACAAATAGTTTTTGACTTATAAGTTGCCTTGCTTGAAACATAGTTTGAACAAGAACTTCATAGACGAACCAGAGAAAATTTCCTATTAACCTCGTAGAGCTTTAACAGCTTGCCCAACTTGTAGCGAAACTATTCGTCTATGGCATGCGCAAATATCGCCGTCTGGTAAAGGGGGCTATATCTAAAAAGGTGACATAATGGAGGAAATGATAAACTTTGCAAGCGCAGAGGAGAATCAAAATCCAATTTCATGTCACTTCATGGTCAACAAAATCTGCCAAAGTCTCTTTGATACCCCCAGGAATAGTTCAGGATAGTAAGATAGTAATCAGAATAGAGTTTGCTAGCAAGTCCAGCTAAAAAGATATTCTTGCATTCTGTATATTTTTGTTTCTTCTTTCTGCAGCTTAAAGCTCCCTTTTTTGTGCTACTCATGAAATGACACTTTGGCTCTATTTCTGAGCGTAATGAGAGAGCAGGAGGACACAGCAGAAACAAAGGAATGTATACAGTGGCTTGAAACATTCTTATATAATTATTGTAATATCGTCCGCTAGTTCATGCACAAAGAAAAGAGAAAGCAAAACAAGAAGGGATAATTGAAATGAGGAAGACCAATAAAGTAGAACCGCTAGGAATAAATACTGAAAGAATCACACTGATTCATATCTAAGATAATATTAAAGAGACCTCGAGATCACGCAAGATAAGCAGAAATTAGCCTTACTTTCAGAGGTGCAATAAATTTAAGTTCATTTCAGAGGAGCGTTTATCGGGGTTCGCTTTTAATTATGGAAGGCTGTATAAGCGAAGACTCAACCTCGTATCAGGGTTTTCTCAAAAATTTATTTGCTCACGTGCAAGCTTGGCGCAAAAATGTGTTGTCACATGTCATCTTACAGATGCCGTGGGAAACTCACAGTAGAAACGCTTCGACTTCACTTCTACTTCAGCCCTTCGAGACTCGGAGGCCCTTGCTCCTCAGACCCATCAACCCTGGAGCCACAGGTTCCACTACACCTTGGTAGAAAGAAGGCGGGTGATCGTGACGTCACCAACGATGTGCGGGTAGTAGATCTGGGGACCGAGATCCTTGACGAAGTCCTTAGCTGCTTATGCATGAACATCGTCAGAGCGATTACTCTGCAAGGAGAGACAGGAGGTTCGGGAGAAATCTTGCATAGATATATTCTTCTTGTGTTTGTGGAGGTTTGATCTAAATCTTGCTGAATCCATGTCACCGGTGATCGGGATCATCATAGTAAAGGTGATCTATCATCGCCAAACTCTGATCGGGATAGATTCGTATGCAGGCGGGAGTAATGTCGAACTCTGTGGGAGAAGCAAAAGCTCCAATCCCTGTACGCTATGAGGGCAAAATCAGTCAATAAATAAGCAGATAAAGTTCAAATCGTTGTGCACAAAAGTTCGGATCTGAGCTCATTATTTCGGCTAAGTGAACCAGAATGAACCTTTTCTCCCAGGTTTCTAATTTTCAACTCGTAGAACAAATGTGAGGGCAGAGAAATCCCGTCTGCGGCCCTGGAGTTTCTTTTGGGAATTTGGTATATTTGCAAACTGGTTGTTTACTTCACATGGTACCAATCTGGATCCAAGTTTTATTTTGCCTGCGGTCAACCCACTATAGTGAAACTGTAGGGCAAGAAGTTTCTAACAATAGAATGATAGAAGGAGTTTGCATCAAGACGAGTTTACACATGGAGCTAAATCAAGAAGCAAAAGTTGGGTTCACCTAAAGACGTTTGCTTTTCAGTTATACTGGAAACCAATTCAAAGATTGAACAATTCTTCTGAGGGAAATTTTGTCCAAGATGTTGGCAAATGGTACCGGAATATAATTGTCTATCGAAGTAAAACTGACTAATTCCCAACAACTCTCGAAACTAAAATTCCGAACATGCGCAACACTCATGGTGTCGAATCCGCGAAATGTGTCTAACTTCTCTTTTCTTGCGCATGGGACACATTCAGGTATGTATAAAAGTTGCGGAATTGACCTGCTGCAGAGCATGGACATAAATGTTCCTTCAGAGTCAGAGCGTATAACAGAGGCCTGACGGTGCTAAAAGATGAAGCTCCGAGTCACATTACACACCATTGCATAGCATCTCAGCATCGAAACAGAGTGCTTTAATGCTGCTACGAGTCACATTGCATAGACTTGTGTTGTATGTATGCACTGTGTTCTTCTGCACTCTGTCTCGATGCCGTTATACGCCAATACATTGCCTCATCGGTTTCTCGGGTGCTGAAACCTCAGGAGACAAAGATCTTTCCTGACGATTCACTACCCAGGAAAGCACATAGCTTCAATGATTTCGTCGAGATCACATACTCGTGAAGACATAGCTCAGACTTGCCTGAGTTGTGTCTTAACGAGTCAAACTTCACGAAAGGTTGGTTCTTCAATCAATTAAGCTGGGAAGACTTTAGAAGCATACGAGCTCAGCAATAAGAACTGTAGTTGAGAAATTAGTCAGTGAAATCTAATGGAGGATCCGGAATTGAACAAACAGCTTTCAGTATCCCTTTTCTCTGCTAAATCAACTTTTGTTGCAAGGAAATCCTCTGATCATTTTGTTTAGTAGAACAAAAAGCTCTTCAAGTGTGAGAGAGGATATGGAGAAACGAGGACAGAAGCAGTTCATTGGGAGATCCATAACTCACTGAATATAAATGCAGATAAATAATATATACAAGATAACGAACATTTGATCGAACCTGGAGGCAATCTAATAGCAAGATCTATGTCCGAATTGCATGCATCGAATAGGAAAATAAACGCATAAGTAAAAGCAATTTGGAACCAATCCAATAACAACACCTATATCCGAGTTGTATGCATCGAATAAACGGAAAAAGACACTCTAATATATAGAGAAAGACCATCATCGAATGAAAACCTCAAAAAAGTGTAACTAGGAAACCATCTGATAGCAACACTTATATCCTAGTTGTAAGCAACAAAGAAGTGGAAACAGAACACCCCCAGAAGTAGAGAAATAAAATCAACATGAAGAACGGAGATTTAAGAAGCAAAACTAGAAAGATTGAGAAAAACAGGAGTTCAAGAGTCAGGTAGAAGGTCTGAGGGTCAGAAATAGTAAGTCGTGGAAAATAAATGAGTCAGAGGACCAGGAGTAAAAGATTGCTCAAAGAACGAAGGGAGAGAGGATAGTGTAGAATGAATGTACGATTTCTCGGCAAATGGATGTATAATTCAATAGTAAAATACCTATGGTAGAATCTACGTTACAATTCGAATGCTGAAATGTACATATGCAGCGCTTGGAACTAATTGACTCTAACTAACCTACACCTTTTAAGCCAGTACGCTGCTTTGTAGCCGTTGCTCAGCTACGCTAAACATTCTTGACGCAAGAACAAGGAACACCAAAGAGCCAAGCTTCCTCCGTACTTCGCGAGGACAGATGTCGATGTTTGAGAGGCAGGAGTTATATGAAGGAGAAATAACTCAAGCAGCAACACAACTTGAAGCTCTGACAACTTGAACCTAGGCTAGAATGACGAGTCCTGCTCTAACTCATATACATATTGCACAGGATGCCTGAGAACCTGGGCAATCAGAAGCAAACTTATCTGCGAATTTTGAAGGGCATGTTCGTGAATAGGGATAAGATTTATACTGTAAGGCGCGCTTGGTGAAGCAAGCATAACTCCGGGCCGACTGGACGCACGAGCGAATAGACGTTGAGAGTTTGAAAGATGGACCAGTCCCGAGGCCCGACGGCTCGCAAAGCGCAGTGAGTTCTCAACGACTCGCACATGTGCAGCTGAGAGGATTCCTTGTTCGGATAAGACGGCAATGAAATTATGCAGTCTCACAATTGGAGCGCGATTCCTAGATCTCTAAGATAAGTAAGAAATCCTGCAAGAGAGATTCCAGACAGGAGCTGAACGTGGGATAGTGAAGAGATGGGACGGTCTAGAGGAAGCGGAGTGGAGTCAACGTCCAAAGTTGGAGAATTCAAGGAACATGCTAAATCAGTAAAAGTAGTTTGTCCTCAACATAGCAATACTCAAGACGAAGTAAAATATAAAGGCTACACCTGATCGCCATACTACTGTTGAGAATCCGTCGATGACCACGGTCAAGTAATACTAAACAGTCATTAGTGTCAATATTATGAATGCCCTGTATGAGTGGGTAGAGCTCGAGTTTTAGGGTTGCTTGAGGAGTTGAAATCTCGGTATCCATGAAGGATTTGACCTATTAAGAAATATGTTGATGATTATCATCAAGTAGTAGTGAATAGGCATACATGTCAACACCTATGAAGAGCCCGTCTGAGTGAGAATGGCTCGAGTATTCTTACATTGCTTGAGGAGTTGAAAGCTCGAAATCCACGATAAGCTTGCCTCTTACCTCTTGAATCCCATGGAAGATGGGGCAGGAAGTGAAAAGTGGAGACGAACTTTCGTAGAATTATCACCGGCTGGGTTGAATGTGGGCATATATCTTATCTAAGTGCTGAAGACTACGAAGGGGAGGGAGGAGACAAATGTTAAAGTTAGGAGGTAAGATGTTGGGATAGGGTGCTTCTCACTTTCGCTGTTTAATTTCAGGTAATTAAGTGGCAGAGGAGAGAGTCATTTTACCCTTTTGCAATCCTTGTTATATGCCTCATAGGCATAAATACCATTTGTCAAACAGGATTGAGAGTAAGTCCGTTCCTTTTTCATATGAACAATTTTTCAATAGGTTCATATATAATATTACTTAGCATTCAAAATTTTTGTTTGACTATGAAGGGGTATTTAAGTGCAACATACTTGCTTCTCTACACTCGTACATCATCATCATACATACAATCGTACACTCGTACTTTACGGGTCCACCAATACAACAAAATAGGTTTTTCTAGGTAACTATATGATTAATTTATGCAAAGGCTTCAAATGATCAAATCCATATATTTGTGGTAACCTAATGCCGTTCAAAAATTGATATATTGTTCAGAAAAGGTCGTTCACTCCAGGCACGGGTCTAAATTTGCTAGATCTGAAGAGAAATGTCATGATTTGTAGTTCGTTGATTGCTACCTGTTTATCCTCTTGGGCTGGAATCACCAACTGTGTCACAACTGTGGCAAACTGAAATTAAAGGACCTAAAGGACTCCTAGGGCTGTGCCATAGTGTCACCAACTGTGGCACACTATGGCAAACTGAAATTAGAGGACCAGATTAAATTACAGCTATTCCTTCAAAGTGATGATTCAATCAACTCCGAAGGTTGTGTTCTACACTTCTCAAAAGGCACAACTCCAAAGTCACTTTTCACTTATAGTAGGACTTTGCTTTTTCAATTTCATGATACTTTCAATACTACAGTTCATTTTTTATTTGTCAGGGCATTGATCCACTTTTTCAGAACACTCAAGGATCCTAAACCTTAATCACAAGTACAAATCTCCACACTCAAGCACTTTTTTTCCTATTATAAATTTCCTCATCACTACTCACTAAAGACATACAACCAATATTTGGAATTTAAGCAAAAGCAACAAATGGATTTTGCACCTTTTGCTTTATTCAAGATCAAAGGATTGAATGACTTATTAACACTTGGTTGAAACCTGAAAAAGTTTCTTCCTACTCTAAGCAAAAGAAATATAATGGTGGAGGTACTCAAAAGATCTTCTTGGCTCGTCTTCATTATATATTGCAAATCATATATTTATATTATCCTATCTGTTGTCATGTAAGTTAATTAGGCACCTTACATGTGTTAGGGAAAATATCAATTCTTCCCCAAAGACAACTTACAAGTTCAACTCTCGTGGACTTGCTACTCCAAATCTTCTCCTTCTTGATCCTTGCCCTTGTGATATTTTGCTTCTTCCTCAAACACACATATCTGACCTGAGGATTCTTTCTCTATCTCTTAGATGGTTCGCAAGACCTCAATGGAGTTGTCATCTTCTTCATTGTCTTCAATGTGGTGGTGATCCTTTCTTCATCCATAGGCACAACCTTATTGTCTCCTGGTACTCTACATCTGCATCTTGGTACTTCTTGATGATGGAAAAACCTTTGGCCTGCAAGGTGAAGTACCCCATTAGATGTTGGGGCTAGGGAACTTCTTGCACTACTCCTTGGTGAGTGAGTTAACCCTCATGTAGAAGTGGATGGTAAATGTGGCTAAGTAAGTTGCTCCACCGTCTTATTCAAACTCTTTGCACATGCTCATCACTTGTAAGTAGAACATGTTTGCCCAATTGACTGGCTCCCCTTGATGCATGTAATTGAAGAAATTTCCTGGATTTTGTTGAAGCAAGTTTTTCACTTGGGTCAAAACAATCTCGTCATTGCCTCCACAACCACTCTTTGAGCAAAGTCCTTATAATTGCCCATCTTCCAGCCATTATTGGTGGACAATTTTTTGTTGAAATATGAAATGATTTGGTTACTAAACTCCTTGTTTGTGGCCCAGATTTCATATCCAATGGCATACTCCCTGGTTGACTTGCATTTAGACCAAGAACATTTCTCTAGTTTGCCTCTATCCAAGCAAAGTGGTTCCCTCTAAGATCTCTTGTGGCACTATTCCTCCTTTACCTTATCTCATGGATGGTCCCAAAATCAATCAGCTCCTTATTCTAGCACAAGAAAGAGAGATACTAGCTTTGGACCAAATTAACTCCTATGGTAAATTGTGCACTTGCTCATTGCTTGGGCACCAAGGATTGCCTTGAGGATTTCCTTATAGGTTTTTGGACAAACACCATGTTTTCTATCGAGTGCAAAGGTTAAAACAAACAACTAGAAGGGGTGGAGAAAAAACTGCAAAGACAAAAAGGTTTGGATTGCTACTCACTCTTGAGACTTAGAGAATGCTTCCAGAAACTGAAATTGCTCCAAGTGCGCCTGAGTTTATAGCCTTTGACTTTACATAGCCACTATCACTTAGTTGGGTACTTCAACTTGTAACTCAAAGGGAGTGCCATCATTTGGAAGTATCAAGTTGTACTTGAAATATGTGGCAATTGGTAATTGAACCTAGTCAAGAGACCAAGGAACAACTCCCAAGTTATTGTTATGTCTTCAGAAAAAGAAGCAAAAGATATGGAGGAGGAAGAAGAAGGAGAGGAAAAAATATCGATTACCTTACAAGAGTAAGGTTCCAAATTGAAGGGCAAAGAGTAGGACGAATATGTACAATTTATCCCAAAGAGCAGTGTAACAACTCATCTCTTTCTGAAGCACACATTTTTCTTTCTCCTGTATGACTTAATCAAGAAGAGTTTAGAGATAGTCAATCAGTAACCAAGATGGGAGGTAGATGATTGATTATCTTCCACCCCAAGAGGAATTTCACCTTCAAGGGGACAATGACATGGAAGTACTTGTAATAGTAGATCTAGACCAAGAGCACAAAACTTGGCTCTCCAAGAAAGAAGGTTGTAAAACAAGAGCAACTTTGGCAAGGAAACTCCTCGCCTTGGGAGATCTTTGTCCTGAATAGAGACCTTAGCCCTAGGTTGACCTTTGGCCAAAAAAGCCATTTGGCCTTAAGTTTCCTCAATAAATGTGGTGCTAACAAATTAAGAACCACAATTTATGATTCTTCCATTGTACCAACCACTCACATGTGTGAGAAATTGCTCACCAAAGGGTATGCTTACCAAAATTTTGTAATGGTTGGGCCGACACCCTAAATATCCAGTTTGGGCTTGGATCCTTTTACTTTTTGTAGAATCAAACAAAGCAAGACTAGTGACCTTCAAAATTTTGAGAGAGTGTGTTTGTGTGAAGAGAGTTAGAAAGTGAGAAAGAGAGGTGAGAATGATGAGAAGATAGAAGGGAAATGAAGTGGATGCTCCAATTGCACCAAGAAGGATAAGAAGAGCCCCAAATGCATCATCAAAGCCCTAGGATTTGTTAAGTGAGGATTGTATTGTAGATAGGAATTGGCCCACAACAAGAAGTTAGAAGTCTTGTTGTGGAATTGAGAATTGATCAATCATGCAATTTTGCATGAAATAAGAGATACTCAAGATCCAAGGCTTGAGAATTTGAGAGGAAACCTCTTTCCTTGGACCAAGGAGCATTGGTGAAGACAACTAGGGCCTAGTAATTCACCCCTGAATAGCATAACTTTGGATAGTGTGCGGATTTGCCCAGACTTGACCATCAAGGCAAAGTTCAATGCCATTTGTCATGCATACACACATTACTACACAACATGCATCACTATTAACATTATATATTATAGAAGCACAACTCACACATAAGTCATATTTGAACTCTAAAGTGACACAATAATGAGTTTGTTTACACAACTTGAATCACACTCAATCAGATCAATACTTGATCTATCACTCAAAAATTGACCAAAAACTTGGCATTGATTATAGTCAAGCTACACCCACTCTAGCTAAGAGACTCCAGGTGACACTTGCCCACTTTCTATCCACTCAAGCCAAGAACTCAAAGGCTCAACATCATAGAAGTGAGCTCCCTGGAGCTGCACTTCCAAGATATACTCCTAATTTCAATCTAGGTCTCATCCAAACCTCCAATTGATGGCACACCAGATGGTGAAAATAGTGCAAGTAATGGTGAGCCCCACCATGTAGTCAATATCCAAAATACAAAATCTGACCGTCGGAAAGTAGTCTATGAGTCACTACCAAAATACCTGTAACTTCTATCACTACTACTCTAATGTCCAAGCAATCCAGATGCAATGCTACAATGGCATGACAGCTATCATGCATATGCACATCACTATACAACATACATTGTTGTCAACATCATACACTATAGAAGCACAACTCACACATAAGTCATACATGAACTCTAAAGTGTTTCAATTGGCCCACTAGCTGACGGTTAGGTCCCTATAACTCTAGATAGCCATTTACTCCAAATATATGATATACACTATGGTGGGCAAAAGATCAAGAGGTTGGGTGCTATCAAGCCCCGTAGTTTGTTTTTTGTCTGCAATCTATACCATATAAAGGATGAACTAGCTATGGGTTAAGTACATCTTGGACATAACCACTATCCCTAAGGAACCACCATGAGGGGAGGAGTCATACATGCTATATGCCATCCTCTCAAACGTCTATCATACATTAACATAGTAGTAGCTCTACCAAAAGAGCCGCATAACATACACCGCAAGCCTACACCTACAAGTTCCAAGCTTGGGTCCATAATACCATCAATGTTTGGGAGGTAGCATGGCATATAATTGCACACATGATCCTTCCAAACAACACTATCACGTCCTTCCAACACAAGGACTCCAAATGGCAAAACCTTGTGCACTCTTAAGATAATGTGGCATGTAGAAACATCAATTGTTGTCAATGATTTTTGCTATAGATATACATAATCACCTAGATGAAATTGATGGATCAAGGGTCTATAACCTCCTCCTTGAATGGTAGCATCCCTATTTTGAGCAATGACCAAGTTCTCAAAGGCAATCGGCATCAATCTCCAAAAGACCTCTACTTATTGAGAACATGTGCTCATCCATACATCTAGATCATCCAAGTCCAACACTACAGTAACATCTTGACAAATGGCTATAGGTAAAGCTAGATCTTGTCTATAGAGTAGAAAGTAAGGAGAGAAGGATGCTAAGGAGACTTGTCGGCTGAACTGGTAGCCCATGGCTAACCAAGGTAATTGGAGATCCAAATCTCCCAAGTGGCCTTTTTGCAAATCATACTTTTGCAATCCTCTCTTCACTATTTGGACCACTATCTCTACTAAGCCATCTGCCTTAGGGTGATCTTGGGAGGTAGTATGATGATCAATCAAAGCCTTGACACACAAGACCTGAACTCCTCTAAGTACTCTATGCCCTCTACTGAATTGTTAGAGTGATTAGCGTAGGCCATCACAAACTCCTTCCCCTCATCATCATGCTAGGTGAGCACTACTCCAAGCTCCAACATACTCCAATCAGTGTGAACCTGAAATGGTCATCCTCTAATTGATCTCCTCAAAATAGGAGTAGATGTCAACCTCTCTTTGAGCTCTAAAAAAGCTCTCTCTTGCTTTTCTCCTCAACATCACTCCTGTGTAAGCTTGGTTAGCTTTGTCAAGGACTTGGCAATGGCACTAAATCCTCTAACATAGCAGTGATAGAAGTTCACCAACCCAAGGAATACTCACACTCTGCTCACATCCATAGTTAAAGGAATACATGCAATAGCCTCTACCTTGGTCTACTAAATACCAAGTCCTTTAGGGTAGATAGTGTGACCCAAATACTCAACCTGCTTATGGAAGAACCTAAACTTCCCAACATGTAATTTGAGTCCATGAGATCTCAACCTCTCAAACACCTCCATTAATTGTCTCTCATGCTACTCCATAATAGTATTATAGACTAAAATCTCATCAATTTAGCATTGAGCAAAATCCAATCAAGCTAGGATCCTGTCCATGATCCTCTGGAACTTGGCAAGAGTGTTCTTTAACCCAAATGGTAAGAACCTCCACAAATATAACACATCCTTGCCATGAGGATCAATAGCCCAAAATGTTGTCTTGGACTTATCCTCCTCCTTGATTGACAATTGATGATATCTTACTGAAAGATCCAAAGTACTAAAGACCTTTTCATGTCCAATTGCATCAAAGATCTACTTCGATGTAGGCATAGCATATCAATCAGCCCTAGTCTGTTAGTTTAAAGGATAGTAATCTTGGCACATCTGCTTATCTGTGCAGTTGCCATGCATATCCATCTTGACTTGCATCACTATAGCTGATACATACTCTCCATGTGAAATCTCCACCACACCAACCTCAAAAAGTTCTCTACTCTGGCTCTAAATCAATGCTCTCTCCATATCATTATATCAATAAGGACATCGGAAAATTGGTGTATTGCTAGTTAGCTCAATTTGTATATTAGGTCCTTTTAGAGCACCCAAATCCTTCACATTGAAAGCAAAACAACTTGTGTAGCTCCTCAAGAACCTCCAAACTCTCTCTCTTTCTCCTCTTCTAAGCTTGAGTCCAAGATTTGGCTCCCAAGTATCCTTTGTAACCATCATAGGAGTTGAAGATATATTGACTAGCTTGGCCCTTGGGAGCAATAGTGTCATACTCCAAACCACTAGAGGTCCCAACCTCAATGTGAAAAACTCCCTCCAATCTAGCTACAAGATTTGTACATCATCTAGCTCCATCCCAAGTAGACCAAGGGTGTAATCCAAGTAGACCACGCTCATCTGGATGGACTCCAAGTAAACCGCTCTTCCTAATAGCCATTGGTTGTGTCTCAAGAATACCCTACCCACTTGGTTTATTTCCAACAATATATGTCTAGATTGTCTTGATAGGCACAAAGCTCACAAGTGTCCAATTGTTGATGCCTATCAAGTGCATCTTATGTTGCTTTGTTAAGCCAAGGCTCATAGTCTAGAAACAATTCAGGTCCATAGCTTGACCTAACATTGGATGCTTGGATGCCTCTAACACTACTAGAACAATGATAATACCAATGCAAAAACCCATCACCCTTTTTCTCTTATTGGCATTTGGCTCCACCAATTGCTATAATTGTGAGTCCCAAACAAGTCCAAGACCTCCCTCTTGAAACGCATTGGAGCCTAAGAAACTCATAAGTGTGGGAGAAGCAGCCCAATCTGTCCAACTAGGTTCACCATTGCCATAGGTGACCTATTGGCTACTACCACCATCTGAGACTAATGCCCAACATCCAAGATATCATCAACAATGATGTGGTCTAGTCACCAAATCCCATCATAAGCTCATTGTAGAACCTCTCTAGGTAAGAGGTTTGAACACTAAAGACAAAGACAATGAACCCATGATCTCACTCTAGCTGCATCTAACAACATGGAAAGTCCTATCTAAGAATAGACCTGATGTATACTCGCCACCACTTGGTGTAAGAATCACCCATCAAAGGGATGTTCTCCAAAATGTAAGTTCAAAAAATAGACTAATGAACCTAGAGATGGTGTAGTATTTGTAACGTCTCCAAAATACACTAGAACAAAGATCTTGAAGACCTAAACCTTGGCCAACAAGTTTATGTCCCTAACATGGCCATCCAAAAATCAACAATTGAACAAGGCCCTGTCTCTCCTAGTCTTGCGCTCCTAGCAAGGAAATATCTTTTGGTGGGGTCTTTTGGTAACCCTTGATTGATGGTATTGGTAATAACTCAAGATATTGATAGGCCAAGTGTGTTACATGATGTAAAGAGACTTGCCTAGCAGTCTCATCTCTCTCCACATACAAGTACCTTTGTATTTGTATACTCGCCTAGTCCAACACTAATCCCACCAAATAACTCCAATAGACATACTCCTTCTATTGGATACTACCAAGCAATGAGTGTGGTATCTAGAGGTGTCAAGGTAATGCATATTGGAGGCTCATCCTCACATTGGTCTCCTAATGGTACAAAGGTTCCATTCCAAGCCTACTGCACCAACCAATCTGCATGTTACTGCAATATCTCCTATGAACTCCATAATGGAACATGTAAGGTGGATAAAATAATCCCACTCATACTCCAAATCCAAGTGATCTCCTCTACTGCTAGTGTATCCTCTGCATGGGTGTTTCACTCCAATAAATCACTAGGCCAAGTAACAAAACTATTGAAAGATGGAACTGATGTTGCCATAGTTCTTGACTATAGTGAGCCAAGACTACCACTATTGAAACGTATTGGTAGGTGACATACTTGTTCCTCACTAGACTGCCAACCTGGTCTATAGGGGGGTTATCTCCTCCTAATAGTCAATAATTAAACCCATGGGGCATAACACTACTCCACCAACTAACACATCATTTGACTTAGCTATTATTGCAATGATTTGAGCACTCTCAGGCCATTGTGATAGTGTCAACCATGCTTGCAATTATCCAATAGGACAACTCCAAGTGTAAACTGTGCTCGCTCAAAGGTTAGTCTAGTTGGTAACTCCTCCAATCTAACCGTTGCTACCGTAAACCATTGGTCGTAGAGTGGATCCCATGCTCTTCAACTAAGTCAATTCCACTATCAACCACCTATGCTCAATAATAGGGACCACATCATTCTACTCTTACAAAGCATGGTAGCCAATAGGAACATTGGGATTGGGTCAACTCCCAATGTACACATCTCACTGGTTGAGAATAATAGAAAGCGCATAATCAATTGAGTTGCCTCCAACATTGTGCTAGACTCATTTTGTGTAGTAGTAGGTGGCTCGCATGTAGATAGTCCATCATGCACCCCATCACCACCTACCACACTTGCATTAGAGCATCTATGAGCCAAGGATATCATCTATAGTGCCTTAGAGAGTGTACAAGACTGGGAAAGTATGACTTATCTACCAACCTCTCCTATGGTGAGGTCCACCACAAGTCCAACAAGCAATACCACCACTCACTGGCTATTGCTGACCCAAAAATGAAAGTAAGGGTCTAGTTACAATAGACACTCCACTCGCTCCATAGGATTTGGGTTGTCCACCTTGTCCTTGAAAACCAACATAGCATGGTGCACTTTGCTACATTGTGGAAGAAGTGACAACTATGGATAAGGTCTCTCTACCAAATCTAGATGTCACTACTCTCTCCTCCACCATGCTGAGCTCAATATGCTCAACCAAACCAAAGACCACCACCAAAGTAGGTGAAGTAGCTTGTAACAATGTAGCACCATGTACTCTACATCACAACTCCATGTCCAATATCCCATACCAAAACTAGATTGTTTGGGCCTTAGTAACTCCCTAAGTAAGACTGATCAGACATCTCATGCAAGTGTATGCCTCACGTAGGCTCTCTATAGCCTTTTGTTAGAACTCTTGCAAGCTCCTCAGCTTGTCAATCTATACTCCCTAGTATTTCTACCTCAAACACTAGAAGAACTCCACCATGGGGTTAAACCTTGGTACTAAACCACCTCCTATATTAGCACCATCTCCAAGAGATCCATCAACGCTACTAGAGCTAGAACTCATAGCTACAATCAATCTACCCCTAAGAACCAAGCTCAAAGTGATGGAGATATAGTTTAGATACCAATACTATCTCCATAGTTGAACCTCTTCAAAGTGAGCTCTTGAACTCATGGTAGTCATCCATTGGCGGACCCTCCAAGTGCTGAAATAACCCTTTTCATGCCATGAAGGGTGTGAACAAAGTCAAATTCCGCATCTACTACAAATCACATCAACTATCAAACTCTTGGATGAAGTCATCCAACTCAATGGTACCTACTATATGAGTAATACTTGGGGCATTTGGACCCATAAATCTTGTCTATGTCCCACAACAATAGTGTAGACACACCAAGTGCACTCTCAACTAAATCAGCTCTTGTGTCAAATTCCAACTCAGAGTCAATCTCCTCCTTCACTAGGACTTGAGACATAGGTTGATACTAAGCACCATTACAAGTAAACCAATTGTGTACAACAATGTTATCTCACCTGAAATCTCCAAAGAACTCCATTGTGATAAAGTAACCAAGGTTGCAACCAATAATTGGAGCCACCACAAGTATTCCACCAAAAATCACCACCAAGTGCCAACACCACCAAGTGCAAACACCTCCAAGTGCAAACACCACCAATTGAATGTCACCAACTAATGTAGCTCTAACTATGATAATTACACTAAGGGAACTGCGACCTATAACCTGCCATCACAACACACACTCTCACAGTCTGTAGGTCAGCACTTCTTGCCTCACCGGAGAGAAACACATGTAGTTTGAATGGTCATCACACCAACCTCACTATCAAGAGTACACCATAGCACCAACACTCTAAAGATAAGGCACCTCACACAAACATGGTGCACAAACAAGAAGTAAATAATGGAGGGGGTCCAATCACAAGAAAACTAAATGAAAACCCTCCATCCCATGAATCAACATCGGTTTGACTCTACCATATTTGGCATTTGATATAATTGGAGTACCAATCTACTTCTTGAGCTATGGGAATCATCAAGAATGAAGTCAAAGTTCTTCTCACCAAAATCTGACATAAACCCTTCACAAAATCTAACATAAATCTGATGTAAAATCTAACGTAAATCCTTAAAGTTGGTTGACCGCCAAATCCTCTACTAACTCTTTACTCAAACCAAATTGGAAAGATGCGGATCTTCAAATCTCTAATCATAGGAATATGTTCTCAACTCCACCTTCAATTTCACTTTCTAAGCTCAACTTGCACCAAATTGGTCTTACTTTCACTTCCTAAGCTCAAAATTACAACTACCACTTGAAAATTGCTTCTCTTTGCTCAAAATTTGGCTATCACTTTTGCAAATAATCATTCCCATGGAAATCAAAACTGCAATCAAAGTACCATGATCCACCAGGCTTGGAAATACCACCACCATCCTCAATTCCTGAACCTGATTTCCCCTTGACCTCACTTCTCCAATGTAATCAATTTGTTTACACAATTTGAATCACACTCAATCAGATCAATACTTGATCTGTCACTCAATAATCTACCAACAACTATGCACTCATTATAGTCAAGCCACACTTACTCTAACTAAGAGACTCCAGGTGATGCTCGCTGGCTTTCTATCCACTCTAGCCAAGAACTTGAAGGTTCAACATTAGAGAAGTGAGCTCTTTGGAGTTACACTTCCAAGGTATACTCCTAATTTTGACCTAGGTCTCGCCCCAATGGTCCCACTAATGGTACACCTGATGGTGCAAACAGTGCAAGTGATAGTGGGCCCCACTATATAGTTAATACTCCAAACACAAAATCCAATCATGAAGTTGTTCAAATCCAAACAACTAACCTACTTGAACAACAACCAAGCAATCTTCTTTGAGTATTTATACCAAGAAAAGGCTATGAATTGGATAGTGATGTTTTGAGCAAGGCAAGCAAACTTGTAGGAACAATGAACAAGAAAGGAGAGTGACTTTGGTTTCTCACTTTGTTGTCCATTTCTACTTGGGGATGGATTTACTAACCCTAGAAGAGAAGAAGGAGTACTTGGACCAATTCTTCCCCATGGGGCATTTTGACAATACTAGGGAACAAGCACTGACGGTTCAAAAGTACTTAGAAGCAAATTTTGAATTGGATTGCGTAGGGCAGTATGGAGTGTTAAAAGAAGCATAAAAGACCTTTGGCTTTGAGAAGCAAAGGTAGTAAGAGATTACCACAAAGCCAATACTTAAATAATGACCCACAACTCCTTCTAAGCTGAAGGCAAAGGTTACAAAGGAGAAACAAGGAGGATCCTTGTGGAGGAAGAAGAGGAAGACAATGAAGAAGAAGTCTAGGATGAAGGTGGTATTAAGTCACAACCAAATCCCTCCACAATGGCCAACAAACAATCTTTCACAAGGATCATAATCTCATCAGACAAGGATGTGGCCAAAGATCAAGGTGGAGAAGTACAATCTACACCACTCCAAACCTCTCCAAGAACAAAAATTTATTGGAGGAAGAAAAATTGCCCACCCATGCATGATATAATCAAGAAGTCGGACCAAATAAGAGTATGGCAAAGGATTCAAAGATGACAAAATCCCCTAAGTTTCCACCATATGAGAAGTATATCTAAGGAAGGAAGGAGGGAGTCCTTGGTGCTAAAGAGGTGTTGAAGAAAGAAAATGCAGGCTCCTTCAAAGACAAGGAAGAACATCATGCTAAAGGTGGAGTTTGAGTGAAGGCAACAAACAAAACAAAGGGCCATCCAAGACAAAGGTACCAACAACAAAAAAACTGGTATCTAAGTAGCAAAAATTGACCATCTTCATTGAGATCAAGAGGGAGGAAAGTGGACCTTTGGCTTTCCTTAAAATGGTAAGAGGGGAGAGTTCAAGCAACAAAAAGGTTAAGCTGATTGTGGTGGTGCCACTTTCTTAAATAATAGTATACAAGGTTGGTCCAACCTTGGAATAAATGGAGCAGCTCCTCCCTACATATGCATATTCTCATGGAACAAAAATAGATTATGTCACTCTCACCAATCACCTTCATCACATAGTGCAAGAAGTAAACTTGGAGAGGATGAAGGCAAGGGATGAATTGAGGAAGTTCATGCCTAGCACTTGGAGATGAGTAAAAGGAGCAATGACTTGGCGTAGGAGGCATCCAAGCTTTGGGAAGAAGGTGCAGGCTTGAAGAACAAAATTTTGGAGGAAAGATGATAAGACAAAAGATGTCCAAATTGAAGGAAGAAGGAACACATCAACAACTTAAGCTTGAGGAATAGGTAAAGGTCCAGATGGAAGAGATTGACACACTTAAAGAAGAAGTGGAAAAGGTAAAGGTGTCCCTTGTAGTAACAGAAGTTCATCATTAGGAGGAACTGCAAGTAGTTTAAATCCAAGTGAAAAAGCTTGTGGAAGTCTTAAGAAAAAGGAGAAAAAATGTGAGAAGTATAAAGCATTCATTCAAGGTGCAATTGTGGTTGAGATAGACAAGACCTAGAAAAGACTACAATTTTGGCTAAGATAGAGATGGAACCATCTTGAAGATATCACAAAGAAGGTGATGGAGGCCTCCTTGGGGATATTAAAGGCTTAAGACTCCAGATCCCAAGTGCATGCATTGATAACAAAGACATAAATGCACAAGTGCCTACAAAAACTACCCAAGAAATTGATTGCTCACGCCTTAAAGAAGTTTGAGGAATCCACAAAAGTGCTATTGGAGGAAATCATAGGGCATCAAGAACGGGCTGATTTTCTGATCAAGGCTTATAAAGTTGAACATAGTTCCTTTCACTTGATTTTCGGGAGAAGATAACTACTAGCCTAAGGGAAATAGGTAAAAATCTCTTTAGAGTAGAATGCACCTTGTGCCTAAAATTTTATTTGGCCTTGAACTCTATCTTTGTCCTGATATACATCTTTGCAAAACAGTACTTTTTGACTTAAGTGCAGTTTTTTAGCTGATGATTGCACAAGTGTAAAAACTTGTAAAGTAAACAAGAAGAAGTAGTTGTAATTGGCAGCAATTGCGCAATCACTTCTTAATTGTGCTTAGGGTAAGATCAATAGGTAGGATGTGATAAGTGGAGTAGGTATGATTAGATGATTTCCAACATGGTTAGCCACTGATCATATTCATCAAAGAGTTAAGAAATTCTATATATGGGTTGCAACCCAAAGAAGATTTCTTTCCTTCTTTTATAAATGAAGTATTTAGCTCAAGTATCTTTCTTGAGTCTTTCATTGGATTAATTTTTCTTACATCTCTGATAATGTATGCTTGGTTGAGTAAGGGTGAGGAATTTTTCAATAGGAATATGTGTTTGAGTACATGCTTAGGAAATCCTCATTGAATCAAGGAAGTTACCCTTGACATTCTGAGCAAATGAGTCAACTTGACAAATGATAGGAATGATGGGAATGATGGAGCATTGAGATTACCACAAAACAGAAAAACCAAGTACACAATTGATTTTGGATTTTGTGGGGATTGCATTTTGTGGGAAGAGATGCACACAATCAACAATGATGTTACGGTGAAAGAACCACCAGCCTTAAAACTGATCTTTGGGGTGAAATATACATGTAGGAAGGGACTAGCTACCAAGGTAAAAGTAGGTCGTTAGGAGGAAGAAGCTTCAACATGAAGTAAACCACCTCTATCAAGGGCTTTTTAGCTTAGATCTTTCGCTTGAGCAGTTTTTAATTTCTCTTTTATCAAGGACTGCATAGTGGGTATCCCTATCCTCTTTTGGGAGTGGTTTTTGCCCAAATATTAAATAGGAAAGCATAGAAAACTAGTGACATTGTGGTGCTTTATCTTCATTTTTAGTCATTTCCAACCCATATCTTTGTGGGAATGACCAGTTCTTACCAATTATATTGTTAGTAAGTCAGCCTTGGGTTGTCACAAGTAGAGTGAAGACCAAGTGGACCAAGCCAAAGACTTGCAAGAAGAAGCACAACTTTGGTCAAAAGAACCCACCTCTCAGCCCCACCCGAGAAACTAAAGATCTAGAATAACAAGAGAGGAAGCCAAAGAGAACCCTATAGAAGAAGCCAAAGGGAGGATGGTTGTGGTAGCCCACTTTGCCTCTTCACATTCAGATTTTTTATTATTATTGACTTAGAAGTTTTATAATTATTTATTGTAGATTAGAGCTAAGAGTTAAGATTAAGTGGTTTAGCTTTGGCCATCAAGAATATTAGAAGTATGGACCAAAGAAATGGTAAGCAGAATGAGTCCAAAGACATCGGTCCCAAAACAGTTCTACTTGAGTGTCAAGAAAAGTGAAGGCCTTTGCCTTTGTTATCCTCATGGACAGCCCTTAGGTACAAATGGGACCATTGGAATGGAACTTTCCTTTATGCCATAAGAATTGAACTTCCTCAATACCATTGGCTTTGTTTGTCTTTGGCTTGTTATACCTTCAGCCGCGATTTCTCTACCATAGAGGCCTTCATCTCAGAAATCAGTCATCAACATTGGTAGCCACACAAAAAGGTATTGCAACTCATGCCAAAGAACTGATTCTATCACTTTCTATACTTATGGCACTTTGCACACGTGGGAACAAAGACATCTCACCGCCAATGCCTAACAAATTGCAAAATGATTAAATATGGTGTATGAGTACAAAGCCTTGTTAGGAGGTGAGTTTCAATCATTTGAACTCTTGAAATCCTTGCCAAGCATTGAGAGAAAAAATAAGCCTCAAGTTAGAACAAAATCATCCTGATGTGAAAGTGCATTATGTGAGAGTAGAAGAAGATTGTGTGAGGGAGTCATCAAGAATACTTCAGTGAATGGAAATTTGGAGATACGCAAAAGTTGGTATCTTGGTGTAAGGTTAGGATATATCATCACCCAAGAAATGGAGGGCAGCAGCCTAGGTAATCTTGCAGTCTCTTGGAGTAAATAAATGGGCAAAACTACTATTACACCAAATATATCATCACCAAGTGGGTGCAATTCTTACTATGATTTTGGACTTCATTCTATGCAATTTCCTATATCCACTTCTTTCTCTTGCCACATAGTTTCATTAGAGGTTGTATGACCTTGTAGGAGTCCTTGACAAATTACAACATAACATTGTCAACAAACTCCAAGAACCCAAGAAACTTGGGTTTTTGGAGTTTCTGAAACTTAGATTTCTTGAGGTTTTGGAGCACCCTAGTTTTGAATGATCTTTATTTTCTGTATTAACACCTGGGTACCTTCTGCATTTACTTCATGTCCTTGGTAGTCTACCTCATAATTGCCAAGCTTGCACTTTGAGACTTTGGCATAGAACTAGTTCTATTGCAAAATCTATAGGACTTCTTGCATATATTACTTGTGCTTGGTCATCATCCTATTATAGACTAAGATGTCATCAAAGAAAAAGATAATAAATTTATCCAATTATTGATGAAATATGGCAATCATCAACTAATGAAAGTGATTGGTGCGTTAGTGAGGCCAAATAGTATCATGAAGTACTCAAAATGACCATATTTTGTTCAAAAGATAGTTTTGTGTACATCTTTCTCCACAATCCTTATTTGGTTATAATTGTTCTATAGATTAAGTTTGGTGAGGTGCTCTGCCGCATTGAGTTGATAAAAACAAGTCATCCATGCAAGGTAATGGGTATTTTATTTAACTTTTTTGTTAATTTAGGCCTTGATAGTCAATGCACATGCACATTGTGCCATCTTTTTTCTTCACAAATAAGATAAGAGCCCTATATAGTGATACATTAGGCTAGATAAACTCCTTTTGTAGCATATACTCAATTTGAGCCTTGTATTGTGAGCCGGCCTATCTCTCAATCAGAATGAACCTCTAATGGTTATTATGGTAATGCACTATGGACTAAGAAGTCAAAGAACCCCCAACTCCATCATACTCCTCCAAGGCTAGCACTACAAGACTCAATCCATTGCTAACTAAAGACCTTAAGGAGAGAGAGATAGTTGCATTATGAAAAGGATGATGCATACCTCTCACTCCTAGTATATATACTTGTGAAATAGTTATGCATCAAAGGTACTGGAGTAACTCAAGTTTTTAGGCTAAAAGCCAACAAAATCTAAAGTCTAAAGGAATATTTATACTCATAGGAATATTCCACTAAGCATGTGGCCTTATCTTGACCCAACCATTAAGCCAAGGATTCCTTTATATGAACTATCTTTGGACTATAGAAGAATCCAAAGCAAAAAGGTTTGTGGGTCCAAGGGTTCTCAACTCTTTCCTTAAAGTTAAACACTTAGGAATAATACAAAGTCAATACACTAGAATCCAAAATAATAGTGTTCATCTTTTCCATTTCTCTAAAGTAAAGTCTCTTCTTTCTAAGCTATGATGAACTTTAGCTAATATTGACTAATCTAGAATCATCCTTTATCTTGTGTAAATAATATCTCTCAAGGACTTGTAATACCAAACTAAATACAACAATAACACATACATCCACACAAGGGTGTTATATTCTCATCTTTCTAGGCTATAGTAGTGCCTCTGCAAAGAGACCATGCTACCTTGGTGATTGCACTTTCTAAAGTTCATGGCTTTTTGCCCTATGACATACACTTTCTCTAGGTTAGGCAAACAACATACCTACCAAAGGACAAATCAAGATCATTTTTGGACTAAGATTCCAGTTTGTCCTTGGAGTGAAGATCTCTCTACTTTCTATGATACATCTTCAACTTATCATGGTTAATCCTATCAAATTTTCTTCCTCTCAACTCCTTGAGATCATAGGTGTAATTGCCCCACACCTTCTCCATCATGAAAGTTCCAAATTACTTATGCAAAAACTTCTTTTGTACTCTCTTGAGTCAAATAGAATCAAATAACATTACCCAATTACCTTCTTTGAAGAGCTCCAATTTCTTCTTGCCTTGCCTCTTGTCAAAGCTTATTTTTCTCCTTTGGGCTTGCTCTACTCAAACCATAGCAATTGCTCTTGCCTCCTCCAATTCCATGAGTTGATCCTTCCTTGACTTTTATACATCACCTCTTTATGCTTTCTTTAATTTTTTATGAATGCTTTGGACGGTAGGAATATCAAAATAAATAGGTAAGGTAAACTAAACACCATATGCCAAATGAAATGGAGAATATCCAATGGAGTCCTCATGGTTGTCTTGTACTCTCACAAAAGTACATGAATCCTTTTGTCCCAATGATATTTAGCTCCCTCCTTTTTTGCATTTGTGGCCAACATCATGCACAAGGCTTGATTGGTTCTCTATGGCAAGCCATTGGAATTTGGCAAATATAGTATAGTAACTCTATGTGTGATAGAGAAATTTTGTAGCATGGTTGTAGTGATGCTCCCTATAAACTCTCTTCCTCTATTAGAAATCAACTCCAAAGAGCATCCAAACCTAGTGATAATATGTTCATAAAGAAATCTACCAACTTCATCTTCATTCATCTTCATTCTTGTCTCTCAATGGTCTAGCCTCAACACACTTGGTAAGGTTTTTAGTAACTACCACAATGTACTGATTATTCCTTGGGGTTTTATTGAGAGGACATACAAAGTCAATTCACCACTTCTCAGAAGGTCTTAGCAAGGAGTTGATCTAAGAGAGAGTGGAAGTAGACTTTCTAGCAAAATTTTGATAAACATGATAAGTTTTGCAATAATCAAGATAATCCTTAAAACTCCCCTTTCAATGGTAATTTGCATCTAGAATCTTGAAAGCAATCACTTATCTTGCAAAGTGTTCCCCATACATCAAACCTTCATGAAATCTTTGATGAGTAGGATGGACTCCTCCTTACCCACTGCTCTTCAAAGAAGACCATCTGCTCCTTGGTGATAATAGATATCTTCCACCATTATGTAAGCTCTAGACCTTGATGCAAAGGCCTTCCTCTCCCTAGCATGCATCCCTTCTAGATAGTTACCTCTTGTAAAAAAGTCCACAATCTCTTTGTACACCATTGGAACCTCTTGAGTTATTGAGATTACCATAAGTTCTTCATCCAAGAAGGAATCATCCATTGGTTCAACTCCATCCGGGAAGGAATCATCCATTGGATCATGATCATAGGCCCAAGATAACAAATCTGCATTTGCATGTTTCTTCCCCAGCCTATCCTCAATAGTGTACTCATACTCAGACAAGAGTATCATCCACCTTGCTAGCTTCCATTCAACATTAGGCTTGTTGAAGATGTACTATAAAGCTTTTTGATCCATTACAATGTGGCTTTCCCTACAATCAAGTTGCGTCTAAACTTCTTGAGACCAAAGAGTACTACCAACCCTACACTCTTTGTGATTGAGTAATTCTTATCTATTGAAACCATTTGCCTACTAGCATAAGCTATTAGATGATCATGCATATCTTGATCAAATTGACTAAGAGTGCATCTTATAGCTACACTAGAAGCATCAATGTAGAGGATGAAAGGCTTACTCCAATCAGGTTTAGTAAGAATTGGAGCTACAACAAGGGGTTTCTTGAGCTCCTCAAAAGCTTTGAGAGCCTCCTTGTCCTTCAAAATCACCATGTATTCTACACCCTTCTTCATGTAGATGATCAATATGTAAGCCTTGTTGGAAGATGAAGGATGAACCTTTTATAGTACACAACCATCTCCAAGAATTGGCATAAATTTTTCAAGCTTGAACGGAATAGAAGGTTTGAGATTTTCCTCACCTTCTCAGGATCAACTATTATTCCATCCTTGGAGATGATGTGTCCCAAAAGTAGACCTTCTTCACAACCAAAAATGCACTTCTTTGGGTTGAGTGATGCAGTTGCTTCATCCAAGCATTGCAAGACCTTGATCAGGTGCTCAAAGTGCTCTCCCTTGCTCCCATAGACACAAGAATCATCAATAAAAGGTTCAAACACCTTATTCATGAACTATTAGAATGTGGCTAGAGCATTGCAAAGCCCAAAAGGCATGACCTTGAAAGCATAAGTTCCCTAAGTTGTGGTGAATTTTTGATGCTTTGGTGCAATATTGAATTGAGTTTACCCACTAGAACCATCTCCAAAATTGTACCTCTCATGACCTACAACTTCCTCCAATATCTCATCAATGAAGGCAACGGATTATAGTCCTTAGTAACAATGTTGAGATTCTTATAATCTATACATAACCAAAGCTTACCATTCTTTTTCTTCACAATCACAATTGGAAACATCCATTCTAAATTCACCACCTCAAAGATAAATCTAGCCTCCTTGCTTATCAATCTCCTCCTTCATAGCCAGCTTATCAATCTCCTCCTTCATAGCCAAAGCTATTGGTGGGCTAATGCAATGTTTCTTTTGGAAGACTGGTCTTGCATGTGACTCCACCTCTATCTTGTGCTCCCCCAATGTGACTTCCTTTAATTCCTTGTAACTAAAAGCAAACACATGCATAAATTTACAAAAAATCTTCTCAAATCTCACCTTCTCCTCCTTGATAACATTTGGACCATACTTGAGGGTGATTACAATCCTTTCTATCTCCTCAAGGGTCAATGGTGATTTATCTAAGTCCTTCAAAACCTCTATCTTAGGTGTAAAATCCATAGCACACAAGAGATACATATCAAAATTAGATTCAGATTCAGATTCAGATTCATCCTCCTCCATGGAAGTCTCTTCCTCTATGCTTGTGTCCACACCTAGAGATCCTTCTTGTGAATCTGATTTTCAATAATCAAAAGATGATATATCTGAATATGAAATGTTGGTGGTGTTAGTCATAGGAACTATAATTCTATGGTTTGATGGCCCAATACTCAAGTACACTTTGTGTCATCAATCAATTATGCATGATCTTCTCAACCATGGCCTCCCAATAAAATCATAACTTGAATCTCTCAAGACTTGGAAAATCATGAGATTTTGAATTCCAAAAATTGAAACTACTACCTTATCCATCACTCCTATTGGTTGAACTTGTTGCTTGTTTGCCATGCTCACCACAAATATTGAAGATCTAGAAGGTATCATACCCAAATTCTTCACCAAGCTCTCTAACATGGCATTTCACATGAGATCCTCCATCAACAAGTCCATCCTTGATGTTGGGCCATTCACTCTCATATTAATCTTGGAGGCATATTCACAAGCCTCCCATGGTGTTGGTTTGGCATCCACCACTCCCATTGATAATAGAGCTTTTGCTTTCTTCTTCCTCTTGCTCCTTGTAGAATTCAAACCACATCTAAGCTCCTTGCTCAAGGTAGGATTCAAAGCAATTAGTTTGCTCATTGTGATGTTAGCCTTGTGACTACCAAAATCCTCTAACACATTGTAGTTCCATTGTTGCTTTGAGATCAAGAAGTCCTTCATCCCCAACTTCTTCCTTGGAGTCCTTGGAGTCCTTGTTGTTGATGGCATGAACTGCTAATGCAAGTGCTCCAAGTAAGCATAATAGTATCCTTGCTAGTAGTAAATCCTTGAGAAGAGTGTACATCCTTTGCAAAATGATCTCTCTTCTTCTCTTGTGCCAAAAGCTTCAAATTAAGACCTTTGGAGTTTGAGCACTCCCCCTTCTCATACTTTCTCTCAACCATATCTATAGATGCTATCCCCTTAACTTTGTCTAGATTAGGAGCCACTTGGGTTTCATTACCCCCCCCCCCCTTTCCCTCTATTGGCTCCCTCATAATTCCTTCCTCCATAATAAGTGGAATTTGGGCAATTCCTGTGGATGTGACGCCTTCCTCCACAATAAAAAAAAATTCTATCATTGAAATTTTTATTTGGTTGGCCTCATCTATATGGATAGGTTCCATATCTCCTAGTCCTTTTCTCCACATTTTGATCCACATCGCTTGTCTCCCATAGTTGCACTACATTGATCTTGAGATTTGCAAGTTGTTCTATAATGGTTTGAAGTGGATCTTTTGGTAGAGGTGCAAGAACCAAAGCAACTACTACTTATGATGCAATCCTTGTTACTCTAGTATCAGAAGTTCCACTGTACTTGTAGCTTTGAGGAGGATGCACAACCTCCTTCACCACCAAATCACTCTCGTCTTCTTCCAAAACTCTGTTCCATATGAATTGCAATCTTAATAGCTTCAACCTTGAAAAAGAGTTTGTCATAGATCACTTTACTTCTAATTTTTGGTCTCAACCCTCTCAAAAAATTATTTGTGAGCATGGCTCCTATGCCAATCATAGTAGTCTCCACATCATCTCCACTCTTCCTCAACACCATCAAAAATTTGGACTCTAATTTCTCCACTCTTTACACATAGATTCTCATATTCTCTCCATCTCCTTGTTTGAGGAAATTAATCTCACTCATCAATCTCTCATAACTTTCATATGGAAGAAAGTCCTCAATGATTACCAAAGTCAAACTCTCCCAAGACTCTTCTTGCCTATCTCTCTTTTTTTTTTTTTGGTATTCTGACTCATACCATGTAAGGGCTACATCCTCAAATAAATCTGGTAATAATAAAGCACACACATTCTTCCTCCTCTCATATTTTCATATGCAAGCTCTCTTGAAGTCTCTCTCACAAAGGCCTCTACATCTTCTCCATCCTTGCTAAAGAAAACTAGAAGTTTTCCCATCTTAGCCCCTCATTATCTTTCTATTTTCTCTCAAATTTTTCTTTTCTTTTCTCACTCTATGGCTAATAGAGTATATATATTACTAACACCACTTGAGAGAAATCTACCCTAGGATTCATAAAACATAAAAAGTTCAGGTTGCTCCAAGATTCTATAGCAACATCAAATCCTAGAGTGTATATTAATCAAACCCTCATGGATAGTTTATCCATAAGTTGAAATATTATCTCCATCACTGATCTTGTCTTACCTTGAAAAACTCATGTATCAAGGTGTTCACCTTCTTGGCTTCTTTCTTGAATCAATATTGGACCTTGTTTGCTTCTTCTTGGAGTTTGTCTTCCTTGGCTTTCTTGGTGTAGATCTCCTTGTGCATATTTTTCACCAAAGTAGTGTAATTTATGATTTCAAGGCAATTCTTCTGACATTTAAGGAGTAGGAGCTCCATTAATCATAGAACCGCCCCCACTAAATGTATGAAAAAGTAGGCACCCTCTAAAACTTAGGTGGTAGGCACCCTCTAAAACTTAGGCTTCACCTCTCTTCCTTCTTGCAAATTTGGGAGAGGAAATTTGGCTTCAATCTTGAACGGTTCTTGCACTTCTTCTACTTTGATATTTACTTTTTGTCCCTTTGGCTCCTTCTTTCTCTTCAGGCCAAATATCTTTCTACACTTTGTTCTTTGTCCTAAAGGTCAAGGAGATGAATGGGTTCCTTCCTTGAAGTTGATGATTGTGGATTAGGGAGTGGAGGTTCAGGTAATGGGCTTGATGTTACTCCTTGTGCTCCTTCTTCTTGTTATTCCTCCTCTTCTACCACATGTTGATGAAGATTGGGAGCTGATTGAGCATCCCCATATTGCTCCTCCTCTTCTTGTTTGGCTATAGTTCCTTGCAGCATGAACGATCCTTCTTCATCTTCCTCTTGATCTTCTTCTTCTTTGGTCTCCTCCTCCAAAGCTACTTCTTTTTCTTCATCCAAAGTTACATTAATAGCTTTCAGATTTTGTTTGGCCTTCTTCTTTGGTGGAGTGGAGATCTTGCTCAGGAGAGGAGTGCATTTTGTCTTTGTTTTCCATGTTGCTCTTTATTCTTCTACATGCATGAAATGTCTTGTCTTCGAGTACTCTACATCTGCTTCTCAGTACTTCTTTATCATAGACTTTCCTTTGGGTTGGGAAGTAAAGTATCCTACATGAGGGAAGCACCTTCACTCTGCATCATTTAATCTGTTGTTTATTAAAAATTTGGGCCGAGAACTATGTAAAAATGGACTGCAAAGAAGGTTGGGTAGGTGGTTCTACAATCTTCTAAGAAATCTTGCTGAAGGGTTTTGGCTTGAAGGTAGAACATGTGGGTCCAATTCACTAGTCCCTCCATATACATGTTGTGGAACAAGACCAACTGCCTATTAGTTAAGTAAGTTGTACACTTGTGTCAAAGACTTCATAACCACCTCTAAAAATTCCCTTAGGGCCAGATCCTTATAATTGAGAATCCACCACTCATTGTTCTTGTTGTACAATTCTCCAAAAGTGGCCTTGATCTCCTTCATCAATTCCCTATCCAAGCACTTTGTATCAACTATGATTGTCTTAGATGGGCCTACATTTGGTCCAAGCATGTTCTTGTAACGTTATTTGGTCCAAGCATAAAGATTCCCTCTCAAATCCCTACTATTCTTCTCCTTCCTTCCCATCATATTTTGAGTAATTTCAAATCAATCACATCTCAATCCCAAAGCAAGAAACCCAAATCCTTGCTCTAGATCACTTCTCTTCTACAATATACTACTTATTAGTTTATTGCATGACTCCCAAAGATGGTTTCAATGGTCTTTTGCATTGGCTTTTGAACAAACACCCTCTTCTCCAAAATGCTAAAGGAAAAAGGGCAAAGGTGAGTCTATCGGTATAAGAAACTATGAAAAGTAAGGTTCTTGTGAGTAAATGGATGTGATTCAAGACTACAAACAAGTATCAATGTTTGTGAAAAGTGGAATTTTCTATTACCTGCTTTGTTTTATATGCAAATTCCTTGGTCATTTAGTGAGTAGGGAGTGGTTGTGCATTCCTCCTTCTTATCATCCATTTGTATGGATCCTTCTTATCATTCCCATCTTTGTAGTTGTAGAACCTTTGTAGAGGTAACCTTTAGAGAAGTAAGTCCAAAAATGACAAAATTGTAAGTTGTCTTTGGGGTAGAATTGATACATTCCCTAACATGTTTCAGGTGACTTACTGACCTACATGTGAGTATAACATGACAAGACAAGAAGATAGGATTAGCAATATACAATGAGGATGAGCCAAGAAGATCTTTGTATTTCCTCATTAGTTAGATTTCTTTAACTTTAAGTATAGAGAGTATTTAAGGCTTTGGCCTAGTTGTAAATAATTCATGTTGTTGTTTGAACATGAATAAATCAAAAGGGCCAAAAGCTCTTTGTCACTTTTTTTTAATTTAGATGTATTGATGCATGCGATTGTTGAGTGACTATGAGGAAACTTTATAGTAGGAATCCATGTAGTTAAGTGTATGACCATTACACCTATGACTAGAGTCTAGGATCCCTAAGAGTTTGAAGGAGTAAAGAAATGCTTTGATGGATCAAAAATGAAATGTAATGTTTAATAGTACCACTAGCACAAATGCACTTTGCACCAATGCATATTGAGTTGTGCATATTGAGTTGTGCATTTGAGAAGGATAGAACACAATTTTTGGAGTTGGATATCATTATAGTAAAGCAACCCCTTTAGACCTTATTGAGTCATCACCATCACAAACTATTTGAACATATGCATAGTGAAAGTGATCTTTTAGTTTTCCATTTTCCATAATACGTCATCAAAATGACAACATCATCTTTTAATTAGTTCATACTTGAGAGGTGTGGTGCACAAAATTTTGCAAAACTCTTTGTTTTTTAATTAATTTCAACTTTTTTGTGGAGAAAGGATAGCCTAATTCACTATTTAGGGAGGAAATTTCTTGGTTGGAGCATTCTTTGGAGTTGTGTAGCCCCAAAAGGTAGAGTATAACCTCAAAGGCCAATTGAAGGAAGAATGCCAAATTAAACATGGAACCAAAGGATAATCGAGGGAAAATGGCTTTCATAGAGAGAAATTTCAGCCCAAAGATGTTTGTATAAAGGACCTTTGACCCATATGAACTTTGGCCAAGATAAAAATTCAATCAAAAGTCTTTGTCTTAGAAGCACTTTGGTCCAAATGGGATAGCAACCAAGGACCATACATTTACTTGAATGCATAGCTGTAATACCAAGGGTTAGCCATATGATCTAGATGTGAAATTTGGTTTGGTAACATCTAGAATGATGTTTGATCAAAGCTCGTTTGACCAACCAGGTAGGACCTAGACCAGACAGGTCACCCATCCAATTAAGTATTCCAAGGGTAGAGCTTGCTGACATGTCACCTATCTGTGTCCCTAATCCTATGGTGGAGCTTCCTTGGATGAGATCCTCTTTGTCTATATAATAAAGAGAAGGTGCTCCCTTGGGGCATCGAATGTTTGAGTGTGCAATCTGTGTTTTCTCTCTTCTCTTCTCCTCGGAGTATTACAATGGTATCAGAGCAAGTGTTCTAGTCCAAGAGAGTGGATCGCCCCTCTTGGAATAGCACAAACTACTGAAACTGAGTAATTTGAGGTGGAGAACATAGAGTAATCGCTAGACTTAGGAAGGACTTTAGAGAGCGGATGGGATGGATGCACCGGGGGGACAATTTCCCGCACCTAGCTTTCCATTCTCAAACCCATTCCACATCAAGGTTATGTACATCCAGCATGAGCAGATGAGAGTATTGCTAGTTTATCACTTTGGTGCAGAATTCATGGACAGAGTGATGAACTCACCAAACCCGGTGATTCTACCTGTGGTGATATGTGACAGAGAGTGGGATTTGACAATCTACATTCTATTATGATAATATGGATATGAATGTCCCAAATCCTCTCCCTTTCAACACTCAAGTAGAAATCCGTTATGTAGTGAGGCCAAAATTGATGTTTAGAGATTTTGTGGTTAGGAATTTTGGTGAGGAGTATTATCAAGGAGTGATAGCTTCTGAGGTCCCAATGGTAGTTCCGATAGTTTGTGCGCTTTCCAAAGTGATTATATTGACTCTGTATTGAAGTAGACGTTAGCAATTGGGTGTTGCAGGAACCATGGATCCGCAGTTGCAAGAGCTGGTGCAAGGAATGCAAGGGATGTTGAATGAATTTTGAGAGATTAAGATGACCATGGAGACATTGCAAAGTCAAGTGCAGATCCTTAGGAACGATCAAACCATGCAAGAAGAAGAGCCATCTCAAAACCCAGTACCTGCGACTGAAGTACTTGGAGAGGCACCCGTGCCTACGAACCCTATCAACGATGAAGCCACATTGCTACTCCGGATGAAGAAGACCTGCAACATTGAGCCTTACAAGGGGCAGCATACGATGGGAGTAGTGGAGAATTGGATCTCAAGAATGAATCGATATTATCGATTGTTCTCAACAAAGATCACAAAGCATGCTACAGGCGTGTTTGCATGTGGGTACTTGACCAATAAAGCCATCACATGGTATGATGCTTGGGAACGATCCATGTTGGCAAAGAGAAGGGAGGTCACATGGACAGCAATGCAAGAAGGACTGCTCAAGAATTTCCAATCGGTGGATTCTGTGCAGATGGCTCAAACCCGACTATGGGGATTGAGACAAAAGAATAGCATACAAGAGTATGTGGAGGCATTTCAGGATCTACAAGTTGCAATTACCGACATGAGTCCAGCAGAGGCTCTTGACAATGTCAAATGAGGGTTGAAAGAGCGGATTTGCCAAGAAATCATGGTGCAAAACCCTCGCACGGTATTTGAAGCTATTGCTTGTGCACAGAGAATAGCCGGAGCATTAGGTGGAGGTGAAGGAGTAGTTCCACCTCAACATTATCGGGCAGAAATGCCACACATGGGTGGACCAGTACCGATGGAATTGGGCAACCTTCGATTCCGGGATCGAGGAGCACGGCCGCTTCAAGGAGAGCGGGGACGGGTAGAAGAACAAAGAGATGGAGTCCCACAAGGAGAAGGTACTCGAGGAGAACAATGCCATTGTTACAATTGTGGCCGTATTGGGCACATATCTACCAATTGTCGCACTTGTTTCCCTAAAGGCCCTTGGCCTTTGTATAGGCAATCTTTGAACAACATGGAGAGGCACATTGAAGAAGAGGAGGTGGAAACCACTTTGGAAAACAAAGATCGCCAGTAAATGTACCTTGCGGCCTTACTGGCTCAATAAGGAAGTAGAGAAGCAAGGGAAGGAAGAAGAATAATGCGCAAAGATCCCGAAAGGCAACCTCACAATTGATTGTCGTGAATGGGATCCTAGAAGGTAATCAAGTGAGAGTATTAATAGATCCGAGAGCAACAGAGAATTTCTTGTCTTGCTCTGTTGCAATAAGCTTGGGAATGGATCTAGAGAGAGATGGAAGTGAAGAAGTAGAGTTACCAAATGGGCAAACAGAGAGGATTGAATCATTACCTAGACGGGTAACCCTCTCTGTAGGAGAATATCAAAAAGCAATTGAGTGGCGAGTGATACAATTAGCCCGTTATGATGCAATTTTAGGCATGCCATGGATGGAGCAGTACAACCCAATGGTGGATTGAAGGAAGAAAGTAGTGAGAACCCACCAATGGTCAATCATTGGGGTTAAAGAAAAATCACATAGGCAGAAACTGCCTCTATATGTCGTAGGGATGACAACTGTCTGTAAGACCGATAGATGTTTTATGGGTCTAATAAGAGAAGTCCAGAGTGCACAACTCGCTAGACAAATTCCTGAGAAATTGAAGGATGTGGTGGATGAGTTTCAAGATGTCTTTCTTGATGATCTACCCTCAGGATTACCACCTAAAAGGTGAGTAGATCACAAAATAGAGACACTCCCGGGGAAGACACCTCCTTGTAAGGCCCCATATCGCCTATCACCTCATGAGTTGGAGGAGTGTAAGACTCAAATTGAGGAGATGTTACAGAAAGGGTTCATCCAACCTAGCGTATCACCATATGAGGCCCCTGTCTTGTTTGTGAAGAAGGATGGTACAATGCGCATGTGCATTGACTATCGGGGTCTCAATCAGCAAACGGTGAAGAACAAATACCCCTTACCTCGCATGGATGACCTGTTTGATCAACTCCATGGAGCAAGATACTTCACCAAACTGGACTTGCGGAGCGATTACAATCAAATCCGAATTGCAGAGGAAGATGTGTACAAAACTACCTTTCAAACCAGGTATGGCCACTTTGAGTATCTTGTGATGCCTTTTGGCCTCACCAATGCGCCTGCCACTTTCATGAGCCTAATGAATGACATATTTTGTCCATACTTGGATAAGTCTGTTATCGTCTTCTTGGATGATATCTTAGTATATAGTAGCACAATGACAGAACACAAACAACATCTACGAGAGGACCTCCAGATTCTAAGACAGAATCAGTTGTATGCCAAAATCTCAAAGTGTGAGTTTGGCAAGTCTGAAGTAGACTACTTAGGGCATAGAGTAAGTGCAGAGGGCATTCAAGTATTGATAGATAAAATAGGGTTCATTCAAAAATGGAGTGCCCCTGAAGATCAGACTCAACTTAAGAGCTTCTTGGGGTTGACGGGATTCTATTGTAGATTTGTCAAGGACTTCTCCAAGGTTGCATAGCCTTTAACGGCACTACTTGGCAAGGGGAAGAAGTGGACATGGGGAACTGCACAAGAGTTGGCCTTTCAAGAATTGAAGGCCGCCTTGCTACATGCACCAATCTTGAAGTGGTATGACCCAAAACGTCCAATCAAGTTGGCTACGGATGCATCAGGCATAGCAATAGGAGAAATCCTACAACAAGAGTGGCATAACGGATGGCATCCAATTGCATATTTCTCTTGAAAGTTGTTACCGGCAGAGCGCAACTACCACACCACAGAACAAGAAGAGCTGGCTATCGTTCTAGCAACCAAGCATTGGAAGCACTACCTAGGCGAGAAGGCATTTGTAGTAGAGATAGACCACAAACCTCTAGTCTACCTCGAGACGCAGAAGGATCTATCTCATTGCCAAATTCGGTGGGCAGAGTGGCAACAACGCTTCAACATGACAATCACCTACGTGAAAGGTAAGAAGCAACTTGCAGATGCATTCACCCGCATGCCAATGGCCAACAACTTGGCGGCAGAGGTTAAGATTAACCCTGAATTCTGGCAAGAGATTCTAGCTACTACAAAAACTGATCCACAGATTGTAGAAGCACAATCGTCCAAAGGTGTCACCCAAGGACTCACCTTTTGGGAGGGCCGATTGTGGATCCCAAATGTCCCAGAATTATGCACCACCATTCTAGCGGAATGCCATGATTTGGCCATTGCAGCTCATGTCGGAGTGGACAAGACCTTGGAGGCAGTCAAGCGCCATTACTATTGGCCCAAGATGAGCAACGACGTGATGGACTATGTGCGTAGCTGCCTACTTTGTCAACAGAACAAAGCTTCTAATCAAGCTCATGCAGGGCTCCTTCAACCTCTTCCCACTCTTACCCAACATTGGGAACACGTGAGTATGGATCTCGTCTGTGAATTACACAAGACCACCTCAGGGTTTGACTCCATTGTGGTCTTTGTGGACCGGCTCAGCAAAATGATTCATGTACGCCCTACCACCAAGGACGTGACCGCTCCACAACTAACTCAACTATACTTAGATGCAGTCTTTGCTCACCATGGCTTGTCTAGAGTACTCATCACCGATAGAGGCACCCAATTCACCAGTTTGTTTTGGCGAACACTCTTTGGTTTCTTCAAAACCAAGTTGGCCATGTCTACAGCTTACCACCCACAAACAGATGGCCAAACAAAGCGGGCTAATCGCACGATTGAAGACATGTTACGCGGCTTCACCTTAGAAGAGCAAGAGAGGTGGGACACCCTACTACCGTTGGTGGAATTTGCTTACAACAATTCAGTGAATGCCTCCACCCAGGTCACTCTATTCTTCCTCATGTGTGGTGAGCATCCCTTCACACCTTCTAGCTTGATGAAGATCCGTCCAGTGACTACCAAGGTAGATGCAGTCAACACATTTGATTCTAGAATCCAACAAGGTGTGGAGAGCGCCAAGCACAAGTTACAGATTGCGCAAAATCAACAAAAGCAGTATGCTTATACACACCGTAGGCACATGGAGTTCAATGTTGGGGATCAAGTGTGGCTATCGACAACCAACCTCACATTAGTTGGATCTCGTAAGCTCAGACCTTGTTTTATTCGGTCTTTCTCGATTCTTCGTCGCATTGGCGCTGTGGCCTATCACCTTGAGCTACCACCACACATGAAGATCCATCCAGTGTTCCATGTCTCTCTATTACACAAATATGCTCCCCGATCAGGCCAAGGTACTTCCACACAGGACATTCGACCTTGTCCGACAGTCATTGATGGCACGGAGGAATATGAAGTGGAGCGGATTCTCCAAAAGCGCATGCATGGTACTCGCCATCCGCGGGTGTAATATCTAGTACAATGGAAAGGTTACCCCCTCTATGAAGCAACCTGGGAACCCGCTGCCAATTTGGTACATGCACCGGTGTTGGTGCAAGCATTTGAGCAACAATTGCACAACGAGGACGTTGTGTATTAAAAGGAGGGAGGTCTGTAATACCAAGGGTTAGCCATATGATCTAGATGTGAAATTCGGTTTGGTAATACCTAGAATGATGTTATACATGATGGACAAAATAGATCAGATAGAAGTATCACCAAAAGAGTACTTCTACTAATAGGGCAAAAACCAAAATAGACTTGAGAACCTTAGAACCAATAGCTAGACATATGATTTAAAGGTGAGAATTGGTTTGGTAACATCTGGAAGGATGTTACACATGATGGACTAAACAGATCAGAAAGAGGTATCACCAAAAGGGGACTTCTACTAATAGAGTAGGAACCAAAATATGCCTGAAATCTTTGAAGGCAATTTCGGAGGCCTAAACGGATGAATTAGGCCTCGAAAATGTGCAGATTCCCCCCTCTCCTACAGAGAAAAGGCTGGCCTTCCCTTCCCCTTGGTTTGTCTCGTTGAGAGCTTTCCAACGGTACCTTACTCATGTGATTTTGAGATTCCTACATGAAGATTCCCTAAAAGATTCCCTCCAATCAAAGCTCGTTTGACCAACCAGGTAGGACCTAGACCAGACAGGTCACCCATCCAAGTAAGTAATCCAAGGGTGGAGCTTGCTGACATGTCACCTATCTGTGTCCCTAATTCTATGGTGGAGCTTCCTTGGAGGAGATCCTCTTTGTCTATATAATAAAGAGAAGGTGCTCCCTTGGGACATCGAATGTTTGAGTGTGCAATATGTGTTTTCTCTCTTCTCTTGTCCTCGGAGTATTATAATAGCCTCTTTGTTCAAATATGACCACCAAAGGTTGGTTCTTCTTCAAGAAAAATGGTTTGCATTTAGAGGAGATTTTGGCATTGGGCATAGCACTTTGCATCATTGACCAAAACCGTGGGAGGGAAATCTTTGCATGTGTCGAGAGGTACTTTGAACCAAGTGTGTGACATGTGGAAGAGGGAATGTTCAACCACTCTTGACCAACTGAATGATTGAAGACTTCACCTATAAAGAAAAGAAGGGATTGGCCAATTCTACTATTCTCTAACACATTCTTCATCTTCAATCTTGCTTTTCAATCAACCTTTGTTGGAATTCCAAGTCTTTGCAACTTTCTTAACTTCTAGCTGACCATAATACCATTAGCTAGACATATTTTCTAGAGGTGGAAATTATTTTGGTAATATATGGAGGGATGTTATATATGATAGTCTAAGCAGATCAAATAGAAGTGTCACTAGAGAGTACTTCCACTTATAGAGCAAACATTGAAAACACACACAATATTAGAGCCAATTTTGGAGGCCTAAATAGGTGAACTAGGCTTCAAGAAATGAATAATTCCCGTATATGTATCTCATCAAGAGCTTTCCAATGGTACCTCACTCATACTATTTTGAGCTTCTTATAAAAATAGTCCCTAAAGATTCTCTTTGGTCAAACTTGTTAGACCAACCAGATAGGACAAGGATTGACATGTTACCATCTATGCAAGTAATCTAAGGGTGGAGTCTGATGACATGTCACTTATCCATATATCTGATCCAAGGGTGGAGCTCTATTTGAGTGGATCTTCTTTGCTATATAATAAAGATACTTTAAGGTATCAAAGTATTGAGGGATGAAGCCTTGTGTTTCTCTTGTGTTTTATCTCTTTTGTTTCTCTTGGGTGTACTCTTGTCCTCAAAAAATTACAATGGTATTTGACAAGATGTTTAGATCCAAGAGAGTGGATTACCCTTCTTGGAAGAATTGGGACTATTGAGACCAAGTAATTTTGAGGAGAGAAAACATAATGAAATCAATAGATTGTGGATTTTAAAAGGGAGGATGGGATTGATGCTCTTGGAGGAAAATATTCTACACTCCACGTTTTGTTCTTGAATTTATTCCACACCAAGATTATTTACCATTATTTACACTCACAAACACACACACATGATTGATACTTAGAATTAAGCTGAAACAACGAGCACTCAGTTACAATACTTCACTTTACTCAACTTCAAAAGTACAATACTAAATAAAAATCCTCATTATGAATGCTTCCTTTAAATAGGTAGAGCATTGATATTTATCTAAATTGGCTAAGCTGCTCTTTAATAATCTCTAGATCCAAATCAACACTCTACTATTTCATATCTACCTCTTCAGATCTGAAATCCATTACTCCTATTCCAGTCTGATATCTACTTCTACTTTGGCTTCTATGCCTGAATTACCTTCAATCACCTCTTGCATTTTGGGTTCATCTACTACTTTTATTTCTTCTTCTATTTCTATCCTATCTTTAGTCTGAATTGAAATTGAAGTCATGGGTCTACTAATTACTTCCTCCTTCTCTATTCTAATTTCTTCAAATAACTAAGGTAACTCACCTAAATTCACTTGTATCCAATGTCTGACTACCCCGAATTGGGTCACCTTCAACCTAAGGCAAAGTAGCTTTTGTACCCAAAGTTTCTATACTCTAAGTAAGTTTGCATCTACTCTAGAAACTTCAAATTCTTGTAACTTCTATTACAAATCCCCCAAACTCTATGATTTTGGTTGAAATGTAAAGCCCTAAAAAAGAATCTTCCAACAAGATATAGCACGCACAATTTGGACATGTGATGACTGAGATACATGCCTCACAATAATCCTAACCTCCAACTTTCATTTTGATGCAAAGTATCCTTGGATTGGATTGGTTTGTCATCCTTGGATCAAGTTCTACATCAATGGATCTGGTTCCTTCTTCTATTATTCCTACTTGAACTTACATAGACTTACCCTACAAACTAACTCTTTTTCTAACTCTTTTGACTTCTAATAACTAATTTTGATCTCAATTCTACAAAAAATGAAAAATGTAGGTATCACAAAAGCTTCTTGAGAAGTTTCTCAAGAGCCTTGTATGCTCCCTATAAATACCAAAGCCCAAGTCATGCTAGGCATTAGGACTTTCCTCTCATTCAAATGTCCCAATGAGATCTCCCACTCTGGTCTTCCATTCATATTTCTCCCCTTGGTCTTGATCTTTAACATTGGTATTAGAGTATGAATGGCATGGATGGAATCTATGGACCACCAAATCCATTTCTACTAAACCATCAGAATTTTTGTGTTTGTGTACTACGCAAGCATCATTTCATGCAAAATTTTATGAATACAATCACCTTATCTAATGACCCTTGGTACTTCTTATTGTAACTTATGGAGAAAAATGGACGTGTTGCATCTACATGTTAATTGAGATGAATTGTAGATAATTTCATAAAGCAATGGCTATGGTGTTAATGCCCAAAGTTATCATTGTTATGCAACAACAAATCTAGCACCTTAATCAATTGTTGGAAAAACAAGACCATCAATGACAAGAGCATGTAGGGAGAGCACCATTTTGAGAAGGAGAAGAGCAAATCCAATTTTGAAAACCCAAGGTATTTGAAGGCAAGAATCTCTTGGATACAAGGGAGAATTTTTCATTTGACTGTGAATGTTATTTTGAGACTATGAATCTTCAAGATGAATGGAAATAAATTCTCTTAGCTTTAAGCCAATTGGATGGAGTGGCAAATATGGTGGCGGTTCTAATTGGAGCAAGCTGAATGGTAGTTTGTTGCACCAATCTTGACATGAGAGGAATTCAAGAGTACAATAATTGAGCAATTCCAAGCAATAAATGCCACACAAGCAAAATAAGATAAGTTGATAGAGTTGAAGCAAATTGGTTCTATAAGAAACTATATCATGCAATTCCAAAACACCATTATGCAAATTCTTGATATATTGGATTGTGAAGCTTTGGATCAATTTGTGAGGGGCTTGAAGTCACAAACCAAATTGGAAATGACTATGGAAGTGTCAAAACACTTCGAGGAAGCCATACAATTGGTTGAGCGTTTTGACACCTTGATTGTGATAACTTGATCTCAACCTCAACCTTCATAAAGCCTACCAACACATTACACATGGATGAAGGAGCCAATACTAATGGAGATTGATGGCATCCAATGTAGACCACTTAGCATTGCAAATTGAGAAAATGGTGGTTACTTTTATTTATCACCAGATCGGACATTACATTCTCAAATGTTCATTCAAGAATGAGTGACCTTGACAAATTTCCCAAATGGATTTTGTGGAGAGGAATGATTAAGGAAAAAATTAATCCCCATAGGAGATTTCAAGCCGCCAATTAGAAATTGATTAGTCCCAAGATGGGAAGTTTGTCAAGAAAGAAGCCATAGAGCAAGTTTTGAAGGAAGATAAATCCCAAGATGTGAAGTTTTTTAGTAAAGTAGCCATAGAGCCAAGTTTTGGAGGAAGATAAGTTTATTTTTGTAGTGTGGATCAAGCTGATGGTGCATAGAGGATCTAAGGAGGACCAAAAGCCTCATCAAGCAATAGTTGATCAAATAGTCAAGAGTTTTCTGATGTGTTTTTGGATGATCTACCAAAGGAATTACCCTCCAATCGTGGTGTGCACTTCAAGATTGAGCTATTGCTAGGAAGTACTCCAATGAGTAGACCAATCTATTAGCTCTCACCAAAGGAGTTGGATGAACTTTGAACAACACTGATAGAGTTTTTGGATAAGGATTTCATACTACATAGTACATCTCCTTGTGGAGCAATGGTACTATTTGTTCCAAAGAAGGATGGAGGACTTCACTTTTGTATTGATTATTGTGGCCTCAATAAAAAATTAATGAAAAATGCATATCCCTTACCTTGAATTGATGACTTGCTCAATCAATTGAGTGGAGCACAATACTTCTCCAAGTTGGATCTCCAAAGTGGCTATTGGAAAACTCCCAATGATAGAGAAGATTTCCTTTTGTACAAGGTATGTGCATTTTCAATGAAGAGTTCTACCTTTTGGGCTCACTAATGCTCTAACAATTTTCATGGATTGGATGCATCAAGTGTTGGATAGGCTATTAGATCAGTATGTGGTGGTGTTCTTGGTTGATATTTTAGTCCATAGCAAGACAAAGGTAGGATGTGCAAGAAGTACTAAGATGACTAGGTTAGTGGAAGTTTTACTGCAAGAAGTCAAAGTGTATCTTTTGGCAAAAGGAAATTCCTTTCTTGGGTCACAAGATGGAAGAGGAGAAAATCAAGGCCATTACTATTTGGCCTACTCCAAAAGATGTTACAAAATTATGGGCATTTAATGGATTGGCAAGATTTTACTGACGGTTCATCTACTAATATGCTCATGTGGCCGCACCATTGACTGACCTCTTAGGGAAGAACTTGAGCTTTCAGTGGAACACCAAGCACAAAGAAGCATTCTAGAAGTTAAAACATATGGTGTCTTCAAGACCCATTCTTCAACCATATGACCTTCAACTACCTTGTGTGGTTGATTTTGATGTTTCTAACTTTTTGATTGGAGTAGTGTTAGAGTAGGAACTCTCAAGTGTGTTACATCTCATTGCCTTTGTGTCTTGCCAACTAAATATGGACTTCAAGCCCCTCACCACACCTTCTACTTCAAGGAAAGGCTTCTATTTTGTGAGAACTAGGTCTATGTTCTAGCCAAGGGTGATCTCTAACTTGTGCACCTTCAAGAAGCTCATGACATAACAATCATTGGTCACATGGATGTGGACAAGACCTTGAGTACCCTCCAATGTCAATGGTGGTGGCCCAACATGGCACAAGATGTTAAAGAGTTTTTTTAATCTTATGGGAGTTGCCAACACAACAAGACCAACAACCAAAAATTGAGCAGACTCTTTCAACCACTCGCCATCCTATTGGTTTGATGAGAACACATGAGCTTAGATCTCAACACATCTTTACCCAAGACAAAGCAAGGTCACATAATAATTATGATGCTTGTAGATAAGTTTAGTAAGCAAACTCATTTGGCACCAATCTTTAATATTGTGGATGCTCCAACATTTGTGCATATCTACTTCAACAATGCCTTCAAGCATCATGAGATGCCTAATGTATCCATCTTTGACCATAATCTTTGACTCACTTGAAAAATTTGGTAAACACTCTTCTAGATACTTGGCACAAACTTTGCTTTGTTCACGGCCTATCATTCTCAAACTGATGGACAAATTGAATGTGCAAATTGCACCTTGGAAGATATGCTTTGTGCCTTTGTCAACATTTTCTATATGAACTAGGATGAATATCTTGCAGTTGTTGAGTTTGCATACAATAATTCCAAACATGCAAGCATCGGATTCTCTCCTTTCTTCCTTAATTTTGGCCAAGATCCACTTGTTCTAGATTCCCTTCTTGCTCCTCCCCCACCTCATGTTCCTCATACTTCCACCTTCTTGACCACCATACCCCAATCCCTCCAACAAGCCAAATTTATCTCCTTGTTGCTCAAATTGTCAAAAGCAATATGCAAACCATCATCATTGTGATCTCACCTTTCAGCTTGGTAATAAGGGCATGCTCTCCTCTAGTAACCTACTTGTAATACCAATGCTAGATATATTATCTAGTGGTGAAAATTGACTTGGTAACACCTAAAAGGATGTTAGGTATGATGAGATAGATTGATCTGATAGAGGTGTCACCAAAAGAGCACTTGTACTAAATAGAGTAAGAGCCAAAAACAACCTAAAAATGTAATCAAATAGCTAGACATATTATCTAAAGATGAAAATTGGCTTTGTAACATCCAAAAGGATATTATAGATAATGGAATAAGTAGATCAGATGGAGGTATCACCAAGAGAATACTTCTACCAATAAAGCAAGAGCTGAAGATAATCTAAAGACTTCAAAGTCAATTTTGGAGGCCTAAATGGATGAATTAAGCCTAAAAATGTGTGACATCACCCCCAAGGACAAAGAAGGTTGGCCTTCCATTCCTCCCCCCTTCCCCGCCAATTTTGTCTCATTGAGAGCTTTCCAATGGTACCTCACCCATGTGATTATGATATTCATACAAGAAGATTTGCTAAAGATTCCTTCTAGTCAAAGCTTTTTTGACCAACCAAATAGGACCAAAACTAACATGTTATCCATGCATGAAACTAATCTATGGGTAGGGCTCCTTGCCAAGTCACTTATCCATGTATATGATCCAAGGGTGGAGCTGCCTTTGAGGGAATCTTCTTTGCTATATAATAAAGTCAAAGTGCCCCTTTGAGGTATTGGAGTATTGAGAGTGAAGCTTATGTGTCTTCTCCTATGTTTCTCTTTAGATCTCTTATCCTTGGAAGATTACACTACTCCTTCCACTTGATACCCAAGTCCATAAACGTACTCCTAATTGAATAGAACCCTTTTATATCACCAAAATCATTTCTCTTATTGTTTATCTACTTGCCTTACCTTGTCATATCCACCTTGTCTTTTATGTTTCCAAGTTGAAACTCTTTGTTCCTAATCCATTTCCTTTTTCCTCTTATGTCCAACCTCCACATCTTCCTATCACTATCAATGATCATGAGGATTATGAAATTGATTGTATCCTTGCACGTCACCACATTCAATGAGGACGGCAACAACATACAAAGTACAAGGTCCTCTAGAAAGGGTATCTCCTTCATGATACCACTTGGAAGTCTCTTTCTTATCTCCAAAATGCACAAACAGCCATCCAAAAATTTTAAGCTTCAATGGTGACAAGGATAACATCAACTAGCAGTGGAAGAATATGTAAAAATATGGAGTTTACCAACGAGTTAGTCAAGGCTAAAAAAGTAGCAAATAGGTCAAACTAGCATAGAATATTCTAGAAATATCTAGAAAGCTACTTGGTACATTCCAAAGTATTGGGTAACATGCATGCCAAGTGGTGACTTTTAAGAGGAAGTTTCTTGAAAAGCTAGCTCAGCTTGCACACCAAGTAGGTAGCTTTTAGAATGAAGCTTCTTGGGAAGCTTCTAAATAGCTTAGCTTGCATGCCAAGTAGGCAACTTCTAGAAAAAAGTATCTTGAGAAGCTTCTCAAGAGCCTTGTATGTTTGCTATAAATACAAAAGTCCAAGTTCATGTTAGGCATTTGGAGTTTTCCCATGTTCAATTGTCCCAATAAGATCTCACACTCCAATCTTCCATTGTCTTATTTCTCTCCTTGGTCTTGTTCTTTTACACCTATGGTGAATAATTTAGTAGTAGAGGTAAAGATGAACTCATACTTTTGGCCTATAATCCTTATTGCTATGAAGACCAACCTACAAATTGTAGGAGCTCAATCATTCAAAGGCATAACCATTACCCAAGGATTCACCTATTCATGATGGCAAGTTATTGATACCAAATACCCCAAACCTAAGAATCACCATTCTAGCAGAATGTCATGATTTTACCATTGCAGATCACATTGGAGTAGACAAGACCTTAGATGCAATTAAATGCCATTGTTATTGGCCCAAGATGAGCAAAAATGTGATGGAGTATATTCAAAGTTGCATACTTTATCAAAAAAATAAAGTTTCTAATTAAGCTCTCACATGACTCCTTCAACACCTCCCTACACCTACATAATATTGGGAGTAGGTCAAGATGGATCTAGTTTGTGAATTGCCCCATACCACCTCCGGGTTTGACTCTATTGTAATCTTTGTAGATCAACTTAGCATAATGATTCATATGTGTCCTATGACCAAGGTGTGATTTCTCCACAATTACCTCAATTGTATTTAGTTGTAGTCTTTTCTCACCATGGCCTATCTTGATGCTCACCACCAATTAGAGCACTTAATTCACTAGTTTGTTTTGGAGAATACTCTTTTGCATCTTCAAAACCAAACTTGCCATATCCATGGCATACTATCCACAAACAAATGCACAAATAGGGCAAGCCAATGGCACTATTGAGGATATACTTTGAGGTTTTACCTAGAGGAGCAAGAAAGATGGGACACCTTACTTCCACCGATGGAATTTACCTACAACAATTTAGTAAATGCATCTACATAAGTCATATCATTCTTCTTCATGTATAGAGAGCACCTCTTCACACCTTCAAGCTTGGTAAAGATCCACTTAGTTGCCAAAAAAGTTGACTTTGTCAACACTTTTGTTTTTAGAATCCAACAGTGTGTAGAGAACACCAAGTATAAGTTGCAGATAATCCAAAATCTACAAAAACAATATGCATATGCACATTGCTAGCACATGGAGTTCAGCATTGGGGATCAAGTCTAGAAGTCCACAACCAACTTTATAGTAGTTAGCCCTTGTAAGCTCAGACCTTTTTCTATCCTCCATCAAATCAGCATAGTGGCTTATCACCTCAAGCTACCACTGCATATGAAGATCCATCCAATGTTCCATGTTTCCTTAATATGAAAATATGCACCTAGACCACCCCACTTTCATTCCAAACAAGAAGTTAGACCTTGTCCAACACTCATTGATGGCTCAGAGGAATACAAAGTCAATCATTCTCTAGAAATATATTCATGGTACCTACCATCCACATGTGGAATATCTTGTACATTGGAAAAGGTACCTATTTTATGAGGTGTCATGGGAGCCAACAACTAACTTGACCTATGTATTGGAGTAAGTGGAATGTTTTTAGCAATAGCTTCATAATGAGGATGTTGTGTCTTGAAAAGGGAGAGGTTTGTAATACCATTAGCTAGACATATTATCTAGAGGTGGAAATTGGCTTGATAACATATGGAGGGATGTTATATATGATAGTCTAAGTAGATCAGATAGAAGTGTCACCAAAAGAGTAATTCCACTAATAGAGCAAAGGCTAAACATACCCTAAAAACTTCAAAGGCAATTTGGAGGCTTAAAAAGATGAATTAGGCCTCAAAAATTATAACATTCTATTTTTTTATCTCATCAAGAGCTTTCTAATGATACTTCACCCATATTATTCTGAGCTTCCTTTAGAAAGATTCTCCAAAGATTCCCTTTGGTCAAACTTGTTTGGTCAACCAAATAGGACAAGGATTAACATGTCATCAATCCATGCAACTACTCTAAGGGTGGAGCTTGTTGATATCCATGTATCTGATCCAAGGCAACTAAGGGTTGAGTGTAATACTTTGAGGACAAGAGAAGAGAGAAAACACAGATTACACACTCCAACATTTGGTGCCCCAAAGGAGCACCTTCTCTTTATTATATAGACAAAGAGGATCTGCTCCAAGGAAGCTCCACCATAGGATTAAGCACACAGATAGATGACATGTCAAAAAGCTCCACCCTTGGATTACTTACTTGGATGGGTGACATGTCGGTCTAGGTCCTATCTGGTTGGTCAAACAAGCTTTGACCGGATGGAATCTTTTAGGGAATCTTCTTGTAGGAGTCTCAAAATCACGTAAGGTACCATTGAAAAGTTGTCGAAAAGACAAACCAGGGGGGTAAGACCAACTTCTCCTCTATTTGGGAGGGGGGGTGTGCACATTTTCAAGGCCTAATTCATCTGTTTAGGCCTCCAAAATTGCCTTCAAAGATTTCAAGCATATTTTGGTTCTTACTCTATTAGTAGAAGTTCCCTTTTGGTGATACCTCTTTTTGATCTGTTTATTCTATCATGTGTAACATCCTTCCAGATGTTACCAAACCAATTCTCACCTTAAAATCATATGTCTAGCTATTGATTCTAAGTCTTAAGTCTCATGTCCATTTCGGTTTCTGCCCTATTAGTAGAAGTACTCTTTTGGTGATATTTCTATTTGATCTATTTTGAACATTATGTATAACATCATTCTAGATGTTACCAAACCAAATTTCACATCTAGATCATATGGCTAGCTCTTGGTATTATAGACCTCCCTCCTTTTAAGATGCAACGTCCTTGTTGTGCAATTGTTGCTCAAATGCTTGCACCAACACCGGTGCATGTGTCAAATTGGCAGTGGGCTCCCAGGTTGCTTCATAGAGGGGGTAACCTTTCCACTATACTAGATAGTCCACTCGCGGATGGCGAGTACCACGCATGCATTTTTGGAGAATACGTTTCATTTCATATTCCTTTGTGCCATCAATGCGTGTCGGACAAGATTGAATGTCTTGTGTGGAATGACCTTGGCCTGATTGGAGAGCATATCTGTGTAGTAGGGAAACATGGAACACTAGATGGATCTTCATGTGTGGTGGTAGCTCAAGGTGATAGGTCACAGTGCCGACGTAATGAAGAATCAAGAAAGGCCCAATCTGGTCTGAGCTTACAAGGTCCAACTAATGTGAGGTTGGTTGTCAATAGCTACACTTGATCCCCAACATTGAACTCCATGTACCTATGGTGTGCATCAGCATCAGCAAAATGTTGTTGATTTTGTGCAATTTGTAATTTGTGCTTGGCATTCTACACACCTTGTTGGATTCTAGAAATAAATGTGTTGATTGCATTGACCTTGGTAGCCACTGGACGGATCTTCATCAAGCTAGAAGTGTGAAGGGATGCTCACCATACATGAGTAAGAATAGAGTGACTTGGGTGGATGCATTCACTAAATTGTTGTAAGCAAATTCCACCAATGGGAGTAGGGTGTCCCACCTCTCTTGCTCTTCTAAGGTGAAGCCACGTAACATGTCTTCAATCGTGCGATTAGCCCACTTTGTTTGGCCATGTATTTGTGGGTGGTAAGTTGTGGACATGGTTAACTTGGTTTTGAAGAAACCAAAGAGTGTTTGCCAAAACAAACTGGTGAATTGAGTGCCTCTATCAGTGATAAGTACTCTAGACAAGCCATGGTGAGAGAAGATTGCATCTAAGTATAGTTGAGCTAGTTGTGATGTGGTCACATCCTTGGTGGTAGGGCATACATGAATCATTTTGCTGAGCCGGTCCACAAAGACCATGATGGAGTCAAACCCTAAGGTGATCTTGGGCAATTCACAGACGAGATCCATACTCACTTGTTCCCAACGTTGGGTAGGAGTGGAGAGAGTTTGAAGGAGCCTTACAAGAGCTTGATTAGAAACTTTTTTCTGTTGATAAAGTAGGCAGCTATGCACATAGTCCATCACATTGTTGCTCATCTTGGGCCAATAATAATAGCATTGGACTGCATCCAAGGTCTTGTCCACTCTGACATGACAAGCAATGGCCAAATCATGACATTCCGCTAGAATGGTGGTGTGTAATTCTTGGATATTTGGGATCCATAATTTTCCATCACAAAAGGTGAGCCCTTGGGTGCTAGTGACGCCTTTGGATGATTGTGCTTTTACAAGCTGTGGATCAATTTTTGTAGCATCCAAAATCTCTGGCCAGAATTCAAGGTTAATCTTAATCTTTGCCACCAACTTGTTTGCCATTGGCATGTGGGTGGATGCGTCTGCAAGTTGCTTCTTACCTTCCACATAGGTGATTGTCATGTTGAAGCATTTTTGCCACTCTTCCTACCAAATGTGGTGACAAGATAGATCCTTTTGCGTCTCGAGGTAGACTAGAGGTTTGTGGTCTATCTTTACTACAAATGCCTTCTAGCCCAAATAGTGTCTCCAATGCTTGGTTTTAAGAATGATGGCCAGCTCTCCTCATTCTATGGTATGGTAGTTTTGCTTTACCAATAAAAAAATTTGAGAGAAATATGCAATTGGATGCCATCCGTCATGCAACTCTTGTTGTAGGACTGCTCCTATTGCTATGCTTGATGCATTTATAGCCAACTTGATTGGATTTTTTGGGTCATATCACTTCACAATTAGTGCATGTAGCAAGGCGACTTTCAATTCTTGAAAGACCAACTCTTGTACGGTTCCCCATGATCACTTCTTCCCCTTGCCAAGTAGTGCCATTAAAGGCTATGCAACCTTGGAGAAGTCCTTGACAAATCTACGATAGAATCCCACCAATCCCAAGAAGCTCTTGAGTTGAGTCTGATCTTCTAGGGCACTCCATTTTTTAATGACCTCTATTTTATCCGTCAATACTTGAATTCCCTCGGCACTTACTCTATGCTCCAAGTAGTCTACTTCAAACTTGCCAAACTCACACTTTGAGATTTTGGCGTACAATCGGTTCTGTCTTAGAATTTAGAGGACCTCTTGTAGATGTTGTTTGTGTTTTGTCATTGTGCTACTATATACTAAGATATAGTCCAAGAAGACAATAACAGACTTATCCAAGTATGGATGAAATATATCATTCATTAGACTCATGAAAGTGGTAGGTGCATTGGTGAGGCCAAAAGGCATCACAAGATACTCAAAGTGGCCATACTTGGTTCAAAAGGTAGTTTTGTAGACATCCTCCTTTACAATTCAAATTTGATCGTAACCGCTCTGCAAGTCCAATTTGGTGAAGGATCTTGCTCTATGGAGTTGATCAAACAGGTCATCCATGCAAGGTAAGGGGTATTTGTTCTTCACTATTTGCTGATTGAGACCTCGATAGTCAATGCACATATACATTGTACCATCTTTCTTCTTCACAAACAAGACAAGAGCCCCATATAGTGATATACAAGGTTGGATGAACCCCTTTTGTAGCATCTCCTCAATTTGAGTCTTACACTCTTCCAACTCATGAGGTGATAGGCAATATGGGGCCTTACAAGGAGGTGTCTTCCTTGGGAGTGTCTCAATTTTATGATACTCTCACTTTTTGTGGTAATTCTAAGGGTAGATAATCGGGAAAGACATCTTGAAATTCATCCACCACAACCTTAAATTTCTTAGGAATTTGTCCATCAAGTTGTGCACTCCGGACTTCTCTTATTAGATCCATGAAACATCTATCGGTCTTACAGACAGTTGCCGTCCCTATGACATATAGAGGCAGTTCCTGCCTATGTGATTTTTCTTTAACCCCAATGATTGACCATTGATGGGTTCTCACTACTTTCTTCCTCCAATCTACCATAGGGTTGTAATGCTCCATCCATGGCATGCCTAAGATTGCATCATAATGAGCTAATTGTATCACTTGCCACTCATTGCTTCTTGATATTCTCCTACCGAGAGTGTTACCCGTCTAAGTAATGATTCAATCCTCTCTGTTTGCCCATTATGCAACTCTACTTCTTCACTCCTATCTCTCTCTAGATCCATTCCCAATCTTCTTGCAACAAAGTGAGATAAGAAATTCTCTGTTGCTCTCGGATCGATTAATACTCTCACTTGATTGCCTTCTAGGACTCCATTGACAACAATGAATTGTGAGGTTGCCTTTCGGGATCTTTGCACATTAGTCTTCTTCCTTCCCTTGCTTCTTTGCTTCCTTATTAAGCCAATAAGGTCACAAGGTACATTTACTGGTGATCTTTGTTTTCCAAAGTGATTTCCACCTCCTCCTCTTCAATGTGCCTCTCCATGTTGTTCAAAGATTGCTTGTATGAAGGCCAAGGGCCTCTAGAGAAATGAGTGTAGTAGTTGGTAGATATATGCCCAATACGGCCACAATTGTAACAACTGCATTGTTCTCCTTGAGTTCCTTCTCCTCATGGGACTCCATCTCTTTGTTCTTCTGCCCGTCCATGCTTCCCTTGAAGCGGTCGTGCTCCTTGATCTCAAAATCAAAGGTTGCACAATTCCATCGGTATTGGTCCACCCATGTGTGGCATTTTTGCTCAATAACATTGAAGTAGAACTACTCCTTCACTTCCACCTAATGCTCCTACTATTCTTTGTACACAAGCAATAGCTTCAAATACCGTGCAAGGATTTTGCACCATGACTTCTTGGCAAAACCGTTCCTTTAACCCTTGTTTGAAAATGTCAAGAGCCTCTATTGAACCCATGTTGGTTATTGCAACTTGTAGATCCAGAAATGCCTCCACATACACTTGTACATTGTTCTTTTGTCTCAGTCTCCATAGTCGAGCCATCTGCACAGAATCCACCAATTGGAAATTCTTCAGAAATCCTTCTTGCATTGCTGTCCACATGACCTCCCTTCTCTCTGCCAACATGGATTGTTCCCAAGCATCATACCATGTGAGAGCTTTATCGGTCAAGTACTCGCATGAAAACCTACAGCATGCTTGGTGATCTCTATTGAGAACAATCAAAAATATCAATTCATTCTCGAGATCCAATTTTCCACTACTCCCATCATATGTTGGCCCTTGTAAGGCTCGATGTTGCAGGTCTTCTTTGTCCGGAGTAGCAATGTGGCTTCATCGTTGATAGGGTTTGTAGGCATAGGTGCCTCTCCAAGTACTTAAGTCACAGGTATTGGGTTTTGCGATGGCTCTTCTTCTTGCATGGCTTGATTGTTCTTGAGGATTTGCACTTGATTTTGTAATATCTCCATGGTCATCTTAATCTCTCAAAATTCATTCAACATCCCTTGCATTCTTTGCACTAGCTCTTGCAACTGCGGATCCATGGTTCTTGCAACACTTAATTGCTAATGTTTACTTCAATATAGAGTCAATATGATCATTTTGGAAGGTGCACAAACTATCAGAACTACCATTGGGACCTTAGAAACTATCACTCATTGATAATACTCCTCGCCAAAATTCCTAACCATAAAATCTCTAAACATCCCTTTTGGTCTCACTACATAATGGATTTCTACTTGAGTGTTGAAAGGGAGAGGATTTGGGACATTTATATCCATATCATCATAATAGAATGTAACTTGTCAAATCCCACTCTCCGTCATATATTACCATAGGTAGAAAAATTGGGTTTGGTGAGTTCATCACCCTGTCCATGAATTCTACACCAAAGTGATAAACTAGCAATACCCTCATTTGCTCACGCTGGATGTACATAACCTTGATGTGAAATGGATTTGGGAATAGAAAGCTAGGTGCGGGAAATTGTCCTCCCGGTGCATCCATCCCATCCGCTCTCTAAAGTCCTTCCGAAGTCTAGCAATTACTCTATGTTCTCCACCTCAAATTACTCAATTTCAATAGTTCATGCTCTTCCAAGAGGGTTAATCCACTCTCTTGGACTAAGACACTCACTTTGATACCATTGTAATACTCCAAGGACAAGAGAAGAGAGAAAACATAAATTACACACTCCAACATTCGGTGCCCCAAAGGAGCACCTTCTCTTTATTATATAAACAAAGAGGATCTCCTCCAAGGAAGCTCCAACATAGGATTAGGCACACAGATAGGTGACATGTCATCAAGCTCCACCCTTGGATTACTTACTTGGATGGGTGACATATTGATCTAGGTCCTATCTCATTAGTCAAACAAGCTTTGACCAAAGGGAATCTTTTAAGGAATCTTCTTGTAGGAGTCTCAGAATCACGTGAGTAAAGTACCACTGGAAAGCTCTCGATGAGACAAACTAGGGGGAGGGAAGGCCAGCCTTACCTTGTTGGGGGGGAAATGTGCACATTTTTTAGGCCTAATTCATCCGTTTAGGCCTCCAAAATTGCCTTCAAAGATTTCAAATATATTTTGGTTCATACTCTATTAGTAGAAGTTCCCTTTTGGTGATACCTCTTTCTGATCTATTTAGTCCATCATGTGTAACATCCTTCTAGATGTTACCAAACCAATTCTCACCTTTAAATCATATATCTAGCTATTGGTTCTAAGGTTCTCAAGTCTATTTTGGTTTCTGCACTATTTGTAGAAGTACTCTTTTGGTGATACTTCTATCTGATCTATTTTGACCATCATGTATTACATCATTCTAGATATTAACAAACCAAATTTCACATCTAGATCATATGGCTAAGTCTTGGTATTACATTGAGCTATGTCACCAATCTATGTATTTGACCCAAGGGTGGAACTCCCTTTGAGTGGATCCTCTTTGCTATATAATAAAGACAAGCTGTTCCTTTGGGGCATTGGAGTATTGAGTGATAAAGCCTTGTGTTTCTTTAGGGATTTCTCTTGTCCTCAAAACATTACACTAACCCACCTTTGCCTTCATTCCCTTTGCATTTTTTAGAGGAAAGATAGTGTTTGTTCAAAAGCCAATGTGCAAGATCCCAAGGTCATTCTCAAAAATCCAACCATAAACCATTCATCAATATATTGTAGGAGGGAAATGATCTCGAGCAAGCATTGGGGTTTCTTGCTCTAGGATTGGGAAGTGAGTGATTTTTCCATTATTTATGAGGCAAAAGGGAGAAAGGATAGGAGAAATAGGGATGTGAGAGGAAATCCTTATGCTTGAACCAAAGAGCACTAGAAGAACATGCTTGGACCAAATGCATGCCCATCAAGAGCACTTACAATATAAAGTACTCCAACAAGGAGTCGACTAATGAAATCAACAAAGGATAGCAATTCTCAATTATAAGTGGTTATGAATTTGAAGAGAACAACTTACCTAACAAACAACCTAGTGATGTTCTTCTCTAACATTTACAAAGGAGAACTTGTGAACTAGGCAAACAAGTTCCACTTCCAAGCATGGTTGATACATAAGGATTTCAAAGAAGATAGTGGGGATACATACCTCACCTCCTTTGCCATCCATTTCTACAAGGGATTGAACCTACTCACCAATGAACAAAGGGAGCAATTTCATAGTCACTTTCCACCTACATGGTACTCCACTTCCCCACCCAAATGGAAGTTGAGGGTTAAGAAATACAACAAAGCATATGCAGAATACAAGCAAATAAGAAAATTTGTACCTATAGAGGAGGAAGGAGTTGTGACCAAGAAGAAGAAGTTCACTCCCACTCTCCCTCCCACCCCCACCAAAAGCCTCCACACCATCATAAAAGAGTGCAAGGAATAATCCACAAGTGATCAATGTCACTTTGGATGAAGATGAAGTAGCTCTGGGTGAAGAGATAGAAGAAGAAAAGATCCTTCATATTACAAGTGATGGGATGTAGATGAAGAAGACAAGGAGCAATATGAGGACACTCAGTTTGCTCCACATCATGAACCATTTCAAGGTGAAGTGGAAGAAGAGGAGGAGTAGGATAGGAAACAAGGCAAGACCACTTGTTACCCCCAAGACCCTTACATACCAGCCTCCTTTGCCCTTATGCAAAGGGTGGAACCGGTGTCATGTTGTGATTTTGTAGCTTGTGAAAAAGTAAATTGGTGTAGTTAATCTCCGTAAAGATGGAGTAGATTGTATGACGGATCCCACGGTTGAGTTATTACCATGTGAGCAATCTATGTACATGTATAAAATTGGCCATAAGGATTATGGTCTTGTCTTCTTTGAGGGCTCTTATGTATATACATGGCGTAGAGTTGAATGGAAGGTGTGTTTTAGTTTGAGGAGTCTCAAGCGGGAGGAGGACGTTGGGAGTGAGAGTTGTAGTGGAGAGTGAGTGTTAGAGTGTGGAAGGAAGCATTTGAGTAGAAGATGTCTTATGCTTCTAATTTACCACTTCCAAATCCTTTTCTCATCGAGCTTCAGATTCTACACCGTAACGGCTTACAAGATTAGATAGTGGCACATTTTGGAGCGGTATTCACAAAGTCGATGGTGGAAAACCTAGATCCTATTGTCCTTCAGGTACTTATTTATGAGCAAGTTTAGGATTTGAAAATCTATGTGCTCTTGTAGATGGAGAATGGATTAATATCACTCATGAGCTTTAAGGTGGAGTTGTGGGGTCCACTTGTCAAAAAGTGAAAAGGCTAAATGATAAAATTGAAATAGATTGGGTTCCAAGAGGGGAATTTGGGAGTTTTTGGATCATCAAGGGATTTTTGAGAAGGCATTCAAGGAGATGAGAACATAGTCAAAGAGAGGAGCTAAAATGCTATAATTTAGATACTAGAATCAAGTGATTTGAGCCAATTCTGTGGGAGATAGGATCAATTGAAGCAAGGGGATAGAATTCATACCCAAGAGCACAAGATAGACAATTTGGAGAGCTTTGTGAAACATTTTCATGATCTATTAAAATAATTGGACAGTAGAAAAAGTATTTGTAGTGTTTAGCTCAAGATATTTTAGATTTTGATCAATCTCAAATTAGATCTGGTCAAATGAAGTTGAAGTTATGGAAAGTGAGATGTTGGAGATGAGATGATGATCAGGTTTGGAATTTTGATCGCTCCTAAAGTTGTGATTTGAATCAATTTATGAAAAAAATTAGTATTGTTGGTGGCTACTGTTTACACTTCTATGAAAAGGTTTCATATGAATTCCTCAAATAGACAATTCAAGGTCTTGGATCAAGCATACCTGGGTCTATAGAACTTACAAGTTAGCACAGCTCAAGAATTGACCCATATCTAGGGTTTGAGGTTGGATTAGGGTACTAAATTTTATAGGGTTTTAGACAAGGTATAATCAACTACTAGAAAAATTTATTTGACTTTGAGTCCATGAGAGTTGATGCAACAAACTCTATTGAAAATATTATCATAAGCTAAGTAGAGCATTTCTATCTTTTATCATGATTGAGTGTCAATTCTCCTATTTGTGTGCCTAGAATTGAGGATTTTAGGTTGATAGAGTGTTTTTTAGGATTAAGTGCACCTCTAATCTAGAAATCTAGTGAAAATTACCCAAAGCCATGAACAAACCTTAAATTAGGAATTTCAAAATTAGGGTGGAAATTACAAAAAGGGGCCAAGTTTGAAAGCTTTTCAAGGGAGATGTTATGATCAAATTGTAGCTTATTTCATATCATTGGAAAGCTTATCTTACAAGATTTCCATTGAATTCTAAAACACTCAACTCCTAGTCATAAAGAGAAAGTTGTGCCCATCTGAGTTATATAAGATTTTCCCCATCAACAAGACATACAAGTACTCCACTTGAAGTACAAATTGATTGAAGGCTGAAGTACATATTGGAGAAAGCTTGGAGTATAGGTTGAAATTATCTTGATGATAGAGCAAGAGGGCTCTAAAGCTCAATTTTGAAAAAAAACATGAAGAGTTGTTGCTAGATTCTTATGATTGGATCCTCTTTGTGCTTACATACTTGTTTGTACGCCCAGTCTGTTTAGATTGGTATGCAAGTATTTTTCTTAGGTTCTTTTCTTCTAGGAGTATTGTGTATTTCTCCTTGGTAATGTTCGAAGTGATGACTAGCAGATCAGGAGTGGGGGGTTATGATGATAGGTTAGGTTGCCCATTACTACCCTACTTGATAGCAAGAATACCAAAACCTAGAGGGAAGGGTTTTATTAGTTGGGTTCTACATCCGCTCAAACTAGTAGGGACAAGTTTATCTCCAACCTCTGATCTATAGACTCCACAACTAGGCACCCTGTGTGTTCCCAAAGAGAGAAGAAAAAGTACAACACTAGAAGTAGGAGAAGAGAGAGAACTTCACTCCAAAGTTCAAGAGAACCTTTGGCCAAAAGATGATGTAAGAGCCAAAGAAGGAGATGAAATTTGAGACTTGAGCAAAGAAGAAAGAGGAAGAAGGCATCCAAATACAAGAGGCCTAGAAGGAGGACTTTGAGTGAAGTCTACGTCCCAAGCGGAGGAAGTGCAAGACCAATTTTTTGAGATGCATAAAGAAGAAGCCAAAGGCAGGCCAAGCATTCAAGACAAAGATTCATGAACTACAAGGGGACCACCAAGGAAGTTCTTTGGAAACTTGATTGCAAAGGATGCTCTTCATAATAAAGTACAAGGCTAAAGGCAATACACTTTGCACAAGGAGGAAAAATCATGCTAGAGTAATTTGTGCCTAGTATCCTTAATTATATCCACAAGTAATTGTACATAGAAGTAAGTACTACTTGTATTTACTCAAGACTTCATTTGAAGCATTTTCTTATAATGACTCCCTAGTTATTAACAATAAAGATAAAGCATAAAGCTCAATCTGGTTGTTGAGAGATGCAATACTAATTTAAATTTGTACAATAAACGTTTTGGCTAACTTTAAACGGGACCAAGAAAACAAGTGAAGTTATTTTAAAACACTATTTGATGTTTCAAACATGAAATTTTAAACCTTAATAACAATAATAATTTTCTTTTAATATCCCTAGAAAGTGATAGATTCTAGGTAATAGATAATTGCCTCATAACATACATTAAAGATTTTTCATATCACAATTCCATTATCCTGGTTAGATAGTTAGCTATGGCAATGCTCAATCAACTTGATAAGTCTCAGTGGTGCTATAATCAAGTATAGAAGGTTCTTTGCTTAAAATATATATATATAGTACTTAATTTTATTAAGGAGAGTGTATAAGAGCCTTACAATCAAGGGAAATTTACATAAATACACCAAAAAAGTTGTGAAATTGCAGAAGTATTATTTTTTGTGAGGTCCCACCTCACAAAAATTAATTACAAAAATTTAATCACAGAAATACTCTTGGTTTGGTCAGGGCCACGAGTGGAGCCATGCCTGAATGAAAGTCTTTCATGAATGAACCAGAAACGATAAAGAACCACTCAGATAAATGAGAAGAAATTTCTTGAGTTGAGACATAATCATATGTGATATATAGCATATACAGAACCAAAAAGTCTACTCAAATAGAACCAAAAACCAGATAACAAAACAAAAAGCAGGATTGGCCCGCATGGCTCCCCACCCATGGTATTTTCATAATGAATGAATGTACTTCTGCAATTTCACAATTTTTTGGGTGTATTTGTGTAAATGTCCCTATAATCAATCACATACAAACTATCTATAAATTAATATTTGGTAAAAAAAATTAAAATTACCATCATTATTTTTTAAACCAAATTGATTTTAATTTATATACTTCTGCATTTTCACAACTTGTTGGGGGTATTTGTGTAAATTTCCATATAATCAATCACATACAAACTATCTATAAATTAATTCTTGATAAAATAACAAAACTTATAATTACCATCATTATTTTTAAACCATAATTATTTTTTAATAAATTATGTGAAAATGTCATCAAAAATTTTAACCGAAAGTTAAAATTACCTAGTATATTAGTTTTAATCACTATTTATAATGAATGATAAGAAAATTCAACTTTACCTAAGTTGAAAATATTTTCTAGTTACATAAAACAAGTAAATTTTAAGAACTTTTTATAGAATTATAAATAGAATTGATATATAAAATAAGAAAAGTTCCTTTGGCCACCATATCCTGAACTCAAGATACAAATCTGGACAATCACTATTACGCTGGTGCAGAAGAAAGGAAATTGTATCAATTCAAATCATAACCATCGGACGAATCTTAAAAAGAGATTTCCAGCAGATTTGAAATGGTCACTATATTCTCCAACAAAGGTTTTCCAATTAAATAAATCTCCTACAATACTTCAGTACTATCAAAAATATAATTTTATTTATTTATTTTCCAATTATATTCCATTACATATTCCCTCTTCACGGAAGAGGGAATTGTTTTTTACTTTTTTTTCTATAAGGAATTGCAAGGACATCGGAATTCCAACAGATTTGCATGTAAAACCATATATTTCTATATGCCATCCATAACACTTATAGTGACAGGCTAAAATGATCAGATCATGACATATTCATGCAGTTCACACGCAGTTTCCAAAATGACATCTGCAAAATTGTTTAGTAGACTAGTTATCGTTAAGATTGTCACGGAACTTCATGGTTAGAAAGCTCATCCCCGTAGCCGAGAGGACCTCCTCAAGTGCAATAATCGTTTTCCTATACTATATATATGGCCATGGGTTCAAGTCCTCAGGCAGATTTCATGCTTGATGTACGGCTAGATGGGGGTCTTCCCACCCTTCTTGTCATCTTATGTGTGTCGCTCTACTTTGATTTTAGGCTTCCAAGCACCCTTCAAAGATGTCCTATACTGAGCGTCGTGTGCAGGGACTTCAGCCTTCACAAACAGTTCACATTGGTTTCATAGGTGGAGAGGGGCGGATCAAGCATATTGTATCGAACGTAACACTGACCAGCCCAGAAATTTCCCTCCAACACAATCTCGTCACAATGTACAGCGAGAATCTTTGTATGCGAAACACTGATGAGACATATCATTGTTATAAACTGTAGACTGCTTATGTACGGTCGTAACTGTTATGGTACTGGACATTTCCATAGCTCCGCCTTTCAACAAATCTGCATTGATGTAGAAAATGGTAGCCGATTTTCATGCTCGTGCGTATGCTAGAGGAGGAGTGTCACCATTTACTTGGTAACTGGAAATAGTAGAATCCATGTTATGGTTTTGTAGATAAGCAAAGTAGAGTGGATCCATTACCTCGTTTATGTAAAAGCATCCACAATTCTCACTTCGATATTCCAGTACATACAATGTAGGGTATAAACTTCGTACGTCATATATATATATATATATATATATATATATATATATATATATATATATATATATATATATATATATATATATATATATATATATATATATATATGCGCAACGAACTGATTCTAAAACATTGTCCGTCATTTCTGGATGTAGGAGGTCGAAGAAGACAATAACATCTGAGTTCCACAACATGCTCCACGCCTTAAGGAGCTCGAATCATTCGCCAGACATGAAACTTTGCCGATGGAGAATGTAATTTGGTCATAGAGCGACAGTTAATTCTGAGAAAGCAAGTTGAAGGTGGTGGGAGACATTGTCAAAATCAATATAAGAGCAAGCACAAAAGTCTTGACAGGAGAACTCATGCTGATGTCTATACATCTGAATGTGTCACTTAGCAAAAAGCATGGTATAGGTTGGAGTAAGCTCTCCCGAAGAATTGGAATTACCATTTAGGTCTTCAACCCGCCCCATACTCAGCACTCGACAACCAAGCTCATCTCTACACACAAACCTGCAAGAAAAGGTCTCTTAACCACTTGATATTGAAGTGAGAATAAGTTTATTAGCTGAATAATGTATTATTTCTACATGCGAATTGACATAATGATACACAAGAAGCTAAGTTGAAGTTCTTTAACGAAATCATGGAAAGCGACACGTGTTTATATTGTGGTCCCTGCGTATTTCCTGGTTTCTCCTTTGATCTAGAACAAAGCATACAAATCAGATACGTTAAGAATTATGCGACTACTCTACCTTATCCACTCTATCCGGCTGGATGTGTCAACATGAATCTCAAGTGTACGGATTGTTGACTAGTTTGTCATAACAGATCGCAGTGGTTTATGGTACTGAATAATTCGGCAAGGAACTCAACACCAAGTATGATGAACTTCGGAACCATTTGTGGAAAAGATTTAACACGCGGAGATGGTATCAAACTCCGCTCCTTTTCGTCATTGTTTGATAAACTCTTACGAAGCCAAACAGCAGAGTGCTTTCGTGCTTTCGTGCCTGACATATAATGGTCAATTTTGAGCGCAAATTTGGTAGGAAGATAAACTCTGGTCCGTACATTTTTCCTTAAATGGAGTGGAAAGTATCCGTTGATATTTCCATTTTCTTTAATGTCGTAAATGATATTGACATTTATGTACACTGTTAAATATCCTTATCTAATAGGGTTGACTGTGCATTGTATGCACCCTCTTCCTAAATTATTTCAATTAGTTCCAATTAAATAAGACTCATACCAAGAGATGTTAAAATGGATCTTTCAAAAGTAATCTCTACTAATGTAAATGAATTTTGACACAAAACTGAATAAACAAAAAAAGTACTAACTAATTCAACAGACTCCAATATTGGGTTCAAAATGTTGCTATCCTTCAAATTTTGATTCCTTATTGTTGGGTATTTATTGTTTCCTTTCTTTAGAATAAAATGAAGAATACTAGGATATTCTATATAAAAACACTAGAAAATTGATAAATTTTACATTCACTTATTTTATCCCTAGTATCATTGGAGACGCATCAATTTAAAGTATGCACTCTGTAAATATATACGATAATCACGAAAAATAATGTACATACGTTGTATGGTAGCACTGGGACACTAATAGTGTTATACTTTCTATCAGCCTGTGTGTATGTCTCGTCTTGAAATGAAAGGCAGATGATGCCGAACTCAAGACAAGACACGAGTTTATCTTTCGTGGTCCGCAAATGTACTAGTCCCCTCGTCACTTGTCTTTTGGTACTCGTGGACGCCACTATGAACATTACGCAGTTTTAGTGCTGACACAGGAGGACGCCCTTGCTCCAAAAAGTCGTTTTGTAGCTCAATTACCTCCCAAATATAAAAGGAAGTTGACCGCAACCACACGTCCGCACTATTCAGATCTCTTTTCTTTCAAGTTCGCCAGAAGTTCGTAGAAGCTGAGGACTAAAGCACCACCTGGATCGCTCACTTAGGACATGCAGGGCGGAGATCATAGCACCAGCAGTATGAACAGTATCAGGAGCAGTTCGTGGATGCGGAGAAGCAACACATACCTACGTGCAGGATGCGCCATGGCCAAGCTCTCAAACCCTACAGCCAGAAAAGGTGACCCAATAGAAGCTACCGAGTCGTTAGATTTTACTAATCGATACCGAAACCTACAACCATTAGTCTCACTTTGTGAATCCACGAGTACTTCGTAGATCGTACGAGATCGCATTTTCCCCTCCAGGTGACCTCTACCCTAAACTGTGCCTACAACAGGAGTGATGGGCAAATAAAAAATTACATCGGATATTTAGTGACAATTTCCATTCACAACGAATTGGTTGTCATCATCATTTTTAGACATCTCAAAACCATGATACCAATAATGTTTTACTACGATAGTGACGTGGGTCTCATAAAACTCCGGAAATGGTCATCGACAATGGATTCATATGGTCATAAATCTTGTAGTCCGTTTAGTCGGGGATTTCATATATTGATGTAAAATTGGTCAGTTGTGTCTTGCTGCAAAGCATCCACAAGCCGCATCTTTTCTCGGCGATATTCGACCAGGAATCCCAGGGGTAAATATAGTCCGAAGGAACTGTACTCCATAATTGGTAACTCGCAAGACGAAATCTCATGTCACGGTAAATATGCATTCGGGTTGGCGGGCTTGGTAGCTTGGTAAGGATAGGTCACGCACGTCTGCAGCTGTTGCTTGGAGGCTCTACTTCTCAAAGTTTGACCGAGTTCAAAATGTCGTTTCTCGCATGTGATCTGACTTACTGTTCACATTGGGACAGAAATTTTGTTCTATTATTTGGTCTATTGCAAGCATGGAGCACGGATGTTGCCATCCTCTACACCGAAAGAGTTGAGAAATCCGATAAAGTTGAGAAGTTGCACACATGGTAAGCACACAATAGTCACGAAGAGTAAAGACTCCAGGGAGGTGGTTCCCATCTCCCAACCATGCATATCCCACTCATATATTTGTGAAAGAATGATATCCTTCCGAGATCCGTGGGCTGGTTTCTGATAATGGAATGCTTAAGCAATACTAAGAAAGTCATAAAATATTCATACTTTCTACATCTTTGCTTAGAAAAAGTGATAGAACTTCCTTTTTGTGATTCAATATTCTCTAAATTTCCACGATTAACTAGATCCTGCCAGAACCACGCCACGGACGGTACCGAATTCCTTGAGGAATGTTGCATGTGATAACAAGACGTCGTATCGGATTGTAATGGACAATAGAATCATGATGTGGATAGTAAGATTATACATACTGTATTTCCCAAATTCCAACGAAGACAATTCTTGTCCTATCAATTAAAGAGCTCAATCAGATGGAATTGACCCCTATGGATTCTTCAACTCACTCAATGTTCCAAAGAACCTCCAGGGCTCGCTTGTCATTTTTAATTAAGTATGTAGGAGAGGCGTATAGAAGTACGTCGTAGTATGATAGTGGAATGTCTAAGTTTACCTCGAAAAGGAGTAACTTCGCAAGTGTGCAGTTCGGGTTGATGAGAAATCCTTCCTTCTTAGTTCAACATTCCCTTAACGGGGAAATGTTGTCAGAACATAAAAATTCATGTACTGGTCTCTTTAACAATTATTCTGCACGTCTTACATCTGCGTGGAAGAACATTCAAACAACATGTGGTACTCGATGGTGGTTAATAGAGCAAATGATGCGTTCACTATTAAATAGCACAACCAAATTTTATGATAATCTGGACAGATGTTGTGAAGCATTTTTGGTGCGTCATAGCGATCTTTTATCTATAAAGTGAGTATATATTTCCCAACAACTAAACAAAAGGGCTAAACTTATGATGGTTTGTTTTTTACTGAATTTTCTGTACTTACTGAGATGAGTAGCAAATTCCCGGCGACCTGAGGTTTAAGGACAAAGTGAAATTCTATCGGCGAACACAATCAGCCACTGAGTTTGGATCTCACGAAAACTCCTCTTTCACTGTCTAAATCAGACACTTAATACATGAATTTGCAAGCGATTGGTAGAACTAACGCAAAACAGTTGATCAAATAGTATCATCAAAGAATAAGTTTCTACGGAGGAATATTAGGATTACAGTAACAACTTCAATACGCAACCCAATGATTGAACTAAACATCTATCAACGTGATCCTCCACTGACGGTGTCATGGTCGCAATGGGAACTTCACCATCGGTTCATCTTGAGAACCATCAGCAACACCAAGGAATCGACTATTCGACAAAGCAACTTGGATCTGCCAACTAAATTGCAGACATAGTCGTTCGATCTGAGCTAAATTAAGCAGGCAAGATCTTACGCTAAATGGGACTAATGTTCTTCAACCGTTTAAGCCAACGAAAAGGGCGATCGCGTAGAAAACACGAAGGATGGGAAGACCCCATCAAGCCCATACAAGGGAGAGAGAAAAAAAAAAAAAAAAGGTAAAATGGGGCTAAGCCCCGATAGAGTCTATATGATAATTCTGCACTACTGCACATTTTAAGCTAACCACTAAAGTTAATACCCAGCGGGGGGCTTTTCTGGGCTCATGACCTTTTTGTCCCAGTTAGAGAGTCCTTCTATGAAAATGGAATGGTGACATCGTCGTGGTCCAAATCCAGCAATTTGTCATTACTCTAAGACTTGTTTTATCTGCCCAAGATTTCCATGTAGGTGCCTTCGACAAGTAGTGGAGTTTACGTCCAGAGTTGAACTTCGTGTCGACATATTATGTAAAATGCCGTCGCTGTATGTACTTTTAATCAGGATTGGAACAACTCCACAGTGGAGGTGGGTGACAAAACCAGGCGCGTTCCTTCAGTTGGTTAACTCAACTTGCTTCATATAGAACTTTAAAAATAAACATATTTGAAAGGAAAGATTTGAACCACATGATTCGGTGTTCAGCCTTGGATATCTTGGTCCTTAACAGTTCTATTACTTCTTCGATGTGAGCAATTAGGTTTAAAGTAATCAACACAACATATGCGAATTAGACTAAGCGCTATTTCTTAACTATGTATAAAATACAACACATGAAAAGACGGATGAGGACAGACACACCCACTATTTGTTGGGTGATGGACCACCTAACGTTTTGGGATATAGAAGTCTTTGGCTAATGAAAGTCGTATGCATGAATATGGACTCAAGAATAATGGGATCGTCCTGTTGTTTGTGTTATTAGGAACTAGAAGAGGGAAATCTGAAAATCATGGGAAAATATCTTGTCTAGCTTACAAATTAATCGAACCTCATTACATCTCGTCCAAATTCATCACTCAGAAAGAGTTAGAAAGGAAACCCTGACATGTCTAAACTAAATGAAAAGTTCTCCAACCGGAGTGATGTCGACCTTGTACGAGACGGACGCTCTTATAACGAAAGCGCCTAAAATTTATTGAGAAGCATTATGGAGCGGAATCAAGGTTTAGTCAAAGGCGAGGGACGCACCGGGTCCCCGCTAGCGAGAAGTTGGGCAGGTTCACCTGAGACGAAGAATCCATCCGGTTCGGGAGTTCAACCACCGTCTGGTTGTCGTCAAAGAACACAATTGGGTCACCGAAACGTATCCGCGAAATGGACTTGGAAGAGAAATTTCGTCAGCTCGCAGTCTGAGAGGGAGTCTGTGGACAAGTTGGCCTAAATCGAGAGGAGGCGGCGGCGCAATAGCAGGTGAATCGCAGCTAAGAAGAAGTGAGCAATCAGAATCCAAAAGTCCACGATGCTGTTTCGATGCCAAATGGTGCGAACCTGATTCCCAACTCCAGAACGATCGAAGCACGATGTGGAGCTGTAGATTACTGTGCTGTGAACTATACGCAGTCTTGGAATCGTTAGAGCTACGACATTCAAGCATAATAGACTGCTGTACAGAGAAAGCCGGACCTAACCAGCACCCAAATGCTTGATAAGCAGTTGTGCTTTATGGGTCCGGAGTTCGGTCCGATCGATCGAAGATTAGCCGAGTGTCTAGAGCATAGAGCGAATAATGGTGATTTTGATTTAATGGTGAGTAAGATTGATGTAAGCCTTGCGAGCTTCTTGTATCTCTAAAGGCAGGGATCATTCAGTGGTGGGAATGGTACAAGTTGCCGGCGGACTCGAGAAGTTATTCATCTGCAAGAGTCTAGCTAGTGGCTTGGTCCTCATTGACTCTTCAAGCTCAAGGATATATAGATTGTTAGTCAGGTCTGTCCTAAGAAGAACTTTCTGAAGGTCCAGACTTCAAGACCAGCAGTATCAGAATCCAGATTGGGAAGTGGGAAGCTGTGGGGCAGATGAGCTGTATCGATCTCGGAGCACAACCTGGACTTTTCTATTGGTTCTGCTTGTAGCTTGATAGATACTTCGTTTATACTTCTCAGCAAAGCGGCATGCCATGTCAAATCTATATCACCTGTCTGTTTGAAAATGCTATCAGAATTTCAGGAGTTGAATGTGGGCCATGGAACAATGTTATAAACGGAATTCTGAGGAAATTTGTAGTTTGATTCGGACGTGACATTTGATGACCGACAACGCTGAAGAGGACTTTGATACAACCGATCTTGTCAGGTTTACGAGCTTCAACCAGATCTCGAAGGTTGAAACTTCGTCCTACAGCGTTAGTGAGGGAAGCAAAAGTTTTCCCGGAGGATTAATCACGGTCAGAAGAACAGTTCGTCAAGTGCAGGAGGAGATTGAAGTCATGGAAGTCACTCCGCAGAAGCCTTCCAAGACTGCGGTAACTGTTCTATCTCACGAAGTTAGATCTTCTTATGCACACATTGGATGAGGCAGAAAGGTTCCTTTAAGCTGGGGATACACAGGCATCAGCAGATCACCCGACGCATGGACTGATCTCAACCCCTAAAACTTCCTCAGCATTTTCTGCTTATGCAATGTACAAAGCCATGACATTGGAAATTGACGATGTAGGTACAAAAAGCTGGGACGCTCGGCGGACGTCTACTGAAGTCCCTTTTCGACACTTCACCAGCTGAGGTTGTTGGCAATGAAGCGAAACTGAAAGCCAAACAGGCAAAGCAGCGAGAAAAAGAGGTAGCTTTCTACTAAACTTGCTCATACTAGACTGTATAGAGGGATGGAAGCAACCATACGAGAGATTGTTATTTTATGGGATAAATTATCACTTAGACAGCTAAGAGATAATTTTCTCATGGAAAATATTCTGTCACTGCGAGATGTTGTGGGGGATCATCTTCAACTGTTATTCTCCATGTACATATGTTTGTCGTAGCAGCATTGACTAAAATAAGTGAGAAACCCTCTAGGTCAAGCTTTATGTTAAATTGAGAGAGGTCCTGTCCTGCATGCTGTTCCTGTAAGAATAGTGCAGACGATGCGGAAACACTTTGTTTGTTCTATAGTTACATCACCTGGATGGAGGGCTCGAGCACTCATATAGTCCATACCACCAAATTCACGTATCTCCGGTTGCACGATAATTCATCCGTCCTCACATTGATTGTAGATTAGAAATTCCGTTAATTTCAACTTATTCATGCGAATGCTGACTTTCTACATCACCCATCTTTGTTCAGCAGGGTATGGCAAAGAGTTCAAGTGGCAAATCTTCAACGAGCTCTGGTTCTGGAGGAGGTGCACCGTATGTAATTAAAAGTGTTTCTCCACCGCCTCCTCGAAATCCAGTGGATCCTGTAGAATGTAAGTTCCTGTGTTCGGATCCATAAGTGGGCCTTCATGCTGCACATGTCGTTAAAAGTTCTCTTGGAAACAAATTAAATGGGCGAATACGGTTTCACTCACCCTAAACGTCGCAATCAAGTCTTTCTAATAAGAATGCACCTTCACAGTCAGCTAATGATCATAACTGCCGTTTATGGATGTGTGCAGTTGGTGGGTATGAAGAGCCCTTGTGCTCTCCATTGTACCCTGTGGCACGTACGAACCATCAGCGTCATCAAACTTACAGCGCTGGAGATAATTTCAGAACACCCGGGATTAGGCAGTACCCGAAGCCCCAAGAGAAGTCGTCAACATATTCCAAGTACTCGCTCGAGAAAGATTCTCCCGGCCGATCAAGCCGGACAACCAGCACTGAGGCAAGTTCTCATTCCAACAACATGGAATCAGATTTCGACATGTCCACAGACTCCACCGGAGAAAGGACATCCAGACGGAGAGAGAGAAACCAACAGGCACTCATTGACCGGCTGCACGCTGAGGCTTTGAAGATGAAGCTGGAGAAAGCTGAAGAGGAGATGCAGAAGTTACGGATGGAGGTACATACTCAGGCTGATCCTCAAAAACCGATTCAGGTTTCCCTTCTGTCTCGTTACACTATTACATTGACGTCTCGTTTATATTGCAACAGGCTTAGAATTCCGGTATCTTCCCAACCTTTCCCTTCCCCGCCAAATCTAGACCTGTTTGCCGTTGTAATTCATGAGAATTTGCCGTTGCTTACTGATAATTTTCTACAGCTGGACACTTATCGATCGGACACAGCGAGTAATCCACAATCTTCGGTCGACGAAGGTGATCGACGTGGCATTAGTCGCATCAATTCTCTCGACGACGGCGGGAACTATGGCCGTCAAGAGGAAAACATTCCTCATGGGCTGCTAGGCAGGCCCGAATCTGCACCTCTTCCTCCACGGTAATTGTTTGCTTCTCAGCGTTGTTGGTAGTTAATGTCCTCTAGAGTTTCCTTCATACATTCAGACTTTATTTGTTGATTGAACGCTCTGGTGTCTAGCTACCCCGCATTGTAATTTTACAAATTAGTTCTAATGAAACAATCACTCACACCTGATGGCACAATTTGTTTCCCAGGATATTTGCAGCGGACGAGCAAGATATACGCAATCTTCATGAAGGCAAGGACATTGGTCCCTCTCATTGGGTAGATTATAACCCAGAATTAGAGATTTTGGACGAGACTCCAATGCAGGTCGACGACGCCTGGCGATCTGCGCAAATGTACACCTTCCTGCAAGATGCTGCTGCTGTGAATACTGTGAGCGGCAATGGCATCCAAAAGCAAAAGAAGTATGAGAAGAAAGTTGAATTTGCTTTCCAAAAGCAAGAGCAACAATCCAGAACTCATTCTAGAGTTCCATCTCTGGTGGAAAGCCCCACCAATTTTCAGCAGGAGCAGCAACGTTATCCTCGTTCCAGGACACAATCTACTGCAGAGGATGTTTCCTCCTCTCTCCAGCTACATCAACACCAGGATCTGCGATATGCTCAATCTAGGCCTCATTCCAGAACTGGAGACAGTCCTACTGCAATGCAACAACAACATGAAGTACATAGCGTGGAACAGATTCGATCAGTGGAGACCCTCTCTTCATCCACTTCTACCATGCAACAGCAAAGAGTAATGCAGAGAACTAAATCGGTGGAGAGTAACTCGTCTAACAAGAGTAATCCCTCTCCGAAAAGTAGCCCACCGTACGTGTCCGCCCGTACAAGGAGCAACACAACAATTGCCGAGCGGATTAGCCGAACTCATAACGTACTGAACGTCCAACAGTCACAACCTCTGCCTCACTCTGAACCTCATCGACAGACTCAACCTCACTCTGAACCTCATCGACAGACTCAGCCTCTCTCTGAACCTCATCGACAGACTCAGTCAGTTGCTCAACTAGAACAACATCGTCTATCCCAGCCCCTACAATTCCAGACCGAGATTCATCGACAGCCACAACAGCCCATGTATCAGCCCGAACATCACAGACAGGAGCATTCAGTTTCGCAGCCGGAAAACTACAACCATCGACATCCGCAGTCAATGCCGGAGCCAGAGTACAACCGGCATCCACCGTTTATGTCTCAGGCCGAGCAACATCGTCAGCAACAGTCACTCCCTCAGATGCAGTTCGAAAATCGTCGACCGCAACAAATTTTGCCTCAGAATGAGCATCACAGGGATCAACATTCAGTCCCACAGCTCGAGCAGCAAAGAAGCCAACAATCAGCACCTCTGACACCAGAGCATCACCGTTCGGGAAGCCTCACATTTCCCACCTTACCTCAACTCACTCTACAGATCAATCCTTCTTCTCATGATAACGATGACATGGTGATCTCCACACCGTCATCCCCTTCTCTTCACCTTTCTCCCACCTCTTCTGGATTGATCACACCCACAGGTATGCCCCCACCAACCGCATTTCAGAGCGAAGCGGAGAGGGCCGCGTACCAGCATCAGAAAACGATGGAGAAGCTCTTCAAAAGTCGCCGCAATCGAGAGGCAATGTTGCTCAACAACAGATCCAGGGCAGTTAGTGGTGGATACAGCTAGTGACTGCAAGCGAACGATCGAGTGTGAGATTTTTGTCCATGAATTTGTCGATTACATGCCCTTAATTGGAATCGTTGGCTATCAGAATATATTATGGTTTTGGACAGTGAACCTTAGATGCACCTCTAGATTCTTTTCACTAGGATTTGTTTGTAAATATATGATCTATCTTTCACATTGAGGGTGTAAAATTGTAGTTGGTTATGTAACATTGCAGGGAAGCCTAGCATCGTAACTTGAGACACTGAATTCCTCGAGTTGATTGGAAGGTCTTGATAGATATCTATTGCAGGTTACGTGGATATTGAACTCCCTTTCAGGGATCTAAAGAATTGTACGATTTACCTTCAAGACGTTATCAATGAAGCTCTGTCCATCTTCGGAGGTACAGTGTCTTGATGGTTGAAATTGCATATGTCATAGCTACAAGGCTCACACATCCCTAAAACCGTGTGACACATCCGGTACCATAACTTGCAAATGCCGGTTCAACATCAGTGCTGAAAACTGTTTCTCCCTGTGGGCGTTTTGCATGAGCTCCAGGTGATTGCTCCAAAAGCTTCGCAGATTTAATAGGCTTTAACTGGACGAAAAGCTAAACATGCGCACAACAAGGATACCTCAACAGCATGTAAGGGGCTCTAAATGGTTGATGCGAAAACTAATTAGAACGATAAGCGTAATCCACCAGAACCTAGCATCCTTAGACTTCAATGAAGTTTGCAACGTCTGCCAGGCAAGTTCAGTGTAATGGTACTTAAGGAAAGAGGTACTTGTCTTGTGATTCTTGAGAGGGGACAAATTGCCCGATGACTTCTGAAATATGACGTTTTGTTTAGGACTTGTTTCGTTACTGGCCAAAGTTTGAATCTTCTATGAAGCCTACAGAAAAGAGAATATTGGCTCGATAACCAAACATGTCCATGGATATGCTTGCTTAGAAATCACGAACTTGCCCCAAGCATAAAGGGAAGAAACGAAGCAGTATGCCAGCATTCCAGCTCAAGTGCATGAAGCGGAAGAAGCTTGCTCTTCGGTACAGTAACTGTGCTCATGTGTAGACAGTCTCCCTATCAGTCCCAAACCTGCTGGAAGGGTCACTGGAAGTTGGAAGTTTGACTTTGTACTTACAAATTCAGTACATTCAACATCAACACATTCAGTACAATCAACTTTCTGCTGTAGATTTTGAGCTCCAAAATGTTTCTTAAAGGGATCCATCGGATGAGACTATGTTTCATCTCACTCAATTGGCTTTCATATCTCGTTGGAAATCCCTGACCTAAGTTGCTTCTCTTTATTGATCTCGGCTACCCACGTCTTAAACTCTCTTCCCCTAAAACTAGTTCACAGCCTTTATCTCCGGAATACACACGCCTTCTTTTGAGGAGTTGTGTGGAAGTGTCATCGCTTACGTCGAAGTCTCTATCACCAACAGCTCTATATAACCTCGCATAGGTGAAACTCGATAATATAGAACTATTGTATATTATCTCGCACGTGCAAAATTCCAAATTGGGTTTCCTTATTGTCTGATTTGTTGCACAAAGTCTGTGTTGAATGCCCCCTAACATGAGAGCCTAACAAATTTCAATTTATCGACGTGCTGTATCTCTTGACGAACAGTAAACCTCGGCCCCACGACCCAACAGTGGTCTCGTTCCCCTTGACTCCTAGAAGGATAAAGATATTCAAGTTGAGCTTGTTCCCACTCATTCACATGCTTTCTAAACGCTTATCTTGATCTACTGGCTACACGAGAAGTAGCCACAGCAAAACGAAATGAATGAAGAACTCATATGAATTGTACGTCAAAGTACAGAACAATGAGGAACTGAACTTGTGTAATTAGATAGAATGCAGAAAAAGTCAGACGACCTGGACCCATGAATAGCTCTTCTTTAAGGTCTTCGAGGCAAATCGGAGTTTGAGATGTCAGTTGCATGTGATAGAGCAGAACAATCCAAAAGCTCACCAGGATCAATAATGATGGCGGCATCAATAGGCGGGTCGTTCTAGTTGACCGTCTGAAGTGATGAATTCTTATACATTTCTCCTGCGGTACCATAAAATCAAATTCAGGAAAGAAAATATCGAAGATCTAGAACCCCGTATGTGGATCCTATTAGCTGATCACTTTTCTGAGACGAGTGACCTTGCATTCAAATTGCAGTTTACAATATACAGAATAATTGAAGCATAATATGAAGAAACTAGCTCTACTTTAACCAGTTTCTACGCATGGTTACTTACTACAAAATTATGAATCATCATGATGCTGTTGACTTTGTGCTTGCCATCCGACCATGTCAGGGATCCAAAACTGGGAAGAATCGCCGTGGTGTGTAGAATCCTAATAGACACCGTGAAACTGTGGCTCTCATTCAGTTGTGTGAAAGAAAGGGCTCTCAGTTCACTTGTGATTGAAATACCAGCAGGCTCAACCACTGTCACGTTGTAGGTTGACCCCGTTGGCGCACTGCCATCTACGAAAGTTAATGTCCGAATCAAGTCACTGTTGGCGTTCACGGAGATTGTTGGTAATTCAAGTCTTCCGGGCGTGGGATGGGATTGGGGCATGAGGAGAGATCGGAGCCTGTTATGGGCCTGTAGTCTGCGTTTGTGTAACCGGCACTGCAAAGAAATACATCATAATCCCGTGTGGTCAGATCATAAACTAGTCCAGGATCCACGGCTGATATAACGTCGATTTCTCCTGCTCCCCAATCGAGACTACTACCCGTCTTCAAAGTTCTTGCTGCATTCCAGAGCCAAAAGACACGAATGTCATGACCTAACTCTCTTGATGTTGATCAACATTTTCAGACCTAGTTCGTTTACAAATTTCAACAAGATGGAGCTTAGAATGTAAATAAAAACCTAAAACTCCTTAACAATGACGCTAGAAGTCCGATCCCAACGCCTAATTAATGGAAGTACGTAGAACTCCAACTCAACTACGAAACAGTTTCTCATCTCACTTCACAAGAAACCCGAAGTCCAACTCCCTTAGAACGGTAAGGAGTTTTCCTAATTTTAGTGTGGTGAATGGAATTACTTTCACCTGTTGTCATGAGAGCGGACTTTATTGCTGAAGGACTCCAGCTTGGATGCTTAGCTTTGATCAGTGCTGCCGCTCCGCTTACATGTGGGCAGGACATAGAAGTGCCAGATTGGAGTGTGTACTTCGCCGCATCTTCAACACCTTTGGCTTCGGTGTAAGCAGCCAGAATGTCGACTCCTGGTGCAGTTAGATCTGGCTGCAAGTATAGATCTTGCGACCGGTAATACTTCAAGTAGCCGTATAAATAGAATTGAATGGTAGATCACTCTGAGCTAACTCCTAATATAGACTTTTGTAGACTTTGTTCACTAAAACAACATTGGTTACGAAGGGTTATGATAAGCATATCAATTTGGACAGTTCACACTAAATGCGGTATTTGTATGTATAGAATGCTTGCCTTCAATAACTCGATTACATTGGGACCACAGGTTGAAAAGGGCGTTATAACTGAAGTCGAATTTGCCCTGATGACTGTGGATGGATGCTTGATTGTTGCCGTTGGACTGCTTGTCGAGGAACCATGACTGCAAGTTAGAAATCACAGACTTCGGAGACCAAAACCGAAAGTAAATTAAGAGACCGTATTGCACTAGAAGTGAAAAGTTCCCGCCAAATATGTACTGCGTTGATGCATTGAAGGTGTGCAAAAGTCCGATTGAAAACCGTTTTTCTCTCTCATGAAACTAGGTTTCTCTAGATTTACCCGATCTTAAAGTGGAACCGAGGTGATTTAGAATATGACACTTGAAGTCGTCAGCATGCATTTCAGGTCCATTTACTCTCCACAGGGATTAAGATTTCAATCCAACCATGAATTATATCAGATTCGAAAGGCATTTCTTCTTAAGTTTTCCTGATTCTGCACTTCATGTGGATCCCTTTATGTGGTGAGTGTATAGGTATAGGTCCTCATACCTTGGGCTGTTAAGTACATAGGTCTCAATTCCTGTTGCCTGCGATGAAGAGATCACAGATCCGACCGGCAGGCTTGCAAACTGACTAGTCCTGCTGTCAAATCTTATAAATAGGTCAGCCACGTTGTCACTAACAACGATCGTTCCGTATCTTCCTGCTCGAGCAACAGTGTTAGTTGCGATGTAACCATGTTCATTAGTTAAAGTGCCATTTATCACGGAGGTTGGTTCTTGTGTACAGATGATTATGTTCCCGACAGCGGCTGCTTGATCAAGAGATCCAGGAAGACACAACCTGAGCATGAGAAATCATATTCACCTGGTCAGATTGTGCACTAGTTCAAATTTTCAGTACATGCATAAGTGTGAGTGTTTTCAGTGGCTATTCCGTATGAGATGCAAGAATGAATCTCATGCAGGGAATCCGCATACGTGTGGGAACAGAAATTACGCTGAATCGGCAGAAGAGAAGTTTGGTGCTGGTATTGAGGCTCCAGAAATTAAGGTATGCGGTTCTTCGATAAATCCACTTTCCGTGCCCATTGCTAACCCCTGCACATTAACGGCAATGAAAAAGTTTTACACAGGAACCTGGAAAATCAAATGTCAAAGGAGAACGCTTTTCATAGCCTATTTATATATTTTAATACTCGAAAGCAAGGCCGAGACAAGTCAGACTCCACAAACCTGAACAATCGTTTCATCTCGTAGCTTCACCTCGGTAATGAATTCTCGGTTAAAGGTACTTGCTGCAACAGTAAGCACCAAAGGTGCCACACTTACAACTGTTCCCAGTTGAGGTCCTTCATTTCCTGCGGGCTGCGACACCAAAATCCCTGCTTGAACCGCATGATAACTCATGATATCCGATAAAAAGGGTCGAGCAAAGGAAGGGCCACCAGAGTAGGAGATAATATCAACGCCATCCTTGATTGCGTCGTCAAACGCTGCAAGAGTATCTGCTGACGTTGCCATAGGCTTTGTACTTTGCAATCCTGGCATTTGGAGCAACACCGGCTGCCGTCCCAGACGCAATGCCAAAGAAGCTGACGTTAGGCACATGAACACCTGCAGCTGTAGACGCACAGTGCGTACCATGCCCCATCGTGTCCCTCGCCGACCTTACAATGTCTGAAGCACGGAAATTAGCTTCCTTTTCGGCTCCCGCGACATACCATTTGGCTCCTATAATTTTGCTGTTTTCATAACAAGATGGTATTAAGTAAAATGCAACCGAAAGAATAAAGCTAGGCATAGATCTGATATTCAAAACTCCTCCTAAAGAAACAAGCATGTTAATACGCTTAACAGGAAGTTGCGGGATGTTGTATGCATCAAATTTTTTTCTCAGTGCCTGTGTTTCGGTTTGTTCACCAGACTTTAAATTCACTTGTTACAGTGTTCAGCAGGATCGAACTGCTATCCTGGCAAACATTCTCCTTCCATCGAGCGGGAATTGCAGACAGTCCCTCATCACTGAAGCTAGCTGATTCGGGCCATATTCGTGCCGTAAAGACGATTTGTTTGAATCAGTAAATTGCATGGAGAAAATTCTAAATTTAACAACCACCTTCGTTCTGCACGGCACATCGAATGTGAGCAACTCGTCTCAAATGGTCCTTTCGAAGCTTTGAGTGGTCTAAGTGATGCCAGTAATAATGATCAGATCCTCAATTGCGCATGCAGATGTGTTTTAAAGCTGAAATGCAAAACTGTTTATGGAAGACATTTTCCGTACCAGAGTCTATCACGCCAATGATAACATCTTCTCCAAACTTCTTTTCTGGCCATAGTCCAGCTGACGATCTCAACCCTACATATTCCCACGTCCTTGTCGTGTGAAGGTCCAATACTTCGCATTCGAAAACAGAGACCACTTCTGGTAGCGCTGCACCAAAGAAAACATTCAATTTGACATGGACCTGATACGATATGGGGAGGACCCTTGAGTAAGTTACTGGAGCATGTAACATATGCTACAGGATTGAGATGTATATTGCAGGAAAGCTGAGTTCCTGAAATCTACTGTTTGATCTGAAGGTGATGGAGAAAACCCTGAACGACGTCCTTGTAACTTCTCCTGACGGTAACGAGACTCTCAGGACTTGCTGAAGTTTATAAAAACCTGAGAAACAGAGCTTCTTTCATGGCGGGAACATCTGGGCAGCGGATACGTACCAGCGAGAATGTCAGCTTGAGATTGTGTAAGCATCGCTGAAAAGCCACTGAATGCATGCTTATAATGATATATGAGACATGCTGTAGCTTCATCCTTGCTGTACGCCGTTGACAGGTTTAGATTGTGGAAGAACTGTCAGAGTATTTCAATCATCTGCTGAGATCAATTCATAACGTCATAAATGATAACAAATATCAAGGAGCTCCTTGAAAATTTCATCCTCAAAGGAGACTCTAGCACAAAACAATATACACATTTCCATTTTTAGCACCATTCCCACCCGCTTGCCCTCTGATCATGAGAGGATGCGTCAGAATGATAAATATCACTTGCTCTGAAAGATCACAAACACATTCCGGCATGAACGTCTGATTCAGGACAGGGAACTAAATACTTACCTCTCAAATACATGTGATAAAATGTGGTGGTGCGCATTGTGGGTGGCCTCTATCGTTGGATGAGTGTTGGTACCCAAATAGACAATATACAGCTGATATCTCACGATGACAATTCGCAATCGAATGAAATCATAAACCTCTCATCAGGCAGTAGCGAATAGATCCAACTGGGTAGCTATGGTTAGCTTCCACCTCTATAGTCCAAACATAGTGGAACGATGTAATTTGGGAAGCTGATCGGCTGTTGTCTACAAACCTTAGCTTTCACACCATTGACAGCTTGAAATTGGTCGAGAGAAGAAATAATCAGAACTATGCACATGATGAACTCCAACATCTTCATTTTGTTCCATAAAGAACTTGAACAGCACAAATGTCTGGAGAGGAGGAGAGCAAAGCAGACTTGACGACCAGATCTTGATTTGGATTTTGCAATCACATCGAGGCGAAGAATGTTTGGAGCAGATTATGGATTTCTCTTTATTTGTAGGTACCGTGGCTATGACCTGGATCTATCATGGAAGGTGAAGATTGGATCTAGAACATGGCGGAGGAATACAAAAACTCTTCAGCATTTTGAAGGTCCAGCAAACTGAGAAACAACGTTAGAGGCACGGAAATACTTGCTTTATATCGATAGACCACATATCAGCTGCATACGATGTTCACTTTTTATATATTATCTTTTGATCTTCAGACATTTACATTTCATATGGGATATACTCTAGAGGCAGTCTTTTATCCTATCTTAAAAGTATCTGGAAAGAAAAGTAAAGGACAGGAAAATCAATCAATAGCTGAAAACAACGTCACAGTGTTTATTGTCGCGAAGTCAAGATCTAGATTGACCAGCCACAGTTTCGCCACATGTGCGGTCAATAGCAATCATGTGAAGAAAGGAATATAGCTGCAGTGCGATCTTTAGCAGTTCTGCCTTGGTTAAGGTATGAATCAATGACAAAGTTTCCATGATATTAGAAATCACATGGTTAGATTGTGAAGTGTAACATTCTCTCTCTCTCTTATCGAATCACCATGACTTTCTGTAGTTATTTCTTGGAATCGAGTTGTCCATTAATATAGATCTTGCAAATAAAATTTGAAAGATTCATTACTTTTTAGAATATAATCTATGTAGTAAATATCATATTTTCTATATTAAGAAAGGACATGCTTTTTGAAAGGAAACTACAAGAATGTTCACGGAAATAAGTGGTAAACAATATGTAAAAGTTGTTATCGTAGAAGGAAACAATCTACGCTACATAAGACACGAGTATAAATATATATCTCTAAACTTGAACACCCTTACCTCCACTTGCGAGAAAAGGCGATAGCTTAGCTAACACGAAGGATGGGAAGACCCGATTTGATCCACTTGAATGGAGAGGATCTTTATCTCTCTAGCCGCCATACTCACCTTCTACTTTACTCAGCGGGTATCCGGGCATTTTACAATATTCATAGATATTGGGTTTTCATCACCGGGTAACTAGAATATTCACGAGGATTGGGTTTTCAACGTGTAACGACATTGAAATTTCCGAACAAGTCTAAAAAATACTTTATCTACCTACGATAAATAACTTTGGATGATCGATATCATATAGTTCACATAAATAGATTTATTTTGTAAGTTACATTGTCTCTTCTGTCCTCGTGTGGATTTGGCCTTTCTCGGTGGCTTTTAACCTTTTTGCATGGACCTCAGGCTCCGGTTCTTATCAGCACTTTTTTATGCTCATGTACTCCATGTTTGTTTCCTTCCAGATATACTATTTAACATTCTGGCCATTTGCAGTCATGGCGAAATAGGTATGTTGAATTAGCTCACAAGCTACACAGTACATGTTCCATATTCCTTCAAACACTGTTCAATAATTATTGTCGTTCTATACACTTCAAATGCGTTCATGTGTCATTGACAGTAGAATATGTTTTATTCTCAATTTAATGACTGTAAGTAACCTTGATGGACCCATCTTGAGGTCAACTTGCCAAACGTCTAAATTTTCAGAGAGATAGGGTGATGTTCATGACGCAAGATATGTTATTCGTCAAAGAGCACTCCTTGTCGTTTTCTCCTCAAACTAGAGTAACTTGTACAATGCCATCATATTAATAATATCACTCCTTTATATCATACAATTCCCGGGTACTCTTACACAAAGTCTTTGAACTTCTCTTTGCACATGAGCAGTAATAGCATTATAATGATGAATATTTTACTCCTAATAGTCATCAAACGACTCATATAATAACGATAAGATAAATAGTGCCCGAAGGTACTCATATAGTCTTAGTAGGTACTTTTTTCAACCTAGTACATTGAAAAAGTCCTGAATTTAATACCATAGAAGTTAATCTCCTTACAACGCAACAGAAAGATCAAATATAAGTCATTGTAAATGCTGCAAACATGTCCTTTCAACTGCCTGAAGTTATTCACTTGCTTTCACGCGACGGAATTTTGAAGACTATGAGTTCTCGATCTACGGTTTGGAAAGACTGGATTGGAATAATGTTTCTCCCGAAAACTCCGCAAAGTCTAAGCTTTCAAATTTTGGCCATGGATGTCCGTTGCGGACTTGGAAGAGATTGACTGGTTTGAGTCCCCTTTCTTTCTTTTGCTCTTTTTGGTACGCATGTATTCATTTTTCCTTATCCTTCGGGGTATATTATTGGTCCCGTTGGCCAATTCTCCCTTCGCATTGTATCAGACATACAACTTAGGTTAGTAATTTTCAACGTAGCCTTTCCTTTCAGAAACTATCAGTATGATTCACACTAGTCGTAGACAAGGATGCGTACTGTAGATTTCTAGACGTATGGAATTTCCTGAGATGTTGCGTGGCCGAATTGAACTAGAAGGATCATGGTGTGTTAAATATCTAATGAATTGCCATGAGGCCACAACGTTGTTTTAAACAAAGTTTATTCCATGTCCCTACAAGAGAACGATTCTTCGTAGTATAACTTAAAGCTGTAGGCTCGCCAGTCGGCGAGTAGAAAGATTTTGCGAGTGAGACTGCAAGCACACAATATTGGGAAACGAACCAACCATAAAAAGAACGCGGAGATGAGGACTGAAGCTATACTAGACCACAATTATCTCCTGATTTTATCGCCTTTCTGCATAACAGAAACCAATCAGAAGATGGAATGCGCAGACATATGGCGATTGCTGGCTCGTTGCTACAGAGTACAGAACGGTAGCCAAAGGCTATGTAATACGGCTTTCTGGTTGCAAGTTAAATTTACGGAGGACCAGGTGATTCCACTTAGATCCATCGCAAGATCAGGTGAATCCACTTCTTCACCTTCGCCGCCATGAAATCAATGACTTTCTGAAGATAAAACCCGTTCGAGTTCACTCATACATATACAGTAAAAGTACTTAACTGCGAGGCTTGCAAGTCAAGTTGCTAACATCTCCAGGTGCTGTATTTTAGTATATGTAGCAGGTGAGGCAACGCACGGACATAGATTGCACACACTACAGTTCTAGACAAACAAATTCAAAGACTTTTGATTATCTCTGATAAGTTTGTTATTGATCAATCTGGGTTCAAACTCCAGTTCTCAACGCTCAATAATAAAGATGGAAGTTTCACCGGTGGGAGCTTACCTACCAGAGTCAGTGACGAACTTAAGATAATTGGACATATCGTTTCGGTTACAAAGCTTTCATCATGATAGGAGCTTGAATCTAAGAAGCTGAAATTCGCATCACGTAAGCTAAGTAGTACATTCTGCATATAACGGGGAAACCCTGTAGGTACATCACATCTTCCTGGGTTGATGCAGTAGTATTAGGTTTTGTTCGATGCATCTGCACGAGGGATAGATACTGGATACATATTTCAGACATTGGTTGTAAATTTCTTCCTTCCACTTTAGTTCAATACAACAACCGATTGTTGTGCGAGGGGTTGCCATAGAAATCGAAATTCGGCAACTAAACCGCTTTGACAACCAAAGGTTTCATTGAAGGAAGGAAAGGACCTCGTATGATTAAATCCGTCGTACATTACTGAGGGATTGTACGCTTCACACAAATCTTACCCAAATTAATGAGAGCAACACCCACCATACACGCATAATAGTCTCGACTAGAGCGTGCTACATGGTAGAAAACATGCTCTTGAGAACCTCTCGCAATACCACATCATAAACCCCATTTGAACAAATATGTAAAGATAACAGTAAGTAACACTTCTTGTCTTGTAAACTACCTCCACGGCTGAAACAGGCTCACTCAACACTTTATTACTCGCTGTATTTATTTATTTCTATTTGTATTTAAATTCAAATTCAAAAAAAACAGGGATAATTTACTACCTCCACGCTGAAACAGGCTCACTCAATATTTTATTACTCTCTTTATTTATTTATTTTTTTCTATTTATATTTATATTCAAACAAAGAGGGATAATTTCTTATCACTGTAGATTGGCTGACCCGCAGGACTTCCCAAATATTGACCACTCAAGGGATCTAGTCACTTAGTACTTTGGCATAGTAATAACCAAATATTTCTAGATAAGTACATGTCCAGCACCTTGCGGTTTCATTAGTCACATGTGCTCCTTGCAGTCATTGTTTTCAATAATCAGTCGAATCACTAATAACAAGCCAAACATAACAATCTCCACCATTTGCTTGTGTCAACCATATCATCCCAAAGAGCAACATTGAATGTTGAGCAAGTCATGCATAACTAGAATTTCTCAACTCGAACAGGTTTAGTTAACATATCAGTTACATTTATCTTTGTGAAAATCTTCTGCAAATTGATCTCACATCAATATGCTTTGTCCTTGAATGATATACTTGATTCTTGGCCAAGTGAATAACACTTTGGCTATCACGGAAGAGTCTAGACTTCATTTTAGGGAGTACTGCATCTTGGTTAATCTTGTAACCATATCGCCTCTTTAGCAACTTCATTGTTGCCATATATTCTGCCTATGTAGTAGAAAGAGCGATAGTAGATTGGAGAGTAGACTTCAACTTACCGCACCACCAACAAGTGTAAAATTAAATCCTGTTGTAGACTTTCTCTTATCCAAGTCTCGTGCAAAATCAGAATCTATATACCGTATAATTCCTCCTTCTTGGTCCTTCTCCACATCAAAGACAATGTTAATATTTTTAGTCCCTTTCAAGTAACAAAGCATCCAATTCACAACTTCCCAATGTTGTTTCCTTGTATTTGCCATGTATCTACTCACCATCCTCATATCATATGAAATGTCTGGTCTAGTGCAGACCATAGCATACATTAAACTCCCAACAGCACTAGCATAAGGAATATTTGATAGTACTTTTATCTCCTCTTCATTTGACGGACATTGCTCCAATGATATCCTGAAATGACTTTTCATTGGAGTGCTCACTGGTTTGGCATTCTCCATGCCAAAAGAAGCAAGTAATTTTCCAAGTACTCGTTTGAGATATCCATAACTTTCCCTTGCTCATGTCCTGGTGGATTCCAATCTCAAGCACCCTCTTTGAAGAAAAAAAGTCCTTCATATCAAACTCCTTACCAAGTTTTCCTTTCAACTTCTCCACCTCAACCATATCCTCAGTGGCAATCAATCTATTGTCCACATATAGTACCAAGATGATTAAATCAAATACTCTTGGTCCATATAGCTTCTTGAGGTACACACAAAAATCTGATTCACTTTTGTTATATCCATGCTTAAACAAGAAAGCATCAAATTTCATGTACCAAAATCTTGGACTTTGCTTTAGTCCATATAAAGACTTTTGTAGCCTACAAATTAGATTTTCATTCCTTGGTACCACAAAACCTTCAAATTGATGCATGTAAATCTCAAATTCTCCATGTAAAAAGGAAATTTTAACATCTAGTTGTTCCAACTAGTTGTTTCAAGTTATGCAAAGTAACTATTGCAAACAATGCACAAATTAAAGAGATTTTTACCATCTGTGAAGAAATCTCATTGAAGTCAATACTATCTTTTTGGCTATAACCCTTTGCTACAAGCCTTGCTTTTTATCTATCTCCATCTGATTTTGAAAGAACTTTTTTCCTCCAAAATATCCATATGCAACCAATTGCCTTCTTTCACATAGGCAATTTTTCAAGTCTCCAAGTTTGGTTTTTGGCCAAAGACTTCATCTCCTCTTCCATTGCATAGTGCCATATTTTACACTCTTTATCTTGCATTGCCTATTCATATGAAGAAGGCCCACCATTCTCCACAAGAAGAGCATAAGCCACCAGTGAATAATCACATCTCTTTGGAGGTCTTTTATCCCTATTTTGATACCTACCTTCATGAATCATTTCTGGGCTTTGCTCTTCAAATGGTTCACTTGGTAGATCTACAAGAGGTGGGATGTCTTAACTTCCAAGATCAATGTCTATCAAACAAAATCTCCAAATGTGAAGCATCATTCTACCTTTCCAGATCTACCACTTCAAATCTGAAATTGGTTACTCCTAATTTGATCCAAGTACTACCTCTACTTTGGTTTCCTGACCTGAATTTCCTATAAGCACCTCGTCCACTTTGGGTTCATCAACTACTTCACTTCTTCTACTAATGTCACATCTTCAGTCTGAATTGAAACTAAAGTCATAATTGTCCTATCTACTTCCTCCTTCTCTATCCTAACTAGTTCAGATGACTTAGATAACTCATTCAAAGTCACCTGCACTCCAATCTAAACTACTTTGGGTCAGACTACTCTTCTCTCACTCATAGTACAAGTAAGTTTCATTACATCATGTCTAACTAAATCTAATATGAGACATACATTATCTCCTACTTCAATCACCTTCCTATCTACTCTATCTCTACAATGGATTAACAAATGGTTCAACTTTGTGTCCATTGCCTTACATCTGTGAGTATCCTGCACTAGTAACTTCAACTTGTGCAGGTAGGACTCCTCCAATTTTGTTTCAGCCACAATATTAAGTATTGCCTTCAGCTGCACAAAAATCTCACTTTTTTGTATCCAAACTTCCCTTCTTTAAGCGTACATCACCTTGGGTCACCTCTTCCTTCAACTTGGTACAAGTACCTATAACTCCTCAGCATAATATGCCTCCAACTTCCTTCTCTCCTCATTCTGGCGAGCAATTTGAGCTTCAGCGGTCTTAACCAGCTCCTACAAATGTTGCTTTTCCTGCCTTTTACTCATGAGTTCTCTCTTCCAGGCCCAATCTTTATCTGTTGCGACTTGTCAAAGCTACTCCAAGGCTTGTTCATGCACCTTGAGCTGATCTTGACAATGATTAAATTTGATCTGGCCATACTCATAGTTCCTCTTCAACTTATTGAACTCCTCCTTTTAGCATTCTATGTAACACTCCCTCTGCTCAAACCTTCCTTGCAAGTCTTTTAAACTCTGTTAGTGGATTACTGTACCAACCAAACTACTTCAGCTTTCTCCTCCATTGGGCTAACTGCACCTTCAAATGCAAGATTTCATTGCTCAACGCCCTCACCGTTGAAGTTTTTTCTTCACCTTTGAATGGTTGTCCTTCATTGCTTTCATTTTCTCCTGCAAATGCACCAATAAGGGACATACAAAACTTGATAGATAATTCACTCCCCTTAATGTGTCTTCATTGCCACCTTCATTAGCTGATGTATTTGCTGATGCCTTACTACAAAGTCATGATCTTCTCACCTTCAAACTAATCCCCCCCCCCCCCCCCAAGCTTTCTTCATCTTCCTTGGGTCTACTTGGTCCTGTACTTACAGTTTGTATATTGCTTCTTGATATTACTCCCCTCTGAATTACACTTCATGGTTCCTCTTCTTGCCCTTTTGGAATATCATATTTATGTAATTCCAAACAAGGTGTGTCTCCTTTCTCCATGTGCTCAATCTTAGCATGGTATTCTTGATCCTCCTCAGCCACTTCCTCCGCTGACTACTAGACCTTGGGTTCACCTTCACTTTTGCTTGGTGAATCCTTACTCTACAGAGTCATTTGCTCCTCCTCAGAGTCTTCATCTTTGGACTCTTCTTCTTCCTCCTCTGACTCAGCTCCAGATGACAAGTCCACCACCATTGTCTCTAGACTCAAGTTCAACCACCGAGTAGTCCTTCTCTTCACTGGGGACACCATTTCCTCGGGTCTACTTTGCTTCTTCAACTTTGGTATTGAGATTTTCACCACCTTTTCTTGTCTGGTTCTGGAAAATTGCACATCTCCTTCTTAACTTCCACCATGTAATGTTGTTCTTCTTCATCTGCATCTCAACAAAGATCCGGATGAAAGTGTGACACCATCTTCTTTCTCTCCTTGAGGCTAAGTAGGTTTAAACTCAAGTAGAGATGTACTGGAAAAGGTACAAAGTAATGGGGTGCACACTTGCCTCACCAATGCCAAATCATCTGACACGTCCCTGGATAGAAACACCTCAGCCAGTTCACACTCTCTCCTCCAAACATGAGGTGGTAGAAAACCGCCTACTCCATGACATAAGTGATTTTCTCCAGCTTCAACATAGCAATCAGTGCACTGAACATACTTTGCCTCATTGGGTCTCTATAGGTTTCTACCTTATACCCATTCTTTGTGTGAGGTTCACTGAAAGTACTTTTCAGCTCCTCAGTTTCCTCGACAGATTC